>CM043719.1:27394871-28114871 GCA_023969325.1 Oryzias curvinotus
ACCTTCTCACCAAGCCAGCGCCTCAAAATAATGCAATCACACGCTAACATGACCAAGAGCTTGTTTATGAGTAACAGGACTGTTACATCCCTCTTCAGGGAGGAGGGAGAAAATGGGCAACAAAGAAACAAATAGTAACCGGGCGGCGTTAAAGTTGGCCACACAGCCATTTATTCGGGTGACACAATGAAAAACCAAGGAAACTAACCAACAAAACACCAAAGGTGAAATAAATGATGAAATAACTCAAACTCTCAGGCTGTATTGCAAGTAAACCTTTACAGAAATACAGCCTCCAAAACTCAAAATACAAAGACTACAAGGTTAAGTTTAACAAAAGGACAAGGCCAGAGTCAAACTAAAAACGAGGGAAACCAGAGGCTTTCACCGGCTAAGGCCAGGCGGACAGCAAATTCCTCAGGAATTCAGCCGCCACAACAGCAAAGGATCCTGGGAGCTTTTAAAGCTTCCCTCCCAGCCAGGCGATTGGTGGAGAGTGGCGGCCTCAATCAGCTCTGCGGGGGGGCGGAGTCAGCAGCTGTGCAGGACCTGGACCTAAAACTCAGGCACATGCAGGCAAGAGCAGGGGTCGTAGCAAGGACATATGCATCAATGAATTTTACATTTTCAACAGACGGGCCTTCCTTTTAAACTAGTAGTACTTATTGATTAATAACCTTCGTTTCTGGCCTGTATTTTCAAACACAAATCCCTTCATGAGCTGTCATTTTTATCCAACTTTTCTACTAATATTGTTGTTGTTGCTCTTTTTCATTAATTGTATATTTTCTCATCAATGTAAACAACTTTAAATGCCTTTATTCAACAAATAAACTGTAAAAGTCACACAACTGTTTCAAAGCAATCATATTTAATGAACCCCTTTTTTTCTCCTTGTTTTTCTCGTCACAGTACAGATGAAATGGCTGACATTGGCTTGATGGGTGACTACAACCTAAAACGCCTGGAGGCAACAATTTCTACGTGAGAGCTTCCAACTGCATCTACATGCTGTTTTGAAGAAGACTCCCATCCAAACACGGGGATCCTCGCAGGCTTCAATCCTAGTTATATCATTAGTTTTCACCAGCGCTCTGCTTTGACTGGATCTCCCGGGCAGAGAGAGCCTGCAGTGTGTGTGGGTGAGTGTATATCTGTCTTGATTTGTCTCAAACAGAAACATGCCCCTCTCACCGGGAAAGAATTATGTTGTCAGCCTGGTAGTGCCTGTGCTGTAAAGAGAAACACTGCCTTTCTGCCAGGCCATTGTGTTGCAGACAACATCTTCCTGTATTAGCAGCAAGACTGACATCTTCAAAGAGCTCCTTATACCTTAATCAACTGTGCAACGGCAGCTGCCTGTGTTTATGTGCTCTGTGAACAACTGTTGGGCTCCTTCAGCATCTTTTATGCCATTTGCACATGCAGGTAATCAGCTTTCAGTTTTTTATGACCTGCAAAATGTGGCTGAAGGACAGCAGTCATGAATTTATGGGATGATTTAATCTGGTTTTTGTTTTTTGTTTTTTTTTTGGTAAACCTACCCAGACCTCCAATTAGAGATGTGCTACTGTATGTTGTAGATTATTTTCATGCACAGTTAGGTCCAGCTGCCAACCTTTAAAATAGTCTGTCTTGGTGCTCAAATGAAATCAATTTTCAAATTGAATCTTCAACAGTCTATATCTTAACAGATCAAAGACTGAACAGCTCAACTTCTCTGTACAAAGTCATCTTCAAACAAGCTAAGAAGGAAAAAAAATAAAGGAATTCCTTCACTTGACTAAAAATCCTAGACATTGTGTGGCTTTAGAAGACTAGTTTACAGGCAGAGATAAAATGTTAATCTCAACACAAACTCATGCTGGTGGTCGTATAGGTAGCTAACAAAGAATAAACTTTCCTAATCCTTGGACAAAAAAACTGATAAGTTTTCACCTGAATTTGAAATATTTTCAGAGCTGTCAAGTTTGTGTATATTCTGGTCGAAGCTGGACTAGTGTCATACTACAGTAGTGCTGCATCGCTCCGTTGAAGCGTAAAATCCAACGATAAAAATCCAGCTGTGTTCTTTCAGCTTTTGTCTGATGATGAAGGACATATAAAATAAACATATTTAAAGAAAATTAAGCTCAAATTTGCATTTCTGAGCATTTATATCGTTGTGAAAAAGGAGCAACAAAAAAATGCTGTTTGAAAAGGCCACAAGCTCCCTGTTCTGCTCCATTCTGATCCACTTGATCTACTTTTGTCAGAGCTGTCATCTGCCTCTGAACTGTACGGCTAAATAGCTCCAATATTGGTTGGGGGTGTGAGGGGCTGTAAACTCTAAGATCTGAATGAGAGAAAACTAAATGAAGCATTAAAAAAGTAGCTATTAATTCATGTTTCAAGCTGTATTTTTGGAGGTTCGTCTGAGTATAGTTCCTATTGTTTTGTTTGTGCTTTATTATTTATGTGTCCATGTCAGACCTTTAGTGGGGGCAGCTGAAGGTGAACAATCACCTCACCCTGCTCTGTGTAATCGCATTGAGAAATACGCCTGAGGCTAAAACTGCTCTGCACTTCATCTAAGTGTGCGCATGGACATGAGAAGTTTTTCCCATCAGCCCAAGAAAAGCATTCAGTGCTTTGGAGCCATTTTGGCACAAAAGTATATTTTTTTTCTCTTAGGGGTTCAAAGAAAGCAGTTTGCCTGCTGAAGTGCATGTACAATTTCCACAAACAACAATGGGAATTCTGGTTGATGGCCCAGCTAATTTCCTTTGGTAAAAATGTTTCTTGTTTGCACCCCTGAGGTCCAGAGAAACAATTAACCAAACAGAATTCTCTTGATATTTAAAGAATAATCCAATTTTTTTGGCTCTTTCCCTGGCAAACATTCTTGTTACAGAATGGAGCCAATATGAATCTTACCGGTTACACCTGTGCTCTGTTCAAGGCTCATGTTGACCCCGGAAAATGTCTTGAACTACTATTTTAGGAGATTAGATGTGATTTAACTGTTATTTTGCATTTGCAGAAGAGTTTAATACATCCAGACTTCTCTCCTTGGGCATGTCTGCCTTTTGATTCATTTTCTATGTCTATATTTTTCATCTCTATCTCGAAGAATGTTACTTACCTGGGTAATTGTTACAATTAACCCTTGTGCTATCCTAGGCACTTTAACATTGGGAATTGGGTCATTTAGACCCAATAGAATAGACAGTGCACTGAATCTCTTTTCTTCAATGATTTGTGATCTTCACTGGTTTCCATGGATTACATGAAATCTCTCCACCTTTATCATGATAGGGAGAACACGTCAATGTAAGGGTGGGGTCATAAGATAGCACAAGGGCTATGGGCGGAGGATTTTAAGTATCTTGGGCCAACAGTTCAGAGTAATGGAGAGTGTGGAGAAGAAGTGAAGAAGTGAGTGTGGGTTGTGGGTCTAACAATCCAACTGAACCCAAAATGTTATGGACCTGCTTGCACTCTTACATTCTTAGCAGCTGTGTGTTTCGATTGGAGCATGATGGAAGTTAGATTCTTATTGCAGCATCCCACAGAGGAATGACTGCTGCCTCTAGTCTGTCAGTGAGGTCGACCGATGAACGGTCATGAAGTGTAAATCACATCAACAAATCACTCGATGCAGACGACATTTTAAAGATCTTAAATGACATTTAAAAAAGCAATAAAGCAATAAAATTACATTTTAGAAATCAAAAGAAAATCCCACAAACCAAAACACAGTTCCAAAAAAATGAAACAAAATAAATATGAAACATTTCGGTAAACAAACGTAATTTGCAGAAATCAAACAAAAGACAGGTGAATTTCCTCTACCTGCTTTCCCACGAGGGTGTTTGGGGGGCCTGCTGCTTCCACAGGGGTCTTGGTGTGGGGGTAACCGGGCACTCTCCCTCTTTTTATATTCCATCATCCACCTCAGCAGAACACTCACCTGAGGACAGGTGTCAGCTCACAATGAAATGCCTCACGCGTGTTGGTTTGTATGCATAATTATGTGCGTGTGAGCTAGTATTGTGTACGTGTTGACATGTTCGTATGTGAAGATGTTTGGAATAATTTTTGGAATAATTAAACAGTAATGGAATAATTTTAAATGATTAAACAGAAATAAAAAAACCAAAAACAACAGAAAAGGTATTAACTGTGGGACAGATGTCATCATCTAATCAGTGATGCCCTGTATTGCCTACCTTTTTTGGTTTCTTTTTTTTTTTCTTGTTTCAGTTTGATTTCTGGAAATTACTTTTGTTTTCTGAAATGTATTTTTCTTTTTCTTTTATATGGGAACCAGGAGAGGTAGGTACTATGGGACATCACTGATTGGGTGATGACATTTGTCCATCAGTTCAACTGGAAGTTACTTGGCATGAAGTCATGTTGGATATCATCATCCAATTAGCAATGTATTAACTACCATGTCCGGTTCCTTATATTCTAACTTTTAAATTCTATTTCTGGAAATGGAATTCTGGAAAATTTTCATTTTTATTTCATTTTTTTGTGATTGTCTTTTGCTTTCTGGAATTTTCTTTTGAGTGCAAAAATTTAATTTTTTCATTCACGATTTTGCTTTTTCATTTTTGTTGTGATCTTTAAAATGTTTTTGCGTATTTGTTGATGTGAATTGCACTTCAGGGCCACCGTACTGATGGGTCAAAACATCAACGATTCCGATGGTTGTCCTTATTTTTGAATGCCTTAAATTTGTTGTTATTTTATTAGCTATTTATTGTGGACATTTATGGTAATTAGGGTTAAAAATGATTATTTATTTAAAAGGGACAGGACAAAAAACATTGTTACGGTTTCAAATGCAACCAATGCCATGTCCACAGGCCATCTATAACATGTGCATTATTTCCTCTGCTCATTTTGGAGCTGCAGAACTACAGAGCTTGAATGTTTCTTACAAACTAAATTACTTTGGGTGCAGAGGAGGCCAGCTGTATGCTGCTGCAAGAAAGTGAGAGTTGTCTACAATTCAGAAATTATACACTAACGGTTTGGAAACTGGAACTGACTCTTTGCTCAAGGGCACCTCAATTGCATCACATCTTCCAAACAAACCTGACCCTTTTGTACAAGGAGCTTTTTCTAAACTCTAATCCCTATGATCCCTCTCTACAAAGTCTCCTTGACTTGCTCCTGTGGCTTTTTTTTTTTCTTCAGGTTTCAGTAGTATTTTTGTTTTTTCTGTGTGCTGTTAAATTTGACATTTGAACTGTGGGATCAAAGATAGTCCTTGTATGCCTTCACTCTTTTATTTTTTTCAAATCAAATCAAATCAAACTTTATTTATAAAATAGCGCTTATCATGCATTTCGTGCAGCTCAAAGCGCTTTAACATTAAAAACAAAAAACACGCAACATTACAATAAAAACCCAACCCACCCTTCACCCTTCCCACTCCCCTCCATTACAACACATGACCCACGACAATGAAAATTGACATCAGTGCAAGTTAGAATAAATAAATAAATAAATAAGCAAACAAACAAACAAGAATGGCCTGGCTCTGCTGTGAGGAAATGGTATTTGGGAATCTCCTCATACCAGGAGCCGGCCCAGCCACGGGAGCATCGCCACAGCGTCCAACCCAGACTGGGACAGCACCGGGGTCCACTTCACAGCCGTGAAGCTGCAAAATTAAACCCCAGCCGCCCCAGCAAGGGCAAGAACTGCAGGAACAGCCACCGGGCAAGCCGGCAACCCTGGCAGAAAAGACTCCCACAAGAAACAAGAAACACTGGGGCTAAAATCATGATAAGATACTAAAATTATAAGATTTATTAAAAAATAAACTAAATAAATAAATAAAATAAAATAAAACTGGGAATAAGATGCATAAAATGAAATGAAATACATAAAATAGCCTATAATAAAACTAATAGAATAAATTAGCAGTTAAAATCAACTAAAAGCTAAATTAAAAAGGTGGGTCTTGAGCCTCTTCTTAAAAACCTCTACAGTCTCTGCCGCCCTGAGGCTCTCCGGCAGGCTGTTCCACAGGCGAGGACCATAATGGCAGAACGAAGCCTCACCATAAGTTTTGGTCCTCACTTTAGGAACAACTAAGAGGCCAGTGCCAGAGGACCTCAGGGTCCGCGAGGGCTCATATTTTAAAAGAATATCATTCAAATAAGAAGGCCCAAGACCATAAAAACATTTATAAACCATTAAAAGAATTTTAAAATCAATCCTGAAACGCACAGGGAGCCAATGCAGCGATTTTAAAACCGGTGTTATGTGTTCCCGCCCCCTGGTCCTCGTCAGAACTCGTGCCGCTGAGTTCTGTAGAAGTTGTAGGTTTAAAATAGACTTTTTGGGTAAACCAGAGAGCAGGGCATTACAATAATCTAAACGACTGAAAATAAAAGCATGCATTAGCACCTCTGTGCTGGCAAGAGAGAGGAACGGGCGAACTCTGGCAATGTTTTTAAGATGATAAAATCCTGTCTTAACGACATTTTTAATGTGTGGGATGAAATCTAGCTCAGAGTCAAAAAGTACGTCCAGGTTTCTCACACATGGAGAAGGTTTAAAATTATGAAGATGTGGTAAAATCATCTCTCTCTTGTCTTCAGGACCGATGATTAAAACTTCAGTTTTGTCCTGGTTGAGCTGTAAGAAGTTTTCTGCCATCCATGACTTAATATCTAAAATACAGTTTAAAAGAGTGTTGACAGGTTCAAGGTCATCAGGAGACACGGCGATGTAAAGCTGTGTATCATCAGCATAGCTGTGAAAGTCAACGCCATGTCTCCCGATGACCCCCCCAAGAGGCAACATATACAAATTAAAAAGTATTGGTCCTAAAATCGATCCTTGGGGAACCCCACAACTTATTTCGTGGATTCTTGAAGAGCACGTATCCATACTTACATAAAAGTGTCGATCTGTAAGGTAAGAGTAAAACCACTTAAGAACATTTTTTGTTCCCCTCCAGACAGCAAGTGACCTTACTTCCATGACAGTATCACAGATGAGCTCTAGGATCTTACTTTTTCTCAGGTGCCTTTAAATCAGATTAATAGCCTGAACTGAAAGATCATTTCAGAAGGTTTTGTTCATCTGCAGTTTCCAGTAAATCTGCATGCAGTTATTGCAGTTCAATATTTAGAACTTTTTCTTGAAATGAGGAGAAGCCATTGTTTTGTGGCTCAAAAGACATCGGGGCTAAAACTCTTCTGCTCTCTCTGGTTCTTTGGCCTGCTGGTCTTGTGACATTTCAAAACAATCAATAATTAATCTGTGTGTGACATTTGCAAGAGGTTGATAATTTAGTTTGTCTGCAGATGTAATAGTTTAGTTCAGAGTGTACCAACAAAGGTTGAAGCAGTGATCCAGATGATGCACATGACATGTGCTGATTACACTCTATAGTGTTTTTTTTTGTTTCTTTTTTTTTCTGATCCCCTAGAAATCTTTGCAGATGGAGTCATGAAGCGGATGCCACTGAGCTCAGGAGGCTGTGCAAACACAAATTATTTTATGACTGTAAGTTAGAAAAGTTGGTTTGGATATTTTAGGCCTGACACGTAATAAATAGGATATTCGTGATGAAAACAGGTGATATCATTGAGCATATTATTTAAAGCCAAAAATGTTGTAAATATTTGAACTGAAGATGGTTTTGTGCAATACTATGGTCTTGTCATTTTAATTACTCTTGTTTTAATCAAGTATTAGAGCATATTCTGCCATGTCAGAGCTCAAGAACTGATGTCTTTGATATGGTGCCGCTGTCAGACTCCTCCCCCTCTCCTCTCCACTTGGCTGCTTCTCCATCCCAGCTGCTGCCACTTACCTCATCACCTCATCTGCCTTCATAAGGAGCCTCTGGATCATCAGTCTTCGCCAGTCCGTTGCCCCTTGATGGTGCATAGTTGGTCCTCTCGTCTCGTTCATGGTGTTCTGTCTCGTTAAGCCCTCGGCTAATTTCTGTCTCTGTTCATCTCCAGGGATCCATGGTCATAAGTGGTCGCCTGTATCAACCTCTGTCTGGAACATTCCCTCCGTTCGCTCCTGCTGGTCCCACCTCGAGCCTCTGCCATTTCCTGCCATATCTCGGACCCCCTCCGACGACAACTCCTTCCGACTGCCTGCGGAAAGATCCAGCTTTGACGCCACTCAAGTCTGATCTTCACTCTCTGGGAACCCTAAATCCTGCCCACGGTTTTCTGTCTGTCTGCCGATTAAAACCTCTTACCTGCCACGCTCGTTCTCCTCTGTGTTTCTTCCGGGTTCCAGCGTCTGGGTCGAAAAGTGTTCTGTAGCCATGACAGAACGGACTGGCCAACATCCCGACCCAGCTGACCCGGAAGGACTCAGATTTGCCGTGTCCCAGCAAGGCGTGTTGCTCGGTCGCCAGGCGGACGCCCTTTCGCAAATGGCCGCAGCCCAACAAGAACTTTTCCAACGTCTCGACGGTATGACTCAAACCTTACTTGAATTAACTGGACGGATTACCCATGCCTCGGCTCCCACAGCTCAAGCTCCCAGCAATCTTGCCGCTTCCGGTTCCGGATCACCTTCCGCTCCAGAAAACTTCCGACTCCAGCCGGAACCTTTCTTCGGGGATGTGGAAGCCTGCGGAGGATTTTTATTACAGTGCCAACTGATATGTCAACAAGCCCCCTCGTTACTACCAAACAGATCACAGTAAGATAACTCTCGTAGTAAATTCTCTTCGCAATAAAGCACTCCAGTGGGCCCAAGCCTTTCTCTCCACTAATCCTATTAGTCATCTCACGTACGACCGTTTTATCAGCGAGTTCCGTTTGATTTTTGATCAACCCCGCAGACAGGAAGAAGCTACCCGGCGACTCCTCGCCCTTAAACAACGGAATCGCCCAGTTAGTGATCATGTGGTTGATTTTCGTATCCTCGCGGTAGAAGCAGGATGGCCCGACGTGGCTTTAAAAGGGGTTTTCTACCAATCCCTGAATGAGCAGATCAAAGATCACCTCTGCTCGCAACCCGAAGCGCGCTCATTCGAGGAATTGATTGCCGCGGCGCTCCGTTCGGATCTCAGACTGAGGGAGCGTCAAAGAGAGCGCAACCATCCTCATCCTCGCCCCATCACCAAGCCACCTAGTGCTCCACCCGCAGATCACAGTTTTTGCTCAGAAACACCCATTTCCAGTAAATGTCCGGAGGAGCCCATGCAGACTGGCCATTCGAGGTTATCCGAAGAGGAACGCCGCAAGAGGCGCGATGAAGGAGCGTGCTTCTACTGCGGAGCCAAAGGCCATTTGGTCTCCTCATGCCCTATTCGTTTAAACTCCCAAGCCCCTCGTTAAATGACAGGCCCCGAGGGGAACATCTCTCCAAAGATTTTGGTAAAGAGTTTCTACTAATTCCTGTCAAGTTATGCTATGATCTTCTCATCCATGATTCTAATGCTCTCATAGATTCAGGAGCTAAAGCTAAGCCACTCGTCCTGATGCGTTTACTCCCAATTCTTCCATTTGCCACATCTTCTAAGATCCAAGATCAGCCATTGTGCGTCATTACGCATAGTGATGGGTCATTTTATTTCCATCCATTTAACTGCATCTGACAAGCTACAGATGTCTGTAATAATCCACGTGGAAATGGGAAATTGTTCATCAAATGTAATTTCTTGTTGCTTTCTGAATGGTTGAGACATACGCCATACATTGTTTTATCAAAAATCAAACAAACTAAAGGCATATGCATGAATACCATAATTTCATAGCTTACGAAGAAATGTTTTACTATGAAAACAACTTTCCCCAGTGGACAATTAATACGTCCGTCCGTCTGTCTGTCTGTCTGTCTGATTCGCACGCATCTGGCGGCGCGTGCACACGCAGCGCCTCTATCGGCTTTATTGTTTTTAAAAGAATGTATTTTTTAAGTCATTTATTTATTATTTTATATGCTGCTTGCACTTTGGAATGAGAGGAAAGCAATTTCATCTGTGCTGTATGTCTTACGGATGCTGCATATTTGACAATAAAGCTGACTTTGACTTTGACTTTGACTATCTGCTCCGCCAGATGGACACATTGACGAGAATATCAGTTTTGTACATTATTTCGTTCTGTTAACTTAGGCCTGGGCGATAAATCGATCAAATGAATTAATTCGAATTTTTTGTTACGGGCGATTTCAAAAATAACTAAATCGAGTTTTTATGTGGCTCATTTTTGGCTCCCCAGAGCTTCCGTAACTTTATTATCACACGGCGACACGCGACAATCGACACACGAAGCAGCTAGCGACAGCATGGCTACCGGTGACAGTGGGCAGTTTGTTCCCAAGAAAGAAATGAACTCATCTGTTGTGTGGAACTGTTATGGGTTTGCTGCCACAGACGTGGAGGAAGAGAGAGACCCCACGCTGCCTAAAGCCCATTGAAGTCAAAGGCTCTCACGCGCGCTTGCGTGGCACGCGCCCAGTCCTCTTACACATGCACGCGCCCTAACACACACACATATACTCATTCCACAACGCCTGTATTGTTAGTTCATTAGTTAGTTAGTTAGTTAGTTGTTACTGTTATTTGTTAATAAAGAATACTGCGTTGTAATTATTACCTGTGTATTCATTTGCGACGCGGCTGCCGTAGGATTTTGTTTTTGTAGGAGGCGGGGGGGGGGGGGGGTGTTGACCATGACTCCTGATGCTTCATCATCTTCTCCGTGGAGAAGACGGGGTTTATTAATTGAATTAAAACCTTAGACCCCAGATATGAGCTGTATTGTTAACTTTTTAGAAAATGCTGCTACTCTAAGGTGAATGTTTCTCATTTTAGTCTAGACTACAAAGTGTGACTGAAAACACAGCTGGAACTTTAAGGAAGTAACCTTTTTATTTTGGACAAGTGAAAACAAGTGTAGAATAACAAAATAAGACAAAAATTATATACAACAAGACAAAATTATATAAACACGAGTCCAAAAAGGACTGAGAAGAAGAAAAATCATATACTTAACTTTGATTCCAAGAGTGTGTTCATTTATTTATAATTCATCCAGAAATGGGGGTTAGATTTGTCTTGTGTTTGATTAAATAAAAGCAACATTTGCTTTAAGTTGTCTGCCGTTTGTACTTATTGCTTTCTCTAAGTAGGGGGGAAAAAAAAAAATCGGGAAAAAATCGTAAATCGAATAAAAAAATAATAAAATCGGAGATTTTATTTTTAGGCCATATCGCCCAGCCCTATGTTAACTATATTATTTATGAGGATGAATTGCACAACATGCCAATATTGCAGAACATATTTCACTTTTTTTTGCAAATATGTGTTCATTTGAATTTCTGTTGTAATTGTCGTTTGATTTTCTTTTTGTTTGTTTCACTGCTGATCGATCAAACGGGTGTTCGTGTAGACTGTTCATTGTGAGACTTGCTTTGTGAAGTCTTCATGTTATTTATGAGAGGCAGTATTGTCATTTTCACTTTCACGTGTTTCTTCCATCTGCCGACGGTGTCGCCGTTTCTCATTTCACCCGTTTTTGTGCGTACGCCTGGGTCAGAGCTTGCGTGAAGGACCGCACATTTTCCCGTCAAGTTTGCTTTTTATAAATCTCAACTATTGCGTAGAGAGTGGCGTACGCCTTCTTTTGTGCGTACGCAACGTTTATAAATGAGGCCCCTGGACTCAGACGAAGGCCACTCTCCTCCGCACCAAGGAGAGCAACTGCCAGATCGCCAACCGTCGCAGGGTGGTGGGACCCGACTACCAGCCTGGTCAAAGGGTATGGCTTTCGACCCGTAACATTCCTATTCAGGCATCCTCCAAGAAACTGGCTCCTCGGTACATCGGACCTTATGTCATTGACAAACTTATCAATCCCACCTGTGTCCGTCTCCGTCTACCCAAGGCCCTGAAAGTTCACCCGTCATTTCATGTCTCTCAAGTTAAGCCTGTTCGGGACAGTCCTCTGTGCCCGCCATCCGCTTCCCCGCCACCCGCCCGGGTCATCGATGGCGCTCCGGCCTACGACGTTGACCGGATCCTGGATGTTCGCCGCCGGGGTCGCGGGTTCCAGTTCCTGGTCGACTGGGTGGGCTACGGTCCGGAGGAGCGCTCCTGGGTTCCCCGTTCGTTTATCTTGGACCCGTCGCTCATTGAGGACTTCTTCCGGGCCCACCCGGACCGCCGCCCATGACCGCCTGGAGGCGGTCGTTGAGGGTGGGGAACTGATATGGTGCCGCTGTCAGACTCCTCCCCCTCTCCTCTCCACTTGGCTGCTTCTCCATCCCAGCTGCTGCCACTTACCTCATCACCTCATCTGCCTTCATAAGGAGCCTCTGGATCATCAGTCTTCGCCAGTCCGTTGCCCCTTGATGGTGCATAGTTGGTCCTCTCGTCTCGTTCATGGTGTTCTGTCTCGTTAAGCCCTCGGCTAATTTCTGTCTCTGTTCATCTCCAGGGATCCATGGTCATAAGTGGTCGCCTGCATCAACCTCTGTCTGGAACATTCCCTCCGTTCGCTCCTGCTGGTCCCACCTCGAGCCTCTGCCATTTCCTGCCATATCTCGGACCCCCTCCGACGACAACTCCTTCCGACTGCCTGCGGAAAGATCCAGCTTTGACGCCACTCAAGTCTGATCTTCACTCTCTGGGAACCCTAAATCCTGCCCACGGTTTTCTGTCTGTCTGCCGATTAAAACCTCTTACCTGCCACGCTCGTTCTCCTCTGTGTTTCTTCCGGGTTCCAGCGTCTGGGTCGAAAAGTGTTCTGTAGCCATGACAGTCTTTTTGAAAGGGTACATTTCTCTCACAGTAAAGTAATGATTAGTGTTCAACAACTTAAATTAAAGTTGTGTTTTTTTGCTCCTGTAATGTTTCTAAAAAATAGAATCTATCTTATTTTGGTCTTAATCTGCCTGTATACCAAAATGCTTCATTTAAAAAAAAAAAGAAATGTCCATGAGAACATCAACTGTGCGTCCTTAGTGGTTTATTTAGGCCTTCATCATTCCATAGACCACAATTCTGTCTGCCGCAAAGTATCTGCATCAATTAGCAAGTTTTTTGAGACTATTAAAAGGAAGCAGTTGATGTCAGAAACCACATCTTCACTCCTCCTAATGAGCTGAATAAATGAGCAAACTGCAGCTTTTGTGTTGCTTTGTCGTACAGTGTGAGAAAACAGAGTTGTCAACCATAAGCTCGCTCACACTTTATGCAAACTGGGAGCCTTCAATAAATATTGAAGTCATGTGGTTTTAAGTTCTCACAACTAAATAAACAACAGTTCCAAATCAATTAGTCATTTTTTTTATTGTTCAACAGTTTGACAGACAAGGCTGCCACTAATCCAAACCTACAAAATATGGTCTTTCTGGAAACATGGCAGACGTCCAATCACTAAATGTGAGGGTTTGTGTTAAAAAATAGACATTATTGTGCACCTGCTTCTCTGGAGTGGGGGTTCCACGTGACCCCCTTGACCTTTTATTGAAAAATATCCCCAACACAAATGAGATTGTTGGAGGTGCTGTCAGTCAGCTTCGCTGTTGCTTTGATTAATGACTCCATGGGTTGTGTGGGTTGTCAGGTCAGACTGTGCCGCTTGAGGTTGCAGCACTTTCTCTTAATCTACCAAACAGGAGAAAATGGCTGATGGCTTTTAAAACCGGTTTGCTTTAACAGAAAGAAGATAAAAGTGGCCTTAAAAAGTAGGCGATTGGGAGGGCTTACTGTGTTTTTAGTGTGGGATGATCTTTTTGAAACGGCAGGAAAAATGCCTCGGCTAAAAGGAAGAAATGGTTTTGTTGATTCTTCAGAACAGATGTTTCATTTAAGACTAAATGGAACTCTGTTCACTTCATGTGTTGAAATTAAGTGAAGTTGTAAACTTCAGCTTGTTCTGTTATTAAAGTACAACATTTCTGAAATTCAAAAACACTGAAATATGCCTTGCATTTATTTAGTTGGGAAATGGACCAAGATCAGATACTGAAGTGAGATTTATGCAGGGAAGTCTTGCCAAACTTTAAAGACCCAATTCACAGCAGAGCTTTGAAAATCTCAGCAGTTCCAGTTGATTTATTTTTTTTTTGTTAAACAGAAGCTGAGACTCTTTTCTATTGGACTGAATAAATGATCTGATATTATTTGAATGATTACTTGTTATGGTTTGATTTGATGTTTATTACTTTAGTGGGGTATCTTTCCCTCCAGATTTTCTCTCAGAAGAAATGACTGCACCAGACTCGTGTGTCCAGTCCAGAGAGCAAAATCCAGCCTGTTTTATTTTGAAAAAAGCAGGCTGTTTTTTTTTTGTTTTTTATTTTTTTTTATTTTTACTGTACAGACTTGTCCACAGAAGTTCAACAACACCAAGCAGAAATGAGGATTGGCAGAAACCGATCGAATTGCTGAGAGCAGAGTTGGAGGAGGCCTGAGAGGAGAGGAGTCCTGCAGACAGACAGGCGGGATGGGAAGAGCATGAGAGAAGGTGCAGCTGCAGAGATGGAGAGAGCCACAGCTCAGAGCAGAAAAGACAGTTCAAGTCTACCAAGTGTTTCATTGTGCATTTGTCACTGTGTTACTCCTGACTGGTTCATATTCTCGTGTCATCAGTTGTGGATTGTTCTTTTTAATCTGAACTGGAGACTCAATGTGACAATATCTTAATTAATCATAACAAAACTGTTCTTTCTAGATTATCTTATTATCTATTTATTTGTCATCATCTTATTTAGATGGCTGCACAGTGGAGCAGTGGTTAGCACTCCCACCTCACAGCCCTGGTTCAAATCCCATCTGGGACCTTTCCCTATGGAATTTGCATGTTCTCTCAGTGCATGTGTGGGGTTTCTCTGGGCACTCTGCTTCCTCGCAGTCAAAGAACAGCAAAAAACAAAAAAAACATTTATCAGAATAATCACACAACCACACTGCAACAAGCCATATGTGAAAATACTACTATTAACTTCCCATAAACTGATCTCGTGAAGGTTTTAAGCATAGAATTCAGTCAGTTTTCCAAATTTTTGTCTGAAAAAAAAAAAAAGAATCACTCCAGGCTGATAAAAACACATCAATGAACTGCGAAGTAATGCACCACGATTTAACTATAAGGGTGTTGTGGCGAGGATAGAAGTAATAAGTTAGATTACTCTGTTTTTTAACTTGTAACACTGCAGTTAAACTCAAGCAGCGTTACTCCCAACACTGAAACACTGATCGGCACGGTGCTGAAACCCAGGACTGTGTTTCCAGTGTTTGCTGTACATTGAGAAGAACGTTATTGTGAAAATTGTAAATAAACCGTATTAATCCCCTGCTTGGTTGTAGTGGAGGTTGGACCTTTGTAAATCGATGCTCCAGACTAGATAGAAAACAGGAAGGGACGGGAGGAGCAGACAGGATTCTAAAGAGAACGAATGATACAAAGAACATCAACAAATTACATAAATGGAACAGCAAGAGGCAAAATATAACCAGCTATTTTTCAAAGAAAATCTCACAATGTTGGTTTTCTCGTACACAAGCATACACACTCAGAATATATTCAAATGAGCACACATGTCAGCATGTATCAAAAATGTAACTAGAAGCAACATTTTAAATTTGAATTTTTTTTCTTGTCATTTTTTATCCCTACCTCTACCTTTACTTCACTAAACAAACCCAATATCGTTCCTTTTGTCAGATATCTACTCACCTGGTTTTCTTCACTGTGATTCATCTCTGTGATATTTTTCACCGGCTCAAATGCACAGGACGCACCTGAGACCTCTGCTGTTTTGTTACAGTCATATTTCATCTCCTCAGGTCTTTGAGGTCACCCTTCTTTGTTACTGGCTGCAGAAGAAGAGGGGATGGTACAGTACAAAGGTGAACTGTGAAGGCTAGCTCATTAACCACAGCTTGAGGAGCGGCTACAACCTTGCCTAAGAGTGCAGGGGGTCACTGATTCAATCCAGACAAAAGCCAGAAACTCCCTAATTGATTAATGAAACTGGCTCAAAGAAAAGGTGAAAATATCCAGGTGACAAATGGACAGTGGTTAGCTCTGCTCCTTCGCTGTAAGAATGCTCCTGCTTTAGACTGAGGCCCCTGCAGAGAGTTTGCGTTCTTAAAAAAATGTTTGCATGACCCCAAAATCTGAGGGGTTGAAGGGGAACAAAAGGGGGAATGGTGGGAGCAAAATGGTGCCAAAAGGGAAAGTTTAAATCATTTCTTCCTGCAATCATTGTGGACAATGTGAGGGCACAGGCAAATAAATGGAATGACTTTTGGGTGATGGGACAATGCAGCAGGAACTTCTGGATTATGGTGGGGCTTCTGCACTTGACCCCAAAAAGAAAGGCATTTTAGAAGACAAAGCGTTTCCACATCTGGTAAATGTAATGTTCCAGTAAACATTTTTTTCATCTACTTTATTTACTGCCATTCATTCATTCATTCATTCATATTCTTATCCGTTTTTTCCCTTTCGGGGTCACGGGGCTGCCGGAGCCTATCCCGGCCACTCATGAGCGAAGGCAGGGGACACCCTGAACAGGTCGCTAGTCTGTTGCAGGGATAGTTACTGCCATGTTTATTATAATTTTTAATTGTCTGCTAGAACAGATCTGTGTGATTTGATGTCATCAGATTGCCTCCAAGCTGGAATTTCCTGACAAAATAAGAAGAACATGGGTTGAGGTGGTACGATATTACTCCTCTCTGCTCAAACTGCCCTTGTTAATGCACATGCAAGCGACTACTTCCAATGAAATGCACTTTAACAAGCATTTTGTGCTTCCTAGTTCCAAACTCTTGTGCTCACACGTAGTGAAGGCCATTTTCTGGGCTCTATGCACAAAATGCACGGCCATTGAAAGTGTGCTGCAAGTTAAACCAAGTGGCACTTTGACCAATCAGGGATTTGGATTTGGTAATGACGAATGGATGGCGTTCCCTTTAATTCATGAAAGTGACAACCGTTTGGCAACTGATCATGGAGGAGAAACTAATATATGCGGTTTGTGGCCGGCCGGACTATTTAGAGCTGTGAAAGAAAAAGCCTGGGGCGAGATTTAGGAGATTAGAGCCGCTTCAAAATTTTGCTCCGAGCCTCTTCCAACTGTGGGTGGCAGACATGCACTAACAGACAGTAGAAAAAGCAAAAGAAGCCCATCTCTGCTTGTCCATTGTCAATACCATGGGCTAAACAGACATCCAAGGATGCGGTTCTTGAGCGCTTGTCAGATGCCCGGTGTGTCCACAGCTTGAGGACACACTGGACACACCACCAACAGGTTAGTCTGAACTTGGTTTTATTTGATGGACAATTGACACATTTCCATTTAGTTTGCTGCGACATTTGTTCTTAAATGGTGTACTCTGACATATCACTAAAACGAGGTCGAGTAACCCTGGTTCTTAAGATCTACCACCCTCCTTGCAGCTAATGGCTGTTTCCACATTCTGATGGACTGCACATGCTTGATTAAGATGATCAGCTCAGCAAGGCAGAGCCAGAAAACAGGCAGGATGGTGGATCCCTGCACTAAAATCAGCTGCTCAGTCCTTCATGTAAAGCCTTTCATTCATTTACCTTTTGGCACATCCCTTCCGGATCAACCTTTACTGATTTGCACAGGTGGTCTAGAAGAGATTTCTACTCCGGATGCCTTTCCTGACACAACCCTGTATTCACAGGCTGGGAACTGGCCCAGAGAGACCCAGACATATTTAGGCAGTAACGTGAAGGACCCACACTGGATTAGGCCCACTGCGCCCCCTGAGAATCAAACCCTGGTTTCACAGGTGCCAGGTGATGGTTTGAAGGGGAACAGAAGCCAAACCAGCCAACTGAGCCATCCAGCCGGTAGACCTTCGTGCAAAACCATATTTTTTAAAACTTGATTCATACACTCACCTTTCATTCTTTTGTTTTGTTCCCCTCTTTTGTTTCCAGATACTGTTAAAAGTTTAGGTCGGTAGTCATTAATCCACATTTTTTTTAAAGATGTTTTCTTGATTGTCTTGTACTAGAGTTTATTTCTATAACTTTCACAACACATTCTGACAAAAAACAAACTATAGACCAAACATTTATGAATGCTCATCCTAAACATCCCATCCATTAAAGGTCAATGAACAGTGTAGGCTTTTGTAGAAGAGGTATACACAAAACCTATCTAGAAAGGCAGAAAGAACGAGTCATTTTCACAGATCTGTTTTATTAAATTGTTGGGAAAGATGGGCTTGTTAAACTGCAGCCGTTCCCATTTTAACAACCCATGTGCACCAAGAAGGAAGACAGGAAAAAAAATCTGTTTACCTGCATAAAAGTCTGCATTGCAGAGTCAGCAGAGTGATTGTCATTTCAATGTTTTTTGAACATGCTTATATTTTTTGCTCCTCAACTGACCCAGATTTCAACTTTGGCTCTGTTAGTACAACATAAGCTGCCATAGAGGTGCTGCAGAGAAATGTTGCACTGTTTTAGATTTGTGGAAATAATGTTATAATAATGTAATCCTCTGTAAAATACAGTACATATACATATATATGTATTTTAATTAGCAAATCTAAGTAATCTAATAGGTGACCTTTGAACTTGTATTTTAATTTATTTCATTCTGTTTTTTGGTAGTTAAAAGGCAGAAGAAGTTTTTTTTCTAACTATAGATACTTAAAAATATATATATATTTCAGAAAACAAAAGTAATTTCCAGAAATCAAAATGAAATTTTCAATAACAAAGCCCAATTAGAAACAAGGTAGGTACTATGGGACATCGTTATTAGAATGATAACATTTGATTTTTGACGATTTTTTCTTTGTGGTTTGTGCTATTTTAATTGTCATGTGCCGTTTAATAAGTACTTGAGTTGTGTGATTTGTTGATTTGATTTGCACTTCAGGGCCCCCCAACATATCTTACCACTCCCATCTTTTTCCCAGAACTGATCTTCTTTTTCTCCTTTCATAGCTTTTCTTGGAATATGTCCACAGAAAGACAGCCAGCAGGTGTCTGTTTATTCACGTTTAACTGCTTTCTTTTTTGAAAGCAATGGCTTCACATCAAATTTGTCAGAAAACACTTGGCTTATCAGTTCAGCACGCAAAGTCAAAAAATAAAAGAAGAAACCTGGCAGCCTTGGAGCAAAACAGCAGCTTGTTTTATTTTTTCCTCTTTTTTTTTCTTCTTTAAAGCCATTTTTGAGCTAGCACTAATTCCTCTACATTTGTTTTTGACTTATTGTTTTTCCAAGTTTTTTGTTTTTGGGGAGAGGCCAAGAAAGGTCTGTGTACTCTTCTCACATTAGTTAAGCTATGATTTTCCTGATCAAATCGTATTTACCAGATGATTTGGTAAGTTTGGAGGTTTATCTGGCACACTGAAACTTCAGCTGTCAGAGTTTCAGATGTGTCCATTCACTAAGAAGACACGGTCAGGAGTAGTTCCTGCTTCTTTCTCATTAATGTGTATCAGAAGCACTTTCAATGCATGTCAGGGCTAATAAGTGAGCGGCTGCTTGGAAACCAAATGCCTGAGGCCTTGTTAGGGACCTTTCAGTCCCAGTCAAGTCCCAGCTATAAAACATATTTGTGGCGACAGCATGACATCCCGTTAAAGAAAAGCACTGCGGCACTCCATTCCTGTCTTCTGTATTAATCAGGAATGTGCACTTCTGTGCCAAGAGTGGACAGCTAACATGGAGCGAAAGTACCCACACTTATCTGGCTTTTCTGAAAAAGCTCAGCTGTACTACTGGCCAACATCCCACCAACACTTCTGGTGCAGAACAATGAGTCAGTGTAAACATCAGACACTATGCTTGAGGGCTTTAGGCCACTAACCCCAAAACAGGACCCTCATTTAGATGTTCTGGAGGGGACTGCGTGGACATTAGCATCTTAGCTTTCGCATCAGGAAAGTCCTGGTTCTCCCTGAGTTTTCTTGTTTTCTCTTAGAACTCTGGCCCACTCCCACAGTCAAACATGTTTCAGAAGTTAATTGGAACTTTTAAATGACCTCTTAAAAAATAAAAAGAATGTTTGTGGCTCTGTGATGGACCTGTGACCTGTCCAGAGCTGCCTTATGGTATAGAGATCAGTAACCCCCATGCCTCTAAGTAAGAGCAAAACAGTTAAACATAATACCTTGATGTCTTTGAGGTTGTCATGGCAATGTGCAAAACCTGTAGTCATACCCTGTCTATATTTATGCAGCGGTCTTTGGTGAGAAGTGTGGATTTTAATTGTGTAGAAGTTATTGTCCTGCATTCTCTGTATTTGGCATATGTTTGTGGTCACATTGGTCACACAAAGGGCTGTTTATAACTTAACAAACCTGACTGAGGTCTGTAAATAACCACGAGGAAATTACAGTGCTGTCTCTAAACAGCGATACGTTTAGAGCTGTGGAGCAGCTAATAGCAGGAGTGCAATGAGCAGAAATGTAGGTGGTATAGGAGTTAAATGACTAAAAAGTATAAATTCCTTTTTCTTCAGAACCTAAATGACTCCTTTTGCCACAGCAGATCAATCTATCTCTACCTGTTCTTTACATCTTTTCTGTCTCCAAAAACCTCTCATGTGTTCTTCTACTAGACCTTTCCAGTACTTTAATGTGCCCCTTTTTTCCTTTTAAACATTCAATTTAGATTTTGGCAAAGTTTGCATAAATCCATTTATTTTTCAATTTGCATTTGCTTACATTTATTAAGGGGCTCTAGTTCTGCTGGTTTTCAGAAGGCTGGTAATTTGTTGTTGTTGAAAAACATTGTGAAAAAAAAACTAAACTAAACTAAACCCAGCCCCATCTTCAGCCAAACAGGATCAGGTGGACCAGGTGTGTTTACCAATAAGGAGCTAAAATGGAAAGTTAGGTGGGAAACATGTAGGGCCCTGGGGGGTATTCCAGGAAGCATGTTTAATTATTTATTTTTTCTTTTTACTAGTTTTATATGTGTATGTAAATACATTTATTTATTTATTCATTTATTCATTCTATTTATTTTTAAGTCGCTCTTACCATTTCATATGTCTATTAAGGATTATGTAATTATTTGTTTCTTGTTCATGTTTTAAATATATTTTAATTTTATTCCTTTTACATTTTATTACACTCCAGTGTTTTCCTCTGAGGGATCCTCCACATCGGTGACTGACCCTTCTCAGTGAACGGGGTTGCTGGAATGGGATCTCCTGGGTCTGACTCTTTTGATCGGATCTGGGGGGTCCTGTGGTAGTGTTCTCTGTGAACTTGGGTTGGGGGGTCGCTGATGTGGACATGTCCCCAAAATATCGTTTCCCCACTTCAGGACAAAGCAAGGTCTCTACATTCTACATTCTATCATTTTATCCCTTTTTATTTATTTATTTATTTTTTTTAATCGTTGTGTGCGTATGTATGTTTGTGTGTGTGTGTTTTTTTTTGGGGGGGGGGGTTGTTTTTAAGTTTTATCGTATTTTATGCACAGCACTTTGAGTGACATATGTTGTTGGAAAAGTGCTATATAAATAAAGTTTGATTTGATTTGATTTGATGTTTAAACTACCCTGACTTTAACCCTGAACTCTGGCTGAAATCTGCCTGAACTTGCTTACTCTGGGTATGTCGGTTCCTGAAGACTGGAAATGAGTTAGTGTAATTATGCTCGACTTGGTAACCCTGGGTTAATGCACGTGCACATCAAGTACATAAAGACGCCGATTTCCGGAGTCACCATGGAAAATGGTGGAGAAAAAAAAGAGGGCGCTAGACTTCAGTGAGACGGAGTCTGAGATTATACACCCATCAAAAAAGTAACACGGCTGCATCTGTAAAAGAAAGAGTTCCTGCTTGGAGAAAAATAACAGACAAAGTAAACGCACGAGTTTCTGATCGTATTTCTATTTTCATTGTGAAGCATATATATATATATATATATAACTTATCCAATTTTGCCAACTTAAATCAATTACTTCTATTGGTAACAAGTAATTGAGTTACATTTATTCAACCTAATTTTACGTCTATAAAACTTAATTAGTGTTTATACAACTCAAATTTGCATATTTATCTAACTAAATGTCATATTACTTCAATTCAATTAAACATTTTTTCCATCTTCATTTATTATAATTCTTGAACTCTCACATATCTAAGTTTGAGCCGGCAGATATACTCATTTGTATAACAAAAATTGATTAAAACAGTTCACACAGAATGCTACCATCTGTTTAGCAGTTTTCCAACATTGCTATTGCTGCTGTCGTAAGTAGGGATTTTATATAATCTCATCATCCTCTCACTCAAGGTGCAGAGACTTAAGCATAGTAGGACAAAATAACTCGGTAAAACACGGCAAAACAGCTAAACAACTAACCACATTTGGTCAAAAACCCACACTTACACCCAAATCCATCCAGACAGGCAAAGGGAATGGTATCCCACAATCCCTTGCGGTACCGATCTAACAGCAGCACCAAAGTTACACCTACCTAACTGAATTAATTTGAATGAAAGTAAAATAACTGTCTGATAACTATGTGCTATTTTTTAAGATGATTTAACAAAAAAAAGTTATTTATCTTAACTGAAGCAAATAATTAAGTTAGATCAATGGAAAAAGTTTATCTTTAAACATCCATATGTGGTCCTATCATCCTCTCACGGTGGAAAAAGTATTATCTGAGCTTCTTCATCCACTAAATCATCTTCAAATGGACACGCCATGCTGCTTCACCTCTCTGATAACAAACTAACCTTCAACTAAACCTGCTCCAGACCAGGTTATGTTCAGAGCATGAGTTGC
Source organism: Oryzias curvinotus (assembly GCA_023969325.1). Lineage (NCBI taxonomy): Eukaryota > Metazoa > Chordata > Actinopteri > Beloniformes > Adrianichthyidae > Oryzias > Oryzias curvinotus. Next base: position 27,417,624 of record CM043719.1, read on the forward strand.
TATGGCAACTTGACCTACCCTGAAACATACCTCCATTTCTGGAACCGAAAGCTGAGGTTATCAACTTCCTTAGCCTCAAACCCACCTTGGGAGCTAGCATAACCTGCTTTCTGGAATACTCTCCAGATCCTGTGGACTGGAGTTTGACACCTGTGTACAAATGAGAGAAAAGTAAATATTTTTTTAAGTTTCCAAAACACATCTGTTATGATGCAGCTCCTTACCAACTCATAAGTCCAACCAAACAATTTTTAGATGATTGTTTTGCTGATTGCTTGGTAACCAACATTGAAGTGTCATTCACAAACCAAAAGCCAGGGACCACCGTTCATTGGTTTTCATTTTTGTTTTTACAAAAATGTCCTTAAACTATCATTGATTGTATCAAGTTCCTTTAAAAATGTTTTCATAAATTACAAGACAGGACAGAGATGCACATTTCCTTGTCTGACTGCATCAATTCTAAATAAATTTCTGTTAAAAAAAACTTCAACAAAGACACGTTTATTTTGAAGTAAAATGCAGGTAAATGTTAAAAAGCTTGGTGAATATTTATAATAAGGAAGCTAATGACTATGAAGCAGTCTAGCTACAAAATCCTATTTCCTTCAAAGAGATTTCATGATTTTTTTAGTGTATCAGGAAAAAATAAATGCAAACTGTAATAAGCGAAAACTAATAATTATTTGCATGAGTGCTCTCCTTATTGACTTAATTTTGATTGCTTAAAAATGGCACAATCCAGTTCAGAGTGTGGTGTTTTAATACAAAAGCTCAAATGTTTTAAATGCTGTGTGCACCAGATAATTATCTGGCTATCCCAAGAGATTTAGCTATGACCTTCGAGTTACTGCAGCACATTGGTGTGTAAAATCTGAGCAGCATTTTAGCTGAGTCAGCATTTTAGTCAAACGTGCTCCTATCTTGTGTGTAGAACCTACCAAGAAAAACGGCAAGTGAAGCCTCACCTGCTTTCATCTTCACCTGCCATCTTGTGATGCTTAATAATAATCAAATAATTATGTAGCTACGAACCTGTGCTGTAAACGCAATTAATATGTATGATTCTGATCATTTTTATACTCCGAATCGCTGCATTTTGCGTATTTCCTGTTCAATAACAGAGTAGCTTTGAGGTGAGGACCTTGAGGACCTCACTCACATTTGTTGGCGCTTTCCCATCAAACTGGGTTGCGCACGTCATCTATCTTACGCAGTGTATGCTAATCATGTAATGCTTTATACATTGTAGATATTTTTATTACACATCCTCACTTTCCATAAATAAATAATTTGTTTTTGTCTACGTTTATTTAGTGTTTGGATTTGACATAAAGCTTTACTGAAAAGACGTGAGGTGAGGCAGGCAGTGGCTCTACTTCAGAGAAGGGGGGGCATGTGAACTTAGGTTTGTTTAAGTTTAAATAATTAATTTTTTAACTGCAAAAATACATCTTGTTATCATAAACAGTTCTATGTGTATTGCACTTAATTGTGTTTACTGCTGACTATTAATGGTAAAAAAAAAAAAAAACACTAGAATTTCAGCTCCAAATTTTTCTTTCGTTCTTTCGTATTTATGCGAAAGAACACTTTTTGTTTTCCATGAATATATATCTACTGCTAAAGTTTGGGATGCATAAGGCAAAGTGAATCTTAAAGAGTAGTATTTTGAGATTCAACATTTTTCAAAGAAAAACCACAATCAGAACATGAAGGCCAGGACTGGAGCTTTCGGGGCCTTAAAGTTTAAAAAAAAAAGTTTCAAAATGCTGTTAAAACTAAAAGCAGTAGGATTCTATGTCAAAGTCCAGATATTAGTGCAGAAGGAGAGGTGTTTGGACTTCATTTAGAAGAAGTCGGTGCCTCAACAACCATTGAGCTGATGAGTTCGACTGATGAGAATTTTGTTGTTGTTGTTTTTCATTCAGACTTGGCCACTTAACCCTTTTGCTATCCTAGCAACTTTAACATTGGGAGTTGGGTCATCTAGACCCACGAGGCAGTGAGCTGAACCTTTTTTCTTCAATGATTTGTGATCTTCACTGGTGTCCATGGATTACATGAAATCTTTCCACCTTTATCCACCTTTGTCATGGTAGGGAGAACACGTCAATGTGAGGGTGGGGTCATCTAAGTTAGCACAAGGGGTTATAGGTGGAGGATTTGAAGTATCTTGGGTCAACTGTTCAGAGTAATGGAGAGTATGGAGAAGAAGTGAAGAAGCGAGTGCAGGCAGGTTGGAATGGGTGGAGAAAAGTGTCAGGTGTTATGAGTCATAGAAGAGTCTCAGCTCAAATGAAAGGAAAGGTGTTCAAAACTGTGGCAAAACCAGCCATGTTGTTGGGCCTAGAGACAGCGGCCCTGACGAAAAGACAGAAAGTAGAGCTGCAGGCATCAGAGATGAAGATGCTGAACTTCTCTTTGGGAGTGACCAGGATGGAAAGAATCAGGAATGAGTACATCAGAGGGACAGCACATGCACACGTGGACCTCCTCTCTGCTCCTGCTCCTACTTGGCTGTGGATCCTGTCTCTGGCTCGTCTTGCGCCCCCAGCCGTCCCCAAACTCCACCTGGATGAAGCTCATCTGCTGGACTTTAAATATGCAGTTGTAGAGTTAGATAAGTTAATTCTTCTCTAAGAGTAAATCGCCTGTCCGTCCTGGGGGAGGATCCCTACTTCATGTGGACACCCCTGAGGTTTCTTCGTCTTTTCCAAATTCCATTTTCTTAGGAGTTTTTCCTTACCACGAAGGGGGGTCTAAGGACAGGGATGCCAGTTTAGTTTAGTCTGTTTAGTTTAAGTTTAGTATTCTCCTACTGAATTCTATGCATTTATGATCCTTTTGATTGTATGTTCACTTTACAATTACCGGTACGTAGCCCATTGAGATGACTGTGGTTGTGAATTTGGGCTATATATGTAAAACTGAATTTAATTCAATTGAATCTATTGGTGGAAGGATGCTGAGTCTAGAGCTGCCAGGCAAGAGGGCTAGAGGAAGACCAAAGAGGAGGTCTATGGATCCAGTGAACGTGACATGAAGGTCGCTGTTGTTGGAGTAGAGGATGCAGAAGACGGGGTTAGATGAAGGAAGCTGCTCTCTGTGACAACTCCTGAAGGCAAAAGCTGAAAGGAAACGAAGACGACTTGGGTACTTAAAATAACTATATTAATTAAAACTGTTTTCTTTTACCTGACACTGATACAAATTCATTTCAATGATCCATTTAGCCCAAAATAATTGGAAAACAAAGATTTGAGGGGGAAGTTAACAGCATGGGCAAACACTTGAGGGACTTTTCTTTCGTTATTTTGCTGTTTTATGTGTTTTATGATGTCTTTTTTTTGCTGTAAATTAAATTCCTTTATTGCTTTAATATTTTTTTCAAAGTCGATGTCCTTCCATTGGATCCTTAAGGAATTCGGGATATTTTATTTAGTTTTTATACGAGGACAGCCTTTAAAATTAAGCTGATTTAGTTTGAAGTTCAAGAACTCCCTCATATCTGACACCAGTCTAACATCTACTGGTAAAATCTGCATCAAAGTGATGCACATCGACAAGCAATCCTTTTGCTGGATGACAAAGGAAAAGCAAAAGTCAACGGCTTATTTACTAATCATATTATTAACTGATTTGTGTATTTATTTTTGCATTTGTGTTATAAGTCAGACTAAAACTGCACTGCATACCTCAGTTCTGATAAAGTTTAAATTTTTCGGGTCTAACAGTGTAACATAACTTCTCCAAGGGCAGTAAATATAGCAAAAAGATAAATTATAAATACATGGTGTGGATGGCATGCTGACATCTGTGATTTCCCTGTTTCCTTCAGCAGATGGTGAAGTTTGTTGGTGTGAAGGTTTTCCAATTATATGTGTTGAGAAAGTGAACCAGTTAGTGAAGCGTTAAACTGGAAATGATGCAGCGCACAGTGGTAATCCAGATGTTTCATAGGGCGTGTTCGCCTCTTCAGAGTGACAATAAATGTGTGAAACTTTAGCAATGAGCCTTCTGACCTTAGAATGGATCTTAAAATTCTGCTGTTTGTTTTGGTTCTTACTTCCCGCTGAAATGCCACCAGAATCTAACCCTAATGAAAGTCCTGTCTTATCTGTTCTCATGAATTTTAATGCAGACGCAAAGATTACATTTCTCTAGATGTGGTAAAGAAATGGCCAGGGATCAGGTTGTATTTATGCGAAAGAACACTTATTGTTTTCCATGAATATATATCTACTGCTAAAGTTTGGGATGTATAAGGCAAAGTGAATCTTAAAGAGTAGTATTTTGAGATTCAACATTTTTCAAAGAAAAACCACAAACCACTCTCAATAATAATTGTGATATATGAGGCTGACTTTTCTTTTTGTATAATTTAAAAGAATACAATTTTGATATTTTGTGTCCAGATTTTATTTTATAATCTATTTGGACAAAACAAGAAAACTAATTAAATATATAATGAAGTGGTTGGTCTTAGTTTCAGAGTCTGCTCTTCATGTCTGCAGTTAACCCTCTGCTTAAAAAAAAACAACAAAAAACATTCATGAGTGGCAACAAATGAAGATTCTTCCCTTAGTTTGTTTTATTGCTTATAAAAATATCCCTGTTTGTCTTTGAAATGTTCCCCCTTTTGCCTTGTTTGTGCCAAGGGGTCACCTTCTTCTTTAAGATGAAATAAGGTTGCAATTGGCCACCAGGTTGCTGTGGCATCAGGAGACACTGTGTTCTACTTTTGGAAAACAGCTTAGGGACCAGCGAGAGCATCTTTACTGAAGTGACAAGGGAAAAGGCGGGTATTGAATGTTCCAACACTTTCTTTGTGCAACAAGGAAAAACATAAACCCAACTTTTGGTCTTGTCATTTCTTCCCAGCTGGCTTTTTCCAAATTTATAAATAACTGAGGGGAAAAAAAGATATTCTTGTGACTTTAGCAATGTATTCAGTTTCCTGTGCTCAATTACTGACCCACGAGAGAAAAGAATAGAGATGGCAAAGAAATGCAGTAACACAAATGTATCTCAGTGGACACTCCACTTGATTTCCACAGCTTCACCCCCTTTGGAGAAACACTGCTCCCTGAAAAGGCCCATATGCCACAGTGGGTGTGTAATGATCTGATTTGCCATGAGAGTTTGTCGTGTTTTTCTCCCACTGCTGCTCAGCTAAGCATTTAGATTACTTTGACTTGATCAGCCCACATGCTCTTGACTAAGACCTTTGGGACATGCTCCCACAAGAATAGATGTTTTCACTGTACTGCATGCACTTGTGTGTGGGTGAGTGGGTTTTTAATGCATGAGGTAAGATAAGGAATGAGGAGAGGGCAGAGGAATAAAACAAAAAAGCTGATTTCTCGCATAGACTAAGATTAAGGCTGTATTCAGACTGGACACATTTGGTTCGCTTTCAGTGAATCAGAGTTTGTTTTCCCCGATAATCCAGAACAAATATTCAGTCTGAATACACCCAAGCACACCCTGGTCTGGAACCAGGAACCACTCTCAGACCCATCTTTCAAGGTGGTCTTGGTTTGTTTCTAATCCGACTGAGCTTCGGTTCACTCTGAGATTCCTCAGTCTGAATACAATCCGTTCCCGGAGCGGAACAACTGGACCAAAATGGCCACCGCAGCCGGTGGTCGTGTACTGTGAACACAGTAGGTATGTAGCATCTGATGAGCCATGGACAGATGTAACGAAATGCTTGTCATTTCATCAAAGAGGAAAAAAGAATCCAACTCTTTTCTTGTTAGAACGTTTATTTTTACACCGCTAAAATCTGTCTCTCATAACGCCAGTGCCTGGCGCTGCTGTGACGTCACCTAAAAGCTACCTTGTTTCCTTAATCCTTGTGCTTTCCATGGCACTTTAACATTGGGAGTTGGGTCATCTAGACCAGTGGTCCCCAATCTTTTTAGCGCCACGGCCAGGTATGACGTCACACAAAGTTTTCACGGACCGGTTGGAGAATTATTGTACCGTCGCTACGCTGAAGGAGGAACAGATACGTAACTAGACGACTCCTGAGCTTCTGTTTTGACACGTATAAATTAGTACAGGTGTCATCATCCTCTCCCCTTCCTACACTCATGGGGCTAAAAAAAAATAGTCTATTAAATGTATTTTTCTTTTTTGAATCGAAGGCTCCTCTTCTGTCTCCTGGCTGGGCGTTTTGTTTTTTACTCATTTTGCCAGCTCCTTGGCAGGGGTCGGGAAACTTTTTGATCAAGAGAGCCATAAACGCCACATATTTTTAAAAGTAATTTCGAAAGAGCCATACAATAATGTAGCGTCCCTTTCCCACACTGAGCCACGGAGACATAACATCTTTTAAGGTTCTTTATTCTGGTTACTGTAAACTGCAACCAACGCCGTACAACTAATTTAGCAACTCCTGAATCTCTCCCGCTTCTCCCAACTTATTCCCCCCCTCCCGCTCCAGCCCTCCCATTTCCCTTATTCGGCCCATAGCTGAACCCCATTGGTCCAAACTACCTAACAACATGCTGAGCGACACAACTGAGAGCCAATCAGATCTCTGCTTGATGCGTTCAATGAACTCCGGAACTTAGAACGCGACCCAACAACCGCCACCCAGTCCAACTCGGTCCGCGACAATATGTTTAAAACTAAAAATACTAGTGAATGTGAGCATTTGATGTAATTTCAACACTTACAAGTACAATAAGTCTGTGGATTCTTTTTACTAACATTGCTATGCTGTTGCTAATAAATGATGAGTATTTCTTACCATTATTACGACTTCTGGTGCTGCATGGTTTTGCTGATAGTCTGGTTGATACGTTGAGACTTTAAACGACAAAGACTGCTCACATGCAGACGTGGAGCCAAACACACACTCACACTGCAGTATGTGACGGGCAGCGTGTTTCTAAGTTTGGACAATTCCTGCTGCCCGTGCCCCCCCCCCCCCCCCCCCCCGCTTTCTTCCTCACACATCCCGTCTCTGGATGGGAGCGCACAGCGGCAGTTCACAGATTTCAGGCTGTTACAAACTCTGTGATATAATAGATAATAGTAAATAGATAGTGGTGCAGATTTTTTTCTCTCCAAGCACCGCTACTACTGCACGCCGCCCCTGGCATCACATCGCGCCCCAGGAGGACTAGTCTAATGAAAATAAAATTGTAGAATTAAAGATTTGTCTGCGAGCCACATGTGACCATCAAAAGAGCCATATATGGCTCGCCAGCCATAGGTTCCCGACCCCTGTCATAAACACTTATTAAACTAAACCTTCATACCCGACGGCTCCTCAGCACTGCAGTTGCTAGCATCCTCTGAGTTAAAGCACAAACGCCACGTCTCCTTGCCAGTAACCACTTTGCAGCATGCCTCCGCCATACCAAAGTAAAGACGTTTAAAACTGATAATCGAAATATAATTTAATAAGTTTACTGTCCCGATAAGAACTTTAAAACACAAAAGTCTTTCTGTCATTCTTTTGACTCGCCCTTGTAGTTCCAAGCCAATGATTTCAGAGATCTTTAGTCACATGGTTTTGTTTACAAGCTTTGGTCTGTTACAGAATGGTTCACATGATGGCAGTCTAAACACGGACTAGACAGGGGTGTAACAAAGGTTTGGTACTCGATCCAGAACAAAGGATTTTTCCAGTCTGAATAGTCCCTAAATTAAGTCAATTTATGCTGTATTGAAATGATTTGAACTTGAACTGGACCCTATAGATTTAAGTATTTGCTGTAAAATTAATGTAAAAAAAAAGGTTTGATATTGTTTCTTCCTTTTAGCCACATTTCCTGTAAATTGCTGCCTCAAATAAATTGATTTTAAGAATTTGGTTGAATGAACATAGACAATTATACCTGTTGTGCTGCCTTGTTTTGTTCTTTTTCTTTTGTAGCAGAGTGTAGTGGTGAGGAATGATGATCACATCAATTAATGGCAACATGGTCTTCCATCAGCATGAAGCCTCACTGTAGGTTCACAGTTTTACATCCACACAACACTAATAACCTCAGCCAGGGCACCAGTCCTTCAAGGTCGACAGAAAAGCAATTCAAGGCTGTCAGTTATTAAATCCATTGAATAAAGGTAATATTTTTTTGTTGCAGGCCTGTGCTGCTTTCACCTCTAAATGACACCAAACCCTTGGGGGCTGTCCACTGTAGACGCAGAAGAGATTGCGGACTATTAGATGTATCAGACATTTACATGCATCACTGCTCCACTTCCCCTCATTACCTGTAACGTTTCCGCTGGGAGGAAAGGCGATTTTTAGGTGGAATGCTCAAGAGACAGGTTGACGAGCTGAAAATGCGTTTCCCAGTTATCATCACAAGCTTTTTTTTTATTTTATTTTTTTACGATCAATCATGTTATCCCAGTAAACATTTAATTGTTGACAATAAACAGAAACCCCCAGTGACTTTTGCCAGTTTACCTCTTAGCAGATTAATTTGCATTTAGATTGGCTTGGTACAAAACTATCTTTTGATTAGATTTTACCATTTGTGTGTCTAATATGTAGGAAAATAGACTTCATCTCTAAAGTCACTTTATTTATATCCTTTTGATGCATAAAAATACATATCGAGCTTTAACCTTTGAGTTGGAACAAATTTGGTACATCGTGTTCTCTTTGCAATTAAGAGCTTACTGATTGATGTCTTCATCATCATCAGAGAGCTATTTAAAACCCTCAAATTTTCTGCAACCTGTTCAGGTGTTTGTTGTTCACCTGGAAATGAAAAGCAAACCAATTTGTGGAAAAGTACAAGGGTTACAATAGCTCCCGTCATTTTCAAGTGCACACATTTTTAAAAACCGTGTTTTCTTGCTAGTACTTTTCCACTTGTCAACTGGTCTTTGGCAGGTCTTGCAACCTTTACAGCTAACCCTAATTAGACGACTTTCCTTTGAAGGCATTTTCACTTGCTCAAGGCAAAGTAAGACCTCGTGAACATAGGATTAGCATAATGATGAGAACATGCAGCTTCAAATTTAGAAATGTTGAGTTTGACCAATGAATGTGGTAGTTGATTCTTCTGTGGCATTTAGTGTTTTTCTAAAGATAGAGGACATATATTAGAAAAGTGAGCCCAAAATGGCATTTTGGGGGCTTTTTTTTTTTAATTCAACTCATTGTGAATGAGGGTCAGATGAAAAAAAAAACGCCTTTTGGAAAAGAAAAACACAATGGGCAGTCTACAGGTTGCTCAGCTCCATTCTGATGCATTTGCTTATAGATGACGACACCCATGTACGTCTTTGTTTTCCTTGTCCATGCTGTCATTTAGCTCCAACCTATACAGGTAAATAGCTCCAACATTACTCGCCATTTCTGTTATGCCGGTAAAATTAGGTTGCGGGTGTAAAGGGCTGTAAGCTAGTGGGAAAGGGTGCAAACAGAGGTCTCTCCAGTTTGCAGGAGAAAGGGGTGGGATTGCTCCACGCCAATGGTCCCGCCCACAACTCGGAGGCACATTTCTGATGAACTCCTGCCACTCTGCAGGAACTATGTCCTAGAAAACGTCATAGGTTTTTTAATTTTGGCTAAAAACAGCATAATCACACTTAAAGGACCACTGGGAACGCTTTTTTAATAGATCAAAAGATGATTAGAGTGGGCAAAGGACTTGGAGCATTAGGTAAAACCAAGTTGTTAATTGGAAAAAAATATGGAAATGTTTAACAGTGTTTTTCTTCTCTTTTTGTAGAATTTTTCAGTGATTAAATATATTTCACAATATGGTTATTTCACACCATTCTGTTTATTTTATTCTATTTTTAGCATCAATGCATTGGGTTTCACTAATACCTGTGTTTACAGAGTCTATACTGTCAAACTACTGTTTACTAAACACTGTTGTTTGTTGAGGTCTGCATGCTACATGGGTTGGCCGTATTTATGGTATAAAATCCTCCCTTTATGTTTATTCTCCTCACATCACTACAGCCTTCAGTCTTTTTCACCTTGGGTGCCTGCGACCACAAACAGCCTCCTCAAAGTTCCATCAATATGGGACTGAAGCACTGTGAGCATCTGCACAGGCATTAACGATCAATAATCAATACTAAAGTTTAAAAAACATGGTCTGATGTCCATGGAGAAGCAATATGGTTCAGAGAGAGATTGAGCAAAGAAAAGAAATTGGATTTTGAAAGGATTCTGAGACCTTTCGGTTTGGTTACATGTTTCCCCTATTTTTGCTGCTCCAGATGATTGGAGTTTGTCCCACCAGCAGATTGTTGCTACTGTTTCTGTAGTTCTGATTGCTCGTCTTTATTTTGAAGCCCAAAGAAGTATAATGTTGTGATAACAGACAGTGAAACTTGCAGTTTTTTACTGAGGTTAGATAAACACAGGCTATTCTACCAATTTATGCCTTCATGTCTCGCTTTTACAATTGTTATAAACAAAGGGTTGATGGGAAATGAGGGCAGGCTTTCTCCTCCAACAGTCCCGCCCACATCAGCGGGTTTCTGATGAACTCCTGCTGCTCTGTGGAAACTATCCTAGAAAACAAAACATGTTTTGTTTATTTTACTTTATTATTATTTTTTTTTTTTTAGCAAAAAACGGTTTATTCATAATGAAAACTCCACTGCGAACACATTTTAAATAGATCAAAAGATGATCGGAGTGGGTCCAAAATGGTCAGTGGAAAATAAAAATTTAAAATAATTGCTTTAAACGCAATGATTAGAAAATGGGTTGCTTTCATGAAAATGTCTACTAATGTACATCACAGAAAAAGGAAAAAAAAAAGTTTTTGCCTATTTTCTCAGCCGAGTTAATTCGTCAGGCTTGCAGAGGTTTTATCAGATGCAGCTGTACATTAAAATCTGGCTCTGCCACCACAGCAGAGGATGTTAACAAACTGTCAGAACACCAGAGTGGTTTCACAATACTGGCTGACAAATTTTTCTATTCCGTGGAAAAAAGAAAATCACATTTCTGAGTGTATAGCAGGAGTTTTACACAAACTTTGATGGCCACAGGTTGTATAACAGGCCATAGGGAAATGAAACTAAGGAAAAGCAAAACTACTTAAACTTAGAAATTATCTTTATTATGCTATTCTTTTTTTTTAACATGTGTGGCATGAATCCGCCCAGTGTTTTGGTTTGGATGCCACTTATCCACAGCTCAGCACTAACACTTTCTACAACTTTAAGAAACGTATTTCAGCAAGTACAATTTTGAAATGGGCACTTTCTCACTAGCCCAAATAGGAGCCAGATCATAACTCCAATCCCTGCCTCCCAAATGCACACAATGGCAATTGCACAGCACTTATGGCACTACAAGGTGAGAGCAAACAACAACTCTGGCTCATCAGAAGATGGAAGGACAGCATGAGTGAAACAGTACCCTCTGATTATTTAGTTCACAAGCTGTTAGTGCAATGGCTTTTTAATCGTTGCTAATGGAGTTCCCTCTAACTTAAGTGCCCTGTGGGAGTTTAGTGTGACTTTGGTCCAGTCCTTCCCCTTATTCTCTCAGAACATCTATCACTTAATGATATCTTGCCTCACATACATCTTTTTTTTTCCACTTCTCCCCCCACTTACACAGCAATTATGGAGTGGGGAAGGAGTGGTTGTTATTTTTAATGTACTCCTACTCTCCCTCCCTTTAAAAGCAAACAAACACAACATTGCACTCAGCAGCAGACAGACTCACTCAAGGGCAATGTATTAGCTGCTGAAGTGGCTATTTAGAGTGAAGGTAAATGAGTCAAGGGATGACAGGTGGGCTAAATGTTTGGAGTTTGTAACCACCAAGGACACTTTCATTCCCATGCCATAAAAACTCTAACGGGACCCTTTTCCCTATATGCAGCACTTTCTTTCACCCCCCGTACCGAACGTTTTCTTCTCTGCCGCTTCGTTCTTTCGCAGACTGCCACTGAAAAGAGCATCCTGCTGTGGCATTGTACCCTGCCCATCTTCATCCTTTGTGTCTTTCCACTTCTCCACCCGCCAGTGCTGACTGTCAGTTGAACTGAAATTTGAAAGTACTTTGTGCTGGGGGAAGTGCTCTGCACTTTGTGCGGCCTCACCCACACCTAAACTTCCCCTGCTGAGCTTCAGGCTGAGCAGACCTTATCTAAATAAAACCATGTCAGGAGCAGAGAAGACACATTGTCAAGAAAACTCAAAAAAACATCAAAGTCAAATGTCTGTTCTTGAATAAAGAATGAAGAAGTGGAAAGTTTTTCACAAGCATTTCTCCTAGAAAAAATAAAGTTGAGTCTCTTTCTCCTTTTGTTAATAGTTTTTCCTATCCAGCCTTCCTCGGCTTAAACTTGCTTGGCGGAGTTTATCAGGCAAGCTTTTAACTCGTGATTCAAGATTGTGTTAGCATTCATTGTGAACGGCAGTAGAAATGCCTCACTGGCAGTGCTCACTCAATAAACAAGATGGCTTCACAAAACTAAATATCCTTTGGCCTGATCTCAGGAAAAGCTCCAGAATAAATGTACTGTTATGTGTTGGATGAACCCTGTCCAGATTTTAGCTTTTGGCTCTTGCACAGAAGCAAGAGACTTTTGATAAATGGCATATAACATTTGTTTTTTATCTAAATGCAGTCATCCATTAAAAGGAAAAGCTGTTTGTGCTTTATTTTAAGATCCACTCCGATCATCTTTTGATCTATTTTCAAAGTGTTCCCGTATGCCATGTTTAGACAAAAAAAAAAAAAAACTGTGTCGCTTTGTAGTTTCTGCAGAGCAGCAGTTCATTAGAAATTTTCCTCTAAGTTGTTGGTGCAGAGTAAGCGCACCCCCATTTCCCATAATCTATTTCTTTATACGCTCTCCCGCTAGCTTACAGCCCCTCACGACCCCAACCTAACATTACTAGTGTAACAAAAATATAAGAGCTATCCAGCCGTACAGAATTGAGCCAGATTCCAGCTCAGACGAGGAAAATAAAGATGCACATGGATCTTTTTGTCTACAAGTGGATGCATCAAAATCCAGTGGAGTGGGAGCTTGTGGCCTGCTGATTTCAGCTTCTACACAGCTTTCAAACAGCATTTTTTTTGTCTGCTCCTGATTATCAACGATTTGGTACAGAAATACTCAAAAAGGCCATTTTAAGCTCTGTTTTGTTTATGCATTTCCTCCATCATGGGGAAATGGAAGATTCCCATTTGTTTACAATGCACCGAATAGTTTTTGTTTTGGTCAAAAATAGAGTCTAATTTGTCCAGTTGACAACTTAGAATTTGCAAAAGTTACAGACCTTTGCTTTTTGGTAAAATGTTAAATATTGTAATTTTCTATTGAGGAGGGCTGCAGATACATTATTTTATGTTATTCGGGCAAAGACATTACAACTTGAGCTTCTTCAACATAAAGTTGGTTATACAATGGTTCCTCGTTTATCATTCTAAATATGACCCGCAATTTGTAAAACAGTCATTATATTTATTTTTTTAACAGTGATTTTAAATGTTTAAAGGCTTTAAAATCCCTCACTACACACTCTGTAATCTTTTCTAAAACAGACACTTTTCTCTCTTGCTTAAACTCTCAAATTTCAAACCATTGAAGATAAGTCCAGTATTACAGCATGAAACCAAAGTTCTGTGAGTAAATGAAGATTTATATACTGTACAGGTCGCTACAATACATTTAGCAAACTGAATACATTCTTTACAGTAGATGTGGCATAAAGGGGATTGAGTGAAATGGTCTACAGCCAATCAGGACGCAGAGCACAATGCACATGAAAAAAACAAGCAAATTTGCACTACAAAAATCGGCAGAACAATGAGACTACAGGAGTTGAAACATGTTATAGCAAGGGCGAAACAATGGGTTTTTTGTCACTTTGTGGATATATGCTTAAAGGTTTATGGAATGCAAGCTGCAAATATGTCTTAAGCTGAAGAAAACTCTTTACCATCCTTGGTTTAACATCTTCACTGGGATTGTGTGACTATGAAATAAAAAAAGGCATATCAAGCAATTGGTCTGGTCTTACGAGGTTAAATAAACATTCAAAAAGGGTATAAATTATTTTCTCCGCCACCTTCTTTTATTCCTCAGGTTCATTGTTGTTGATGCTGCAAACTTCAACAAATTCAAATAGTTTAGATTCATGATGAATTTCAAAACAAAACTGTTTTTTCCCCCATTTTTTTTTATTTCAGTCACTCCTTTGAGGTATAAAGACCGGTTTTAATAGAATGACTTCAGAAAAGATATTGAACAGAAAGAAATGTTTATGCAAATTCTAAATACCTAACCTGACCAGGGGGTAGAAGTAGCATCAACAATGTATTTCTTTTAACTGTAAAGCTGGTTTGTGTGAGGATAAGTGCAATAACTTTTTGTCTGATCTCTGGACTTTTCAATAATTACGCTGCAGAACATCAGGTCATGCAAACATGATTTATTCATTATAATCCTGCTCCCTGAGGTAAAATGCACCACTGCCTGTACAAAAGCTCAAACGGTGTGTATTTACACTTAAAGGTGACTTTATTAAAAAAAAATGCTCTCCATCTAAGACCAACAGAACCTGGCTGCAGTGCTCTGTTCCTGACTCAGCATTGTGGTTTAACTGCCTCACTGGGCCACTCTATTGTGGTGTAGGATCTACTGCATATTTGACCGCAACACAAAGTCCACCTGGGGTTACCTGCACTCATTCACATTGTTCTTCTACAGGAGTTCCTCTTGGTATCACAGTGAACGTGTAAACATGCACTCCTGAAAAACATCCTCTACCTAATCAATGAGCATCTTTATTCTTATTTAATTGTTTGAGGCAAAAAAGTTGCTATTCTAATAATCAGTTTAAATTGATAATATAGATTATTACTATACTGGAACATGGTGATAAAGTTAATATTATGTTTATTATCTGCTTGTAAGAAAGTTGAAGTTCTTGGGTCGTAAGAGTGTTGTTGGTACGTTTTCAACCCTCTCCCAATGCTAGTCACTGATTCAGTCTGCCACAAATAATCTGATTGTCAGTTCACTCATTGATAAGAATGAGGTTGGTTTTGCATGTTTAAGTTGGTCTCACGTGTAAAAGAAGTGACTGGGGGTGCCTGCAGTGTTAACCCTCTAACTGACCAGAACATATACAGATGTTCTGAATAATCATTGAGCAAGACAAGCACTCCGTTTGGTGGGATGTAAAATAGTTTCTATTTTGCTGTTTTGTTTTTTTGTCTAAACCTAAAGAAAATCTGTTAATACATGTTTATATGCAAATTTTACATTTCTATTCCTTGCACCTAAATGTTTTTCCCCAGTGATGTTGGGACAATTAAATGTGCCCACTGTTGGATTATATGAAAGACCCCCTCCAATGAAAATAATGTTTTTGATGTCTTTAACATGTCTTTGTGGCATTTTTCTCATGATGGAGGGTATAAAGAAAATTCAGTTAGAAATTGCTTTTCAGAGTATTTCTGTAATCAAATCCTTGGGAATCAAAAACAGTGAAAACACTTTTGGAAAAAGTCTTATAGCTGCTACAGTTAGCAGGCCACAAGCTCCCTGCTCTGCTCCATTCTGATGCATCCACTTCTTCTGAGCTGGCTCAATCTGTATGGCTGGATAGCTCTGATATTGCTCGGCATTTTTGTTGCACCAGAAGTGTTAGGTTGGGGGTTGTAAGGCGCTGCAAGCTTGCAGGAGAGCATATAACCAGAGGGATGTGGGGATATAAGGGTAGGCTTACTCTGCGCTAACATTCCTGCCCACAACTTGGAGGCAAAATTCTGATGCACTACTGTCACTCTGCAGAAACTATTTCCAAAAAAAAAAAGACACAGGGTTTTTCATTTTGACTAAAAATGGCAACACTATGATTAAAAGGCCTCTGTGAACACTTTTACAATAGATCAAAATGTGATTGGTTGATTAGAGCGGGACTTTAACTCATTTTATACAATCCTAAACATTTTTCTCTCAAAGATGGGTATATTTTGAAATGTGATAATCATAATGTTCAGTTCAATTTGTTTTTCCTCACTGCAACAGTAAAAAAAATAATTGGCTCTTTTAAACTTAAGCTTTTTAAGTCATGTAATGGTGTTTTTTTTTTTTTACCTCCCATAATGTAAATATGATATGTGATACCAGGGCACTGAATTCATGGGTTATGTTAAACAACAATTTTTTTTAAGTTAGTGTTTTGTTTTTGTCAGGGAGGAACTGTTGAAATGAGCCGAAACGGTTTCATACCTTTTAGTTTCATACAAAATAATCAAACTCATTAAGAGCGTCCTGAACAATATGGAAGATTGATATGAGCACAAATATTAAAGTACCGGCAAGTTTCAATGTCTTTAAAAATATCGCTGTTTCATTCAATTTACAGAATGTCATTTGTTTTAAAAATCGATTCCAATGGCTGATGGCAGCCACACTAAATATCCTGAAGGAATATGCTTGATATGTGCTTGGGGTCTATATCTGTTGCATCATTTAAACCGCTGTAGCGAAATATTAGAAATCCATACTCTCAAACATGATGTATGACTCGACTGCTGTGGAATTGACTGGGTTTGGGTTTCCTGCAGTTTGGTTTTCTGAAGAGGTAAAAAGCAGAGGGGGTGGGGGGGACACAGTGCAATCAAGAATAATTTGCACCATCGGTACAGTGGAAAAGGTCAGTGCTACGAGGCAGCCTAAGAAAGAGACTATTCCTCTTCATGACGACAGCTAACTTGTATTTGTGGACTGCAGGGCGAAGTTAAGGGACTGGAATGGCTGTGATGTGGTATGGCTGAAGGCAATTTGGCCAGGATCTAACCATGTATGTGTCACCATATGACCAAAGGGCATTTCTCGTGTCTTGTTACTGTCATCCAAGTAATTTAGCTATGAAGGAGCACAAAGATGAGGGTTTGTTCAGGTAGCATCCATGACCTCTATGACCCAACTTCTCTGTGCCATTTCTTCTCCATTTCTTTGAGCTGAAAATCTGAGTGTTCAAAGCGCTCTCCTCATTGTGACTGATAAAAGGGTTATAATTGCAGTGGACGGCGTTCACTTTTCAACACAGCTCCTCTTCATGGCAGCTGTTGTCGGTACAAATTCTCATATGAAGTACATTTTCTGGGGTTTTCTACTAATTTTTCTGAAGTGAAAAAGTGTTTGTGTAAATAAATCCATTCTATATTCTGTGCGAGCATCTTTCATGGTTCGAGAGAATGTATGTGTGCAGAGTGTGCAAATTGCGGCATGACTTGATTGCTTCTTTGTTTTACTGCCCATCCCTAGACGGGCATTAGTGGCGGCCTTGCAGTAACTGCTGCATATGCCGTCCTAATCTGTTTCTCCTGCTGTGCCAGGTGTGCAGACAGCAGGCACTTCTGCAAGGACAGCCAGCTATGTGTAAACTCTGCATACAAGGCAAAGCTTGGAGTTGCAGTGGTATAAATCTTCTTGTAATTAAGTCGTAAACAGAGACGGGACAATAAAACTTTGTACTGAAACACAATGAGAGTCCTAATCCTGTAGAAACGGCTTCCTATTAAGCTTCATCTACTGGTTTAAGTGATGCTGCTTGCACATGGAATTGACCGAATGCTGGCGATGTTTGTCATGTGACAGGTGGGCCCACAGGATCCTTTATCAGCTGCAATTGCTGACTTTCTTTGTGCTGTGTAAATAAACTGTCACTGTCTAATTAATTATTTAAATAAAGGTTGCCACAACTAGAAATTATAGTTTGCAATTTTAAGAAGCTCTAGTATGAAAGCTACATTCACACCAGCGATGCGCGTTCCAGCGACCACTTTCAAGTAAAAGTCCATGTGAATGTGTGTAAATGCACGTCGTGGGGTTCCACATTTAAAACTCTTGCATTCAAGTAATACTAAGCCATCTCAGCATAAACATCAGAGAGAAAAAATGGGTGTGAAATTATGTCGACACAGATCAGTACACAGCAGGCAAAAACTCTATTGGGTAACAGTTCCAAATGTGTAAAAGTTTAAGGAAGCTTAAACACCAAATATTACAATAAGGGGACACGTTTGCACAATTACTTTAAGAACAGCTGATGCAACAGCAAAATAACCAGTCCAAAGATTTCTCAAATTTGGGCAAGGAAAAAACATGTGACTGAAGTGATATGGTGTTCCCTGACAGTTGTTGCATTTGTCTTCCACATTTCAGGCAGTCTGGTTTTTGAAAAATGTGCCCTGTTTAGGACCTTAAATTAAATGAGTCCAAGCCGTCCACAGGAGGTTGACAGTCGGACCTTATCAGAGGCATTTCTCCAAAAATCATCATTCAAAGTTAACCTCAATTCCCTCTCCCAGACCTTCTTTATGTTGGTGCATGACTGACAGCATAATGGAAGAATAAAACCACATACCTTTGAAATCAATTCCTTCTGGCTTGGACAGTGCAAAAGCAGGACCTCCCAAAGTTGATATTGTGGAAACCAGTATAACTTTGACCAATTGTGGACTCATCTGGTAGTGACGTTTCGTGGGGTCCCCACAGAAGTGCCAACCGTTTAAAAAATTGATGATGGAGGAGAAACTAATAAAAGCAGTTTGTGCCCAGCCAGAATTATATGACACCAAGCCTTTCATCTTCAGAATAGAGCTGTGGAGGAAAAAGCCTAGAGCAAGATTCACATGATTTGCACCGCTTTGACATCTTACACCAGGGGTGTCAAACTAATTTTCACTGAGGGCCACACCAGCATAGTGGCTGTCCTCAAAGTGCAAGATGTAACTTATACATGTAACTAAATGTAATGAAAAGTAAATGTAACTACTGCCTAATGGTAAATAACTCGTTTATTTTTTTATTAGAACTTTTTAAAGTGACAATTACAGTTGCATAGAAAACATACATTTGCTTGTTACTCTAGCATAAATCCTTTTAAATTCAATCCTGTCAAATTAGGCTACATGGACAGTGTTTAAGTCCTAATGTAGAGTTGCCCAATCCGATATTTCAAGTAAGATTCCCTAGATATGAATATATACACACCATTTTTATTTTAAGAAATTAAAAACTTTTATGCTCTCACGGGCCACATAAAATGACACGGAGGGCCACATTTGGCCCGCGGGCCTTGAGTTTGACACATGTGTCTTACACCAAGCCTGCAGCTACGTGTGCTAGTATTCGGTAGCAACAGGTCAGTGTGAACATCAAATGCTAAACGTTCGCTAAAGAATGTGCATTTAGAAGGTTGTTGAACACTTTTCACATGACTGGTGTGTACAGAGCATTAGATGGCTTATTCAGTCCTTAAACACTGTATTTCTCCTGTTTACCACGTTTTTTTGGCTCTAAACAATCTGGTCAAAGTTAAATGCTTTTTTATAATGGTGAGTTGGAGAAAATTCACTTTTTAAATTGGATTCTTATTGCATTTTTTTTCCTTTTTTCATACCTGTGCAACGCATTACCTTCGACATATCAGGCTTTATCCAGCAAAATGTTTATTACAATCGAATGCTACTTTAGAATTATCCCTGAATGTCTAATCTAAATTCAGTCAGAATCCTATTAATGTTTCTATTCTAACACCAGGCTGAATTATTTTTTTTTTTTAAGTTGCAAATTACAACTCTTTTTTGAAAAATGAGTTTTTCAAATTGAAGAAAAGCTGCAGCAATAATTTAGTTTGCACATGAATATCTACAAAAAAAAATACCTCCAGACTTTTTCCCAGAATCCAATCATCTTTTCATTCTTTCTGCTTGCAGTAGAACCAAAGCAGCAGGAGGCATCTTGTTTGAGCTTCCTCCATGCAGACCTGTTGTCATATCTCCGACTGCGCTGAGGGAGATAGCATTCAAAAGAAGCATAAAATGTTTTCTGGCCTGACCTTACCAGCTCTGAGATGGCCACTTGCTTGCTTGTGTTTGATGTCGGAAAACACTTGGAGGCTCTTCAGCTGATTATCTCTCCAAGATTGTGTCTCTTTGTTGCTCTCATGCCTTGTGACATGGCCAGCGAGCTTTTTAGTCAGATCTGTGATTCTCTGTTGCAGCTTTTCTCAGATTGTCATCCAAAGCAACAGAAAATGGCAAATTTACTAAAAGAAATGTTCCTGCGTCTGATCAGGTGATCCATTCACTTCTGCATTAAATGGGCTTCCATATTCAGCTTATTGCTTTCCCAGTGGTAAGGAGTCCAGTAGTTCAGGTAAAAGCTTAGTTGATTTTCTTGAGCAACGTACACACCAGGTATGTGTGGTGCGTTCAAGAACGCGTTAAACGTGAGTTCTTGAACGCGCTTTTAGCATATGGTGTTCACCCTGGACTGGTACTACCTGATACTAGTGCATGCATACAGTTGGAAGAGGCTTTGTGCAAAATGTGGAACCACTGCAAATCTTGTAAATCTCCAGGCTTTTTCTGTCACAGCTCTTTTCCGATATATATAAAAGATTTGGTGTCAAATAAATCTGGTCGGGTACAAACTACTATTATTTGTTTTCCTTCATGATAGATTTTCACTACCAAATCTGTGTCCCCCATTGGTCAAAGTTGGAACTGGTTTAACTTTCAACATGAGTTCAATTGCAGCGCGTTTTGTACGTAGAGCCCGAAAGGGGCCCTACGTACAAATTTACGCATTCACACGTAAGTGGCGCGTGAATGCGAGAACTTTGAACGGAGAAACACGAAATGCACATACAGTATATGTGTGTTTACATAAACTTTTCATTGGAAGCAGTTGCTTGAATGCTCGTTTCTGAACCCAGTGTGAACGTAGTATCAGTCAAGGTTCAATGCAACTGTGTGATGCTGTCATCTCAATATGGACCAAACTCTCAGGAATATTTCCAGCTCCTTGTTAAATCTATGCCACGAAGGATTAATGCAGTTCTCAAGGCAAAAGGGGGTTCAACCTGGGGCTAGCAAGGTGTACCTAATAAAGTAGCCGTAGAAATACGTAAGTTTTAGCATTCGGGGCGTCTATCTTTTCTATAAATGTGTCATGGTTTGGGTGTCTTTGCCTTACTTTTTGCATCCTTTTGTTTCTGTCATGTTTGAATTCTGTTTCCTGTTTTTATTTTGGAAGGTTTCCTGTTATGTTATGTTTTTGAGTTTGACTTTCCTGGTCCCAGTCTCTCCTGATCGTTGTCACCTGTGTCTTGTCAGTCCTGTCTGGATATAAGTCTTGTCTCTGCCTTCCTCTTGTGCTGATCCATCCCGTCTCTTCCCTGGCTGTCATGCCCATGTCTGTCTTCTGCCCTGTTTACCTGGTTAGTCCACAGTGAGTTTTTGTTTTGTTTCCCCGCTTAGCAGCACCTTTTGTTTGAGAATAAACCCCTTGCCCTGGAACCGTGGGCCTCCCGTCTCTGCATTTTGGGTCCTTTGTGCTTACCAGCTTTCCCTACCTGACAAAATGCGTAAAATAAAAAAATAACCAATTTGGTAATGCTTGGCTTAAAAAAATTAAAATGCAGCAGTAGATTTTAAAAGTTGCTAGTGCAGCCACCAGAGACTGGGGCTCTTTGTGCTGAAGCAATAAAGCCAGATACAAATTGAAAATGAAGGAAACTAATGGGCTTTATGCAAATTAAAGCTGCCATTAGACTTTTTTTCCCCCCCTTTTCTGGTCATTCTGAAAGGTGGAGTGGGGTGGTCAAAAGGATGTGTGATCATCATTCAGGCTTTAGATGACGGAGAAAGGAATGGTTTTGCAAGAGAAGGTCGGGGTGAAAAACTGCAAAATATTGGATGTTGTGAGGTAAACATTTGCAGTGATGAAGATCAGACGGTGAGTGTGGGAAAAGCCAAAGTTGAAAATGGGGCAGAAATGCACAAAGCTGTGATGGAACAAAGGAGGAAGAAGGCAAAGCGTTAGTCTGTCATTATCATTATTCACTCGGCCAGGGCTCTTTGGCTTTACAGAGAGTTTCCTGTCATGCTGCTGCCTCATAATTGACATTAAAGTGCACTGACCATTCTCCGTCTCTCTAATGCTCCATGTATGATTGACTTGGACTGTCATTTACATACAGTGTGGTGAGATGGAGAAGCCATCCTTTCATCACAGCTGTGATGACCAGCAGTCTCTTCCTGTCAGAACAGTTTAGTGCATTGTGTATCTTCACAAGCATCTTATGTGTGTCAGTGTCGTATATCACGGTCCTGTCTTGTGAAGATAAAAACTGCATTTATGAAGAAAAGAAGCTCCCCCATAGGAAGGTGATGCCAGCTCCTGCGGGGCCAAGCAAGCTCTCTGAAACGGTGACAGGGACGAGATGGAGAGTAATGCCCTTTGGGATTATGGGAATGAAGATCTATGGTGCTAAAAGTTTTTCCTATTATAAAGGGGTCAATGCCTGACACTGTCGATAAGAGTTGATTGGGGGGAGGCCCTCCTATGCAGTACACAAAAATGTTTTTTCACTTTTATATTATCTGTAAGAGGAGAGTTCAGTGTAATCCTTTGTGTTCAAATGTGTAGAACATAACATTTTTGTTAAAATGTCATTTTAATCTGAATCTAAATCATAAGATGCAACACTTGTAATGACAAGTCAAAACCACGATTATTCAGTCCCAGTCCATACATGGAACAGGTGCTAAGACATGAACAATACTAGAAGAATTGTCTGTCTTTTGTGGATTTTTTTTCTTACTCTGAACAGTCTAAATTTCCCATTTCACGTCACAAATCAGTTTTTTTGTTTTGCTTTTCTTTTCTGTGAAAATGACTGCATAGAACACATCAGAAAAGACATCCTGACTTTATAATCTGTCAGTAACCAATTTGTTTAGGGATTATGGGGACAGCAAAAACCTATAACCATTTCCACAGGCTTTTTATTAAAGCCTATTTTCAAAATAAGAAAATGAAAAAAATACACAACTTTATTAGTTTTCTTTTTTTTTCCCCTTCCTTAAATTAACACATTTATATTGTGATCCCTCACAGTACAAAAATGAAAATGAATTATTTTGCAGACTTTGTACAATTGTATAAATCCAATTAAGTGTACTAGTTTATAGTGTTTTTAATATGGTTGTGTGTTCAAGAAAAAATAAATAAATAAAAAAGCGCAAAGGTCAGTTTGTGCCGAAACGTCATGAATTGTTGTTAATGGAGAGGGACAAAGATTAGACGTGAAAGATGGATTGAGGGCGGAACTGAAGGAGACAGATGGGCCATTAGAGAAGATAAAGGAGCAGACATGGATAAATATAAAGTAAAAGACAGAAAGATGGCATACAAGGAGAGAGCGAAACACTGTGTAAGCATCGCTCTACACTGAGCATGCCAAAATGGTTTCAAGGACACATGCATCCTTCTGGTCCACCTCCCAGCGGTAGAGATGGTTCTGGAAGCAAAGTTCTTAGGTTCACGTCCTTCAAGATTCCTGCTCTGCTCTAGCTAACCCGCTTTATTTATCTTGATGATAGATGTGGACTAAAGGCTCATCCCAATCCATCAACATCTATAGGGGATATCCGCAAAAACAGGAACATGGCACAAAAACTGAACCTGCCTCACCATTTTCCTGTTCACTTAGTTGATGTCATTTATCTGCCTTTTTTTATCTCCTTCAGCCACAATTTATATAGTTTCACAAATTCTGCCAGTTAGATCCCCTTTGCTTTTCATCATGATGATGACAGCTGTGATGACGAAAATACTTTCCACCCAGATGCAATTGCAAAGAATCTTAAACTGTGTCATTTTGATTTTGTTTTAAATACCAAGAATTATTGTGTTTTATTTGACAAATATGTCTACTGTGTTAAACTGGTTACTTTTTCATATTGAAAATAATAATGTAAACCTGTGATAACAGTTTTTTTTGTAGTAATTTAAGCTTAAAGTGGCTGAAGTCTTGGAGGAAATGACCTAAATCCTTCTTCAGTTCAAAGCATTTTTGCACAATAAGCCACATTTTCATTCCTCTACCTAATGGTATTTTCCTACTCTTCACAGTATTCTGTCTTCACATACTTGTCAACATTCATAAGTTTCCTTTTAGTATATCTGGCCCAGCTGCATTTACAATGTGCAAAAAAGAATCAAATCAATTTTCCTCTGATTGTCAATCAAGACAGTCATTTGAGTTCATTTAAAGCTTTGCCAGGTAATATTCTGGTAAAACACAAATGGATCTAATTTGATTTTGGCAACACTAATGTGCTTTGTTGATATGGTCAGACATTGATATCGCTCAGTAACTATTTTAGACACTGGATTCTTGTTTGTGTTATTTCATAGTATTTTAGTGTGATAACTATTGTTGCTAATTACTGAATTTTACTGCTATTTATCTATTAATATCCACCATTATTGATTTTATTATTATTTTTGTGTTTTGAGCTATAGTAAAAAGTAATTTCCCTGTTGTGGAATCAAGTAAAGTTCTATCTTCAGTGTTGTATTAAGTGTGTCTATAAAGCTGTGCAACAACCAAGAATGCTCCTTGTGTTTGTGACACACAGGTTCTATTTTGCTGAGAAGCATGCACTTATGTCAGATTCTGCAGTGACACACCTACAAGAGGCTCCTTTAATGAGTGAAAATGGTTAATAAAATCGTAATTTTTGCTCTTTGGTTGCAGATTTACCGGTATTTTTAGCAGGAATGGTGTATGTGTTAGAAAAAAGATTTTATAGTTTATTCTGCAATAAATCAAACCCTGTAGTCAATCGCTATATTATACATTGTATTTTGGCAAAAAAAACATATAATAAATAAAACAGTGTATATATATATATATATATATATATATATATATATATATATATATATATATATATATATATATATATATATATATTCTATAAAATTTGTGAACATTAAACAGCCAAGTTGGGTTTTTTTTGTTCTTTGTTTTTTTTGCTCATTTTAGCTTGTAACGATGTCTGAAAGACTGTGAAGCAGAAGTAAAATACTTTTAGGTCATGTATGTCGTCTTAGCATTATAATTGTTTTTTTTCGTCACACATTACAAAAAAGTCTCTTTCTGTATAGCTTTTATGTAAAATCTTGGCTGCCCAAAACTCATTAATCCCTAGATTGCAGCCTGCAGAAACGCTCAAGAGGTGTGTATCTTTCTGTGTAACAGGATTGCACGGAGTGTATTAGAGTGATGACATAAAAAATAAAATAGAAAAACCTCTGCGAAGGATATGTCAGATGGTGTTATCTTCCCCTCCTTTAGCCAAGTTTTTTGTGAAATAGCTCATCTACTTTCCACTTTGATGTCATTCATAATTAGTGGACTGTAAAAGCTACAAGATGCAGCCACTAGAATCTTCAGCATAGTTTAATTAAAAAAAATGGAATACAGAAATATTTAATTGTGTAAACTTTTATTGGACAAAATACACTGACTGGAACATGCAGTATTAAATGATGCTGCTGGCTGCTGCCTTGATTTTTGATTTTATTTTTATTTTTTAAACAAAATTTCCCCTAAAATATGTAAAGTCAGAGCTTCTTAGAAGTGGCTTTTCTTAGATGTTTGGTGAGCTCCGGTTCAGTCGTTTCTTTCTCAGGCAGTTATCTCTCCCACAGCACCAATTCAACCACTCTGGATGAGAGTGACAGCCTGTTGGATGACATGAAAACACCTCATTGTCTGAATGGAGTTCCAGCTTCCAGATATGTTAAGTGCCATTGGAGATGCCAGACACAGATACGAGCAAGTGATTTTTTTTTTCTACCACAGTGGAGGGAAAAAAACTCCCAGTTCTCATTGTGAGGTTTATTCCAGTGCAAAAGATGCTCACTTTTTGGTTGTTAGACAAAAAATCAATATCAAAAAATGGGAACAGACTATTTCAAGAATAATTTTAGTTTCTGACACACCTTGAAAATTGCAGCGGAACTTCTTATCATACAATTAAACCTTTTTGAATAAGTATCTGCATGTCATTTTGATAATATACATGAATATTCTAAATTTCCATCAAGTGTTGATTGAGTCATTGTTTTCCCCGTGTCCCTCAGGACGCTTTTGCCATTTCTCCAGTGACTGGAGGCTGATTATACAGTTTAGCTACTGCACTGTTTTGTTGATGTCAAGATATAATTGGCTTTGTGAAACACTCTGTCACTTGTGGGCCTGTGCAAAGCCATGCTCCCTCAGTGACACACACACACTTTAACAACTTCATTGTTTAAAGGTTTGAAGGACCAGCCCTGCAGAAGCAATAACCGGTGACATTTTCAGATAAATTAATTCTTGTTTTGTTACCTTCCCGTCACCTATCGATGAAACACGTGGTGGCTGAACCTTCAGATGTCCTAACATTTACTGTTGTAAATATCAAGCATCGCTTTTAGTTTGTACACATATCCCTCGGTTGACAGAGTGTCTTGATTTAGGAACCATCACTGTACATGCTAGTGTTGTTTGTTCTTTTTTTAATTTGTCAGTTTACTTCCTAGAATTGTGATCTAACCGTTCTATTAATTTGTCTAGTAAATGCACTTTATTTTCTTCTTCTGGTAATGGGATTCTGGTTAACCAGAACAAGAGATGTTATTGAATGGTAACCCTTTGTGGTCTGGGGAATTTTCAAGCTTTTTTTTTTTTTTTTTTTTACAATTTGCTCTCTTAATTTATCTTTAAATGTTTTTTTTGTGTGGCAGTTGTTGATGTCCATCTTTTAGCATCTTCTTAGTAGAACCTGTCTTTTTTATTTTTTTTTTTTTAGATATTGTTCTTTTTTTTCCACAATTATTCCTAAATAAATAAACCTAATAACCTAATAAACCTAAAACTGTCAAAGCAAACTCAATTCCGAGTAAGTGATTGTTTATTTATATAGCAGCTTTCTCCGATAAAAATCACAAAGTGCTTCAAAAAGGTAAAAGCACATACAATTACAATCATTCATCATAGACATATTACTGACAAAGTAAATGACAATAAAAACAAAGTAATAAACAATAAAAAACACACAGATTGGTTAAAAGCTGTTTTGAATTCAAACATCTTGACCTAACTTTAGTTATAATTCCAAAAAAATAAAAATAAAGTTCATATGTAAAAAAGTCTAAAAGACAACCACACTAAACAATAATAAATAGGGTTCCAGTGATTTATTCAAAGGGGAATCACAGCTATGTGACGTAACTCTTAGTTTGTTTAAATCCAAAAATTACAAAGCCATAAATTTAAAATCCTTGTGTTCAATTTTAAAATGAAAATGAAAAGTATACTAATGGGGGGTTGGTGTCATTCCAAATCCTTTTTAAACAGCCGCCAAATGGGGAGGGGGTGGTTAAAGAGGAGGGGGGTAGAACTGTGACACAGCATAAAGCAACAAGGTGCTGGATGTTTACAATCATTACAGTCAGGTTTATGAGTAATGTAAATCCAAAAGGGGGCGGGGCCTGTCCACACATACACACACCCAAATGCCACAAACATACCTGTGGGCTCCAAAGAAAAAAGCCCACATATATAACATGTGAACATGTACGCAATACAACTGTTGTTCACGCACGCATACTTATGCATTCGGACCAACACGTGAAATATTTATTTAATCCCTCAAACTTTTTGTGCGAGACAGCACCTGTGCTCGAGGTGATCTTTATGTATGGAATGTAAAAATGCCAAAGTTGCTTATTTATATTAAATAATGTTTGAATTGTATCTTTTTCTTTGTGTTAAATCAATTTGTAGCTTTACCTTGATTACACATCACTGTAATAAAGGTATAATTCAATGTAGGACCTTTCTTTTTCTATGTGCACATAATATCTATAATTAAGACCCCCTGAGTGCTGTCAATTGTTGTTTAGAATGCATATATTTTATAGAACCATATAATTTCATAATGTGCAATTTTAAAAGGCTTAATTTATGTAAACTGTTGTGCTTTAAAAATAAATCAAATTGAGTATTTTTTGCAGGAATTGTAACATTCAGTTGCACTGTAAGAAACTTGCTGGATGATTAAAAAATGATTGAATCCTTTGTTTTCCCACATATTTCATATTAAACATATTTGTAACTACTTAAGGGAGTGAGGGGCAAACTTACTTTTGCATTGTCCTCTTTCGCTCCTGCTGCTTGTTTGTTGCCACTCCCACCTTGAAATCTCACCTTTATTTTCTTCTTTCCTCTCTCCTCTCAACCTTCCACTCTGCACAGTTGTCAACACATTCAAATACAGCCGGGGGAGGTGCTACACGATAATGAGTCTCGCTTGCCCCTTTCTGCCATTTGCGCTTGACATCTCCCAACCTTATTTTCACCTTTACACAAACCCAGCTTCCTCTTCTACCCCACTTTGCCTCTTCTGATGAGGTGTTGGCAGAGATGACGCTTTCTGACAGATAAATATTAGCCAATGATGCCTTTTGTTTATTAATTCATTATAATATTACTTTTCTCTCTGACAAGTACGTTTTGGATGTTTTTAAAAACTTTTTTCTGAAGCGATTCTTTGGCTATTCTGGCCTACATTAATAGATTAATCCTCTAGGATCCCAAATCATAAAGTAAAGGTTTTCTTTTATGATGAAGTCCAGTTCTGTGATAGAAAAAGAAAACCTCATTTGTCATTTCTTGCACTCTGTTAGGGGTGCATGAACATTGGGCTGAAAGCCATCATTCTATGAATACATTGCTGTTCTCTACTAGGATTTAGAGATTTTTGCAAGCACACTTTTCCTCCAGAGGGCCATGGAAGCAGGAGCGGTTCTTGTAATCTCAAAAGGGAGAAGTTCATTTGGAGAAATTATTTTGTTTTACATTCCTGCTTGGTTTTACATTTGCATCTTTGAAAGCCTATTTTTAAGACCATGTTACTAAATGTTTAAACAGCATCTGTCTGGAACAGATGAGATTATTTTAGTCTCTGGCATGTAAAAGGAAAGTCAAAGGTAAATGGAGAATCTCTGTGGGAGGGCAGGAGAATAGTAGAGAAGGTGCACTAAAGTGACACAAGAGCATTCTTTCATTGGGTTGACTTAATAAAAGCCTTCATGTATCCATTCACTGATTTATTCTGGAACCACACTTGGCAGAAATCTGAAAAATATGTTTTATTGTCTTTTTCTCTTATTATGTGGATCAATAAATGATAATTGCTAGTAAACAAACTGTTTAAAGAGAACGCTATAACATATAACACAATACAGAAAAAGGGGTTCAGCTTGCCTTATTGTCTTCATGGGTTAACTCCAATTATCTGGCTTTCTGCGTCTGCTTCTATGTAGGTCATGGGACACAGACTGGGCTCATCAATGAATCAAACTCCATTGATCAAATTCTTGAATGATTTGACCAGCTGTGCATCAGGACCGAAATGTACACAGATGGAAGTGTGGCCACTATTGGACTTTTTACAGTGTCCAGATAACAGGGGTAAGAAGTTAGAGACGTATTTCTACCCCTTCCATGTTACAATAGGACAAAAAAGTAAGATGAAAGAGGCCAGTAATTTTCATCATAGGTAAAACTCAACTATGAGAGACAAAATGAGGAAAAAAAGGACAGAAAATCGCATTCCCGGATTAAAAAAAAAATATATTTTTAAATGTGGTGGAAAACAAGTATTTGGTCATCTTTTTAAGTTAGAGAACTTGCACAATTGGTAGCTGACTACTTTTTACCCCACTGTAACTGAGCTACCTTTTTTTTATTATATAAAGTAGTGCAAAAAAGTTTACAATCAACAGCAGTGAATAACCTTCCACCACTCCTGGTTGTTAGTTGTCATCAATGCATGTATTTTTTAATAATAAGTGTTAGAAAATCCTCCTCAATACATTTTTGATGTAAAGACGACATGCCGGGGGATTTGAACTTCCCTTGTCTTGGAGTGTTCTTTGCTTTGGTACAGTTCCCGAGGAGATTGATGACTATTCAAGTATACATATTTGTGTGTCTCAAAACAAAAAAAAAGCAAATTGTGAAAAAAGCTTTAATCTTTGCTTTCTGTGTGTGTCCACACAAAAGAAAAAAGTTTGCATGTGGGCAAAGTTGAGCTGTGTGACACAGAAATGTGGAAATCCAAAGACATTTTAAAAATTCACTCAAGAAGTAAATTAATAATCAATTTGCTTTGGGTTGAATATTGTGTGTTTTAAACATGAGGTGCTCCATGAGGCAACACAGAGTAACTAATGCAGTGTGCATGGGACTTTTTTATGCTTCTTTCATAGACAGTGAAGAGCTCACAAACCAGCTGGACGGACTTTAATTTGCCCCAAATAGGCTGTAAGATTTCTTCAATTACAACTTTATGTCAGCTGGTCATGAAATTTTTACTTCATTAAAGTATTTAGTTCAGTTTCTCTCAATTTAAATGTTTCAGAGATTCATTTTTATATATTTGTTTTTTAACTTTAAAGCAAACGCTGTACATGGTTAAAATAATGCGTGTAACGATTCATTTAAACTACTATTCCCTTGGTCCCCAACCCCAGGGCTGCTGACTGGTACCGGTCCGTGGGCCACTTGGTACATAGAATGAAATACATACACTACAGTAACTTCAATTATTTTTTCTTTTCCATTTTGTTAATTTTCTGATATTAAAGGAAGTTTTATTTTGGAAAACTACCGGATTCTGTTCATCACATCTGTCTGTCCTGACACGTCAAGGGACTTTAAGCAGCCTACTCGGACCACAGTAACTTAACGCTTAAAAGCTAACAAACCCCAAACAATAAAACATTTTTGGAAAGTTTATTCAGGAACAAAAGAGTCATTAAGGAAACTGAAGAAGAGCCTTCAACTTCAAAGAAAAATAAAGTTACTATTCACAGACAAAACCAGGCGTCTCTTCGACGTACGTATTTACTGAGACAGTTGTTTCCACTGAAACAGCTGAAGCTGCTCGCTTGCCTTATATGTGGCGACTGACTTTTGAACGTTTCACACACGCAGATAATGAAGTTGCAGACACGGTGGATTCAGGTTTACTATCATATTTTTAAAAAAAAATTAGTTTTACAACACACCTTCAAAGTCGGATGTGGCTGAAGTTAGCATCCGGTAGTCGGCATCTATTTTGAGGTTAAAGTGAAAATTCTTTAAACCAGCCACAAACATTTTACAGAGGATAAAGATTCAATCAAATGAAGTTGCTGAATTGTGGAAACTTGTAAAAGGGGCATTTATGAATTTTCCAACCGCAAGATAAATTTAGGTGGAAATCTGTTAAGAAACCTAAGCTCAGAAAATGTTCCTTTGTGTTAAAAAACCCCCACAATAAATAAAAATAGAAAAAAACTTTTTACCCTGAAAGATGATCTGAGACTGACTTTTGAGTTCTTAAGGTTATAATGGTATTCTATGAAAAAAAACTAATGTTTTTATTGAATTACCGTATTTTGCGGACTATAAGTCGCACTTTGTTTCATAGTTTGGCAAGGGGTGCAACTTATAGTTGAAATAAATTACATTGTTAAATAATTTCACATGTTCGTTATTTTCACTGCAAGAGGGCGCTCCAGGCTCGGAGTGGTACTTAGTGGTACTTTCATACTGTCAAGTGTGTATGTGACCTGCGTGCTCCCACACTTAAATACAATTTATTTTTAGTATTTTACTAATAATTATCTTTTTTCAGGTTAACAAATATATATCATTTCAATACAAACATTTGTATGA
The DNA here is from genome assembly GCA_023969325.1 of Oryzias curvinotus. Classification (NCBI taxonomy): domain Eukaryota; kingdom Metazoa; phylum Chordata; class Actinopteri; order Beloniformes; family Adrianichthyidae; genus Oryzias; species Oryzias curvinotus. The sequence continues at coordinate 27,449,193 of CM043719.1, forward strand.
CATTTTAGAACATTTACCGGTAATTATCTTTTTTTCTTTTAACCCAATACAACAACGTGACATATTAAAAAAGGAGTCCAGCATTGAGCTTATCAGTATCCCTTTAAAGTCCAAGTCCCACTCACGTAGTGGTTTGAGTTCAGCGTCCAAGTTCATGGAATAGCTGCCGTTCTCCAGCTCAGATCTTACACACGGCGCAGTGAAACGCCGTTTTAAGCGTTCCCAGCTTACGCGCTGATTAACTTCATTGAGTTCAGCTGGTAACGGCGCGCATTCATTGTTCTCCGTGCTGAGTGCACGCAGGCTGCTGCGCACTCATATGCGAGGTGCTGCGCGCTCCAGGTCACAGCGAGGCAACCACCTCCGCTGATCAGCGTGACACATACCACTAAAAACTACTGATGAGGGCTGAAAAATGCCACCAAAAAGAAAATCATATTCTGCAGATTACAAGCTGCAAGTAGTGAAATATGCAGCCGAAAATGGTAATCTAGCAGCAGAAAGAAAGTTTGGAGTGAGCGAGAAACTTGTGAGGGACTGGCGAAAATCTGAAGTTACTCTTACTGAAATGAAGAAAACCAAAAATGACGATTTCAATCGTATTTCGGGCGATAACTCGTAGCAGTGTTTACAGCTTACTCTAGGGCGGTTCAGTCAATTAACGCACCTGCTCAGCGTCCTATTTAAGCCCAGGTGCGCAGGCGTTCATTCTCTTTCTTACCTTCAGCGCTCATTCTTCGCCGTTCCCCGTGCTCGCGGATCCGGCGGATCTCCTTTTCTTCGACGTCTTGCTGTATTCCCCCCGTCCTTCGGATGGCTGATCCCCGTTTCCTGATGTGGGCTTTCCGTTTTCGCCGTGCCTGCTCCTTTGCAGCTATCGCCGGGCGGCTAGCGGCGATCACCGGGAGGCTGACGGCGCCCAGCGCGTTCGTTCCGCCGCGGTCGCGTGCATCTGCAGGGGGTGCGCTTTCTGCGGTGTTCGGGTTGTCCGTGGGCCCGGATCTGGAGCTGTCCGGGTCTATCGTCTGCCGTGGTCAGCCGGACCTCTACGGTGAGCGGCGTGCGGTCTTTCCTGGGTCGTTTTTTTTCTTGGCTGTGTCTTGTTTTGTTTACTTCCGTGTATGGTGACGTCGCGCCCCTAAGGACCCTGGGAATTGTAGTTTTGGGACTCGTGGTCCGCTCATGGTGAACTTCTGATTCATTTTCTGCTGTTATTCTGCGTCGTCCGGTTATTGTTTCAGGAGTTGTGGGGTCTTTTCTGTAGTTGTGACGGCTGGCGGTCCTTGTCTGGCCTGGTTTCTCATGCTGGCTGAATTATTTGTGGCTTTTGCATTTTCTTTGTTGCTGTTTTGTTCTTTAGGTGCTGACGGTGACTCTTGACTATCTTTAATTAGATGCTGGCTTTATTGTTATGGCGGTTCTTCTGTTTATTTTCTTCGTTGTTGTAGCTGCTGGTTAGTCTGACTGTGAATTGGTCTCTTGGACCCGTCTCTCCTCTGTGGACAAATTCCTTATGCTTGGTCTCTTTTATGCAGTGTCTTTGGCTCATTTTAATCGCTCGTTCGTTGCCCCCGCACGTTCTGCATCTGGTTCTGCTTCGCCTGTTTTTCCCTGCTCTGTGTACCCAGTAGGTCCTGCCCTGGCTGGGGACTTGCGTCGGCCGCATTAGCGTGTCAGTCTCGTCGCTGCCTTTTTTCTCGGCTGGACAGTTAATTGTTATTCATTTCTCTGGTTTGGTCTGGAGGTTTGTGGGGGCTGTGTGATGGATTTTTTCCGGGGCATCGTTTTCAAAGCCCCCACTAAGGGTGGCCCTTCGAAGGTTCAGGTTCTCGTGACGTGATCTGGACCCGTTGGCGCCTCACAGTTCATCTTTTTGGGGCATCTGTGGCCTGGTTCCTCATGTGCCTTCAGGATTAGTATATATTTTCTTTGGCTGCCCAGGCTGTCTCCACGGTTTTCCTCCGAGCGCGATATAAGGCTGAGGATGTCTTATCGCTGATGTTCTCCCTGTTCTGCCTCTATGCCTCTCGGCGTCTCTTGGCATTCAGTTGGTGCTCGACACGTTTGTCGGTTTACCTTTCAGCTGCCGTGGCAGTCCTCATACTTTCAACTTTCTTAGCAGAAGCTCTGTACTGGATATTTGTAGGCAATGGGTCTCCTTCACTTTGCGAGTTATTGATGGTTTCTCAGTGGCCGAATTTCCTCTGTATCCCTGGTCTTTGGATCTCTGTGGGGGGGGGATTTATTTTCTAATCTGAGTTCCACGTTGTCTATACTGTATGGTCCTCCACCCTTCCGGATTTATTTTTCTTCTATGGATTGGATGGTTCATTGCTGCTTGTCTCTCCCCATTATGTCATCTTTGGCTTTTGTGCAGCGTGTTTATTCATTTTGGTTTGCATATGATTTGTCAATGATTGGGCCACCTGACATTTGCTGTGGCTTTGGTCCTATGGTCATCTGTTCATCTTGTGTTCTTGTTCTGGGTAGTTCCGTCCTGGGCCCCGTGTTCCTGTTCTGGATTTCGTGTTTTGCGTTTGTTCCTTCCCTCTCTATGCTTGGAGTAGTTATGTTATGATGACTGTCGTGTCTTCAGGCTCCCTCCACTTGTTCCTCTGAGGCTGTGCCTTCTGGTTTGGGGGAAAAGATTTAAGAGTGGTTTGTGTTTGTCCGGCCGCCTGAATCTACAGCTCTGATGATTTATAAGATGTCGTCCAGTTATTTCATCCTTGGAGATTAAATTAGGGCTGTTTCAATAGTGAGTGACAGTATTGTGTTATCAGTTGACTTGGTTAATGTTTAAATAACACCTTGAGCAATTTCTACCCTGACCGTAGGAAATATATCACTTGCGCTGTCAAGCTTAGTTCAAGAGTTAAATCTTGTGTCCACAAGTCAGTCTTCTATCTTCCTTGCTTAAGCAGATGACAGTCTGCTAGATGCTTCCCCATTTAGTGGCTTATACTCCGCCTCTAAATGCTTAAGGTTCAGTCTAGCAAAAATATTATCAAAACCTATGATCCCTCATGGCTCTCAAGTTCTCTTTTTTAGTATCCAGACGCCCTTGGCTAATTACAATTTCAGTAGTCTGTACTTTGTTGTCCACCAATTTGAGAACCACTAATATCAGATGCAAAGCATCGAATCCAGCCGGGCTGTAATCCTTTGCTACGTGGGATGTTGACCTTCCTCATCTACAAATCTCTTTGGCTACTCTTCCCATCACCTACTCCTCGATGGCCTCCTGAAGGTGCGTCCCTCTGAAACTGTCAAAGGTTACTTTTCTTATCTTTGGAATGTATAAAAAATTGGTGTTAAGATTTTGTGCAGGTTATATATTTCACTATCATTTCACTGTTGGAATTTGTAATCATGATGGTTTCTAGGGTGCGATAAATCCACAATGGGTCTTTACTTTAACTGTCTACTAAATTTCACTTTCTCAGATTTGTTCTTTGAAAAGCACTGTTATTTCATTTATCTCAAGCATTTTGAAACTGATCAGTTTCTGGGATTTTTATATATTCTTGTCAAGACTAATACTGCTTTGTTTTATCTATGCACCACATCCTGAGCCTGAGTACCCCTACGCCCCGATTGGCTTCTCCGTTTCCAGGAAGTGATGTCACCCCTGCATTCCTTGATCTGGTGCTGCAACGATGACTGCTCGACGCACCTATTGCTGCACTGAAAGTGATGGGGCGGTGGACCTCCTCTGCATTCCAATGACACTTCTGACTGACTTAATCAATCAATGTCAACAGCAGAATGAATGTAAATTCTTCGATTATAGATGTTAAAAGAAAATTATAGCCAGGTGGAAGCCTCAAAATTAGGATGTTCTAAGTTGTATCATAGTATGCGCTGGAGCTCGAATTTGGTTCTTAAGCCAATTTTGTAGTATGCCAATGAAGCATAGTAATTATGGGCGTTGAACTCGTTCTTAATATTTGGTTGGGATCTCAATTAAATGATGTTCCTTGAGCGCTTATAATGGTATGCCGAATGGAGAAAATTATGGCTACTAGGCTCGTTCGTTGTACTGTCGTTGGGAGCTTCGAAATAATGGATGGACTTAAGCTCGTGTATTTATAGTTGCCACAATGGCAGAAGTTATGGCCATCAAGCTTGTTCTTGGTTTAATAGAAGTTCAAATAATGGCTGTCAGCATGTCTAATACGCCATCAAAGCTTTGGATTGGATGTTAAGTTATTGTATCATACGGGTTGTTAGGCGGTACAAATTATAGTTTCGCACAGCGTTTTTGGGGAAGTGAGTTACGTTCTAAGATCAGGTATGAGTAATTTTATGTTGGCTCCTCTTTTATTTCTTTCCCTCTCTCTTTCAGATAGTATGTTCCTCTAGTGGTTTCCACGAACGGGAGCGACCCTACGGTCAATGGTGCCGGGTCACACATAGCAGAGCCACTAGCTAGCATGTTCCCCTTCGAGGCGCTGTACTCGAACGGGGGCGGCCCAAACGGTCAATGGTGCCGGGTCACACATAGCAGATCCACTAGATAGCATGTTCCCTTCGTGGCGCTGTACTCGAACGGGGGCGGCCCAAACGGTCAATGGTGCCGGGTCACACATAGCAGATCCACTAGATAGCATGTTCCCTTCGTGGCGCTGTACTCGAACGGGGGCGGCCCAAACGGTCAATGGTGCCGGGTCACACATAGCAGATCCACTAGATAGCATGTTCCCTTCGTGGCGCTGTACTCGAACGGGGGCGGCCCAAACGGTCAATGGTGCCGGGTCACACATAGCAGTCATACTGAGAAATGAAATGGAAATGGAATGCTGCCGAAAACACACCTCATTTTATTACACACTGATTATACATACACATTTTTTCTTCTTCTGGATAATTAAGTGTTGGGGGTTTTTGTTACCCGAAAGTTTTATGGAAATCTCTCATGGAATTGAACGGAGCCTTATGCCAAACCAAAAGATGTGAATGCCAACTAAAGTATGTGGAAAATGTCAAATAAATATTTCTTACTGCAAGAGTTGTCTGACTGAAAAGCTAATCGCGGGCTAAAGGCTAGGTGGCCACAGCTACAGGAACAAGTTCGCTTATGGGTGCTTGAACAACGTGCCGCCGGGAGAGGCTTGTCAACAGTGCAGTTACGTCTCCACGCGAAGGTGGTTGCCAAGGAGATGAATATAAATGACTTTGCGGGAGGACCTTGTTACCGCTTCATGCAACGCAATCGCCTCTCTATCAGAGCTAGGACAACGATGTGCCAGACACTGCCAGCAGACTTCCAAGCCAAGGTAGACAGTTTCCGTGAGTTCATTGCAAAGCATGTAACTGAGCACAGCTTGACACCGGATCGTATTATTAACATGGACGAGGTCCCCCTCACATTTGACTCAGTACTCAGTTCGTTGTGCGTCATGTAGCTATTTAGCTGTTCTCCAACCCCCTGTTATTTTAAATTGCCTTTCAAGATGGTCTCAGATTTTCAAATAAATTTCCCGTCAAAGTGCGTCTTATAGTCCAGTGCGACTTATCTGTGTTTTTTTCTACTTTATAATGCATTTTTGGGCTGGTGCGACTTATACTCTGGTGCGACTTATAGTCCGGAAAATACGGTAACTAACTTAATTCAATTACATTTTATTTAAGTAGCCCAAAACTATAACATGGTTGTCTCAATGTGCTTCATACCGGTAATAGTATTAGAACATAAAATCAGTCAAAAGATATAATAGGTAATTTCTAAGCTAAACAGACTAAGCTAAACTGGGGATGGGATTCCGGGAAAAAGGGAAGAAACTAGCGAAGAATTAGCTTATCTAACTCTGCAACTACATGTTGAATAGTGTAGCAGATGGGCTTCATCCAGATGGAATTGGGGAACCGCTGAGGGCGCGAGACGAGCCCGAGGCCCACAGCCAAGTACAGGAGCACAGACGAGATACATGGAATCTGGAATCACTCCCGCTCCCCCGGAGGCGAGTGAGAAATAGGGTCAACACTTGAATCACAGTGCACCAAACAGAAGCATGGATAACTAAATTATAATTAAATGATAAACAATAGAGGAGACAAGGAGAAGAGAAGTAAATGAGAAATAGAGGACAGAACCTCAGTGCAATTTAATTACATTTCTATACCCCAATATTACAACTATAGTCGTCTCAATGGGCTTCTCACCGGTAATTGTTTAAGAACATGAAATCAGTCATAAAAGACAATAGGTAAACTAAAGCTAAACTAAACCTTGAATACTATGTCACAGCCCTCCATCAAGGTCAATGAGGTCAATAAGGCGAGGTCCACGGCCAAGTACAGGAGCAAAGACGAGCCAGAAGGAATTTGGAATCAGGGACGAGGGACAACACAAAAATCGCTCTGAATGATAAATGGAGAAATATGATAAATAAATGATAAAGAATAGAGAGGAGAAGTCGATAAGATTAGAGGACCCAGTGCTCCATACTTTCTCCAGATTCCAAATTCTAGCAGCCTAATAACTAATTGTTATTTTTATTGAAATTTAATTTATGTTAATAGTGCTTAAAGTGGATGGTAATAATATTAATAATAGAAAATCTACATTTTAAGGATAACAACATCAATACAATATAGTATTAATCTAAGCAAGGAGGAATGAGCCGCCCTGGCCCAGTTTATGAAACAATTTTCTCTCTGCTGAGAAATATGTACAATGGATGTAATGAAAGTTGTAATTATTCCCCCAAATGTCATTACAGTAGGTAAGGTAGGGGGAGCAATAAGATAAAAATTCTCTCATTACCTGCTAGCTTGGCAATAAGCCTGCCCAAAGAGGAATGTTTGAAGTCTAACTTTGAATGTAGAAACTGTGTCGGCCTCTCTTACATGAGCTGGGATCTTATTTCATATCCAAATCAGAAACAACTTCTACAAATCAGCAACTTTGTTTCATTTAATCTGTGTCATATGTAAAACAAATCGACTAATGTTTTCAAATTTTTTTTAATCGAAATGTCTTGTAGTAGCATTATAATTTGTAATGTAGGCTTTTCAGAAACCCAAACTTTAGCTCCGTTCAGACTGGTCTGTGAAAATATCATCTGACATTAAACTGGTATGTGGCCTGTAAAAGGTTGGAGACCACTAAACTATTCAATTCATATCATAATTATTGGGTTACTGATACGATTCATAGTCACTACTGATTCATTTTTAACAATCCCATTGACCTATAATCGATGCAGGACATCTTTAGCCAAAAATTCAACTGGTGTGACTCAGATGTAAATACCTGGTACTGAACATTGCAGGTGATGTTCTCCAGATTCCTTGTATTGTGCAAGATCTAATGGCAAATCCATTCACATTTTAGTTTCATAAAGTTCAGTCCACTGTTGTTTTTCCACATCAGAATAATACAAATTAACATTATTAATTACCACACTGTATTGCCACATGTTTTTTTTTTTTCTAAATTCAACATCTTTTCACATTTTGGACTGTAATGATGGATTTTTTGCTGTCATCACATGTGAGTTTGTATAAGACAAATGGATTTTATGTTTAACTGAAGGGTGTCTTTTTTTTGTGGCTAGAATCATGTAAGGCACAATACTGCATTGTTTTGTTTTGACTTTTGGTCATTTTTGCTCATTTTTACCTCATAGTATTTTTTCAATTATAAATCAATTTTTTTTCTTTTCATTTTGTACTGGTTTTGAAAAAGATGATTCATTAACAACTTGCCTTAGATCAATCTTGTGAAATCAAAGGAATATAAACCGATTAATTGATTAAGTTATTCATTGTTACACCCCTAGTTTATGTCTTTAGATTTGGAAAATGCCGTTTGGAAATTCTATAGTAGTTTTTTCCATGTTCTAGTTGCTAATTGAAAATATCTGTCACCTTATGTCTTGATTTGGATTAAAATGAATAACCTTGAGTTGTTTACCTCCCTGATAACCAGTTTTAGTCGGCCATGTACTTTTGGACTATTTGAACGTTTTAACTTAAAGCAGTAGAACAGTTTTTCCCCAATCCAGAAAAGCCATCCTCAGATTGTCAGAACTGGCTCTGATTTCGATTGAAGTTGTCAATGATCAATACCAATCACAGAGTAAGTACTTTTAACAGGGTTGAACAGCTGGCAACTCTGTTTGAGATTTTAATTATGACCACTTTTCATGGAGCAGTAGAGGTCAGGTCAAATGTAATGTTTGTTCTCTTCTGAAGGAAACCAGCTTCAATTTTCATCTAAAAGGAGGATTAAAAAGTATGTTTAATACCTCAGAATAAAGAGAGAAAACACAAATACAGATTGTATTTGCAAGTGTTTAGCTCTTTCTCCAGTTTGCCCTCTTTCTGCATCCTTTCAACAGCTCTGCTTCTCCAATTTTCTTCTTGTGCCTATATTTACACCTCTTCACCTCAGGCTGAGTTTTTCCATCTAAATATCGTAAGACAGTAAACAAGCTGAAGCGCTGCTGGGTTTGAACAGAAGATTGCCCAATACATCATAAACCCCAATAGTTGACCCTGTAACTTGGTTTTCTAGGTTGTGTTTTCAGTGGGTGTGCCCTTTGAATTTCAAATATATATATATATCGCTTTTATCTCTCTGTTTGATTTTTAATAAGCCTGCGACTCCTAAACTTGGTTGCCAAAAAAATTTGGACAAATGGATTTTTTTTTTGTCGGACCTAGAGAAGGTCTTACAAAAAATAAAAAATAAATAAAACATTAAGGACATTTTTATTGTAGAGTCTACAAGAAAACCATTAGCAAAAATAAACACAAGCAGTAATATGGGTATCTAGAGGGATACATTCTCGAGTCCATTGAAAAGTTTTCTGCCCTCCGGGGTAATGTCCCATTTAGACTGTGATGTTGCATGAAAACAATCAATAGGCTGTGTTTGATAACCCGTGATACTGTAATGTTTCATCCAGCTGTCTTCATATGTGTTGGTGTGGTGCATGACACCCTTAAGTGGTTAACAATTCTTTTTTGAGTCAAATCAGTTAATCTGGATGAAGTAATAACAGGAAATGTTGCATATGCCTACATGTACAGTAGGTTATAATGTATTTATTTCAAGTGAAAGGACAGAAAAACTGGACTTTTATCTGTGGCAAATAGGGCAAATTGTTGTAGTGGTACCATAGAACTTCTGATCTCAGTGAGTTCATGTAACATAATTTTGAAGCAGAAGATTATCCTGTAGAAATGCAAACCACTGTCAGACTGACCACTTGTTAATTTTTTTGGCTATTTCTTTTCTCTTTGCATGTCCTTTGTTATGCAGAGATTCATAAGTAGACCAAACTAACCTTAATTAAATAACCAAATAGCTGAGTTTTTATGTTCAGGAAAACTTGATAAGGATACTGTACATAAAATTGTCTTGGGATGAAGGATACAGAAAAACATTACTTTTGGTATAAAACATTTTCTATATTATTATTATCATTCATTAGTTATTAATATTAATTTAAATTATCACCCTTCACACACTTAATAATAATAATAATGAATTGGATTTTTCTGTGCTTTTCCATTGTGTCCATTATTCATTCACTCCTCATTCATACTTGGTGATGGTAAGGTACAGATGTAGCCACAGCTGCCCTGGGGCAGACTGACAGAGGCGTGGCTGCCAGTTCGCACCTATTGCCCCTCTGACCATCACCGGGATCATTCATGCACATTCTCACACCACTGTGGAGGCAAGGAGGGTGAAGTGTCTTGCCCAAGGACACAACGACATTTGGCTGGTGGGAGCGGGGATCGAACCGCCGACCCTTCAATCATTGGACGACCCGCTCAACCGCCTGAGCCACTGTCGCCTCACTTCAACACTTTTTGTTTACTAATTAATGAATAAAATTTGCTGAAGTCCTTCATGGTATTCCAATAAGTCGTTTTTATAAAGACAACTAATAATTTGCAATCAATAAATTAAAGCAAAAGAAAACAAGTTTTGATGTATACATTTTATTTATAAACAGAATAGTGGGACTAGAAATTAAGCAGATAGTGAGAGTGACATTTCAGGAAACAATTACTTCTGAAGTTACTTTATAAATGTCACATTACGACAATACATTAGAGAGAAAATTCTTGTGCATATTTGCTGAAAACTAAATTTCATATGAGCAACAAGCAGTAATTGCTTTTTATAGATAAAAGTGTTGCTGTAGCAACGGTATATAAAAAACACTAACAGCTGGAAGCAGAATAATCATGACAGCAGTGAGAGTTTCTAAACTTTTGAATTAGTGCAGGGATTAAGTTTCGATGAGTTGAAGTGTTTTGACACAAAGATCAAAGTAATAACTTTTACCACAGCCGATCTAATCTTTCATTCACTGCTGCTTATCCCAGTCCAGAGCTTCATTAGAGCCTCTGCTACAAATTTCCTCATAACTCCACTCATCTTTGACATCTTGCTGGCAATTCTCAGTCCATCTGTCGCTCTTTTATTCTTTCTCTGGGTCATTTCGATTTCATATCCTTATGTAAACTTTAGGTTAAAACTCTCAATTTAACATAAATGGATGACATGATATTGTAGATGATGCTACAAAGCAAACAGAGAACATAAACTTCAGATCAAACAGCTGTTTGAAACAAGATGACCGAGGTGACCAAGAGGTGCTGTTCAAGACAAAAGGAGACAAGATTAGAATGGAAAAGTTGAAAACAAATGCAAGAGGGGAGCAGGAGAAAATTAAAGGCGAGAAGGAAGATGGTGACCTTCTTTTGTCCAGGGTTTTTAAATAGACTGCAGTCATTTGAGATTCAATGAAGTCTTGTCTGTCTGTAAGCTGTTCATTGAAAGGTGGTGATGGTATACAGCTGCTATAAATGTGAAGACAAAGTCAACCAAACCAAACATAAAAAAATATGAAGGTGATACTCTGTAAAAATTTCTGGAGCTATGTGCACACCAGGCATGTGATGCTGGTTCAAGAACACACTTAACGCACATTCTTGAACGTGTGTTTAGCCCATGGTGTTCACACTGGACTAGCAGGGAGAGGATTCTTCTTATTTTATGGTGCATGTCTACCACCTATGGTTGGAAGCGCCATGGTGCTTAAGTGGTGCAAATCTGGTGAGTCTTGCTTCGGGTTTTTTATTTTCACAATTCTCTCGGGAATTCTATCCCGACATATGAAAGACTTGGTGTCATATCATTCCGGGCCGCAAACCGCAATTACCAGTTTCTCCTCCATGATCACTTTTCAAATGGTTGGCACTTCTGTGAATTAAAGGGGACATAATCCATACGTCACTAGCAAATCTAAGTCTCTGATTGGTCAAAGTTTGACCTGGTTTAACTTTCAAAGCACGTTCATTAGCCATTTTGTATGTAGAGCCCACAAACGGTCTTAAAAATACGTTTGAATGCGAGAGTTGTGAACGCAGAAGCCCGAAACGCACATTCACGCGCATTTACATTGATTTTTCGTTGGAAGTGGCTGCTGGAACGTGTGTTGCTGAGTGTGATGTAAACGTTGCTTCAGAGGTACATCTCATATGTTTAAACATTATAAGTTATTTATTAATTTTTGTGACATAAGGTAATTGTTGTTGTTGTAGAATTTAGTGGTTTAAAGCAGTGGTCCCCAACCCCCAGGCCGCGGACCAGCACCGGTCCGTGGGTCATTTGGTACCGGGCCGCACAGAAAGAATAAATAACTTGCATTACTTCTGTTTTATTTATTTCTGAATCTGAAAGATGTTTTATTTTGAAAAATTGCCCAATTCGGTAGATCTTCAAGACCTGGGGGTAGATCGCAGACCAGCAAAGATAAATAAAAAATAAAAATAAAAAATGTACTTCTAAACAATCCACCAGCCAATCAAAATCCTTACCGAGAAGTAAGGGACTTGATTGACATGCAGAATGGCCAATCGGACATCTTCTAATACATAAGTCACTGCACATGTGTGTTTAAACACACTGAGCGCAAATTCTGTCTGTCATCAGAAAGTTGCTTTCTGACCGCAGCGCGTCAAGTCCCCCTGCAGAAGACCACTCTGGACAACCGGAGTGTTTATTGAAGCCGCCCCGGCGTGTGTCCTCCTGCTACCAGCTTTGCGGTTCTCGCCCGATAAATACGAGCTCATTAAGAAAGCTGTGTTTTCTGTAGCACGCGCTTCGTATGGAGCCAGCAGTGCCTGAAATGCTAAGCTCCCCCCATTGCACGGTTTACCACAGAGCCTGACATACGATAGTCGCTGCTTTCTGTCTTTGCAATAAAACGCCTCATTTGTTAATACAAAAGTATCTCTGTGTAATCTTACTGGGTAGTTTTTAATCATCAGTATATAAACAACAATGTACAAATAAACATGTAATTAATAAACATTTAACGGTCTATGTCATTTTTGACGCATTCCAAGGCGCTCTTCTTGGTCACGTGATAAGTTACCGCTAAAATAAAACACAGGAACTAGCAAAATGAGTAAAAAACAAAACGTCTTTGAAAAGTTTCTCCGCCGAGGGGAAAAGGCCCAGCCAGGAGACAGAAGAGGAGCCTTCCACCGCCCCCCCAAAAAAGAAAGCTACATTAATAGACAGTACTTCTTTTTTGCACCATGAGTGTGGGAAGGGGGGAGGAGGATGACACCTGTGCCATGTCAACTGTTAAGCGTGTCAAAATAAAAGCACAAGGTTCGTCCTGTCACGTATTTGATCCTCCATCATCCTAGTAATGCAACAATAATCATCCGCCTGTATTTGAAAGACCGGTCCGTGAAAGTTGTGTGACGTCATAACGGTCCGTGGCATGAAAAAGGTTGGGGACCACTGGTTTAAATGACAGGTTTATCTTTTTTTTCTTTTTTTTTTTAGAAACACCAATATTTATGGAATGGAAATGTTGGAGACTGTGTGGGGGGGGAGTGTCACTTTTTATGAAGCGGCTTTGGTTAGGAACCCAGACCAAAAACCAAAAAATAAGAAGGAAAGAGAACTGTGAATGAAATGGAAAATTAAATAAAGATTGAGTGTTGCTGGAAGAATGATGGGAAGAACATAAAAGACAAAGAGGGACGAATTGATGAGATGCTATTGAGCTCTGCTATTGAACTTCAGGCAACACAGTAACTATATTTTAGTGCAGCTTGTAAAAATTCCAATAATTCTGTTTGAAAGACAGTCTGATTTAAACAAACACACAAAAAAGCCCTCTGTGGTCAGTGCAGATCTTCTTTCCTATAATTCAAACTTTTGGAAGTGACAGTAATGCTCTAAAATCACAGAAAACAAATGTATGTGTGCAGCGCCTTTGCCAATCCTCTGTCCAACATTTGTATTTCACAGCTTGACAAAATGAAACTCTCTGCTGACCGTGTAAGACCTTTATTAATCCAACGTGACATTTGAAAAACAGGATCTTAGCGAAGAACTGGATTACTGTCTATTCTTTGGCTGCCTTCTGTTCTGTCTTCGACTGACGGCAGCTTTTTCTATCTTGCATTTAGATAGACAACTGTTACGAAGCAGACTAATAGTGTTCTCAGAGAAAGCATTAACATTTATATGGAAACACTAGGCTGTTTGGCAAGCGATAAATAGACTATTTTTCTAACTCTGTGTCAGAAGAAACAGTGGGGACAGAATGCGGCCAACATGTCCACTGTCACGCAGTAACCCAGCCTAACGGCTAAATACATCAACACAATTGGTGTTATTAGTCTGTCTCTTTGACTTCATTGTTGGATTTCTTGTATCTTGGCGTTGATGGGGTAGTGGGATTTTGGAATGGCGTTTCAGGGGGCATGGTGGTGAATAAGCAGGGGGTGTGAGGCAAATATGTCAAACCAGTTTAAGAGGCTCAGTTGATTGCAGCTGCAATTTGAGTCACAGCCATGATAAATATGCTGCAAGGGGACTGTGAGCAAAACAAACACAATTCCCCAAAGCAGAAACAAGACATAAATCATATGAATAAATCCACCGGCTGACCACTAGGGAGCACTAATAATATGAACCCAGCGTGGCCCCCATTGCACTCTGTTTTTTCAGTACGTCTTTTGCCATTTTTATTTATTTGCTTTCCTGCTTTCACATGTCCTTTAGCCCCAATTCTTCTCCTCTTGCCGGTGTCTCTCTCCAGTTTCGGAACTGTCAGTTATGTTTTTTACTTCCTAGATCTTCTAACAGAATTGGTCCTGGATATAACCATTTTAAGATATAAGTAGCTGCATACACTGCAGCTTAAAATAGCAATATGTTTTTTCTTTTTTTTTGGCTGTTTGAGGATCTTAAAAAAGAAACTTTTACTGGTGTACTATAGCTCCTTTTACACCTGTGTGTGCAGTGTTGTACAAAAGGCACTCTTATAGTTAACAGCAAGTTTTTGTGCCATCACATTACCTTTTTCTGTCAGTCCACCATACTTTGTGAATGTGGATAAATGCGCCTGCGTCCTAGTAAGAAGCCATATTGTCTCATCTATAAAAGGCAGAGTTACTGGAACTTTAAAATGACACACTAAGATTCTGCTGGAAACAATAATTAAATGAAACACTGATGGAAATGATGATTTTATATATGTTTTGGTGCTGAATGTTATATAGAAAGTAAATAAAACAGATTTTTATTCCTGGGTTTCTATCTGCTGTCAATGGTGGGAGAAATGAGTGGATTGATTAATCATTTGCAAAACGCATGCGCCTTAACTCAAGGCAATGCATGGAATCAGGAAATCTTAATGAACAACATAAGCTGATGGCTTTTTTTTTTTTAGCTAGAAGTGATGAGCATCAATCGCTTTTGCACACATCTTTCCCTAAAAGAGAGAAACATGAATGAAGGAACACGTTAGCCTTCTTCTGTAAGCCAAAAAAAATGGCAAACTTTGATCAAAATCGTATTATATATGCAGTACTTTTATGTAAGATGCAGTACTAGATCAGTAAACGTTGTCATAAGTTTAGTTAAACTGATTTTATCAACATAACGACTCCTGGCAACATCTGTCAGATTGCAAACACATTTTAATAGGATTTGATCTTTTATGTTTGACACATTTCTAGCAGTTGGATGTTGTAGTTTAAGTTTTCCATGTAATGTTTTACATCGATTACATCAATGTAGGACCTTTTTTTTTTTTTTTTTTTTTTTTTTTCTTTTTCTTTTTTCTTTTCACTTGTTCTGTCCAACAACTTAGCAAACAGATTAGAGCTGCAGGCCTTTTGTGTTGGACAGGTTTTACTATCACAAAAAGAGGTTGTAGAACTTTAGAAGCCAGAGTGTAGATCTGAATTAACCCCTTTTTGTTGAATTATTTATTTCTTTATTTGTTATATTTAGTGTGTGTGGGGAGGAAGAGGGAAAATGTGTGTCGGGGGGGGGGATGGAAGAGAGTAAAGGGAAGAAAGGTGAAAAAAGGGGGGATACAAGCACTGATTTGGATCAGTTATTCTTTTAAGCTGTAACAATTATACTACATCTGCTGGAAAGACAAATATTCCATCATGGGTAAAAATCTGACACGAAGATGAGTGGAAAATATCTATCCATCAATACACTGTAGGTCAGAAGGAGGGATGAAGCAGACAGGGAGCAGTGTGGCAGTGTGCACGTGCACGTGGGGGTGGAGATACATGCATGCTGCCGAAGTGAACCTTGTGTTGTGGGGAACCAGATCCTACCCAGCCAGAGCAGCCAGACCCGGTAAGGGGAGGAGAGGCCCCCCAAGGCCAGCGCCCCCCCCACACCGGACCCAAGCAGCCCGGGAGGGGGGGAGGCGGGGACCGCCCACCCGACCAGCCAGGCGCAGAGAAGGCCCCCCTACAGGGGCCCCCACTACGCCCAGAGGCATAAGCGAACCCGGTGTCCGGCCCCCAGGCCACAGGACAGGAGCGCTTAGCCGTACCAGGCGGCAGCCATGGGGGCCGCCGGGCGCCGGACGCCGAGACAAGGGCCAAGGACGAAGCCAGGGCCCCAGAACCCGAGAGCCGCCCACCACCCGACCGGTGCCCCGTGTCCGCGAGCCAGCCGCGGCACGCGACCCGAGCAACCCAGAGATCGCCACACACCCACAGCCACCCCCCATAACCCTATCCACTACAATCCCCCCCCCTCCCTTACCCTTAAAGTGCCCTACCCCCTCTGTGATGGGAAGGGAAAGCCCCAGAGGGTTCCAGTGAGCCAGCCCCCAGGTCCGTCCACCCATGCACTCACGCACACATACTCACAATCATCTGGTTACCTCCCCACCCCCCGCCGCCACGCAGTAACCCCCCCCCGCCGACCGACCCCCAGCGCCGTACACCCGACCATCACCGCAGCCACCCTGAGAGGACCAGGCGGGTGAAGACCGGCCGCCCCCCCCCGACCCCACCCATGTATGGAGGTGTGGCAGTGCTGTGTGTGTGCTGCAGGTAAAAAAAAGGAGGTCTCCAGTGTGGGGTCCCCACCGCTGCTAAACCGCAGAACCCCCACTCCAGGAATCCTCTGTGGGTGGAGTGTATTTGCTGTGTATGTGCTGCTAACATGCAGTGTGTGTGTCTAAAGTGGGAGTTAAAATTGTGGGGGGGTCAGTGAAAGATGAGCACGGATATTTCACCATGCCCCCCTCCACCAGACCCTCCCCACAAGGCCCTAGATGAATAAGGGTGTCTAATATGCAAGTAAAAAGCGGGGTGGAGGGCAGGTGCCAACAGAGCGCCCCAGAGAGTTACCCCCCCAGTGAGCCCCGCCAGCATAACCCACCCATCCAGTTCCCGGAGCCCTATGTGCCTGTGTGCAACATTTGTTTTGGTGAGGACGGGGAGGAGCAGGCGGATGGGCACAACCGGGGGAGAGGCTCCCCCGAGCGACCGGCCCCCAGCCCGCCGCAGTAGACGCCCCCCCTCCCAGGGCGGCCAGGCAACCAAGAGGCGGCAAGCCCGCCGCTGCTAAGGCGAGAGCCCCGCTGCGCCGAGAGACGACCGGCAAGGACGGGTCCCGGTGCCAGAACGGAAGGGCAGGGAGTCCAGCCCCACCATCCATGCCCTGACTTCCCCAAGGACTGCACACCACCCCCCCAGGGCCCCCCCATCCATCCCCCCAAAAAGAAAAAAAAAAATAATAAAAAAACAAAACAAAAAAATAAATAAATAATGTATAAATAGATAAATGAATAAAAATAAAAAATAAAAAACAAATAAATAAATAAATAAATAAACCCAGAGTAGATTAAATCATATATAAAAAAAAAAAAAATTATATACATATATATATATATATATACATATATTAACCATTATAAATGACATTTACATACATATATATATAATAATAATAACAACAGTCATAATAATAGAAATAATAATAATAATAATAATTATTATTATTATTATTATTATTATAATAGTAATAGTAATAATAATAAATAAAATAATAAAAAAAAAAAAAAAGAAAAAAAAAAAAAAGAAAAAAAAAAATTATGTAAACCCACCCAAGTGAACCCTTTAACCCCTGCTGTGAAGGCGGCGTCGACCCCCAGGGGGCCGGGCCACGCACCAACCACTGGCCACGGGTGAAACACCGGCCGCGGGCAGACAACCCCAGGCCCCAGAACCCAAAGCTCCCCCCCCAGCCCCCGCCACGGCGACCAGCTACCCAGCACGGCACCCGGCCGCCGTTCCCGGTCAGCCGCACTGCCTACCCTGCGCCCAGAAGGCACCAGCCCAGGAACCCCTGCCAAATTGCCGGCAGAGCGCGCGCCCCCACCACCCCCCACCCCGGGCAACCAGAGCCCCGAGCCAGGGAAACGGTAGGCCCAGCAGAGCCCACCCCCCACACCCGCCCCAGCCCATCCAACCAGCCAGGACCGGCTCAACCCATCACCATCCCACCCCTACTAGGTGATGTGACTAACCAGCTGGAGCCAGGGAGAGTCTGAAGCCGACAGGTTTTTTGTGGAGGACATTAACTCTAAGCTAATATGCTCTGACATGAGGTTTCTGTAGTGTCTGATGCTGAGATTATTTTTTGACTTCCAGTTTAGGAGGACAGTTTTCTTTGCGATACATACAGCAGTGAGAACCATATAAGCCTTTTTGGATTCTATGTTGATGTTATTCAGGTCACCTAGTAAGCAGAGTTTGGGGCATGCAGGAATCATATGATTAAACCAGATTGATAAATCCTCACAGACCTTACGCCAGAATGATTGGACAGGTGGACACAACCACAGGGCATGCAAATAGTTGTCTATGTCGTTACCTGTGCGCTGTGTGCATATAGCAGACTGATTAAGACCCATTTTAAATAATCTCTGTCCGGTGTAGTGAATTCTGTGGAGAATCTTGTACTGAATAAGTTGCAGATTAGGACTTTTGGTCATGTTAAAGGCATTCAAACAGATCTGTAGCCAAAATTGATCACTAGGATTCAATGATAGTTCAGACTCCCATTTTGTCATGGGTAGGTAAATTGTTTCATCTATGTTAGATAGCATCTTGTAAATTTTGGAGGTGAGCTTGGGATTTTTAAGGTCAATGAAATGTGTTACTGTAAGTGGAAGGTCTAGGTCTATTTGGGTCAGGCAGTATTTAGTGCTTATAGCTGATTTAAGTTGCTGATATTCTAGAAATTTGTTTATACTAATTCCATAAATTGAGGATAATGTTGACAGGGACATAAAAGTTCTATCCTGAATTATATGCTGGAACTGCTGGATTCCTTTGTTCTTCCATGAAGGAAAATGAATCATGTTTTTGTTAATTAAAATATCAGGGTTGTTCCAAATGGGGGTGAGTTTGCATGGAAATAATGTGAGGTTGTTTTTTTTAAGAAAATCCCACCAGGCTGTTAGAGATGAGCTAATATTTAAACTTCTGAAGCATTTGTGTTGTTTAATTTTAGAACTGAAGAAAGGTAAATTAGAAACATCCAGGCCATCACAGAGATTTTGCTCTATGTCTAGCCAAGATTCATCCAACACACCAGGATTCAGCCATTTTTGTACATAAAACAATCTGTTGGCGGAGTAGTAGTAGTCCTGAAAGTCTGGTAGGCCTAGTCCTCCTCTATCTTTAGGTTTTTTAATAGTTTTTAAACTAATCCTTGGTGGTTTACCTTCCCAGAGGAATTGGGAAATGGATGAGTCTAATGATTTAAACCAAGTAGTTGGAGGTTTGGAAGGAATCATTGAAAACAGATAGTTAATCTTGGGGAGGATCGTCATTTTTATGGTTGCAACTCTCCCTATTAGAGAAATGGGAAGATTTTTCCATCTAGTGAGATCAGCCTCAGTTGTTTTAAGTAGTTGGGTGTGGTTTAGCTTGAATAGATCAGAAAGCCTAGAGGAAATATTTATACCTAAGTACTTTATGTTGCCTGTTTGTATTTTAATAGTTAACGGATTTAGATAATTGCAATTAATTGGTAGAATTGTACTTTTAGACCAGTTTATGGAGTATTCTGAAACTGAGGAAAATCTATTAATTAGGGAGATGATTTGGCAGATGGAAGATTGTGAATTTGGAGTAAATAGTAAAACATCATCTGCATAAAGACTTATTTTGTGTTCTAAATTTATGGTTTGAATGCCTTCAACATCTCGACTTTGCCTAATTGCAGCAGCTAGAGGTTCAATAAATAGTGCAAATAAAGACGGAGATAGTGGACAGCCTTGTCTGGTTCCTCTTTGCAAATTAAAGCTTGGAGATGTTTGATCATTTGTTCTGATACGAGCATTAGGAGAGGCATATAATATTTTAATCCAGTTAATAAACGATTTTCCAAAGCCAAATTTGTTCAGGGTGGCTATTAAGAATTTCCAGTTGACCCGATCAAATGCTTTTTCTGCATCCAGTGACAAAATAGTTGCTTCTTGATTGTTGATGGTTGTATAATCTATGAGGTTGATTAATCTGCGCATGTTGGTAGATGAATGTCTACCCTTTATAAAACCTGTTTGGTCAGGATGTATTAGAGAGGGAACTACCTTCTCCAGCCTTCCTGCCAAAGCTTTGCAGATTATTTTAAGATCTGCATTAATCAGTGATATGGGGCGATAGCTGAATGGTGATGTGGGATCTTTCCCAGGTTTCAGAAGTAAGATAATATTCGCAAAATTCATATTTGGAGGTAAATAATTGTTATCCTTAATTTCTATTGTCATTCTGAGAAAAATGGGAGCTAAAATTTGCCAAAATTCTTTATAAAATTCTGCTGGGAAGCCGTCTGGTCCTGGAGCTTTTTTACTAGGCATGTTGGTTAATGCTTTATGTAGCTCTTCTTCAGTAAGAGGGGACTCCAGGGCTGTGATTTGTTCCTCTGTTGGTCTAGGCAAATCTATGCTATTGAGAAAACTGTTGATGTCATTGTCAGAAGGGTCAATTTGGGATGAGTAGAGGCATTGGTAAAAGTTTTTAAAAACTGCATTTATTGCGGATGGATCATGTGTTGCGTTCCCTGTTGGGTCTATGACTGATGAGATAGTTGTCTTCTCTTTGTTTATTTTTAGTTGATTTGCCAAAAACTTCCCAGATTTATTACTGTGATCAAACCTCTCCAAGCGTAGTCTCTGTAATAAAAACTGTGTTCTTCAATTAGTTATTTCATTTAATTCGAATCTTACTTTCCTTATTTGTTGTAAAGTTTTTTCATCCGGAGAGTTGCTGTACGTTTCCTCTAACCATTTGATTTTTTGCTCTAAATCCACTAGTTTAGAGTTTTCTTTTCTTTTTTTGTGGGACGAGAAGGCGATAATTTTGCCTCTCATGACTGCTTTCCCGGCCTCCCATAAGAGGCATGAGGAGATACCTGGGTGGTCATTATTTTGAAGATATGAGGACCATTCTTTAGCAAAGAAGTCTATAAAGTTAGGGTCTCTGAGCAACGATGTATTGAACCTCCAGCTCCTTAATGAAGGTGGTGATGTTTTGTTTTTAAGAGTTAGAGAAACCGGTGCGTGATCACTGACAGTAATGGGATGGATCTGTGCTTCTGTAGCTATGCTCAATAAGGAGCTGTTGACCAAGAAATAATCTAGCCTTGACTATGATTGATGAACTGTGGAAAAAAAGGTATAATCTCTTTTCGTGGGGTGGAATACACGCCAAATATCACAAAGTCCAAAATCCTCCATGTACTGTTTAACAGTGTTTGTAGATTGCCATGTTCTAAGAGTTCCTGTGTTATTTAGCCTATCCATCTCTGGATCTAAACACATGTTGAGGTCACCCGCAATGATTATGGATTTGTCTGTATGCTCAGATAGCATAGAAAAGAAGGAATGAAAGAATTTAGGGTCATCTACGTTGGGGGCGTACACATTAGCTAAACATAGCTGCATATTTTGAGTGGAAATAGTGACTATTATAAATCTTCCTTCTGGGTCTATGACTTGCTTAGCTTCGGTAAATTTAACTTCCTTGTTTATCAGAATTGCTACTCCTCTCTGTCTAGAGTTATAACAAGCTGAATATACGTTTGGAAATTCTGCTGTGGCGAGAATATTCACTGAGGAACTAGACATATGAGTTTCTTGAAGAAACGCAAAATCAGTTTTGAGATCTTTTAATTTGGTCAGTATTTTCAGTCTCTTCTCTCTGGTTCCAGCTCTGTGCACATTCCAAGTAACTAACCTTAGGGTGGACATGCAGCTGTTGAGGTGAATGCTAGAAACTGTATGTTGTTGATTGAGGCAAAAATGAGTATATATGTACACATAATGGTGTGCTTGCTGTTGCTATAAGGCTTTATGTGTAATGTACAGTGCATGGGATGTAATGCCGGAGATGTTGAGTGTCTAAGTGTGTTGTGCAGATCAGTACTATTGTAGAATGGCTGAGTGATGTGGCAGCTTAGGTGAGAGGAAGGGAATAGTGTGTGAAAAAAGAAAAAGAGGGAAGGAGTGCAGAGGGGGGGATAATTAAGGAAACAGGGAGGGTAAAAACAGAACAAACCTATTAGAAACAGGTTTGAAGCTGCTGAGGAGACTGGTGGTGATATTACCTAAAGTGGAGAACCTTAATACCCCGTGAGTTATGCCCAGTGTGTCACATATAAGCATAAACTAACACCTGTGCAGAGAGTGTAAAGAGTGTGGATACATATCTGAGTTAGTAGAGCCAGGGAGTGACGTTTGGGTCGCGGTGGAGCTGTCCGTTCACGTAGAGTCGGTCCACAGAGATGACAGCGCGGGCCCCATCACTCAGAAATTTCTTCCTGATGGGGAACAAGATCCTACGACGCTCCACGATTTCTTTGGGGAACTGATCATCCATCCTGAAGTTGGTCCCCCGGAGCTCCCTGCCACGGCGCCTCACCTCTTCCTTCTCTTTGTGGAGCACGAACTTGGCCACGATGGGTCTGGGCCTGCGATTCCCAGGTCTCGCTGCTCCCATGCGATGCACACGGTGAAAGTTTATGGATTTAACTTTTTCCTCTGGGAGCTTTAGCTGGCTTTGAATAAAGTTTTTAATTTTTTCCTCTGCGTTTTCTTCTGGCGTTTCTGGTATTCCCATGACCACCAGATTATCTCTCATGGATCTTGATTGAAGATCCAGAATGGACTCTTTGATCTTCTTATTTTCTTCAGAGAGTCGGCTCATTCCATCAGAAAGAGAACTTACCGACTCTCTCAGCGCTGAATTCTCCGCGGTCAGGGTTTCCACTTGTTTTTGGGAAAATTCTAGAGCCTCTTTGATGTCTTGAAATTCCCGGTGAAGAACTTCCAGGAGGGAGAGACGGCTGTCGAAGCTGGATAGCTTAGCATCAATGCTAAGGAGCATATCCCACGCGTTGGTTTCAAACTCCGTCTTCGGTGGGGAAGCACCCGGTGAAGGTGTAGGACCTTTTTAAAGTGTGCAAGACTAAAAGCTTTATTGACTCAGCAGCAGTAGTTGTTGTTTAGGAGCAGCAAGAGACAGTCCTCTGTTGTAAAGGATCTGTGTGCTGCAAGCATAAGAAAAAAGCAGAAAAATAAGTATAGATATATCACACTATTGCACTATTATGAAAGGGGTTTTATAGGAGAAACATTTTTTCAATTCTTTACATTAAAAAAGGAAACATCGCAATTTGAAATGTTTGCATCTATGTACAAATGCAACAAATTTCTCTCCCATTTGAGGGTTTCTTGACAGACATTTAGTAATAACCAGTATAAAAACATGCTTGCATAGGAAACAATTATTGTCAAGTGCTCCAGGTCTGATTTGCTTCCCCTGCACTTGAAAGGGAAAGTACCTTGCTTTTGTTAAAATGAAGCACAATTCCACTCAGGTTGTCTTTTATTTTGAAAATCCATGTGAAATTCTCATTCTGATCCTTTTTCTAAGCTGTTTTATATGCTCCTACTGACTACCATCAGCTGCTTTGCTGCTTATTTCAATTTTTTCCACCTGCAGTGACTAATGCCAGTGGACCAAATCAGCAAAATAAAACAGTTTGCCGCAACAATTATCATTTTCTGTTTCTCAAAAGTCCATCCAGCAATAAAGCATGTGCTTTACGTGAACTACCAGATCACAGCTATTGTTCCCACACTTCCTCGCTGACCCCTTGTCTCTTCCGCCTGACAGGTGTATCGTTCTCTATCTGATTTTCATCCTCTCTAAAGTGTATCTTTGTCAGCAGCTGTTCTTACCCACCCTGTTGAACCAAGCCCCATGCACAAGAGGCAGATTCCTCAGATAAGCGATCATGTGGCAGCATCACGTAGAGCAGTCATCAAGCCATGAAATATGTGTCTGGCAGTGAGGTCACAGTGATGCCTTAGGAGTCTTAACTAGTGCGGCAAGTACAAGCATCATAATGCACTAAAGTAAACACATTTGCATAAACTGAATAGTGTGAAAGACTGCTAATTATATTGTTACTACAGACGCTTAATTATAAAAGCAAGCAATGTTTTTTAGATTAAAACTGTTTCATTTACAAATAGATTTATATTATCTTTGATTCTCAAGTGCAAATTAGTGTTTGGTGATTTATCCAAGATGGGTTGTATGGCTCTTTCTACTATTTCTGCAACAGCTGACGTTAAAACTTAATGTA
The DNA here is from genome assembly GCA_023969325.1 of Oryzias curvinotus. Taxonomy (NCBI): domain Eukaryota; kingdom Metazoa; phylum Chordata; class Actinopteri; order Beloniformes; family Adrianichthyidae; genus Oryzias; species Oryzias curvinotus. The sequence goes on from CM043719.1 coordinate 27,473,179, forward strand.
ACCTGTCTAGCCAGGATGCTAATTTCTTTTTTTTAAGTCTATGTGGACTTTATTTTATGCCATACTCACAAGCAACAGACGTGAAGCCGCAGATTAGCAGGTGCACATGTTGTAAATCTGTCATCTAAGAAACGTAATCAGTCAACACCTTTTGTTATCTACGGAGCCCGTGACCTGACATGGATACAATAAAATGTATCTCGTTCCCACAAATTAATATCTTGTTCCCACAAAATAATATTCCGTTCCAGCAAAATAATTAATTTGTGTGAACAAAATAATTATTTACGTCATAAGGAATTCATGAACACGGATTACTGCTTCGCCTACCAGACATAGCTCCTAGTTCTGCCGCAGAGCTCTTTTGCTTGTCATGCCGGCATTCGGGCATCTGGCTGGACGGTAGACGGCGGTATGGGATATTGTAGTTTAGGGCTGAATAAGAATGATAATATTCAGGACTTGTCTTTTATTAACATACTTTTTAGCAGTCACTTTACATCTGAAGGCTAGTAGGCTACATGAAACATAGCCAATCATTTGCCATGTTGTTACACTACAGTTGGAGGGACACGTTAATTGGTCGAGACGCAATATGAGGTATGTGTGATGCAGCATGTAGCCTACTAGCCTTCGGATGTAAAGTGACTGCTAAAGAGTATGATGTTTTTGTAGAGCTTTTTAAAATAAATAAATCTGATCTCTAAATATCCTCCGTGTGTTCAATGCAATGTAATGAGACACACACAGACAGAAATGTGAAGGTATCTGCTGTAAATCCAAATATTGCTCACATCCGTGTTTATGGAGCTAGGAGCTAAGTCTGGCAGGCAAAGGAGCAATCCGTGTTTATGAATGACTTATGACGTAAATAATTATTTCGTTTGCACAAATTCATCAATTAGTGGGAACGGAATATTATTTTGTGGGAACACGATACTATTTTGTTTGCACAACTTAATTGTTTTGTGGGAATGAGATATTAATTCGCGGGAACAAGATATTAATTTGTGGAAACGAGATATTTTTTGTTTTAGCCATGTCAGGACACGGGCTCCGTAGAAAAAAAAGGTGTTGACTGATTGAGTTTTAGTAGTTTAGTCTCCACAAAGTGGAGAATTTTATGATTTTTTTCTTTCAAGGCTTTTTTCTTAGTTGTATCCAAAGCACATTTTATAAAGGGTGTTTTAAACAAATGTAGTTATTTGATCATACATCATTACATGCATGAATTACTTTACCTGTTTTGCCACAACATTGTAATTTATTTAATAAAAAAATCAACTTTTATGAAAGGAAGAGACTTGTAGAATTGTTATTTCAACATATAGATAGACATCCTGCTGAAATACAACTTAAAGGTCTCATTGAGAAAAACTGGGTACCAAAGAAAAGCAACCGCCCTGCCTCCTAACACTCAATTCCTCAGGCGCTACTATAGTAATTATGCTTTTAAAAAGCTAATAATTTAGTGATGAATTCAAAGTGTAAAAAACATCAATACAAGTCAAAAATGTCAGACAATCATCCAAGACTCAATGGCCTTTGATATGACTTATTATCTAGAGAACACTTTAAAATTAAGGTCATGTCTTGATACAGCAAAATGAAAATGTAAAGAATTTTCAGTTTTTGTGTCCAACCTGCTGGTTTTGTTCCACATATTTTGAAAATGTTCAAATGCTAACTTGGATAGTTTGCATCTGCATAACAAGTGGCACTCTGTCACCTTTGGCTTTACTCAGTGATAATTAGTGAAGGCTAATCTGAACATAACCAATTAGGAACCTATCCAGAGGTATAAAGTAACATTTTATACATAAAATTAAGTTTAGTAGTGAGGTTTATGTCTTTTTACTGGATATATACTGAATGTATCAAAACAGTATTTGGTCAATGAATGTAAGCTCCATTGGATAATGAGTAACAGATGCTATGAAAAAAATTGCCAGCACATTTTTAAACAATGTTTTTTAATTAGTTTTTATGTCATCCTGTGGCCTTATGCAGTGGAGCAGGTCAATCATCCCAGAAAAAAAACACCTTATTTTCCAGATGGCCAATTTGTCACTAATAAACACACACTGGAACACACATGCACACATCTCTAAAAACCAACAGGGTGTGAAAAAATGTTCATGTGGAGCTCATTTATTTGCATAGTTATTTGTGGATAGTGAAAAGTTTGAGTTGTAAAATGTTATATTTTCCTGTTTTTCATCAACTAGAGTAAAATTGTGAAGTTAATTTTAACTTAAAATAAAGAATCCTAATTATATTGCATACATTTAAGTGTTTAAGTATTGTCTCTGAAATGTTTGCAGCCTATAAATCTTCCTTTTTTTTCAATGTTGCTCGGACATCTTGGCATCACCTTGAGGATTTAAAGCTGACATAAATAATCCAAAATGCCTACATTAGACAGGCTCATCCTTCAAAAACTGGTAAAAAATTTTAATTTGCAGTTTACACTATCGATTGACAATTACATGTCAGGTTTTTTGTTTTTTTTCTCTGTGATCTATGAAAAACCTTTTTGGAAAGGAAAAGAAAACTCACAAACAGTGCAAAACATTTCACTTCCACTAACACTTAAAGTGTTAACACTTTAAGTGTTTTAACTTACAATATATCCTTTAACTTTACACTTATAGTAATTTCTTTGCTTTCAAGTGACTTTTTTTTTTTTTTTTTAGTTTTATTGCGGATCAACTAAGAACGAATTGTTGGCTCAAATGGTGTAATATAGTCCTAAACGCATTACAGTTTTTTTAAAATAATAATCTCTTTTTAATTCTTTAAGAACTCATCTATGGCTACTCCAGCCAGGAAATTGTTTCTCTCATTGACAATGTCCTTATTCAGTCCAGATATGAAGCAAACAATAAACGCTCATTCAGAATTCAGGTTTTGTTTTTGCTCTCTTTGCAAGATTTAGCTCCAAGGCTCGTACAGACAAATGAAAGATTAGTACTGAAAGGTTGATTCTCTTAATCCTTTGTTTATACTGAAGTGTGGAATCTCCTTGGTTCAAAAATCATCACCTTTGGAAAAACAGAGGTTCACAGTACATGAGTGGTTCTGAATGAAGACACAAAAGCTGCTCATGTTTTTGATTTCAACATTTGTGATTTTTTTTTTGTTTTGTTTTTCAGACTAAATTCTGCATGTGGAAAAAAAAGTACATAAACTGAATAGCAAAAATGAAACACTCAAATGTAGAGTTAAAGTATCTCACTTCCAAAATGCAGTAAATCAGTGGGGGAGCCCATGTTATCTTCTGCTTAGTCCCATCTGTTGTTGGAGAGATCTCTGTGAAACTCTGCCATTCTGTCACCATTTAAATGATCCTACAGAAGGATGAAGCTAGTTCTACCAACCTGCTTATCAGTAAATCTCCACAAATATTCACACAATTTTCACAAAACGTCCTCATTAATATAAAAAATCTGATTAGATTTCACAGGGAAGCTCAGCTTTTAACCACATTTGGTGCTACTCCCACAATAAAAACACACTCCGTAAAGAGTTTTTTTTTGTCTCCATAAAAGGATATTCATATATAATTTCAGCACTCAGGGATATTGGGTAGCAGTTTAGCTCAGGCGGTAGAGCAGGTCGTCCAACAACCGAAGGGTTGGAGGACCGATCCCCGCTCTCCCCAGCCAGCTGTCGCCCCCTGAGCGCTGCTAGTCTGCGTCTCTCCGCTCCCCCCAGGGGATGTGTGAAAATGCGGAGAAGAATTTCCCCATTGTAGAATAAAAAAAGTATAAATTATTTTTTATTATTATATTGACTTTCCATTTTTCTAGTTTGGATCATCAAATATGGCTTTGCAATCATAGGGGCTGTAATAGATTAGTCAAAGAGTTAGAACAGAAGTTCACACGGAAAAGAAAAGTAATATAATGGGAACATCAAAATAAATGAATAAAAAACAACTTTATATTCTTTATTTGGAAAAAATGGTTGCTAAAAATATTAGTTTGACGGTGACCTGATTCTTCTGTGTATTAATGAAATAAAATCTGAAAAGTGGCTGCAAAGGTTTGCTGAGAATCAGAACATCTTTCAGGTTTTAACACAAATGTCTTGGACAGAAGAGAGCGTACTATATTGACCAGGTTATTTTTTTTACTCTAGATTTATCCTCTCTGGGTGGTTGGAAAGCTCTTTTCCAATTTGGAGGAGTTAAAATATCATTTTCAGAAAAGAGAACAGATCGAAGCGCGAGATTGACATTCAGTTTACTCTGGAGTTCGCTGTTATATGGTGGCTGCAGCGGTCCATTGGGGTGAAGAGGAAGCTGAGTCAAGTTCTCAATTTACCGGTTGATCTTTGTTCCAACACCCATCTGTGGTCATGAGCTCTGGGTCATGAGTGGAAGAACAATATCCCAAACACAAGGGGCTGAATTGAGCTTCCTCCACAGGATGATGAGAGCACCAGAGAGATCTGGTAAGGAGCTCAGTGAGCTGATGCTCCTCTGTATTAAGAGTGGCCCACTGAGGACACTCAGGCATCTGGTTTGGATGCTTCCTGTGTGCCCCCCTGGGGAGGTGTTTCAGTTATGTCCCACTGGGTGGAGACCCCGGGGAAGACCAAGAAATCCCTGGCTGGTCTGGAAACGCCTCAGGGTTTCCTCGGAGGAGAAGGAGGACATGGCCAGGGAGAGGAAAGTCTGAACATCTTTACTCAGACTGGATAGATGGATAATGCAACATGAACACTTTTTCAACAATCTGTTTGAATCTTGTAACCCTTGTGCTATCCTAGGCACTTTACCGTTGGGAGTTGGGTCATCTAGACCCACTAGACAGTGCTCTGAACCTTTTTTTTTCTATTTTCTGTGATCTTCACTGGTTCAATGGATTACATGAAATTTTTCCACCTTTATCCACCTTTGTTATGGTAGGGAGAACATGTCAAAGTAAGGGTGGGGTCATCTAAGATAGCACAAGGGATAAATGATTTGTCTAATAATCTGTCAGGGTCAGAACTCCAGCAAAACGCTCAAACGCAAAAGGAAGTAAACTGTGTGTTTATCTAGCCAAGATTTCTCTAATCCCCTTTTAAATCAGCGTCTGTTCTCTCCAGCTATTGCTCATATTTCCATTTGACTCATGGCTAAACATAAACATCAATTAGTAACCTTTATCAAACAGGAACAGAATTTTTAAAGCAAACATCAACTGTATTTCATGTCTAACCCATGCTATTCTTTTACTTCCCAGTTTTTGCTTCTCACTAAATGAAAGTGACATCTGTAATCAGTTGAAATTTGTGTTCCCATAACATCGTGTTTGTTTAGTTTTCTGGAAGTGATGAAGCATGCAGAAGCCTTAAACAATGTGTTTGCAGTTTTTGTTTCATCCTGAAGTTCTTGCTTGAGGTTGGAAAACAGTTTGTGAGGAAAAAAATACTTATTAAAGCCCTTAAACTGAGATTGTTGTTGTCATTTTGGTTAAGTTTGTAAGGGTTGGGCTGTGAAAACCTGCTCTCAGCTTATTCAAAAGTGACCAAGCCTAGACTGCCCCCTAATAAGAGGATACTTGTGAAAGAGGAGAAATGAAGATCAGTGTAAATACATTTCTGCATGCACACCTCCTTAATTATGGCAGTGGAAACAAAAGGTATTTTAAATGTTTTACAAGTGATTTCATTTTTTTTTTTTGTGGCTTAACCTTTTGTGGCTATAACTTTTGGTATATGATGTTGTGGTGGTGAGTGTTGTCATGTCACTCACGTCCACTCATATGCACTTTAAGGGTGGGAAATTGACCCATACCGAAGCCTCTCTCCTCCTACAACACACTTTAAACCGTAGTAATAACCTCCATTGTGATCTTACAAACCAGAACTGAAATTGTGCTCCCTGAAGCTGTGCCCACTTTTGACTTCTGGCAGCCTGTTGTCCAATCAGATAAGCTAAAACCGTCCGGTCCAACACCAAAGATGTTCAAATATGATGGAATTTAATAAGGTTTGGCCTCAATTACAAAAGGGGTTTATTCAGACATTCCTCTGGTTTGTCTGAAGATTAATAACCCCTGTTGATAAAGTAAAATATGTCCAACACAAGAGGCCCTCAGCTCTCATCTGTTTGCCCAGCTGTTGGACAGGACAAGTAAAAAAAAAAAAAAAGATGTGCTAAAACCCAACAGAATGTCTTGGAACTGTTCTTTCACCAATCCACTCACTCTGCGTGGTACTTTAAAATGTTCCAAAGCGTCCCAAACTATTTGGTACTGAGACAACTGCATTTGCTAAATCTTGGAAAACATCTTCCTTTTCTGACTCTCTTTGTTGCCAGATCTTGCTTAAAGACACTCTGAAAAGCCAGGAATTCAGGCTTTTTTCTAAAGTGAGTCAGTAAGTTTGTAACTCAGTCAGATAACCTTTGAGCTACCAGTCTTAAGAAATATTGCCTTCAGCTTTCAAAAGGAAAATGGATCAAAACTGAACCAAGTTGGCCTGATCTCTCTTTTGGAAGTAAGATTTCGCTTTTTCTCTAGGACTTGGAAACAGTCTGGGTCTTCCTAATTACTCTCATAAGCTTCTACTAAAACGTCAATGCATCTGTTGCATTCTTGTGAAACTATTAAGAAGGGATCTCCCTTCCCTTCTTTTTTATTTTTGTTTAGTTATTTTTTCTTATCCGATTCAGTGTAATTGGATTTTGAATATCTGCCGATACCGAGTCCTGATCCAATACTTTTGTAACACATTTAATCGGAGAACAAATATAATAAACAGGTCCAGGTTTTCCCCAATTTTTATTTTATCATTTAATACATATCATATCATGTGTACATATCAACATGAACACAATACAGATATTGTTCACACACACATACTTATGCCTTTAAACCAACTAGTGTGAAATATTTCATTCAATCACACAAACTATTAGTCCTAACACCTGTGCTCAAGTGAGTGTTTATGTTTTTCTAAAATGGATGGTGGAATGTGAAAAGAAGGAGGGAGAGTGCACAGCCACCCCCACACCAAGAACCCCGCCGCAGCAGCAGCGGCAGCCAGAACCCCCCAACCCCACTCGGCAGCAGGCAGAGAACAACCACCCCCCGGCCGATCACATCCGCCACCAGGCCAGGGCCAGCAGGACCGCCGCGAGGCCCCCAGAGCCAGAGAGCAGGGAGGCATGGGGGGAAAGAGAGTGCCGCCCCAGCCCAACCAGGAGAGCAGCCCCCCCCGCGCCGGGAGGGCCCAACGCAGGGCCCCACCCGAGAAGGGCGCCCACAGGGAGCACCTCATCACCACCCAGGAGTTCTGGGCATCCCCCCGCCCCAACCCCAGGTACGAGCCAGGACCCCCCAAGGGAGACCCGCTCCGTGCTCCAGGCAGCCACCCACTCGGCCCACCGTTGGTCTAGGAAGGAGCAAGGCAGGGACCAGCCGTCCCCACCCAGGAGGGGGCACCCCGGGGAAAAGGGGGGCCCACGAGGGGTATTGTAAAAATGGCCTGAGCAGGCTCGGCCACAGTTGGAAATTGGGCAGGGCCCAGCGCTCAGGGGCAAAAACCCGAACCCATCCCACAGGGATACGGACACCCCCGGCTCAGGTGTAATGTGAACCCCCTCCCTGCGCAGAGAGAGCACCACCGGGCCCATGAAACCGGCACCCAGGGGACACAGCCGCCATTGCCAAGGGCCCAGTACCCCCCACCAGGGATGGGGTAGGGCAGTGGTCCCCAACCTTTTTGTCACCGTGGACCGGTACAACGCAAGGCACGTTTACCGCGGACCGGGGGGGGGGGGGGGTTGAGGTGCAACGCAAGACAGATTTACCGCGGACCGGGGGGGTATTTTCTCTTTACTAATGATAATAACAATAATAATAATAAGTTTCCCCTTGTCAAAGCAACTTTCTAAAGAAGTTTGTTTTTTGCTCATTTTGGTTGTTTGGGTTTAATTTTAGTGGGGTTTATCACCTGATGTTTGGTGTCGCGACTTTGACGTGCGTTAAGTGTGACAGATGTAACAAAGTGAATCCGGTCACTTTTCAAAATAAAACGTTTTTGGCGGAAAAAAAACCAATAAAATGGAAATTATTTTTTCTTTCTGTGCGTCCCGGTGCAAAAATTTCCCGCGGCCTGGAACCGATCCGCGGCCCGGTGCCAAGTGTCCCGCGGCCCGGTACCGGTCCGCGGCCCGGTGGTTGGGGACCACTGGGGTAGGGGACAGATGGTCCTAGGTCCCACCTTCCTTGCAAAATGTGTGTGTGTTTGTGAGGGTGTGTGTGTGTGTGCATGTGTGTGTGTTTGAATGTATATTTTGAGGAGTAAAGGTGTGTGTACTAAGGGGGTGCAGTTAAAATTGGTGGGTGGGGCACGGAGGAGACATTTCCTGATTACTCACAGTAATGTCCCCTCACTCTCCCCACCAAGGGGCCTTAAATGTCTAAAGTGCAGTTAAAATTGGCGGGTAGGATGCTAGGAGGACATCTGCTGCTTGCTGGCAGTGATGTCCAAGCACCCCCCTTGTGAGGGTGATGGTCATATGAGAAACTATGCTGACTGTAGCTTTAGTGTAATCAGAACAATTGAAAATGTTTTATCATATGTGATTCAGATCTTGATAAACAATTCTTAAAGAAAAAAGCTTTCTTCCAACATGGCTGTAGCTTTGTAGTAGCATGAATATTCATCACTGGCTTAATAGTTTTGGTTGTTTTTTAGAGATGACAGATTTTTCTTGTTTTAAATTACTTTTTCCTGGAGCTTCCACTTTGTAGATCGTCCCTTGGCAGTCGTCTCACTACGTCTTACGTCTACGTCTTAAAAGAAACCAAAATCCAATGTTCTTTCTTTTAAAATGTCCATGCAGGTCATTGTTTGCATTAAGACAAACCAATGGAAACATTTGCTTTCAGTCTTAAATGTTCAGTAAAAGCGTTGTGACAGAAGACAAAAAATCTGAATTTGTGAATATCTTGCCAACTTTTCTGAACTTTTTGTGCGCATTCTACTCAAACTAGTGCCGTGTTCTGCTGCACTTAATGGCAGTAAAATGTCGTGATCAGTTCATGATTTGCAGACTCCTAGTAGAGTATTTATTTATAATCTCTGATCGGACACAACATTCAATTCTGAATGAGTCTGAAACTACAGGATCGGACCCGATTTTCTGATCACATGATTGGAGCATTCCTACTAGTAAGAGCTACAATTTGGACCTGGGGATGAAGCTGGTCTGTTGTTCAACTTCAATCTCTGTCTTTTTAGGAGTTGGCAGTTTAACACTCATTGGATAGTTTACAAGTTCAGTTGGGGACACATCCACTGGTGGCTCTGGCTTCCACTTTTTCTCTGAATTTTTCAAACTAAACCTCTAATGCATTTCTCAACCTGCTTGCTGTACCACTTTTCTCTGTGTTGAAGAGGGAATTGGTGAATCCATGTGGTTCTCTGTTGAACCTTTCTCTAACGTCCCAGTTATTTATAATGCTTTTTGCTGTCATCTGACTCGGAAAAGAATATCAGCAGTCAATAACGGACGTAATGACAGATGAGGAGCATTCTCCTGCAGTGTAGAAAACTGACAGGCGCACTTGTTCTTTTCCTTCCCTGTCCAAGGTAATGCTTCATCGACTACTCTCATCCAGACCATATCATAAGCGCTGATGTGACATTTCCTCCTAAAAGGCCACAGATAGATCATTATTTGCAATCAGGGTGCAGGAGGACTCCGCTATACAAAGAGTAATGAGACTTGGTGTACAGGGAGGAGCAAATCTGTTAGTGTTACACTTCAGATGGCTGATCTTAGGAAAAAGCAATAAATATTACTTGTAATGTCATTCGGGTGTGTAAAGTAAGAGGATAAAACATAGATAGGAAAAATAATGTTAACCAATCTGCTGGGACTTTATTAATCAAATATCAATATGTTAATATTCAGATTAAAAGTAATAAAGCTGTATTATGAATAATAATTTTAATGAATTCAGTAAGTTGTTTAGCAGCATGTATCAAAAAGCCAAGAAATTCAAGGTTTTAAAAGTCATCTGCATGAAACATTTTAGCCAAGTTTTAGGAAATTATGCGCTTTTGCCTTTTTTTTCTTTTCTGCCAGCAAGCTGGTCAACAGGCATTACTGGAATCATGCCCATTATGATAATCAGTGATTGGTAAGCTTTTGCTAATCAAAGAAATGCTCAGTCACACCAGGAAACTAAGATTTTAATGATACTGGGTTTGTTTTTATTCACAACAGGGAAGGTTATGAACCCCACTGAGATTTCATTGAGTTTGCTCAATTCTGGCAGCTCTTAAAGAATGCAATATTTCCCCATAATAACAATCTTAGATGAAATAAAAAGGGATCAGAAACAGCATGGCAGAGCTCTGTTTAAGATCCAAGCAAAGATTAACCACAGTTGCTTTGTCGAGCATCGATTTATTTATTTTTGTATGAGAGAAAGAAAGTTTAGGAGGGAGGATTTCATTTTAGCCAAATGAAACATGGTGTTGCCATTCTGCATGACTTGTTTTGAACATTGTTACTGAATTGATAAGATAGCAGACAAAATTAAAAACTTTCATACTTTATATTAAAAGTATAATTGTTCTATTTATTAGTTTTTGTAAGTTATTTTTGCCCCTCAATCCTTTTCAATCTTGTTTTTTTTTTCTAAATCTGACATCACCAGAGAAGCAAGCAAGGAAGGAAAAAAAACACACACATGAGGCTAAAGCTGGCGAGGTGACAAGCATTTCAGACAAGGAGACATCTTTGCTTCGGGGCTGTCATTAAAATTAAACATGGCTTGTGACAAAGCTGCTTTATCTGCATTGGCGATTGTAAACTGTACTTCATTATTTCGGGTAAATGAGCTCTAAAAGTGGCAACATGTATAAAATAACCATAGATTAGGTTTTAAAAGTGTAATTAAACTTAATTAAATTAAAATACACATTTTTGATAAGTTGATGAAATGCATCAAAAATGATAGCAGTGTATATCTGACAAGAGCTCCTCTAAGGCTGTTTTTGCTTTTTACTAAAGTTAAGAATTAGTTAAGGTAGGTTCTGAGGCTGCCAGCAAAAGAACAGAGGGGGAAAAAAAGAATACATTAGACTAATGCTGTTCTGTTAAATTCTATAAGAGAAGCACAGCTTCCTTCTACTGATTAAAGAAAGAAAAAGCCTACAGAAATAACAGTCAATACGCTTATAAAAGTGGCACGCATGTGAACTTGTGGTTAAAAGGTCATATGATGAAAGAAACTGGATAATTGTCTGATCCTTCACTTGGCTAAGAAAAATCTTCTTTACATCACCTGGACAAGTTGAAATGCTGTAATTGAAATGATTGTAATGTTTTTGTGTATTATTCTTATTTGAGTGCTTGAAATAAACCATTTTAAATCAAATCAAAAATAAAAAAAGTTAGAAAAAAAAATCTGCAGTGTTCGATACTTTTTAAATTCTTTTATTCCTATTGTAGTGCTTTTTTTTCCCTTCACAAAATCAGAAACAGGTATGATCAACCGATACAGACAAAAGCTAATATGAAAGGGCAGGAAATGTATGAATACTCTTTACTCATCAACTTGACCGGTTTATAACTTAGACATGACCATGTTGTAACCAAAACTCGCGGCATCAGTTTCCGTGAATGAAGTGTGTTGATAAGATTGAAGGCTGACAAAAAGCATTAGTTTAGTAGAACCTAAGCTTTTTGTAAATTCTACTGACAACAGGGAAAAAATATGATTTGTTTCTAAGGGAGTTAAAGGATAGGTCAACCGTGATTGCTGAGCATAAGACAAGAAAACCAACTTGACTGATAGCAGACTTTTGTAAACTCTACCTGTTGATAGATGTGCTTTAACCCTTCACCATTCTTTCGTCTACCGTAACTCTTCAACTGTTAATACAACAACATGATACCAGCAGATTCTGAAGGGGAGAAAAGCAGACTTCTGCTGATATACAACACTACAGTAGTGTGCTTCGACCATCAACATAATTTCGGTGTTATGTAAGGGTTAACAATAGTAAGGTTCTACATGAACATTTTTAAGCCATCTGACCTAAACACTGAAGACATATCCCCATTCTTAATGCAGTTCACTGTTAGGATTAGTCCTTCACTGATGGCATGGAAGAGTATTTCTAAGCTGTGTAATGGGTCACATCAAATACATTTTAAGTTTATATAGGAAAAAAGTGACACTTTTGACTTGAGGGAGCACATTCAAAAAAATAGATCAATAAAATAGTTACTTAAAGCTGAGAAGATGGTAATCAAACTCCACAATTACTTTTTAAAGTAGAATTTTATTTTGAGAAATAAGTTGTAGTTAATGAAAAAGAGAAAGTAGAGGAGAACTCATAAATTTGTGACACTGTTCCTAGTTGGAGCAAAATTCAAATATTTAAATGTCAAATCTGATTTAATGAGAACAGAATTTCAGTTTAAATAAAAAATAACCCTATGTATTGAAGGAAACACATTTTGATATAATTGTGACTAATCTTTTTAAGATCAGCAGGTTTTTTCAAATACAGCGTTGAGGCCCTAAAGAGCTGCATGTAGAGGCCTGTTAAAAAATGGACTTGGTGGCTCTGAATGAACAGCGGAGAATGAATAATGAAAGCTTGACAGACAGTGACGCACTGGAAATAAGATCTGCAACTGCAGTCCCCACATCTGTCTTTATACTCTTTGAATCCCTGTCCTCATGGCCGTGTCGCTAACCTCAGGATGGAAAAAGAATGACAAAACATCAATATTAGGGGACAGAGATGTATTTTTAAACAAAAAGATCAGAAAAAGACAGAAACGATGAATAATGAAAAAAGAGATGGCTGGAGATGATGTGACAGAGGAAAAGGAAAACCTGTCAGTTTGCCGGGTTTAATTGGAGAAGATGAGGGATTTGGGGTTTTGGGGAAGTGCAGTGGATTTGGAAACGGACCATGTCAGATGCCTCAAAGACTTCTCATTCACACTGCTTCGAATAGATTTCAATCAAACATTTTTATTTGAAAAAATAAATAAACAGACCCAGAAACTGTGCTCAGATTTGATTTTAGCCTCATAACTCGTGCTTAAAATGCATGGAAGAGGAAGCTGTGTGTCTCCGTATGCCGCCAGAGACCTGTGACTGGTTTGCTAAATGTATACAGTCCAAGTTCTTAGTGTGGAAGCAAAATTCCGATTAAGGCTGAACTTGAGAGGATATCAATGATAACAATAAGATGACTTCCTTAACCCTCAGTCATAATTCAAATTTCTTTGGAGGCTCCAAATGCCAAAATTGGGACAATTAAGAAGAAATCTCAATCTATCTATCTTATCTTAATTGTATTTGAATTGGGTTTTTTTTTGTTTGTGTTAGTTTTTTTTGTTTTAGTTAGATTTATTTTTTTCTTTTATTTTTATTTTACTATTTGTATTTCTATTTTAATTTTATTTGATTTTTTTTATTTATTGTTTTTGTTTTGTAATTTGATGGTTTTGGTTTATAGTATTCTTGAAATCTTTTTCTCATCAATTTGAGGTTTCTTACTATAACTTTGGTGATAATCCAGTTGTCAACAATTTCTTTTTTTTTTTACTTTAGAGATAAAGTCAACATGGGTAAAAAGCTTTTGTTTCTAATTACAGCATTGTTGCTTGTTGTTCTACATCATTTGAACGCAGTATGTAAATAAGATGGTTTGTGGATCCTAGGGTTGGTTGGCTGTCTGTTAATTAAATCCGATTCATCGCCTGACGACAAGCCAAACTGTCCCTTGGTGAGAACCTGAATCCTATGTTTCCCTTGAAGGACGCATTAGTCGCTTCAGAGGAAGGTGTCAGCTTAATTAATAATTTGGAGTTTGTGTAATGGGCTGTTGGAACAAAGCAAGCTGTTTTATTTTAACCCTTGTGCTATCCTAGGCACTTTACCGTTGGGAGTTGGGTCATCTAGATTCACTAGACAGAGCTCTGAACCTTTTTTTTCCAATTTTTTGTGATCTTCACTGGTTCAATGGATTACATGAAATTTTTCCACCTTTATCCACCTTTGTCATGGTAGGAGAACATGGCAAAGTAAGGGTGGGGTCATCCAAGATAGCACAAGGGTTACACATTATAAGTTATTTATTAATTTTTGTGACATAAGGTAATTGGTAAGATTCTTCTATCTTCAATGCAAATGAAATAATGTTTAACCCTTGTGCTATCCTAGGCACTTTACCGTTGGGAGCTGGGTCATCTAGACCCACTAGACAGTGCGCTGAACCTTTTTTTCTTCAATGATTTGTGATCTTCACTGGTGCCTTTGTAAACTCTACCTGTTGATAGATGTGCTTTAACCCTTCACCATTCTTTCGTCTACCGTAACTCTTCAACTGTTAATACAAGAAAATGATTGGTGTGTGTTTGGTTCTTAAGATCAATTTTGCAGTATGCCAATGAAGCATGGTAATTATGGGCGTTGAAGCATAGTAATTATGGGCGTTGAAATCGTTCTTAATATTTGGATAGAACCTCAATTGAATGATGTTCCTTGAGCGCTTATAATTGGTATGCCAAATGGAGAAAATTATGGCTATTAAGCTCATTCGTTGTACTGTCATTGGGAACTTCGAAATAATGGATGTACTCAAGCTCGTGTATTTATAGTTGCCAAAATGGAAGAGTTTATGGCCATCAAGCTTGTTCTTAGTTTAATAGAAGTTGAATAATGGCTGTTAAGCATGTCATAATACGCCATCGGAAGCTTTGGATTGGATGTTAAGTTAGTGTATCATACGGGTTGTTGGCGGTTTAAATTATAGTTCCGCACAGCGTTTTGCGGAAGTGAGCTTACGTTCTAAGATCAGGTATGAGTAATTTATGTTGGCTCCCCTTTTATTTCTTTCCCTCTCTCTTTCAGATAGTATGTTCCTCTAGTGGTCTCCACGAACGGGAGCGACCCTACGGTCAATGGTGCCGGGTCACACATAGCAGATCCACTAGCTAGCATGTTCCCTTCGTGGCGCTGTACTCGAACGGGGGCGGCCCAACGGTCAATGGTGCCGGGTCACACATAGCAGATCCACTAGATAGCATGTTCCCTTCGAGGCGCTGTACTCGAACGGGGGCGGCCCAACGGTCAATGGTGCCGGGTCACACATAGCAGAGCCACTAGCTAGCATGTTCCCTTCGTGGCGCTGTACTCGAACGGGGGCGGCCCAACGGTCAATGGTGCCGGGTCACACATAGCAGATCCACTAGATAGCATGTTCCCTTCGAGGCGCTGTACTCGAACGGGGGCGGCCCAACGGTCAATGGTGCCGGGTCACACATAGCAGAGCCACTAGATAGTATGTTCCCTTCGAGGCGCTGTACTCGAACGGGGGCGGCCCAACGGTCAATGGTGCCGGGTCACACATAGCAGAGCCACTAGCTAGCATGTTCCCTTCGAGGCGCTGTACTCGAACGGGGGCGGCCCAACGGTCAATGGTGCCGGGTCACACATAGCAGATCCATAAGATAGCATGTTCCCTTCGAGGCGCTGTACTCGAACGGGGGCGGCCTAACGGTCAATGGTGCCGGGTCACACATAGCAGTCATACTGGGAAATGAAATGGAAATGGAATGCTGCCGAAAACACACCCCATTTTATTACACACTGATTATACATTCACATTTTTCTTCTTCTGGATAATTAAGTGTTGGGGGTTTTGTAACCCAAAAGTTTTATGGAAATCTCTCATGGAATTGAACGGAGCCTTATGCCAAACCAAAAGATGTGAATGCCAACTAAAGTATGTGGAAAATGTCAAATAAATATTTCTTACTGCAAGAGTTGTCTGACTGAAATGAAATTCTTCCACCTTTATACACCTTTGTCATGGTCGGGAGAACACGTCAAAGTAAGGGTGGGGTCATCTAAGATAGCACAAGGGTTAAACTTTGTTCATTTGTAATTCTAGATAAGTAATTCTCAATTGTATACAAGTCTGCAACTCTTATGGACATCTGCTTTACTCCTGGATGTTATTGCTTATTTTTTAATCACTGAGTTGCAAATCTTTGGAAATATAATTTCTGTAGGGTATGACAAGACTCCAGTAAGTTTGTGTTTGTTTAATTATCATTTATTTATTACTTATTTTGCTTTCGAGCTTTCTGCTGGCAAAAAATCTACGACCATCAATCAATCAATCAATCAATCAACCAACCAACCAACCAACATACCAATCACTTTATTTACATGACAGTTTTCATCAGCATGCCGTTGAACACAAGGTGCTTAACAAAAAAGACGTGCATAAAGACATTAGTTTAAAACAATATAAATTGATAAAACATATTAGATTAAAAGCAACAACATTTAGAAATAGACATAAAAAGAAATGACCTTGACAGTCCAAAAACCTGCTGCACCTGTATGGGTCAATCCCCCGTAACGTGAGTGACCAAGGCCTTACTTTTTGAGCCTTTTACAAATGCCAGGAATTGGTGCTGCTTTATCCTTTAAATCCCTGTTTTTGCATCTTTTTCTATGTATCCACCTATCTATCTAGAGATGTAAAGATTTAATCATACAGTATTTAACCCTTGTGCTATCCTAGGCACTTTACCGTTGGGAGTTTGGTCATCTAGACCCACTAGACAGAGCGCTGAACCTTTTTTCTTCAATGATTTGTGATCTTCACTGGTGTCCATGGATTACATGAAATCCTCTCCACCTTTATCCACATTTGTCATGGTAGGGAGAACATGTCAAAGTAAGGTAACATGTAAATGGTCATCTGACCAAATAGGATAGCACAAGGGTTAAATGACAGAGGTACAAACTTTCATTGAAATTCTTTTTTTTTTCTTTTAAAATATTTATTTAGCAATTTTTTTATTTGTAGTGAATTACTTTTCAGTTGGCTTTGCCTTTTTGTTCTGTAAATAGTCTCTTCCATGTTCTACCAGAGCTGACTCGTCTAGACAATGCTCTGCAGTGGCAGGGATTGTTGTGACTGTGTTGTGACATACATCATTCAGTAAACCTGTTAGACACCAAAAAAAAAAAAGCCGACGGGAGAGGGAAATCTGATAAAGGGCGGAGTGTTGCATTCATCACTCAGCCTCTAGACAAGGCAGGCGACACCTGTATTTATTCCTTGCTCAGATTTTCAGGGGATGGATTGATTTTCTTGTCATACATGCCTGAAGATATTAATTTACAACGATGAAAAAATGGCTTTTATTTTGAAATATATGCTTCTCATGAAAACATATTTACATTTTTTGTTGTATTTTATTAAGTTTTTAGCTCTTTTTATCTAGATTTAGTATTTAATTTGCCCAGGCTTCTTCCATTTCTTCTTAAAGTATAAAAGTTAGACAAAATACCAAAAGTTTTATTACTGCAATTGTATTGTTAATGACCCACTCATATGAAAATTGTGTTTTTGGTGTTTTTAGCATGTTCTTGTGGCATTTTTCTGATGACGATAAAGAAAATGTAGTTCTGAGTATGTCTTTAAAAATATTTGAGAAGACAAAAAAATAGTTTCAGACTAAAGAGTGTTAAAGTAAACAATTTTAAATACAAAATAAAGAAATTTACTCTTTCAAAAAATATGCAGATTGAAAATATTTGAAAAACGGATCAATAAACCTAAAGTCAGTGCTGGGGATAAAAGCATGTCTACAAGAAACAGTATATGTGGGAGCTGCAGTCTTGTTAAAGCAATTCTTAAGGGCTTATTGACAAAAGGTGATAAAATAGGTAACATGTTGGAAAAAGGGGCAGTAAATAAACGTGTTTTTCTCTCTAAAATATGCAAAGCAGGGGTAGGTTGTGTAAATGTGGCTCTTAATTTGAGTGAGTTGCTAAATCTTTGATTTTAAACGTTATTAACATTATTTAAAACAAACAACTTTAGTACGCAAGAGAAGTGATTAGGTGTAGATGTCCCAAGATGTTTTTTTTAACTTGACTAATCTGTTAAATACTTTATTAACAGCGTGTTTTATTTTCTACTTACTGTTATTTATAAATATTTTTTACCGTATTTTATCTTTATTTACATGTAAATGTATTCACTGACCAAAAATATATACGCAACACTTTTGTTATTGCTCCCATCCTTTATGGTAGGAACTCAAAGATGTGAAACATTTTCCACATACACAAAATAACCAGTTCTCTGAAATATTGTTCACAAATCTGTCTAAATCTGTGATAGTGAGCACTTCTCCTTTGCTAAGACAATCCATTCCACCTCACAGGTGTGCCATATCAAGATGCTAATTTGACAGCATGATTATTGCACAGGTGTGCCTTAGACTGGCCACAAGAAAAGGCCACTCTGAAATCTTCAGTTGTATCACACAGCACAATGCCACAGATGTCGCAAGTTTTGAGGGAGCGTGCAATTGGTATGCTGATAGCAGAAATGTCCACCAGAGCCGTTGTCCATTTCTCCACCATAAGCCGTCTCCAAAGGTGTTTCTGAGAATTTGGCAGCACATCCAACCGGCCTCACAACCGCAGACCACGTGTAACCACACCAGCCCAAGACCTCCACATCCAGCATGTCCACCTCCAAGATCGTCTGAGACCAGCCACTCAAGACAGCTGCTGAAACAATCGGTTTGCATAACCACAGAATTTCTGCACAAACTGTCAGAAACCGTCTCAGGGAAGCTCATCTGCATGCTCGTCATCCTCATCGAGGTCTCGACCTCACTCCAGTTTGTCGTCATAACCGACTTGAGTGGGCAAATGCTCACATGCGATGGCGTCTGGCACGTTGGAGAGGTGTTCTCTTCACGGATGAATCCCGGTTTACACTGTTCAGGGCAGATGGTGTCAATGTTGTGGATCGAGTAGCCCATGGTGGTGGTGGGGTTATGGTATGGGCAGGCATATGTTATGGGCGAAGAACACAGGTGCATTTCATTGATGGCATTTTGAATGCACAGAGATACCGTGACGAGATCCTGGGGCCCATTGTTGTGCCGTACATCCAACAACATCACCTCATGTTGCAGCATAATAATGCACGGCCCCATGTTGCAAGGATCTGTACACAATTCTTGGAAGCTGAAAACATCCCAGTTCTTGCATGGCCAGCATACTCACCGGACATGTCACCCATTGAGCATGTTTGGGATGCTCTGGATCGGCGTATACGACAGCGTGTTCCAGTTCCTGCCAATATCCAGCAACTTCGCACAGCCATTGAAGAAGAGTGGACCAACATTCCACAGGCCACAATAGACAACCTGATCAACTCTATGCGAAGGAGATGTGTCGCACTACATGAGGCAAATGGTGGTCACACCAGATACTGACTGGTTGTCTGAGTCCCCTGACCCCCTCAATAAAACAAAACTGAAGATTTCAGAGTGGCCTTTTCTTGTGACCAGTCTAAGGCACACCTGTCCAATAATCATGCTGTCTAATCAGCATCTTGATATTGCACACCTGTGAGGTGGGATTGGCTTGGCAAAGACAATCCATCCAAGATCCAAGACATCCAAGACAATTTGTGAACAATATTTCAGAGAACTGGTTATCTTGTTTATGTGGAAAATGTTTCACATCTTTGAGTTCATACCATAAAAGATGGGAGCAATAACAAAAGTATATATATATTTATTATATATATATTATTTGCTTTTTTTAAATTTAAACACATTTTTGTTCAAAGGCATAGGGGAGAAAAAAACAGACTTTAAATGGTTATTATACTTTTGAAAGCTCTTAGGTTTGAAAACTTTTTTACCATCATTCATAATTTTGAATCAAATTGCCTGGAAAAACTAATTATTATGAAAAGAAATGGCTGTTCCTCTATGAGAGAGAAAAACAACTTCTTGGTGGTACTCATATCAGGATATCTTATTTGTTTGCATTTTGAATTGGCTTTAGTTTTGCCATTTCTGATGCATTTTTCCGGACTTGGGAAAGGCAGACAAAAGCACTGCATTGGGCCCCCTTGTGGTTGCATTTACAGGGTATCAGGTGTTTTGATATTTTCGAAATATGTATCAGACTAAAGGATAATGACCTTAAAAAAACGTAGAAAAAAACACTATTGTTCTGTAATATGAATTTTCTTATTGTGTTTTTGTCCTGTAAGAAAAGGCAAAAGCTTTTTTCCAATTTTTCCAACGTGACAGACAGGCTTCTACTTCTGCCAAAGTCTAACAAAAATTCTTGTTTCCTCTGTGGTTCTTCTCTTTGTTAAGGAGAACTCAAAACCCTGACAGGGGATTTATGTTAGAAGTCATTAATTGATGCCTACCCAGCAAAAAATTATATTCAAGAAATGGATGAATAAGAGTAAATCTGATCTCACTGAAAATACAACATATTTCTGCTGAGTGTTGGAGGGCCCTTTGTCCTTAGTTACTCTTTACAACTTGTACTTGAATCAGGAAACAAAGCATTTTGTTACTATTTCAAAACTGGTTAGGGTCCAATCTGATTATCCCAAATACTACTTATAGAGTAACAACATAGAGTATTTACACGTGGTTTCTGTGCTTTGACTTCAAGTGAAATATGTAGTCTCATATATATAGATGAAGAATGAAAAAAAGAAGAGTCTTGTCAACAAAACCCCATGATCCCAATCTTTACTCTTACAGGAGATTCAGTCTAGCCCCCATGTAGAGATGAATTAGAAAATAAACTGAAAAAATTACTCTTTCTTCCTCACTAAAGCTATGGCAGGATACCCAAGTCTGAAATCTGTTTTCTGGCAAAAGGTTTACTCAAAGATGGACTTTTCTCATGTCTGCCTGGGTTTGTGTTGTTCAGCATACGCGGTGGTTGCATTGTGCAGTTGTTACAGCCTGTTCACAGATAACTGCCTGTTTGTATGTGTGTGCCATCACTAACGATGAGTTATTGACTTTTCTCTTCAAAACCAAATAGACTGACACATCCTGCATGGGTAAAAGGTTTAAGGCCATCATAATTACATAGTGATAGGAACAGATAGAATTGATGTTGTCCAATCTCAAGTCCAAAGTTAAAAAAAAGACATATTTTTGATTAGTTAAGAGCTTTTGGTTGAGTTACAATTTTGAATGGCTTGCAACTGTACAAGAACGTTTTACCGTTCTGTTTTTACTTTAAAAAGGTTGAGTGGATTTCTTTTCTCCTCGTTCTACAGCCAACCCCTAAAAAGTCCAATCCTATAATTATGGCTTTGTTAGATTTTAATTTGCCTGTAACATATGGTGATCTTTTATCTTCCACTTAATTTGTTGAAAACTTACTTTTTTTAAAATGACCTCAATTCGACACCTCTGGTTGATGGAACATACTGGAAATGTGAGAATTAAGGCAGAACTCAGTTTACTGTAACAACAGGAACAATTCTTTCTGTAATTTGAGTGTGAATCAACTGTTGTGTTATTTTTTTAGCATCCCTACCTGATTCAGAACATAAAAAAATCAAGAAATTAGCAAAAGGATCCTGAAAAAGAATATTTTTGTGCATAATTTTACATAAAAGTTGCAAACCTGAATCCTATACACTTATCAGTACATGTTTGGCTTAAAAGCCCTCGATGGCTATTGATGAAAATATGCATCATACCACCTTTGCTCCAAACTTACCTTCTATTTGAAACTAAAAACATAGGTTTTTTCTGGAATAAATTGGGGTATTTTAAATGTGCCTTAATGTTGTCCAAGGCATAACTAATGTGAGACAACTTTCTGTAACACATAAAGTAGAGATATATAAATGTGAAAGCACATTACAATATAAGCCAAAGGGACTGGTTTCACCACTTTTGAGTCATCCTTTTTCAAAAGATGTAATGGACATGGTTACTAGGGCTGGGAATCACTGGGTACCTCACGATACGATACGATTTGCGATACTTTGCTCACGATAACGATACTATCACGATATGGCGATAATGCGATAATCGATATATCTCGTCTCTAACAACTCATGATATCTCAAACTTTAAGAAAGAAGAACTTTTAAAAACAGCTTTTTGGAAAATATTTCCCTATTTATTTTTTATTTTTTAAACACCATGATAATAAACAACTTGTGTCCTATTTGGTGTAATGAATAACAGACTTTTGTGTAACATTGCCGAAATCAGTAATACTCTGTCTTTGACAAACAATGACAATTTTCATTTGGAAATATCTGTAAAATTCAGTTTAAACAATAGTGAACATGAACAGCAGTGTCATTATTTAGTACAAAATTGCTGTAAAAAGGATAAAAAATGAATGAGTCAAGTAGCTGCCAGACATATTGGTATTAACTTCAGAAAAACAAAACCATAGCCATCGGTTAATTTAAAAAAAAAGCTGTAAATCAGATATTAATTCTGTGAACAAATTATAGTGTCTTTGTTAAAAAATAAATGACACCATTTAGTGCAAATGTGGTGTAAACAAAAATCTAATTCTCTCATAAAAATAAAAATCAAGTAGCTAGGAACTTTCCTTTAAGTTATTTAAGACATAAACTGCTTTCAAAATAAATAACCAGGGATAAAATACATAAAAAACTTGAAGTGCATCTAAAAGTTAACGTCTTTTTGAACAACACGTTTGGGTAAAGCTGCATATGATGTTTGTTTATGTTCATGTTTTTCTGGAGAACCACAGGCTTTAGCATCAAGACGCCGCTCATCTACTGCTGCTTAGAGGAGAGGGCAGGAATGCCTCTCTTTCTTCCGTTTCCATCTCAGCCATAGCTCTGGTCTGAGCGTACAGTACAGGGATCCTTTTTCAGTATTTCTGAGAGAGAATGTCAAAACTCTAATGCATTCAATGAAAACCCAAATCCCTCGTTCTCCACCGCGCTGCAGGGACCGTTTTCCGTTATTGCCGCTGCTCTGTCTCTCAGAAGATGGCGGTAGCTTCGTATGGAAAAAAGTATCCGCGTCGGGCTGTGTCGGCTTCAGGCAGCAGCAGCCACAGCTTTCTCACACAACTCCGGGTGATGCAGCTTCAATGCTGCCGGCGCGTCTTTTAACTTGCTGCCGTCGCTTCTCATTGTTTTCCCGCTCCGCCATCTTTGTTTGAATGTGTGTTCTTCTTCATCCGCCCGCAACAGCCAATCTCGCAACGAGCGCCCCCTATCGACCCTCCAAGGAATTGTCTTACCAAAGGATGGTTAATATAACGTTTTACAGGGTTTTTAAACGTAAATAAAAGGTCGATACTTGATGAAGACGTATCGATAATTGATCGCGGGACTAAATATCGCGATATATCACCATATCGATATTTTGGCACACCCCTAATGGTTACTCTGCAGTTGTTATCCACTTTGTTCAGCTATGAAGTTAAACTAGACTCAAGGACAGATGTTAGAATCAAAGTTGAATAAACCTCTTTGTCCGTATGATTCAATCTCTGGACCACAGATCTCTCTTCAGGTTTCTTGCTCCCTGGTTGGTCACCTTAGCTAGTAATGGTTTAATTTGCTCATAAACAGTCTGGTAAGCGCTTCCTGCTTTCTGTGCTGTGTGTTTCTTTTGTCAGAATAGACTTCTAACTTTTTCTCAACTTGACCCTGTTTCCTCCTTTGCTCCCCCACCGACTAGGCAGATTAGTGTTTGTGGGGGTCTCTGGTTTGCACAGCTTTGGAGCTGTTAACACTTTTCAGTTGTTAAAGACTCCTCACAATTGTGAAAGTGGGGAATTTGATTCAAACAAAGCAAAATCGATTATGGTTTATCATCCAGCTCTATCTATGCCTTAGACCATAGACAAGCTGTGCGGCCCTTTATTTAATTTTCCTATACACTTACAATATATTTTTTGCAATTTATTTGGACTTTTCTGTCTTTCAGCACTCTACTTTATGTTGATTCTGACTTATTTCTTCATGCATCATAAGTTATATCTGCTTTATCTGTGTTTTTATCTGTATTTTTTAATATTTATTTATCTGTGTTTTTATCTTGTTTTTACCTTGTTTTTATTTTATTTTTATTTTATTTTTATCCATTTTACTGGTGTACTTTGTTTTCATTTTGTTTGGCAATCTTTTGTCTGGTTTTTGGTCACTGTACAGCACTTTGGAAACTGCCTGTTTGAGAAATGTGCTATAAAAATAAAGTGGATTGGATATTTGCTTAATGAACAAATAAAAGTGTAGACCTGACAAATATCCATTAATACACCTATGTAAACATTTTTTTTATTAAAATATATCTGTTTTCTAGTACTTTTTTTTTCAAATTTTTTTTTACTCGTTTTATAGTAAAAAAAACACATTAACTTAATTTAGAGGCTTATTTCCCTCCACACTAGTTCTAAAAATTAATATATTTAAATATTAATGAGTGTAAAAATCAAAGATGACACAGTTTTCTGTTTGACACAAATTTCTATTGAAAATAATAAAGTGGTTTAGATACATCTGTTAATAAGATGATTTGAGTAACACTTGTGCTATCCTAGACACTTTACCGTTGGGAGTTGGGTCATCTAGACCCACTAGACAGTGCTCTGAACCTTTTTTTTTTCAATGATTTGTAATCTTCACTGGTTCAATGGATTACATGAAATTTTTCCACCTTTATCCACCTTTGTCATGGTAGGGAGAAGACGTAAAAGTAAGGGTGGGGTCATCTAAGATAGCACAAGGGTTAAGGATTAACAGTGTTTTGTGATCATCTAACCCTTGTGCTATCTTAGATGACCCCACCCTTACTTTTACGTCTTCTCCCCACCATGACAAAGGTGGATAAAGGTGGAGAGGATTTCATGTAATCCATGGAAACCAGTGAAGATGACAAATCATTGAAGAAAAAAGGTTCAGAGCACTGTCTTGTGGGGTCTAGATGACCCAACTCCCAATGTTAAAGTGCCTAGGATATAACAAGGGTTAAGAGTAATTTTTATTTAGACAATTCTTTTTCAATGCATGTCAATGCATGCGGAGAACCAAAAAGAAGCAGAAAGTTAAACATGACTGCATAGCAAAAGAAATTAAATTTACTACAAATTTTAAAAATACATGAGAACTGACATACAGACATGTTATCTTCATTTTCAAAAAAGCTTTAGAACATTTGAATGTTTTTTGGATTTCTAAAGTGCTGTGCCCAGGATCTTGTTCCGGCCAGAAATGAAGAAGTATTAGTTTAACTTTAGTCTTCAAAATGTCACTGACTCTAACCCAGGTTATCACCACCACAAACATGTTTTTTTAGTATTCAATGGATTATATTTGCCTTTTTTGGGGTTTCAGAAGGCTCCTTGTTGATATGCTGCTTTTTCAAGTATCGTGTGCAAATTAAATCCTGTGTGGTGCTCTGTCCTGCCAGTGGCACATACAGCAGACTTCTTGCTTTTTGGATGGCTGCCTACTGAAGAAGGATAAGCCTGAATCCTCAGCGTTTCTAAATCGGTTTGGTTCAACGCCAAATGCAAAGCACATTTCACTGTCTGCAGGAGCCTTTAGAGCACTACCGCTGCTTTTTAGACATTTTTTTCTGAGCTGGAAAACTAAAACTGCTTTGCATCATGTGCAATTAATTTTGAAAAATGTCCCCCCTTCTACAGTGGAACTGTACTTAAGGGTATTACATCTGATAGAAATCTAGTGCATTTCATTGATTATGAGCTAGAAAACCTTGGAAATGCAGATATCAGAAACTTTAATGAGCTCTATCCCTTGTGCTATCTTAGATGACGTGTTCTCCCTACCATGACAAATGTGGATAATATATAGTATTGGATAGTATAGCCCCCAATTCCACAGTTAGAAACCTTGGGGTTTTATTTGACCAGGATTTATCATTTAAGGCTCACATATCTCAGGCGTGTAGAACTGCCTACTTTCACCTGCGGAATATCACTAAGATCAGAAATATACTTTCTAAGAGTGATGCTGAAAAACTAATCCATGCATTTGTTACGTCGAGGCTGGATTACTGTAACTCTTTGTTAGTTGTGTTAGTTTCACTTCACTGGCTCCCAGCTGATTCAAGAATCAAGTTCAAAATCCTCCTGTTAACCTATAAGGCCTTACATGGAATGGCCCCGTCCTATAATGACCTATTAATGACCTCATAGTCCCTTACCATCCAATCAGAACACTTCGCTCGCAAAATGCAGGACTGCTTGTGGTTCCTAGAATTAGTAAAAGTACGGTTGGAGGTAGAGCGTTTAGCCACCAAGCCCCTGTTTTATGGAATAAACTCCCAGCTCATGTAAGAGAGGCCGACACAGTTTCTACATTCAAAGTTAGACTGAAAACATTCCTCTTTGGACAGGCTTATTGTCAGACTAGTTAGTATTCAGAGATTATTTAACTTAATGTTAATTTGTTTAAATTAAACTTAATAACAATAACTATTTGTTTTAAAAGGCTGCTAGAAGTTGAAGCTGGGGTAACTGTGGTGCACTTGGGTTCTGTCCTCTTTTCTCATCTACTTCTACCCTTCCTCTCTTCCCTATTGTTGCTCATCATTTGTCATTTAGTTCTCCATGCCTCTGTTTGGTGCAGTACGATTCATGTATTGTCCCTTTTTCCCTCCCACCTCCTGGGGAGTGGGAGTGCTTCCAGACTTCAGTTGGCTTATTCGTGCTCCAGTTCCTGACCGTCTACCTCACCTTTGCTCCCGCTCCTACACCTGGCTGTGGATCCTGCCTCTGGCTCATCTCTGGCTCGTCTCTGCTCTGTTCCTGACTGTGTACCTCGTCTCTGCTCCTGCTCCTAAACCTGGCTGTGGTTCCTGTCTCCGGCTCGACTCGTGCCTTTGACTGTCCCCAACCCCGGCTTGATGAAGCTCGTCTGCTGGACTTTAAATATGTAGTTGTCGAGTTAGATAAGTTAATTCTTCTCTATGAGTTCTGGTAAATCGCCTGTCCTTCCTGGGGGAGGATCCCTCCTTCATGTGGGCACCAATGAGGTTTCTTCGTTTTTTCCGGAATCCGTTTTTTTGGGGAGTTTTTCCTTACCGCGAAGGGGGGTCTAAGGGCAGGGATGCCAGTATAGCTTAGTCAGTTTGTTAGTTCATTTTAGTATTTTCCTATTGACTCTTTGTATCCGTGATCCTTTTGAGTTCATGTTTTACTTCAAAGCCCATCGAGACGACTGTTGTTGTGATTTTGGGTTATGCAAATAAAATTGAATTGAATTGAATTGAATTATTAAAGGTGGAGAGGATTTCATGTAATCCATGGAAACCAGTGAAGATCACAAATCATTGAAGAAAAAATGTTCAGAGCTCTGTCTTGTGGGGTCTAGATGACCCCACTCCCAATATTAAAGTGCCTAGAATAGCACGAGGGTTAAAGATGTTATGCTTCTGTTTATCCATCTCTTTTTTTATCAAATTGATACAAAACTAATATAAGTCAGTAACTCATAAAACTTTAGGTTTCGAAAATGGTTCGTGCTAAGCAATCAAAACAAAAGATTTCTAAAGAAGACAAAAGAATCGAATAGCTATGCATACAGTGGTGGACAAAATTATTGGTACCCCTCAGTTAAAGAAAGAAAGTCCACAATGCTCACTGAAATGACTTGAAACGTTCAAAAGTAACACTAAATTAAAATTTATTGAAAATTAAATAATCAAAATCAGCCATTACTTTTGAGTTGTTGATTAACAGAGTTATTTAAAAAAAACAAACTAATGAAATAGCGCTGGATAAAAATGATGGTACCTCCATAAAAGACTGAGAACTAATTGCCCAGGGGGTCATGATGAACTCAGATATGTCCTTTAATTGACATCACAGCCGTTTTCAAACCCATAATCAGTCAGTCTGCCTATTTAAAGGGAGACAAATAGTCACGTTGCTGTTTGGTGAAAAGGTGTGTCCCACACTGAACATGGACATCAGAAAGCCAAGGAGAGAATTGTTCCAGGACATTAGAAACAAAATTATAGACAAACTTTGTAAAGGTAAAGGCTATAAAACCATCTCTAAGCAGCTTGAAGTTCCTGTGAAGACAGTGGCACATATTATTCAGAAGTTTAAGACCCACGGGACAGTAGCCAACCTCCCTGGACGTGGCTGGAAGAGAAAAATTGATGACAAATTGAGGAGACGGATGGTTCCAACTGTATCCAAAGAGCCCAAAACAACCTCCAAAGACATTAACCCTTGTGCTATCCTATGACCGCACCCTTACATTGACGTGTTATCTCCACCATGACAAAGGTGGATAAAGGTGGAGAGGATTTGATGTAATCCATGGACACCAGTGAAGATCACAAATCATTGAAGAAAAAAGGTTCACCACACTGTCTTGTGGGGTCTAGATCACATGTTAAAGTGCCTAGGATAGCACAAGAGTTAAAGGTGAACTCCTAGATCAAGGTACATCAGTGTCAGATCGCACCATTCATTGTTGTTTGAGCCAGAGTGGACTTCATGGGAGACAACAAAGGAGGACACCAATGTAGAAAGGAAATCATCAAAACGCCAGACTGGAATTTGCAAAAATGCATCTTGACAAGCCACAAAGCTTCTGGGAAAATGTCCTTTGGACAAATGAGACAAAACTGGAGTTTTTTGGTAAGGCACATCAGCTCTATGTTGGTAGACTCAAAAATGAAGCATCCAACGAATAGAACACTGTCCCTACTGTGAAACATGGAGGAGGCTCAGTTCTGTTTTGGGGCTGCTTTGCTGCATCTGCCACAGGGTGTCTTGAAGTTGTGCAAGGTCAAATGAAATCTCAAGATGATCAAGGCATTCTGGATAGAAATGTGCTGCCTAGTGTCAGAAAGCTTGGTCTCAGTGGCAGGTCATGGGTCTTCCAACAGGACAACGATCCAAAACAGACAGCCAAAAACCCCCAAGAATGGCTCAGAGAAAAGCGTTGGACTATTCTGAAGTGGATTCTATGAGCCCAGATCTGAATCCCATTGAACATCTGTGGAAGGAGCTGAAACATGCCATTTGGAGAAGACACCATCAAACCTGAGACAACTGGAGCAGTTTGCTCATGAGGAGGGGGCCAGAATACCTGTGGACAGGTGCAGAAGGCTCATTGACAAATACAGAAACCGTTTCATTGCAGTGATTGCCTCAAAAGGTTGTACAACAAAATATGAAGTTACCATCATTTTTGTCCAGTCCTATTTCATTTTTTTTTTTTTTTTTTAATAATTCTGTTAATCAACACCTCAAAAGTAATGGCTGATTTTGATTATTTAATTTTCAATACATTTTAATTTATTGTTACTTTTGAACATTTCAAGTCATTTCAGTGAGCACTTTCTTTCTTTGACTGAGGGGTACCAATAATTTTGTCCACCACTGTATTTTAAACTTATAGGATGATTAATAATGACTTGATTGTATAAATAAATAATTAAAAGTGAAAGAGGATACACTCTCACATTTAAACATCCACATAGATCTGTAAATTATGTCATTATATTGACTCCTAATCATAAACAGGCATATGTAAACTACAATACATGACTGCACTATAAAATAAAGTGATACCATCCAGAGCTAGTCTATATCAGAGGTTGGACTGTACCTTATGTCTTCAGCAGTGTCATATTTCCAGTGATACTATTCACAAAGTACACTTGGCTTACAATGTCAGCGGTTAACCTTTTACAAAGAATGCTGGCAGCTGCAAAGTAAAGGCAGACACGTTTCATGCTGTGGGACCCTGCCACTATAGAGTTGTAGACGTTAAAACTAAAAGTCCTTTTTACGCAAATAGAACAGCTTTGAATCTATTTGTCATATTTTAAATATTTAAGACATGAGATCATAGAAAAGATTGACATCATCTGTGTGTTCCAGTACCTGGATGTCAGGATGCTTTTGGAAATTTTCAGGGCTTCATTCAAACAAACAAGCACAATTACTGTGCATCACGTGAACATGCAGCTGTTATCCTTGTTAAATGTTTCATGCAATTATGTACTAACACCACTTTTTTGTCTTAGATTTTTGTAAATTGTCTCGAAGTTGCTGCATCTATTGGATGAAAAGCAGAACATTTTGAGGATTTTAACTGCTGACTCAGCTTTAAATGATACCATTTAGAATGAAAACTACAATAGCCTCTACTGTAAACTGACTTAAGATCAGCAATGAGTTTCAATCAGCAGCTAAGCTGAGGACTACTGCAGCTTTATTGGTCAGGTTTGCTGTTAGGAGCCTTTTGGACTACAATGTTGTTTGGTGCAAATACAACCATGGAATGCAACCAAGTGCAAAGCATCAAATAGTTAGGTTATTCCTTTGTTTTGTTTTACTCATTTTATTATTTTTTTTATTTTTTTATATGCATGTGAAGTGTTCAGATAGTTAAATACTTTCAATGAAAAACTTTTTCTATTATTCTATTTGATCTAAAATGGATTTTTGTATTTAAATTTGTTGAATTCAATATAAAAGCATGTTTTTTCGTTTCTGGCAATGCATTCTTCATTATACCCCCCAATGCTCGCATGAAAAAAAAAAACAGAAACAAGAAACTCAGCTTAAATTTTCCTACTGCATTTGAAACATGGAAATGGCGATTCTTCATTAGTTTTAGAGGAATGTAGTCAATTTCATGTACGCTGCTTCTGTTTGCACTTTTTTGGAAAGAAAGGAAAAAGCCTTCCGCAAAAATAAAGAAATAAAATAGTTAAAAAAATGAAACCCTACAGATTTTTTGGGGGCTTTTATTGCTTTAGGCACCTCACTTTGCATGCACGATATCAACAAATTTTTCCTGTCACTCAAGCTTTTACTGTTACTTTATTTTTTACAAGAAAATGACCCAAACATTTCTGAGTTTGAAACTTCAATGAGGGACCATAATGTCTCAAAAAATCAATAATAGTCGTATACTAAAAATCATGCTCAAGAGATCAGGGATATTTGCCACAGAACAGTTACCACAACAAGGTAATTTTTTTTTACCTCCAAGTCAAGCGGGTCTCACTGTTTACAAAAAATCATTTTTTATAAGGGAAGAGCTGATTGGGTTCAAATTATAGCCTGTTGAGTGCCAACAATAGAGGAAAAATAATAGTTTTCCTGAAGCACATGTGAGGCGGAAAAACCTGGTGAACAAATGTCGCCTTTCTGCTGAGCTCAGCTCTTCCCTGGCTCGCTCCCCGGGTTTTTCTGCCCAGTCGTTTTTCTTTTCCACTGGGTCATTAATTGGGCTTTCAGGTAATTTTCACAGTACAGATGCAAATGAAGCCTTAAAACAGCAACAACAGGAACAGATCCTTTTAAACATTATTTCATTTGCAAAGAAGATGGAAGAATCTGGGGTTCAGGGCATTGAAGTTTAATTTTTTCAGCACATTTCCTTTTAGTTCATTGTATTTTTTTGTAACTGGCTTCTAACTCAAAGAGTGAACAATAGCAACTCTTTTATTTTATTTGAGGTGGAACCAAACAAATTAAAAGCCAAAGACATTTTGAACCTGAGGAAATGGGTTAGGACTGCCTATTGTTTTGCATATATTTTGCATACATTTTTTACGAATTTTTTTCCACTTTCCTTGAAAACCGACTGATAAAAGTTGTTTTTTTTTGGTGTTTTTTTACATGTTTTTGTGGCATTTTCCTGATGATGGATGACAAGTATGAATAAAATTAAGCTCAAAATAGGATTTTTGAGTATTTCTTTATTCAAATTGATGTCAATCATGAGCAGAAGAAAAAGATGCAGTTTGAAAAATAGCATATTTGTTACATAGAAAATACTCTGGGCTGGCTACAAGCTCCCTGCTCCGCTCCATCCTGATGTATGCACTTGCAGACAAATAGATCCATATGTGTCTTTGTTTTCCTTGTCTGAGCTGGCATCTGCATCTAAACTGTATGGCTGGATAGCCCCAATATGCCCTACAAAAATAGATCAAAAGATGACCGCAGTGGGTCTTTAAAAAGTGTTTAACACTTACAACGGTAGGGTCATTCACATTTGTAGCCATGCTTATGAGCAAGTACTTAAACACTGAAACTTTAACACTGTTGAAATCCTGCTCAAGTGGTGAGATTTCTTAAGTCAAAATTTTTAGGCTTCACAAGGCTCAGAGAAATCTAATCAGAGGTCTGAAAGGTGAGAATTAATCTTTTCTTTTCTCCAGGTACGCAAGACTTGCAGTCATCTGAAAGGCATTCAGAAAATGCACAAACATTTTTGTGTCTAGATGCCACATAATCGACTCAAATCATGGAACTACCAGCACCATATTTCTGTAGAATCTTGTTACATCTCATATTGTTTATGAGATGTTCAGATATGGTATTTTGATCAGTCTTTTCTGTGCAAATATGATGATTTTGTTATTTATAAAAGTGAGTTTTATTTGTCCGTGGAAAGAAATTGAAAAGAAATGTCTTCAGGTCAAGCTTATTAAAACTGATTTTGTTAGAGGCCATCTGTGTACTGCATGTGCTTCATGTTAGAGTTCAGTTATATGACTTATAATAAGTCTAAAATTAACTATTGCTTCTAGCTAGCAATTAAAATGTAGTCTTCAAATGGCTTCACATTTTGGTGGCAGCTGGTTCTTACAGAGGCTATCGCAGCTTTTGTCATTAGCCTTGAGCTTTAAGTCATTCTTGTGCAGTTCTTGGAGAAAATCACAGCTTCACACAGGTATATATATATATATATATATATATATATATATATATATATATATATGTATATATATATATATATATGTATGTGTGTGTGTGTGTGTGTATATGAAACAGGACTTTTCTATCCATGCGTTTACAATAGGAAAGATTTTCAGTCTAACTATAATCTATAGCATTCTTTACAGCAAACCACAACTCATGTGCTGTAAATCAACTATCTACCTGTAACTTAATTACAGTTGAAACAATCATGGCTGAAAGGTTTTCTTTTGAGCCTGATGGCCACCTGAATGGAAAATCCGTTGCAGCTGACAGTTGCAGCCGTCACTGCACACATGGACTTGGTGGTGTGAAGCTCAGTCCGATAACGGATGCTTTTCTTTGTGTTACTGATTTGTGAAGAACTGAAGCAGCTATGAACAGGATGGTAAATGTCAGCAAGATCAGATTCTCTATCCTCACTGATGTTTGGTTCAGTAGAGGCTTTTGTTCTCCGTCAACCCATTCTGTCCCTCTGACAGTGATGGAGAGTGTATTGACATCACCTCGCTGTATCAGTGTTGGAAGTAATAGTCATAGATTGTTGAAACGTGTTTAGCTGAGGAAGACAATAGATTTCATTACCTTCTGCAGCGGTGAAAGCCAGGATATCAGC
This sequence comes from Oryzias curvinotus, assembly GCA_023969325.1. Taxonomy (NCBI): domain Eukaryota; kingdom Metazoa; phylum Chordata; class Actinopteri; order Beloniformes; family Adrianichthyidae; genus Oryzias; species Oryzias curvinotus. The sequence goes on from CM043719.1 coordinate 27,506,371, forward strand.
TGACTGTGATTGTTAAGAGCAGGTGTGGGAATGGATGTTATATATTCCACCACAGAAGATTATTACTTTTTTTTTGTTTCATTTCAGTGGTTCCAACACTTTTGTTTATATCACACAACATAAATGTCAAAACAATTGTTTTTCCATTCAGTCCAGAATGTCCTTGAGAGGACATGCAATTTGGTTACAGTGTTTCCTCATTTATCACGGTAAACAACCTATGACTAAAATTTAGTCATCTTCAATTTTTTCAATTAATATAGATTTTTTAACCCTGTAAAATGTCTACACACTATGCAATTTACACAATTTTTTCAGACACAAAAGGAAAATGTTCAAACAAATTAAAATATCAAAGTTCAAACCTAGCAGTATATTGGAATGAAACCAAAGATCTGATTGCGCTAAGTAGAAGATTTATATAAACCTGGCAAACTGAATGCATTCTGTAGAGTAGACGTGGCAGAGAGATTTATTAACAAGGTCTACAGCAAATCAGGAAGCAGAGAACAATGTGTTCTTAAAAAAAAAAAAACTTGCAAAATTGCACAAAAAACCTAGCAATACTGCAAATATTGAACAGGTAGTGTGTTTTCTGAAATAGTCTAGATTCAGAATGTTCTTGTTTTGTGTTGGGCTACAAGACTAGAATTTGAGGAAATTTCTAAAGAATAATTCAGATTTGACTTACCTAATAGTAATGAAAAAACATTTTATTGGATCCATATACACCGACAAAGTGACTCATTTTCAGAGTGATTTTTACAATATATTTAATTCCTTTTTTTCTTACAAAACAATTCCTTCATAAACCAGAACACACAAAATGCATAAAGAAAACTGTACAGTCACTTCTGTCATGTCTGAACATGTTCTAAACATGTACAGTATTATCTACAACAGTGGTTCCTATCAAGGGCGCTATCACACTGAGCGTTTCAGCTCTGCAGCTCCTTACTTCAGGATTAAAGGAGAGCTACAGGAGTGGTCATGTGACACTGAGGATAGATCCACACAAATAACATGAGCTAGCCAATAATATCAGCAAGCACAAGTGCAGTGTCTTTGCTCTTGCTCTCCTTGGCTCTAGTAGCAATGTCCTACTTCTGAATCAACAGGTACAAGGATGACAGGGGCTGGAAAGTGACTTTTCACAAGCAGGTGGTAAAACTGACTGTGAGATCACTGATCATCAGTGGTGGACGGGTTGAAGATCTGCCCTTACATGCATGTCTCAGAGCCGCTTAGCAAAGTGAACTCGTTTAAAGAAAGAATTGAGCAATATTTGATGTTAAAGTCACTTTAGAGAGTTTCTTTTTTTTCCCTATTATTTTTTAGAAAACCAGATTATCTTTTCAAATTTTCCTCCAGATTAGATATGCATTTGTTCTCAGTGCAACAGTGGTCTAAGAAATACTAACAATGCTGTTTCATCGACTGTGATTTTTAATTTTTTCTTTTAAGACAGAAAAGTCTTTGTGGGTGGGTTTAGCAGCAAACACCAAAGTTACAAGAACACCAAATCTGCTTCAATCCTCCATTTTTCTAACACAGCTTGGCTTCTGCTCTACACAAATAATCCAGGTGGACTGCTACAGGCACAATCACGCTGCAGGGGGGGCACTTACTATTTTCTTAGGTCACTGTTTATAAGGGGAGCCTGTAGCACCAGTCTTCACCAAACTTCAGATGCCACAGCTGGACTTTAACTTTGTGATCTCCACAGATGAAAATGGCTTCAATGTATCTTCCAATAAACATGAAAACAGGTCACCAACTGCAAAATCTAAAAGGCTGCGGGAATTTGTGCACGTTATTTGTCTTTCTAAAGCACTGCTGGCAGGGACTGAGGCAGGAACATTTTCAATAAAACTTGATTTATTTCATCTGCCTGTAACAAATCACTCATCCCATATTTTCACTGCCTTCGAATTTATCTTTGATATAATCACGTAATATATGGCTGAAGTGTAATGATAGATTTAAAGGTTTCCCAGAAACTGTGCTAAAATAATTAGCAATGTTAACATAAGTATGAAAATGATCGTGGAACTGTTAATGAGCAGCAGGAATTAGGAAACAGATTAATATTTGCCAAATTAAAATTTAGGATTTAAGATTCGACAAATTCTTAAGCTAAAGAATTTACCACTTGATGATCCATTACTCTATTATTTAAGGTAACTAAATTCCTGCCGGTTAACATAACACTGTTAGTGATGAAGCTAACTGATCTAAAAGTTGTCTTAAAATCCTAGAAAGAAGACAAATCAAACATGCCATCAATGTTTTTGATATAACTACATTATTAGTAGTCTACCTGTAATGTTTTTTTTCAACATGATTCCTTTGATTAAAACAAATTTAGAAGGAAAACTTGTTTCCAAAAGTGTAAGTTTAATTAAAGTTTTTTTTTTAATTATTATTCAGACTTAAAGAACATACACATTTTTTTTTTGTTTTAATTAAATTTTAACATTAAAAATCTTTAGCTGGCAATGATATAACTTGACTTAGATTGGAGTTTTTTTAATGAATTGCTCTGTATGGACTAAATGTCTTGATAGTTTATAAAAAGAGAAGTAACTTCTTGCTTAATCTGTTGTTTTATCTGACAAATTATCATTTTTTTCTCTGTTGTTCTTGGATACTTTCTTTTATCACGCAGCTTTGACAAACGGTCAGTGGTCATCTTACTTCAATGCATCAGCCAATACATGTACGATTTTTAGATATTTACTTTTTTCTTTACTTCTTTGTTCATAGGTTAATTGGTAACTCTAAATTGTCCCTAGGTGTGAGTGTGAGAGTGAATGGGTGTGTGTTTGTGGACATTCTACCCTGCGACAGACTGGCCACCTGTCCAGGGCAGTTTCCCGCCCACAAGTGGCCGGGATAGGCTCCAGCAGCCCCGTGACCCCGAAAGGGAATAAACGGAATAGAAAATGAACTTTACTTCTTTGTATAGAATTGAAATGACATTTTCCCCAAGAAGTGGCTGGACGTCTTCAGGAGCAGTCTTATACATAACCAAGTGTGGCAGTTGTCAGTTTAATTTAGGCTCAATCAACCCATGTAAAGCTCCTTCATAAAATGCAAATGAATTTGTTGCAGTGGTCATTATCAGGTCATTAACTAAATGAATTCCTTTTGACCATTTTGTTGATGGCCATTCTTTTCAGGATTACATTTAATTAGGCAGATTAGACATCTGCAAAGTAATGCAAATGAGTAATGTGACACTGGCTTCAGCCATTTCCTATCTGGGGTGGCGTTGTTGTCATGATTCCATACTTTTCAGCCAAGAAGTCAGCTTCTGAACAAATCTTGCAGCTCCTGATTGAAAGCAAAAATGGAGAGATTAAACCTTTGCCAGAAACCTCATTTTCCACTTCAAAGTCAGTGAGTCATTTTTCAAACTAAGTATTCACGTGTTGATCAGCACCGCTGTCAAGAGGCAGAAATACTTGGAGACAAATAGTCCCTGTCATTATTAAACTGCAGAGAAAGCTGCAATGTTGTCTTGTTTGGTAATGGCTCATCATTATGATTAACACAAGTGAAACAACACAGTTACACTAAAGATGATCCAATTTACCCACAGGCCTAAAGTATGTGCTGTTAGAGTCGAGTTGCTGGTGTTTGTTCAGTTGCCGTCTGCGCAAATGTTTTTCCTTTCCAAAGTGGCTATACAGGTTTAGAATAGCAATATTTTACACAGATGAAAACTTGGCTGCGCCGCCTGCCAATCTTCTTCCCAAATACTTTTTCATCCTGTCTCAACAGTTATACAAATCTGCATCTGATAAGTATAATAGCTAAAAATTCAAGTCTACTTGGCTTGAGTTTTAGCTTTAGTGGGCAATTCTGTTTGAGGATGCACAAATGCTCACAGCCCTTTAGATGGTGGAGTTGATGCTGCTTTTGCTCAGCCTTGGCATATGGGTCAGTGTAAACCAGAGTCATTACCCTGAGGGAATCTGCTAAGTGGTATAAGTGGCATTTTCAGGCTTCACAGCACAGAGTTGAGCTGGAGGTTTCGAGTAAAAGTGAGAGACAGCAAGGGACAGATTACACCGTTACAAGAGACCAGAGGATGTACTTTTCATTTCCCCCACGACCAAAACACCCATTGTCGACAGCTAATGGACCAATTGGGCTCTTTGGATAGATAACAAAAATAGTGGGTATTACACATGTGCATAAAGCCAACCTCTGCTGGTATGAGAAGAATGAAAGCTTTCAGAGGGAAAGTACAGTACAATACCATGAACAAAGTGAGTAAACAGATGGTGTCTGTAGCTTTTTAAAAGACTGAACACGTATACACTAAAGGCAGACAGGACAAACAGCTTGTGGTGATTATATGCAGCACTGGTGAAAACGACAAACATTGTTGATATAAAGAAAAACTGGAAAGCTTTTGATTCTAAAAAAAGTGAGCATTGTGCATAGTTCATAGTTCCTTAATAACGCGTCTCCAGAAACCTATTTGCTGTGATAACATGGACGGAAGTGCAATAATGTACAATTCTGTTTAGTTAAGTGCACATAGATCACTGTTGCACTGAACGGCATTAATACTTTCTCCCAATAGAAACATCATAACATATTCTCTTAGTCTTATCTCAATTGCTCTATTTTTAGGTGAACTTTTATAACAGGACACCCAGCCATGTTTACCCTCCTGCTCAGTCCCATGGTTGAGTCCACAACTTCTTTTCAGATAAATCTTATTAGGTTATTGGGCCTGATTTCTTCCGCTTGTTCTTTTTTCATTTCTTGCACTAATTCTACATCTCCTGCTTTTCTTTATTGTCTTTTTAACTCATACATCTCCGACCCAAACCACTGTGTTTCCTCTTTTGATGTCTGACACCTCGCAGTGTGGCGTTCTCTGCTTTCCGTTAAGGACAAACAGAGACTCAACAGAAGGCGTCACCAGGTACTGTCCAAACAACCCACTGGAAACCACCACTCTGTTTGGGCCTGCCCAGGGCCAAGCCTTGGGGGCCAATGGCTCTTTGAGACTCTGGAGAACCTCGGTTCGACCCAAAGAAAGATCAGCAAAGAGCAAGTCCGTGCCTGAGCTTGATGTGGCCACAATCTCGTGCTGGTTAGACTCCGTGAAGGATCGCTGGAAAACTAGATCAGAAACATTTAAAGACTTGTCTATTTCCTTGTTAAGATTCAACTCCCCCTGGAATGAGACTGTCTGTACTATGAGCTTTGAGCTTTGTGGGTCAGGTGTCACAATGTAACGGCCATCTGGTGACACATAGGCCTGGCCTGTGACATTGAGGTTAGGGCCAATCACAGCGTCTGTCACGCTGTCGATGAGGAGTTGGGGTGGGGCATGCAGATGACTCTTGCTCTGACACTGGACAAAGTAGAAACCGCTCAGGTGTGTGTAGGCCATGCTGGCTGGTATGCAGCTGTAGTTCTTCAGGCTGATGGTCTTGACACGGTGAAAGGTTTCCAGATCAATCTTGTGGATCGCAGGTTCATTTTTGAGGAAGACAAAGGCAAACCTGCACCGTCAAAGTTCAGAAGAGAGGTTAATTGCCTTTTGAGATTTTTGGGATGTGATTAATACACATTGTGATTCTCATTAGAATTTTCATTTGCTCTTTTCGCCAAAGACAGCTATGAGATTCCTGGTTCATTTAAGGTCAGAGTTGGTAAAACGTGGGCTGCTTTACCTCACATGAGTGATGATGAGGTTAGTTGGAGGGATGAAAAAGTCATTCACCCTCTGGAAAGTTGTCCGAATCGTATGATGAACTTCTCCCACACTGGCTTGAGGAATTACCTGGTAATAAAGACAGTCAAACTTATTTAACAGACATACCAAGCCATGAGTAAAAGACCTTATTACAAACTTTTATTTTTCCATCATTTTCTGAAAAAATAAAGATTTTGTTAATAGACTGAACAATAAAACCACTGATTGTGCAGCAATTCTGGATGTAGAAGTTAAAGGTGTTTAATAGTAAGTGAAAGGTGAATTTAGTGCATCCTTGCCAAGAAAAATGTGCCACATGAAGAAATTAAGAAACGGTTAAAGAATTTAAACTGTAGATAATGGCATTAAAAGCAAACAATATTTATAAGTCCCAAGCCTCAAGTCCATATCAGACATAATTACTTAAATAAATCCTATAAAGTTTAAATTAGTATATAGATCACGAAGAATCTCTTTTTTAATCCAAAATATTGAGTCATTTGTTTGCATTCTTCAAAGATAAACGTTTAAATTATAAATACTAACAAATGTGCCTATTAAAACTCTTGTTTTAATCAAATGAACTTGAATTTAACAAAAAAAATTAGAGGAGTTTACAGCTCACACATTTTATTTTATAGTATCAGGTTAAAATCTGTTTTCCTTTTTTTTTTTTTTTTTTAGTTGTTCCTATTTATTTGTTTTTATGTATTTTTTTGGTAAATGCTTTTAATGTTTTGGCCAAAAAAAAAGATATATATATTGTATCAATACTAGTTTTTTTTTTGACTAATTTATGTCAGTTGTATTTTTTATCTTTTTTATCTATTGAAATTCATTTACTTTTACTTTAAACTCTCCTGTGTTCTGACAGCACTTCCCTGGTTCTTTTTTAAATGGTATTTTGGTACAGGCGTATGCACATGCTCTTGTGTCTATGTTTTAGTTGTATAGGGGTCTTTGTCTAGCCCTTCAAGATGCAATACTGTGTGTGAAAATCACTGTAAAATTAAAAGTAGATTTTTTTTTTTACACATTTCTGCTTTGCTCACAACTTCGATAAGAATCCCTTAATCAATTCCTCTACTAAATATTTTACTACATATATCCTAGTATTTACATTACCGGTTCTCTAAGCCTTTATTATACTGAGTTTTTAGATTTCAGCCTCTTACTCTGAAACATTGACACGTATCTTATGGATAAAAAAGGAAACTTAGAAAATCAGCAGATGTTAGCAGTCCTGTTCTGACTTTGAACCCAGCATGCATACATAGCTGCAAGTTCCAGGCTAATTAGCTGTCACCTTGGCAAAGATGACCCAAGGAGTGCAGAGAAATGATATTCAACATATAGTAAAAAGTTCAAAGAATCATAACTAACTTAACCTTGTTTTATAATTTATTACATATTTGCCTTACAACTTTAATTTATTAAGGGCACAAGTACATTATTTAAAAATGTTCATATTCTTATCTCAGTAATTCCAGACTTCCAGCTGGCATGAGAGTGTTAGTTTGGAGCAAGCTCTTTAAGGATCCTATCTAATGAATGGGGTTCGAGTATTTAGAGACAGATTAACAAATTTTCACACTGGTCAAGTGTTAGTGCAGTAAAGCTTCTGGTTTTCCTTGTCTTTGAAACGTTCCCTCTCTCAATGGGTTGGAGTGGAGATAGCTAAGCATCTGTGGCTAGAAATATGCAGAGAAAACTTCAAGGAAGTGTGAAGAGCAAAGAAAATAACTAGTTGTCAGTGTTCAAAAGCAGTTACTTTTTCAGTGCACAGTGGGGAGTCAGGCTCCTTCATCCTTTAGGAACTCAAAAAAAAAGTGCAAGAAAGCAAAAATGGCAGTTTGAGTTTTAGACCTCCTATTTTTAGCAAAACTGCTGAAATACTAGAAGGTGGTACTTGTTGAGTCATCTCTCCTAGACTTCTCATCTCAACACACGAGCCTGTTTCAGATTTCAAAACCCAGTGATGGAATTTAATTAGGTTCAAGGCATAAACACTCATGGAGCTGCTGTGGTCTGCAGGCCTGCAGGTGCTTCCCTCTTAATGTCACAGACTCGCCTTTGTTGTCACTCATCTTTGATTTTTATCCTTTCACAGCACAGAGGACCTGTTGGTGGCTGACCTTATGCCTGAGAGGGACTTGGTTCCGAACATGTTTTTTTTTCTGGTATGTGACAATAAATGGTGCATTGGTTGAAAAACAGATATTCAGTCAGAGGAGTGTATAGAAAATTATACTCAAGAGTTACTTCAAAATTTTCGTGGAAAGTACTCATCCAATTCATTTGCTTGAAAAGTGAATAACTACACAAGTACAAAGTAATTGTTTTACCACGTTTAATCAAAAAAACGAAAGTAAATTAATTCTTAAATGCTACTACTGTTTTACGGAGCCCCTAAAGGGCCATTGAAGAAAAAAAAATTGAAAAAAAAAAAAAAACATCTATCGGGTGCACTCCTGTTAGTATCAGGTGTGCACCCGATAGATGTTTTTTTTTTTTTTACTTCTTTTTTCATTTGAGTTTTTACTTCAAAATTTGTTTCTTCAATGGCTCCTTAGAGGCTCCGTAGTTTTCTGAAGACACAATGCAAAAAAACAAAAAAACAAAAAAAAATTCTGGGTAGTAGGACAAATATTTATGAATGTTGTTTTCCTATTTACATTTAAGAATTCTACTGAATGTAGCATAAGGGAACCAAAATTTCTTATGAAAATATGTATAGAAAAACTAAAACTGGTTATATTTTACACATTCCCTTTGGTAGGAAGGCATCTCCTGATGCTTTGCTTATACTGTATAAATGTTACAAAAATAAACCAAAAAGCAGCAGTTTTTAATGATAAATTTGAGTGCACATATACAAAATAGGGGGCCGTAAAACATTTCTTAAAAACGTTTATAAAAATAATACGGAGAAAACTCAGTTGGTACGGCCCACTTAACCACACATTTATTTCTATTTTCCCTTCAGTGTTACTACATTCAAACAGCTCTACTACTTCTTTTACACAAATTACTCATCTTGACCAAAAAGTGTATCCTAAGTTCGCATAGAAGCTGGAAAAAACAAAATTTGTAATTGTTTACCTGCTGATTTATGGATAACAAACATCGCCTATGTTGTGTTCGAGATGCTCTGATATTATGCACTTGCACAGTGGGGTTTTGATGGTTTCCTGCAGTTCTACCATGTGCACGCACAGACACAACAGTGCCTTGGAGTTCCATTTCTTCCTGCCAGGTAGATGCAGATTGGACTGACAGCCTTAAAGGCCATGTCTCTATCTGTGCCTAGCAGATTCCTTCATTTGTCTTCTTTAATGAATTGACAATCACGCTCCCTCTGATATTTACACAGAGTTATTGAACCGTCTTCAAACTCGCCTGGTAAGACGTGCTCTGCGCACACAGCCACTCACATTTTACACAATGTTTGCTCTCAAACACAGAGCCACGCTCACACACGTGTACGATCTGCTGAAGCAAGGCCTTGGCTCTGGTAGCGACAGGCTGTTGCTGAACAGGTCAATTACTTTCAGTCCAAATGATGATGACATTATCGGACCATTTATTTGTGGAGGAATCCACGTGGCCTCAAATCTATTATGTGGTTACCCTGCGATTGCATTTTGATAAATTCGAGCACTGCTCACTAATAAATATTTCTGATGAATGCAGAAAGGAGGGGAAATTAAGTGAATAAAAAAACTACAATGTTGCAGCTCTGTGACTTCTATACTATGATGGTCAAATTGAAACCACAATTTAGCAGTTGTAAACCAAATTTAATCTTCTAACTTACGGAAATTTAATGCAGTTTGATTCTCAATTAGCCTTTTTTGCAGCATTTTATTAAAAAAACAAGAATAGAGAAACACAGGGACACGGCTCTGTTTGTCCACACAAATTATAAGTTAATGGAAAAACTGTTCAATCCCACACACAGATGGCTATTTTTCTTACAGTCTATCGAAGCCCATCTGTAGTAACACCTTTTAGTGTTGTGTTTAAACATTTTGGGAAGTTAAAAAATACTATTGTCACCTTAAATGATGCATTTTATTTATTAGTATAAACAAGCTTCTCTTGTCAAACTGTTTAAAAAAAAGAGCCATGAATAGCTACACAACGGTGTTAAAATAAAAAAAATAAAGCTATATAGGTTTTTACTTAAAAGTAACACCTGTACTAAAATGCCTTTATTTTTCTAAGGTTATTCAGATAACTTTGGATGCATTTTTCTTTTAGATTACTTTTTTCTTTTCTGGTTGGAACAATTTTAAACACTTGTTAATTGTGTATCCTGTTTTTTAATGACTAATGCACTTATATTTGACATCATCTTCATAATCATTTCCTTTTCTTAGTGATCAAATGATGCAGTTTTTATGTATTTTTGTGTATTATTTATTATTTTAAGTTGTAAGTTTTACCATGGCAAATTCCTATTTTAATGTAGGAGTGTTAAACGGACCAGAGAGCGCATTTTGAATTTTAATGTACCAGTGACAATGACATTAAAGTGCTTTCTAGCTAGAAAATGCATGACAGCTTAAAACAGCCTCAGACAAAAAAGCTGCACACTTTATTGAGTCTTATTTCTCTCCAGCCTTTGTAATAGTGTTCCCTTGTTTATCGTATGGGTTTCGCTCTAAAAATAACCCACAGTAGGTAAAACCACAAAGTAGGATTACAGATATTGTAATGTTTTAACCCCTCACTACAGACTTGATGTTTTTTTTGACAGACATGAACATTTTCACACTTTTCTCTTTTGTTCAAACTCTCAACGAAAATAACTTCAGTGTTATAGAATGAAAACAAAAGATCCTGATTGGAGGAAAACATCCTGAGTGGATGCAGTCAGGATGCAGAACAATATGCGCTGTGAATAAAAAAAATATATATTTATGGCATGTAAAGTTTGTTAAAAAAAAATAATCAGTCAAACAGCAAAACCACAAACCAAGATGTAGCGAGGGACCACTGTACACAGGGACTGTGTCCCTAAATCAAATGACACATTAAATCATTTGATGACATCACTGCATGCATGCAAAGCATGAGCAAAGCTTCTACAGCTTCACTCCTGTCTTCTCCAGTGTTACAGAAGCAAACAAACACTTCATGACTGGTCCTTTAAAAACAGCATCACACCTTTTTCCGCAGTGACACTTCTGCTCCCTTCCCTCCCCCCCTACACCTCAACGATCTCTGCATCTTCATCCCTCTTCCCTCAACCCGCCTGGTCCCCTGAGGTGGATTAAAAACAACCACACCTGTGATCATTTCTCATTTGTGAAGCCTCCAACACCAGTGGTCCAAAGGGAGGCCAGACATAAGCAGACAACTTCACAGCTGTGAATTGCTGTTTTGCTCACTTGGTAAATGCTGCAAAACCCATATAGATTAAACGTTGTCACGCCACATTCCTTAATATATTTCCACAAACTGGGATTTAGATACGGAATTGGATCCAATTAATCATGAGATTCTTTTAAAACTTGAAGTGAGACTAGCTTTTCAGATTCAGTTCTATAAAACAATGTTTTTCTGGATTTAGAAATACATAAACATAAATGAAAAAAATGTAAATAAAAAATGATCATGTTTAACGTATTAATGGTTCAAACGGAAATCCTGTTCACCAGTAAACCGTGAGACTTGACAGATATTTTGATCAATGCCATGAGAGGTTAACAAATAAAATAATCACTACAATCTAAACAATCTCTGCATAATCTGGGTATAAATATAAATTGATTGCTCCGTTTAATGCCAAAGAGTTTGTTTCTTGAAAACAAAAAATATGCAAAATAACTAGCAAATAAGTTGACAATTTTTACTTTTGCAGACTGTAATAGGCCTTTTTCTCCCTAAACATGATGAAATGTTGTAAATAGATGTGATTGATTTTTTTTCCCCAAAAATCAATGCATTACTGTGGCATTCGTGTAATACAAGGATGAGTAAAAAGTTTACAATCCATCATTTTTTTTTTTTTAATTTGCTTGTAGAACAAATTCATGACAAATATAAATAAATACAACAATTAAGGAAAAAAAAAAACTATCCAAATCTTGGAACATTTTAAGGATAGTGAAATAAATCAGTTTGGTCCATGAATAAATTAATTATTTTTCCAGGAGGAAACGAAAAATGTAAAGTGATTGATAATACATTACCGTCTGCCAGAGTGCCAGAGCTTTAACAGACTAATACAGTATTGGAACCTGATGACAACCATGTTTGCACTGAAATAATGCATATAGACTGCAAACAGTTTCTCACTGAGCTATTTTGGTCTCCCTTACCTGCAGGGTTGGGTGTGTTTTGTCCATATCTCCCCATGTTAGAATCCACACCTGGTCATGAGACTTGTCATAAAGCAGCTTCACAGGAAAAGCATCTGTTGCCACCGCCTAAAAGACACAAAGAGAAAGTGAGGAGGTTTGAATTCCTCACGTTTTTAATTAACAGCAAACAGAAACAGTGTTAAAAACTCAAAATAGTACAACATTGAAATGAGAAGACTATGTTATAAACCCTCTTTGATGAAAATTGTGTTTTTAGGGGACACATATTAAGGAAATTATTCAAATCGTTAGGAGCAGATGAAAAAATGCTGTAAGATAAAAAGCTTATTTGTGGTTTACAAAATGCGCTGGGCCACAAATTCCATACTCCACTTCATTCCAATGCATACACTTGTAGACAAATAAATCCTCGTATGTCTTTGATTTCCTGATCAAAAGTGGCGTCTGGCTCCAAACCTTTCAGCTGGATAGCTCTAATATTGCTCAGTATTTTTGTTGCTCCGGTTATGATGGACTGGGGTTGTGAGGGGCTGTAAGCTAGCAGGACTCTCAACAACAGATCTCTAATACTAATAATAGGGTTTTTGGATTTTGGCTAAAAGTTTCATAATTATAATAAAAAAAAACACTGGGAACACTTTGAAAATAGAGGAAAAGATGATCAGAATGGGGATTTAAGTTAAATGTAAAAAAATGAATGAGTACATCAAGATAAAAGTTACACATAATTACATTTTGAATAACTTTAGTGATTGTATATCCACTAGCAGTCAGTAGTGATCAAATGTCCTTAATTTTTAGGAAATTAAAAAAATAGCTGATGCTTATCGCCTAATGGCGGCTAATTGACATAAGGACTAAAAACCTCATAGACTGGTTTTATTTGTCAGATCAGAGACGCTCAATCTTTTTGATTTTCTGTTCCTAGTTGGAAATGATGCTCTGCATCTTTTGTCTCAAAGCTCTCTGACACAGCCCTGACAATTTCATAGTAAGTTGAGACCAATGAGCCATGTGTATTATAAAGTCTAAGTTACTATTTATTCTAAAAGTATTTGTAGTAAACAGACATATGGTGGTGTATATGTGCGCTGAACCTGTATTTCCTCTCACATGAAACATTTGAAGTTCATAAACTGTAGCTGTGATGCAGATGTTTGGAATCCAGAATAATGTCAACCTTTTTTTTTTAAACAAGCAACCTCAGCAGGCAAAAACAGAAAACACTGGAAACAGGAATCCAGCCTGAATGTTTCCGAAGTGTCTTTTGGAGACTTTTATTGACACATCTGGTAAAACAACAGAAAGAATGGACATTTGTGGACAGACAAACAGGAAGAAGCAGGAAAGAGCACAAGCAAGACGTGGGATATGAAGGGGTGGGGGGATGCATCAACCTCAGCTCTGCTGCAGTGTCAACAACAAGGAATAACGCAATCCATTACCCTGCTTCTGGCTGAGCGGACGAGGAGCTGTTGACACCCCCGCCAGCAGAGCGAGACCACAAGCTCCGTGTTGGGTAATGTGAGGTCCAGCCCTCTGCTCTAAACCGGTCAGCTGAGTGTCAACTGGCTTTCCATGGTTTAAGACAAAAGTGAATGTGATCTGTATGTGTGTTTCCCATAGAAAAGGAGAATGGAAACTGGTTGAATAAGTGCAATTAAAGAAAACCTAAAAGTCTAATTTTGAGAATTATTTTAAGATAAGTATTTTTTTTTTCATGTTGTGTGGTGGACTGGGGGGTTTGTGCAGGAAAATCTCCCCTAAGAAAACTGGAAAGCCCCACAGGCATAGCTGGATAGAATGATTCTGACAAATATTCTCAGAACCCATAAAAAAAATTAAAAAAAACTCACACAAAGTTTTGATACCAACACTTCCAAAACTTCACTGTTTCTCTTTTTTGCTTATAAATCATGCATAAATAATCTGAAAAAAAAACATGTTTTCAGAGATTTAAACAACGAACAACATCAGACACAAATTAGAGATTTAGCTGCTGCTAATTCACTACTTAACTTCTACTTCTCTAGTTACTCTGACTGGCATTGTGAATTGAGCCAAGGAACACAAACAAAGGCCCTCTTTAAATCTATATTGTTTAGTGGTTTAAAATGATCAACAAAAGGATAAAATTTGATTAAAGCGCATAATTAATGTCTCATTTCTTGTGACTACAAAGTCCTTTGTAGATCTTTATAGTAAACTGTTAAGACATCCCAGATGCTTTATTACACACGACAGTAACAAGCTTCTTGTGTAATGTAATTACAAACAGCAGAGACTTTTATCCAATGCAGTTTACAAGTGATGAGTACAATGTGAGCACAGGTGAGCAGCTGCATTACAGATGCAAACACACTTTTGATGGATTAGGGACTCGTATGGATCTGATGGCTTGCCTCATGCTCAGAGGTGCTATGGGATGCATTACTGCACAAACCGGGAGCCAAAATATTATAGGGTTGTTTCCTTTTGGTGCAAAAGTTCAAATTCATCAGACTGTTTAACATGTTTTAATGTTATGTTTTCCTGGTTGTTGCCTCGCGTCCTGCTTTTACTTGATATAAGTCAAAGTGGATGTGATGCTGCTGGAATCCATCTGTTTCACTATGATGTTTGATTAGTGTTTGTAACAAGTTACCATAAGCTTTTTGTCCTCAATTGTCCTCATGTACATCATCAACAAAGTATTTTTGTCCATATAATTAATCCTAAAGGTTGGTGTCTCTAACTTATGGAGATAAAAGAGTCTCAATTCATTTGTGTATGCGTTAAAGTTGATTTGTAAAACTGATGAAATACATTTGTATACGCAAATATCAAAACTTGAATACAAGATACAATTTATGTTCTCACAGCTTTAAATTACAGCAGCTTAAAACTATGAATTCAAAATGGTTCTTACGCATACAAATCTTTGAATAGCAGGCAACAGTTACATGATACACACAGACAAAACCACATTTACACACAGATAAGAGTTACATGTGCACAAGAGGTTTTAGGACTTCACTTCTCCAGATTTGTGCACAGATGATGCGTTTAAATGCTGGGTCAGAGTTTTCTTATCAGCTATATTGAACTATTTTTTCACTTTCTTTAACAAAAAAAGTCTGAATACGCATTTAAAAAACAATGATCACTTTTGCGTAGATGTTTTCCGCTCCCTCTCTGCCGCGGGACACAACCTCCAGCGTGGAGCTCTACCCTGAGCTCCAGTCCTCAATCACAGCGATAGCAGACAGCGCCGGGTCCAACCCAGAAAACTAAGAGTCCATCAGGTCTCTCCATAGTGCGTTCCTGCATTGACCTGATCAACTCTGTCCACTCTCTGGGTGTGGAGGAGGACAGTGATTGGGGACCAGCACTCGGGGAAAAGCTCAGTAATGGAAGCGCCGTTGGGGGTGCCGCTGTCTAGAGGCAGTGTAGAGTTCTGAAAAAACTTTTAAAACAAGTGATGAGTGTTTTAAAAACGCGTATTCACAATTCGCAATCTAAGTTCAAAGTGGCTAATAAGAAAACTCTGATGACCTAGGATTTTAGTGGCATTTAAACACATCATCTACGCATGGAGAGGTGAAGAGTCTCACAACCTCATCAATCTTTGTATAAATGTGGTTTCGCCTTTGTGTATTAGGGCATCAGTGCGTGGTATTTAGAGATTTGTATGTGTTAGAGTCAGCTAGTTTTAAGATGGTGTAATTTCAAGCTGTCAGTGTGTAAATTGTATTTGGTATTCATAGGTTTTTTTATATTTGACTGTACATGTGAATACACAATCGCAAATACACACAGTACACACAAAATGTATTGTATGAGCTCTAATTCAAGTTTTAAACACAACCAGATACATTAAAACTTTTTTTCTCTCCATTCATCAAAGGTAACCTATCATGTGAACTCATCTCAACCCATCATGAAAAATGCGTAAAAAATAATAACAAACTTATGTTTGCATTGATGTCGCCCTCTGCGTAACGTTAAAGTTTCTTATAGGAATTTGGCATTTTACAAATACAATGGTAGACTTAATAAAATATTTTTTGACCTTTACTGACAGCCTTTAATTTCTTGCATACAGATTAAGCTAGAAACATGTGAAAACACTTTGCAAGCATTTCAGAGAATGACACAGTTTGCACTTTAGTGGATCATGATTCATGTTGAGTGCTGGATTGTCCGTTTGTGTGTTTAAATCACCAAAGAAAAAATTGCTTATATGTAAAACAATTAAGGTGCAGTGATCAGATGACTAAAATCAAGTTTAGGAAAATGTTTCTGCACATGTGACCTGGGGAGAAAAACCTCAGGAGATCTTGTAAAGCGCATTGGATGCAGGCACACTTTGAAATTTCAAGGTGAGACACGCTTCAATGATGGATGCAGTTTTGTTAGACAAGCTCCTGAAGAGTATTCAATGCCAACATGGAAATAGGAATGCTAATGCTGTTCAGGTACCCAACAAATGCCTACGAGGGCTCAAAAATGACAAACTAAGCTATCCAAAAATGACAACTACAGTTCATCTCTCTGATCTGAAAGAAACCAACAAACAAACTAAAAATGAAATATTAAACACAAGTGTGGATTATCTTCTCTGCTGTTCTTTTTCAGGCACAGCGGAAGGGTTTTGAAAAGACAGGTCTCATACATTAGTTAAGGGTAGATTCTTTTTGTCGAGAAAAATAGTTCTTCTTTGGAGTGGAAACAACGGGAAAATCTCTGAAAGCTTGTCTGTGCTTTTACAACCTTAATCTGCTGTCTTTGGAAACTGAGACCGACCCGAGAGTACAAAGCAGAAAAGAATTAGACCTGGAAGAGGTGCACAGATGCAATGATTCAGACAACAGAAAAAACATAACCCCATTCAGTCGGGGGTGTAGGGGTCCAGAGAATTGCAATAAAGGGTGAGAATGTGGTTTAACATTGTGTGTGACTGGTCTTTAGTCACACACTGTGTGACACAACACATTGTTCTTTGAGCATACATGAACATTTTTATGAAATGCTGAATAGATTCCATTAATTCATACAAAGATTAGATTTGACCTGAAAGCCCGACATGAAACTATCTGGTTTTACTAAATAATGGAACACTGTATGTACTAGTCAGTGTCATAACCTCCTGCAAAAAGGCAAAGGGTCTCTTTATATGTCTGTGCTCAGAGGCCCTCCGTTTTATAATCCCTCCATTGCTTTAATCCCATTTTCCGAGCAGGATAATAAGCTCAGGTAACTGGTTTATAGTGACACTCTTTGCGCTGCCACCTGCTCCGTGCCATGTCTCTCTCTCTCTTCACACAGGCTTTTGCTAACATCCTTTGTTGTCGCTTGCTTCCTTCTTCGAGTTGCACCCATTTCCTCTCATCTTGCACCTCAGTATAAATGACACTGACCCTGAAGGAGACCCTGAGGGATTCAGTCTCTAAACAGCCGTTACAGGAAAGATAAATGGCAAAGCAGCCAGCACCCACCTGGGCAGCAGATTGTTTCCTATGCTTCAGGTGCTGTTGATTTATTTTATTTGCATATAGCCTCTTAGATTGGTTGCAGCAGGACCTGAGTGCAACTTACAGTGTCAGGATGTCTGGCATATATCAAAACACTGGCAGTATTAGTTTTTTGTTGACAAAACTGATTTTTTTTTTTTTTTTTACAGAAAATTAGGCTTACCATAGAGTGTATTATTAAGTAATAGGTTGTGTTTACTCCTCTAAAGCAGAGGGGTGTTTTGAGTCCAATCACCATATGAGCGTTTTATTGGATGTTTCCATAAAATCACAATTTTACACTCAAATGTGTCTGTTGGGGTCTCAGACTGCTAACTGCTGTAAATAAAAAAGTGTTTACACACTATTAGTCAGTTAGAAATGTCTTCCTATTTGGATATGCACCGCATCCAATTTTATGTAAACAAATTACTCTTTTTTTTTTGTTAAGTCATTCACGCACTCAAATAAGCAGGCAGCACCACACTAACTATTAACTATGATTGGATGAGAGTTGGTGCAACTGGTCAGTAGCACTAAAATCATAAGCATGCCCATCTCTTCGGACCAGAACTTGCTCCATTTTTGTCCACACATAGCTGCTGCTGTTTAGTTAAAGAAACATGCCTAGCAACAAGACAGACGTAAGATAGTTTGTAAAACTACAAAGAGGTGTGTGCCATGCACTCTTTGTGAGCTTAATAGCTCTTGGTAGATGGAAATTAGTTGCAAAAAGGTCTTGAAATTGTCATCAATAACAATGTGGAGTCAAACTAAAGCACACATTAATGATGCGAGCTGTAATTTTAAGGGCGTAAGCTTTACTTGTGATGCAGCATTTGGATAGAAAAATAAAAAAGCTGAGAATTAATTCTTAAGTTTAATTTGAACCTGTTCTTGATGCAATCCTTAAATGTCAGTCACAACCAAGCTGTGAATCCTTAAGTACAGCAGAAATCGTTTCATTGATCTAAGTTCAATTTCTGCATCTCTTCATTGGAATCTCAGACTCAACTCAAACATGCATTTGCCAAGAGGAAAGGTTCCAGAGTGGATCTTTAAAAAATAACAACAACCAAAGAATAAAGATTTGAGGTTTTGTCACCATAAATTCCCTGTTTTTAAGTCTCTGTTCTGAGTAAATGTAAAAAGTCTGCCTTTTGTTTCTTGGATCCTCCGTGACTCAAATTTTCAAATATTTTCTGAAACTTTTACTTAATTTGACAGACACTACTAGTAACCAACTCCACACTCACCTGAACAACTTTCTGCGCTTGGATATCAACAACCAGCAGGCGGCTTTGAAGAGGTTGTGTCACATAGATGTATTTATCCCTAACGTTGACTGCTGAGGACCACACGCAGCGCTGAGGAGACACTCCCTCACCTTTGGGGCACATCTCCTCCTGAAAAGATGCGACAGAAGAGATGGAATGATAAGAGGCAGGAAAAAGTCTGTGCTGGGATTTTTATGCAGTACCGTATTAAAAAAAAACTTGTTTTACTTTTCACAGTAAGAGTTTGTAAAGCAGAATGACGCACAACTAGAGGTAAAAGTATTGTGTCACCTTTGAAGGCTGTGTAGTTCTCAGCTAATAACACACAGACATTTCTAATCACACTGCTGACATAAACACTAATGCACATCCGTAGATGTACATCAAAATCTGGCAGTTCATCTTTGAACTGCCTCTTAACATTTTCTGCATCAGCCAAGATGCTATACTGACAAGTAACTGTTAACATGCTTTGCAAAATTTCCAGCTGCTTTAGGTTTTTACAGTGACACTTTACATAGGACACAGGCTAGTTTAACTCTACAAATATAGAGGCATTTTGACTGCTTTCAAAATGTGGGATCTGAGTATTACTACCTTAAATGACCATAGCAGTCCAGTTGACTGAGTTTTTATTAATATATATATTTTACTCTTCCCTGATCTTTCTCCTGCTCTGTTGTCTTTTCATGCTCTCTGAAGCTAAAAGCTATTTAAGGCTTCATTCTAAAGCCAAGACAAACAAAATGACAAATATAAAAATAGAACAGTTATAGAAGTAGATTTGGAATATATTCTGTGTTTTTACATATTCTCCAAAAAACTCTTGGATCTTTTCAATATAATCCAAATTAAAGACAAATGTCAGAGCAGCAAAAATGACTGCCATGGTCATTCTAGTACTTGTGAGATTGTGGTAGGCCGAGTGTTAATGTTGTTGCACTCGAACGTTGAACTTAAACCATGAACATGTTTTACCACATGGAGAACTGATATCCTGAAGAAGCTGCTCACATTTCCGATGGGCTGACTGCTTTTCAGACCTCACTTGTACAGTAAAGGCGAATTTCAAGCACAGAGATAGTTTCTTTTAAGTGAATTTACCTCTTCTTAGTCTTGCCAAGATGGAGAAACTGCTGTTTATAGCTGGGACCCACCAACACACAGTTTATCGGGTTTGCATTGATCTCTAATACAATTACACTATCCAATGAAATCCAAATACCTCAGAGGAACAAAGAACTCTTACCATCGAAAGAACTCTTCTTTTCCTTTTTAGATCGATGCTCTCCAGTGAAACTTGATGGTCTACTACACAGACTATATGCTCTCTATTGATGCAAGCTGTTAACTAATGGACACAAGTAATCCCATTACATGTAATGAGGTAAGAGTTGACTCTTTAACATCAATAAGGAGAAAAAGAAAACTTTTGTCTTCATTGAGCTGGAGATCATTACATTTGAAAGATTTTAATGGCTTACAGCTCTTTTCCTTTAGGAAAAAACCCAAAGATACTTCCAATACTTCATAAGGTGGTGGAAGAAAGTTCTTCTATATTATGAGATTATATTATGTTCTTTTGCAATATTGCACATGAGATGACTTTGTCTAGTAGTTTGCATACATATAAGGGTGGTCTCTTTGATTTCTGCTGAATAACATTTGGAAAGTGTGCACTAGGGGAAAAAAATCCATCTATTTTTTAAAGCTGAACCCATTTCTCTTTCTGGTAAATCTGCATGGACTCACGTATGTGGTAACAATCCTCTCTGTCCGCTTGATATGTCTCCGTATTTCACATTCGCTGGGTTGCAGAACAGTGATGCCCTCGTCAGAAAACACATAGAACATGTTTCCTACACTCAGCCCTGAAAGAAAAGACGGGAAGAAAAGCTGTTTGAAAAGTGACACGTACAAGCCGAAAACGCCAACACTTTAAATCCCACTCCTGTCTTATCTGACACTTTTGATGGGCTTTTCAATTGGAGTGCATGTCAGAGGGGACGCTGAAGACTGCCCACCCCCCTCAGCCGGGACATCATTGTGAAGCTTTAGTTTGTCTGCACCTGCAGAGGGTCCTGTAAAACATCCTTTCAGCCCACTGTACCTGCCCCAAACAGGGCTGTCTGCACATTTTCTGACTGATCTGTCATATTCTGAGGCTTAGTGTTACAGACGTCTGTGTGTTCAGCAGCTGAAACCTTCTGTCACGTAATGATGCCAATAGGAAAACATCCACAACCTTGCCATTAG
This sequence comes from Oryzias curvinotus, assembly GCA_023969325.1. Classification (NCBI taxonomy): domain Eukaryota; kingdom Metazoa; phylum Chordata; class Actinopteri; order Beloniformes; family Adrianichthyidae; genus Oryzias; species Oryzias curvinotus. The sequence goes on from CM043719.1 coordinate 27,527,453, forward strand.
GAAGTGTATCTAAAATATGAGGTTTTACTCTGTACTCCTAACAATGCTGGATTTAGATGATATATGGAAATCCTATTCATTGACTTCTGCCCTCTAAACCACACTGGTTTTGCTGCGCAGTAGTAACAGTGCATTTGTGATAATTCTATTTACAGCACAAAGAAGAATGAATTCTCATACAGCTTGAAACCAAATGTTTTTGTATGTAGCCTTGAGAATGTTGTTTTATCTACAAAATACATTAGTCTCATTTTTATGTACGACTACTTTGCCCTTTGGTATCTGCAAAACAGATTGGAAAGCACAAAAGGATGAAACATTTTCCACTCTCGAGGGAAGAAGAAAACACTTGAGGAAAGATTTCACCTCAAAGCAAACAAGTTTGTGGTTTGTCTTTGGAAGCAGAGCAAATGAAGAAGTTGTACAGTAAATACAGGGCTTCAGGCCCCAAAGGGGTGCAAAACGTGCTCGCTGCAATTCCTTATTCACCAGAATACAGAAGCACTTCTAGGAAGTGTAATGAATTACCTTCTTCTCTCCAAAGAATGTTTGCAACTGCAGAGTCAGCCGATGAGCAGCAAAAAGGAAAGGTGAGAAAGGGGGGGAAAAACATTAATTAATCTTGGATAAAACACAGAACAGCAACAGAAAATGTTACACTAGTCCTGACATGACAATATTTCATCCTAAATCACGAGTTCATTATTTGAAGTAAAACAGAAACTAATTTGTTAAGTTATTTTTAGTTGTTTGTTAAACTCTTTCTAGTCTGTGATGGTCATCTTCATAAAATGATATATTTTTTGGTTTTGTTTTTTGAAAGAGCAGACCCTGAACACATGCATCCAAAGCAGTTTGTGCTGGAGAAAATCACAAAAATGTCTTATGCTAAGCATTTCATATGAGAGAGCTGACAGCTCTCGGGGAAGGGAAGGTGGGGGCGGGGTTGCCCCATACCAACAGTCCAACAACTCAGAGGCGAATGTCTAATAAACTCCTGCCACTCAGAAACTATGTCCTAGAAAACGACAGGTTTTTTTTATTTTGGCTAAAAACGGCATAAACTTGTTTAAAAGACCACTGGAAATACTTTGAAAATAGATCAAAGAGTGATTGGAGTGGGACTTTGTTAAAAACTGTACTTTTTAACCTTCTTGTATAGACAAAAAGAACCTAGCAAGCACCTAACAAATCATTCTCCATTCACATATTTATACACCAGTGGTGGCAAAGCTGCCATGCATAACGCCAACATCCTCAGTGCCTTGCCCAAGGATACTTTGACATATGAGCAGGTTGAATGAACATGCAGTCACTGGTCAAACTCTCTAATATCCGTAGGATGACCACTTTTTCTTAGTAGTTCCTCACTTGTCCATGATGTTAAAAAAAAAAAGTTAAAATCCAGTTGAAATCACTGCATTTGATTTATGTCAAGACATAATTGAAGTATTTTTGATGCAAGTTTTTTTTTACTACACAATCTTACAAAACTAGCTGCTATGAATCATATCTGACCTTATGAGTCTAACAAGCCCAAATGAAAGTGTATTTGTTCTGTGCAAATTTAAACTGTTTTGATATCAAGCTACAGTTTGGGAAAGCCAAAAATCAGCTTTTTGAGAAAAGATAAAGACAAGTCTTTCTACTTTGTTTTTTTCAGAATTAGCAAAAGTGCATGATGTCGTTTTAAAATATTCCTGTACATTAACTGGGTTTAATGAAACCAGCTAAGACTTACGGGTCTTCTTGGCTGAATCTTCAACAAACAGAGAGGAAATGTCTTCGTCCACCCCCACCTCATTCTTGGCTATGCAGGTGTAAGCTCCCGTGTCCTCATATCGAACACTGCCGATAAAGAGCTCGCTACCATTTGCTACATAAAAAGAAAGCAAAGAAAACAACCATAATCATCTCAGCACCTTCAGTACATTTTTATTGGCAATTACTCTAAAAGTAAAATATGTACATGCTAGAAAAACATACAAATCCAGTTAAACACTTATTAAGTAGATTTACTGAAACTTTTCAAAGTTGTAGCATACATTGCCTCAATAAAATGTATAATACTTTTATCTCCGTCTCATCAGTCTGCATTGTAAAGGTATCTGGTGAAAACACAATGGTCATCATCAAATATGGGCTGTCTATGTTGGGATTCAGCTCAGATAAAGGGTCTAGCTGCATGGGGATCTTTCCTAGAACACAGCACAAGTCACAAGATGTATATAAGCCACAGCAGAGCTGTAGCAAGTCATGCTATTTTAAAAGACAGCTTTATTTTTCACCTTTTCCTGATTAAAGAAACGTTTGTAAAAATGAACCCCTTTAAAACCTGACATTTATCCTCTCCTCAGTCTCTCTTTTATGTGAGATTTTCTGCTTTAATGCTTAACCCGCACCTCCTCACTTAAAGCTTTATCTTTCTGCTGAGTGAAAATTCAGAAAGTTGCACTAAGACACTGACTTAAGTGTAAAAGGTGTGCTCAGGTTTCAGAGCAGAAGATTATGCCAACCTTTCAGTTTCTGCTTACTTGGTGCTAGAATGATGCTGGAGACACTGACTCAAAGTTGTTTATATTTTTGGAATTTGAATTCTGGTAGTGATTCTTTCTTTAATTGGTAAAAGAAGTAAAAAACAGCTTTAACTCAATAATAGATTTAAGTGTTTTAAGTAATAAGACAACCTTTCAGTTGGATCTTTATATGGGTTACATCAGTGTTGAGATGGACATCTCCTCCATGTTTTCTAATGTTGCCCCCCCTTTTTTGTTTGCTTTACTTTAAGTCCAAAATTGCTGACTTATGTGTATTGGTAAGGTCAAAAAGTCAATGCCATGGAGCAAAAATTTGCTTTTTAGTGAAAAAAGGATACAGAAAAAGATGTTTCTGCATAGTTGCACTAAGTTATGGAAAGACCATGAATTTAAACTTTGTTTAAAAGATCAATTTAGCTGCTAAAATATATGACAAATGTGTATATTTTGGAAAAAAAAATCAGGAATGAAATGAGACAACCAAACAGCTATTAATCAATTTCTAGTCGTTTAAAAAATGTGACTGTTTTTAAGACAGTTATGAAGTTTATAAAGCAGTTCCATAGGGATTTTTTTTTCATTCTGACCCACTATCTGTACCTTTAACTGACTGTAATTACTGCATGTGTTGTAAACATCTGTGTGCGGTCTTTGTTTTTTTTTTTATTATAGGACTAAATGAAATACTAGAAACCAATACTAACACTTTTAGCAAAACATGAATCCCTGTTATTTTCAGCTAGTTTGATTTGATGTTCTTTTAATTCTAGTGCTTGTTTTTATATCATTTATTTTGTTTTGTTTTAATGTTAAGCACTTTGTGTTATGCTTTCAAAGGAAAAGGGTTATTTAAATAAAGTTTGATTTTATTTTATTTAAAAAGCACAGATTTGTTTGTTTTAAATTAATAAATGTATAATTTATATCTATATTTCTAAATAAAAACAAACATGTCTGAATCCTATACTATGTTTTCATTTAACTGATGTCTTTTTTAAAGGAGTGTTTCAGAGGGAGCTCTGCCATTCTCTGCTTTGGTCTGTAAATTTGAACCTTGTGCCTTCTCCTCTGAGTGTTGAGCATAGGGCTTTGTGTGTAATGACCCACACTATATCAATCAATAAACTCTTAAGGTTGACTGTTGGGAGGTTCAGTTCATATCTTTACTTTCCGTAAAAATACCAAAACACATCCTATAAAAATGTACTTGAGTTGAGGATAAATTGCTCACGTATCAAAAGTAATCTTACGTGTATCATGACCTTTTTTTATTGTTATTGTTTTTAAAGAAACATGGACACAATTGCAGAAATTGTATCATCTTGGTAAGGAGTAAAAATCCACATCAATAAAAACCTCCAAAAACAATAGATTCAGAGCATTATATTGTACTGGCTTACAAAAGCACAGTGCTAAAAACAGAAAGGGCCTTATTCACTGCAGTCATGTCTTCTTTGTTAGAGCGGACACAGTGATTTTTGGTTTTGATGTTTTTTTTAACTACACTTTCTCTTTCGGAAGATGCAATTTAGGTTTTTTTTCTGGATGAGTCATTGTGGAGTAATCTATTACTCTTTGCACTCAATCCACTGCTGATTACGCAACTTTCCCTCCAAGTCCATTTGTCTTACATTTAGCAGAGACTGAACATTTTTATGTAAGAAAAAGGAAATCATTTTTGAAGGAAAAGAACAACTTCTGAGATGAATTATTCAAAATGTCAGAAAATTACCATTCCACTTATCTCCTAATTAAGGGAAGTGAATTAAAGATGATCTGAAAAACTCTCTGAAACAAAACTACAGTTTTGCTTTTGCTTCCATTGTTATGGGATGAACTCGAAGATCTAAAATATTTTCCATATACACAAAAATGCATCTGTGTTCTCCGTCCAAAACATACTCTTGCCCATACCATAACCCCACCACCACCACTAGACAACCTGATCAGCTCTATGGGAAGGAGATGTGTTGCACTGCATGAGGCAAATGGTGGTCACACAAGAGACTGACCGGTTTTGTGAGTCCTGAGACACCCCCAATAAAACAAAACGGTACATTTCAGAGTGGCCTTTCATTGTGGGCAGTCTAAGGCGCACCAGTGCAATAGTCATACTGTCTAATCAGTATCTTGGTATGGGGACGTCTGTGAGGTGAGATGGAGTATCCCTGCAAAGGAGAAGTGCTTACAGATTTAGACAGATTTGTGAACAATATTGGAGAGAATTTGTTTTTGTGTGTTTGTAAAAAACCCTTCAGATCTTTGAGTTCATCTCTTGACAAGGGGGAGCAAAAAAAATCAAGTGTCGCATTTAAATATGTGTTCAGTGTATAAGAATTGTACTATTTTCTTTGTTTCATTTATGAGTCTACTGTTGAAAAAATTAATTATGCTAAATTTGGTCCAACACTCTCAGAGGTTTTTCCTTTGAAGTCATTTCTAATGTTTTTTGTTATTACATTCAATTGGTCAGTTTAGGGAATCTGCCCTGTAATCTGCTGAGACCTCTTCTTAAAGATAATTAAAAAGGTCTCACCTATGAGAGTGAGCTGTTTAGAGGAGCTGGCTTGCAGATCCATGCCATTCTTCAGCCAGAGGAGTTTGGGATTTGGGATCCCATCAGCATGGCAGTGGAGGCTGGCAGACACACCGGGCTCCTGGGCTTGGGTCTCTGGGTAGACCAAAATCACTGGAGGAACTGAACACACAATGAGTCAAAGACACACGCACAGAGAAAAGAGAAGGACAAGTGAAAACATAATTATGCACTGCTTCATGGTAGACTGTTGCTCTTGGGGGGGTATAACACAAACACCCACAGTGGGCAGAGAGGAATTTGTCTCACCCCAGCATGGAATATATTCACAAATAACAAGAAACCAACAGCTTTGGGCCCGCTCTATTACAGCTCTGGTCCTGCATGAAGTACATGTTTGAGGTATCTGCCACATACCGCTTCCTCTGGGGAAAACACTGCAAATTATTTCAGGGGAATGGAGGGGGGTGAAATAGAAGGTTTATAGGAACAAGTAAGATGTGGCTGACAGACTTTGATGCTGAGCACACACTCTTGCTTCTGGCAGGCGACATATTCTAGCGGTTAGACATATATTTGCTTAACAGGATGCCTTTCATTCAAGATAGATTTTTTTTTTTTATGTTTCGCATATCCATTTTTAGACACACCGGTAATGTGCGCACGATAGAATCACAGGATAAAGGGCAATGGTACTAAACAGAATTGGTAGTTCCTTATGCATTGCAGAAACTGCATTATTACTACTTTTAGCTTAAAAAAGGAAGAATGGGGGCTGCTGTTCGACGAGCACAACAGGATGCAAACACTCGCTTAATATAATGCAACACTCAATTTGCACCTTTTGTTTCCTGTCTACCTAAAATGCTCTGAAGTACCAAAACAAACATACAGTAATTGCACCTCTGCTAATAACTTGCCCACATAGACTCATTTTCTCTCAGCATTAAGAATTCCCATCACATCCTAACATTTTTAATTAAAGGTTTAAGAAGCAAATTTTTTTTCTTGTGATATTTAGCATAAAATCCCCCCAAAATGCTAATTCTGTAGTTGATCTGTTATTTTGAAAAATGGGATTTAAATTGTGTCTTTCTTAAAATAAAAATAGTTCAAGCATTTGAGTGGAAATAATTATTGTAAAAAGAGATCATTCTTTAAGTAAAACAACAATGGCCTGGACAAACTGAATATCAAACATGTAATGATCCTGCAGAATCTAGCAGAAACAAAAAGAAAAAAAAGTGTTAAAACCCCAATCCAAACATCTTTTGACGTATTACAAAATGTTCCCAGTAGTCTGTCAATTATAATTTTGCTGTTTTTAGCCGAAAACAAACAAAACAAAAACATTGTCATTGGTTTTCGCAGAGCGGCAATAGTTCATCAGAAATAGGCATGTGAGTTGTGGGTGGGACTGTTGACGGAGAGTAAGTTTAAAGTTTTTTGTGCGTCTGTGCAGAGGCGGTCCTGGCCAGTTTGATGCCCTGGGCGAAACACTGTACAGCCCCTTCACCCCACCCCTCTTTTACAGCCCCACCCCAGCCTGCATACATACAAACAAACAAACACAAGAACAAAATATATCATTTTATTACTTTATTAATCACATAAAAAATGTACTTATATAGTTGAATTTAAAATTAAGATATAGCATGTAAGATAATTCACACTTAACACTCATTAGTTTGTGTTTTCTTTTTGAAGGCTGGTAAAAATAAAAATCAGTTTTTTTTCATGAGCTGAATATGACCCTGACACAAATTATGCATAAATAATTCTGGTCATTTCCGTTGGCTTTATGAATAAACATTAATGAAAACTAATGAACATATTCTTCTGATTTTTGTGCCTAAGTGTCACATAAAATGAACAAAAAAAAGACACGTTTTGTGTACATTGCATCTAAAGCATTGATCAAATATAGAACGGCAGAGAAGCTTAAATTAAGTCCACCAATAAGTTAATTAATAAGACTTAATTATTGAAGGTCTGTACTTAATTACACTATGTGGCAAATGTTTCTTAACATTTTACTCCTCAAACTGTCAAATTGGTCGTATTTGACACCGATTTTGTGTTAATTTTGGACACTGTCTCTATTCCTTTATCCTTGGAGTGTTTTTCTTCTCTTCTTCTCTTCTTTTCATTCTAAATGGGGCCCCTGATGTTTCCTTTCACCTTTTGTCCATTTTCCACAACCTTGAATAGACTTTTCCATCTGTCAAACACCCAGAGTTAAGACGAGTGAGATGATGGAAACAAGTTCAGTTTGATGCAGACTCCTATTTTTATCCTTTCACTTTTTAAAGTGAACCCAATAAAGTAAATTAAATTTATGAGCGAAAACTATTTTTTTACGTGTTTATTTATTAGGAAGCACTAGTTAGTTTGTATGAAGCCTGTGACCTGACATGGGTAAAAACAAACAAACAAGAAAAACAAGAATTAGTTTCCACGAAACACTAATTTGTTCCCATAAAATACTAATTCAATCTCTCAAAATAATTTTGACCTTTTTACAACCACACATTTTTAACTGGAAGTAAACTTAAATGCTTCTGGTTACATTTTTACCTTAAATAGGATAATTGGTTTATAGCAATAATATAAATAAAATATATTATAGTATCACTGATGTTTCTATTGACTATAGCGAGGTGATTGCTATGCCGGGCGGCCCCTCAGCAGCTGGCTGGCCGGCAGGCAGAGTGCGGCTGCGGGATGGGCAGGCAGCCGGCTCGGGCCTCCTAAATCCTATGATATTTTTCTTATTTTTATCAAGACGATAATAAAAAGATCCTTTAGTCTGATTCTTGATTTTCCTCTCTCAAACTACGGCGGTTCACAGAGACATGGAGGTAGCGGCGGAAAGTGGCTACGCAGCGGGAGTGGAGGTCACTGTAGACTGTACCAGACCTGACTACTGATGCTTTTGGAGAGTTTTTTAAGATAAATAAATCTGACCTCTAAACATCCTCCATGTCTTCCATGGATTGTAATTAGATATGCACAGAAAGAAATTGAAATGTATTGGCTGTAAATCAAAGTATTGTTAACATTTATGATTATAAATGACTTATGTTAGTTGGTATGTGTTTATTAATAATAAATGATTTAATAAAAACAGTGTAATTACACCTTTTTTTTTTTTTTACACACAAGTGAAACTTGATTTGCTTCTTTTTCCACTAAATCTGGGCTAGCAAGAAAAGAGATGCTGACATAGAACTACTTCTGATTCATGCGAGAAAAAAAAAGCTTCTAGGATTTCCTTCACTTTTAAACACTTCTTCGTTTGAAAGAATTCATATTTCAAGGGATCGATTTAACTATTCCATCCATCCATCTTCCTCCGCTTATCCGGGACCGGGTCGCGGGGGCAGCAGACTGAGCAGAGATGCCCAGACTTCCCTCACCCCAGCCACTTCCTCCAGCTCCTCTGGGGGGACCCCGAGACTTTCCCAGGCCAGCCGAGAGACGTAGTCTCTCCAGCGTGTCCTGGGTCTTCCCCGGGGCCTCCGCCCAGTGGGACATGCCCGGAACACCTCTCCAGGGAGGCGTCCAGGAGGCATCCGGACTAGATGCCCGAGCCACCTCAACTGGCTCCTTTCGATGTGGAGAAGAAGCGGTTCTACTCCAAGCTCCCCGCGGGTGACCGAGCTTCTCACCCTATCTCTAAGGGAGCGCCCAGCCACCCTGCGGAGGAAGCTCATTTCAGCCGCTTGTATTTGGGACCTCGTTCTTTCGGTCATGACCCATAGCTCATGACCATAGGTGAGTACTGGAACGTAGATCGACCGGTAAATTGAGAGCTTTGCTTTTCGGCTCAGCTCTCTCTTCACCACGATGGACCGATAGAGCGACCGCATAACTACGGACGCTGCTCCGATCCGCCTGTCAATCTCACGCTCCGATCTTCCCTCACTCGTGAACAAGACCCCAAGGTATTTAAACTCCTCCACCTGGGGCAAGGACACTCCACCCACCGAGAGATGGCAGACTACCTTTCTCCGGTCAAGGACCATGGCCTCAGATTTAGCGGTGCTGACCCTCATCCCAGCCGCTTCACACTCGGCCGCAAACCGCCCCAATGCACGCTGGAGGTCCCGGTCCGACGAAGCCAACAGGACAACATCATCTGCAAAAAGCAGAGAGGAAATCCTGTGGTCCCCAAACCAGATCCCTTCCGGCCCCTGGCTGCGCCTAGAAATTCTGTCCATAAAAACTATGAACAGAACCGGTGATAAAGGGCAGCCCTGCCGGAGTCCAACGTGGACTGGGAACAGGTCTGACTTACTGCCGGCTATGCGAACCAAGCTCCTACTCCGGTCATACAGAGACCGGACAGCCCTCAGTAAGGCTCCCCGGACCCCATACTCCCAGAGCACCCCCCACAGGATGCCACGGGGGACGCAGTCGAACGCCTTCTCCAAATCCACAAAACACATATGGACTGGATGAGCGAACTCCCACAATCCCTCCAGCACCCTAGATAGGGTGTAGAGCTGGTCCACTGTTCCACGACCAGGACGGAAACCGCACTGTTGTTCCTGAATCCGAGGTTCGACTATCGGACGGACTCTCCTCTCCAGTACCCTGGCATAAACTTTCCCAGGGAGGCTGAGGAGTGTAATTCCCCTATGGTTGGAACACACCCTCCGGTCCCCCTTCTTAAAGAGGGGAACCACCACCCCTGTCTGCCAGTCCAGTGGTACAGTTCCCGACCACCACGCGATGCTGCAGAGACGTGTCAGCCAAGACACTCCCACAGCATCAAGAGACTTGAGGTACTCAGGGCGGACTTCATCCACCCCCGGGGCCTTGCCACCGAGGAGCTCGTTGACTACCTCAGTGACTTCAGCCCGGGTAATAGACAGCCCCACCCCAGAGTCCTCATTCTCCGCTTCTTCAAAAGGAGGCGTGTCAGTGGGATTGAGGAGATCCTCGAAGTACTCCTTCCACCGCCCGACAATGTCCCCAGTCGAAGTCAACAGCTCCCCACCTGCACTGAAAACGGTGCCTGTGGAGAACTGCTTTCCCCTCCTGAGTCGCCGGATGGTTTGCCAGAATTTCTTCGAGGCCAACCGATAGTCATTCTCCATGGCCTCACCGAACTCCTCCCAGGACCGAGTTTTCGCTTCCGCAACAGTCTGGGCCGCAGCTCGCTTGAACTGCCGGTACCTGTCAGCTGCCTCCGGAGTCCCGCAGGCCAGCCAGGCCTGGTAGGACTCCTTCTTCAGCTTGACGGCATCCCTTACTTCCGGTGTCCACCACCGGGTTCGGGGGTTACCGCCGCGACAGGCACCAGAGACCCTGCGACCACAGCTCCGAGCAGCAGCAGAGACAATGGAGGTGGAAAACATGGTCCACTCAGACTCAATGTCCCCAACCTCCCTCGGTACCTGTTTGAAGTTCTCCCGGATGTGGGAGTTAAAGACTTCCCTGACGGAGGGCTCAGCCAGACGTTCCCAGCAGACCCTCACAGTACGTTTGGGTCTTCCAAGTCTTTCCGGCCTACTTCCCCGCCAGCGAATCCAACTCACCACCAGGTAGTGATCGGTGGACAGCTCCGCCCCTCTCTTCACCCGAGTGTCCAAGACACAGGGCCGAAGGTCGCCTGAAACAACTACAAAGTCGATCATCGACCTCCTGCCTAGGGTGTCCTGATGCCAGGTGTATTGATGGACACCCTTGTGCTCGAACATGGTGTTCGTTATGGACAAACTATGACGAGCACAGAAGTCCAATAACAAAACACCACTCGGGTTCAGATCAGGGGGGGCGTTCCTACCAATCACACCCCTCCAGGTGCCACTGTCATTGCCCACGTGGGCATTGAAGTCCCCCAGGAAGACAATGGAGTCCCCCGTTGGGGCACTTTCCAGTACCCCTTCGAGAGACACCAAGAAGGCCTGGTACTCCGAACTGCTGTTCGGCCCGTAAGCCGACTATTCCATTGGAACAAATGATTAAATAACTTGTGAAAAATGATATAATTATTTTTTTTACCTATGTCAGGTCACGGGCTCTGTAAGTTTGTTGTGTTGTCTGGAATCATAAGCGGGGACTCTAAGCCCCTCCCCGCCTCAGTACCTGCTTGTTTTCTACCTGTTCACACCCTCTGCACCTGCGAGTTGGTTTCTCCCATATATGTCCTCCATTATGGGAAAAATGCAACAAGAACATGTTAAAAGCACCACAAAAATACAATATTCGTTGAAGTGGGTCTTTGCATAAATTTACATGAAGAGGATTTTTGCAGGTGGGGTTGGTTTTCATTCATCACTGTGAGTTGTATTCTCGAGTGGGATGGCCTGCCCTGGCCATACGGAGGAGGATTCATTGGTACACTTTCATTTATAAGGCACTGCTTGGACTATTGCCGACCTACATCTCTTCCTTACTGTCACAGAGGAGCGTTGATTCTTATTCTCTTCGCTCACGTGATCATGTGTTGCTCTCTGTACCATTTGCTCGCACCGAACTGGGCAAAAAGGCTTTTTTCCATTCTGCACCTTATGCATGGAACATGTTGCAGAAGGATTGGAAGTTGACAGAGTTGATTTCCTTGAATGCTTTTAAAGTTAAACTGAGAGGTCTCGAGGCTGACTCCTTAACATGCACTTGTTTTTTATAATCGGTTTGTTACTTCCTGTTGTTTTGCTCTTTGTAATTATGTAACTGTATTTTAGTCGCTGCTGCCGCTTGGCCAGGACTCCCTTGAAAAAGAGGTTTTTAATCTCAACGGGACTTTCCTGGTTAAATAAAGGTTAAATAAATAAATAAATAAAATTAGTAAAAAAGCTGCAGCTCTGCTTGTGGGCATGTTTGCCGCTTTTTTCTAAGCAGTGTTTGTGAGTCCCCACACAAAGTTATCTTTTAGAACTGTACTCAGTCTGCAGCATCAGTGACAGGGTAATTTCCTGAGTTATTAAAAAGGTAACTGTGGTTTATGAAACAAGGGAAATGACAGTTTTGCCAGTCTCAAACAAACAGCAAGGATCCATTTGTTCCAACATCTATCCTGATCCGACACAAAGTTAGAGAGATTGTAATCTGAATGTCAATGATTAACTGCTTTAATTTGACCTATACTGCAGAGTTAATAACACTTCCTCAACAATTTTTCACTATTTCACGTGTACAATACATTTTGAAAATGCGATATATGTACAAATAGTGTATTTTAGGCCCCCCCCCCCCACAGTTATTGAATCAATATTAGTACCATTATTGACAAAGATTGAGAAATCATCATTACACGCTCCTTTTAAGAATTACACTTAAACTCCATATGAGGAATGATTACTGAAGTATATATTTAAAAAAAAACTATTAAGAGATTATTTGGACATTTAAAAATATTTTGTTGTAAAGTCTCAATATGTGAATATATGTCTTTATGTGCTTGAGTTCCATTAAAGAGGTGCATATCTTTTAAGAATTTCTATAATTTTATTTCATTTTTTGCTGTTTTATAAATAGTAGCAAAAAATAACTGTTTTATCATTAATAACTACATAATTTTTATTATTTTGTTATTAATAACTAGAATAAAAATGTCAAAAAAGGTGTTGTTGATCTTCCATGCGTTCCACTCTGCTGTTCACATTTGCCACCCTTCCAAAGTGTTCTGCCTTCTGCCCACCCCCCTCCCAATTATTATTTTTTTTTTGTCAAAAAATTGCATTTTCAGTTCTGAAACTGCAAATTTGACAAAAATGTGACCTAAAATTAAATCGTCCACAATAAAAACAAACAAAGTTTGCATTTCTAAATATTTATTTGTACTGGAGGAAAAAAAACATTACTGACCATTCACCTGCAGCACATGGATCTGGTAGAGGTCTTCATAGCCATAAGCGTGACAGCTGTAGTTTCCCATGTGGATTGTTGTCACCTTGGTGATGTACAGGGAGCCATCGTCTCCAAAGTCCTGTGATGCAGAGAGAGATTAGGAGTTTCAGCTTTGTAGCTTTCTCAACAACAAACTTAAAGCAAACAGGAAGTGATGATAAAAAAAAAAACCTTCTCAAGTCTCTGAGCAAAATAACAGTATTCCATCGTTGTATTGCAGTTCAACTTTTGTGGTCTCGCTTTTTTCTTTTTGTACAATTTTCTTTTTATTCGTTTTTCCTGCAGATTATGTCCTGTGTCCTGATTGGCTGTGAGCCATTGTCAAACAATTTCCTCCATGCCATGTCTCGTGAACAGAGTAGGTTGAGCTCGCCATATTTACAGAAATCCTCGATTGTGAAGAGATCGACTTATTATTCTACAAAGGTTTATACTCTTAAACCATTTAAACAGGAGAAAAAAGTGTGAAAATGTTCATGTCTGTCTGAGAGTAGTGTACAAAGTGGATGGTGAAAAAATATATAATATTTAGAAAAAACAAGGATGACAACTTTGCGGATTTCACCAATTGTGAGGTTTTTCAGAACATAAATTGCACGATAAACGACGGTACGCTGTAGGAAGAAAAAGTTTAACTTGTTACCGGGAAAAGAAATATTGCACTACGACTCAAAACAGTTAAGCTCACTAGAAGTTAACATGTAGAAGTTAACAGGCCTATATTATGCTGTTCTTAAGCCTTTTAGAGTAAACAATTTCCATGTATATAATAATATATTAGCTTTCTCAAAGAACACATTTTTTATTAAATATGAATTATTTTCCTGGTCTCTTTTTCAACCCGAAAGTAAGACGACTCGATCTCTGACGCACCGCCTTTCGCTCCGTGTGGGTGCCGCCCGTTTCATGACGTCAACCAAGAGCAGGCCTCGGCAGCGTGTCTGTGTTTTGCCCTCAAGAACAAACAACAGCCAAACGTTTGCAAAGATGGATGTGCACTTTGTGTATTCAAAAGGAATGTGTTTTTGCAGATCACTGCTAGCTCCGTGGGGAAAGTGGGTGTGGGTGTTAGCCTGGGGGCGGAGCTGGCACTGCAGACTCTTCCCGGAAGGGGCGGTTCCTATTTGTTCACATTAGCTCCTGAGAAGCTGCTTGTTTCGTGGATTGGGAGGGGCTGGTGCTCAAGAGCAGTGGTCCCCAACCTTTTAGTCACCGTGGACCGGTACAACGCAGGGCACGTTTACCGCGGACCGGGGGGGGGGGGGGGGGGGGGGTTGAGGTGCAACGCAAGACAGATTTAACGTGGACCGGGGGTGGTATTTTCTCTTTAGTAGTGATAGTAACAATAATAATTATAATTTTCCCCTTGTCAAAGCAACTTTCTAAAGAAGTTTGTTTTTTGCTCATTTTGGTTGTTTGGGTTTAATTTTAGTGGGGTTTATCACCTGATGTTTGGTGTCGCGACTTTGACGTGCGTTAAGTGTGACAGATGTAACAAAGTGAATCCGGTCACTTTTCAAAATTAAACGTTTTTGTCGGAAAAAAAAACAATAAAATGGATATTATTTTTTCTTTCTGTGCGTCCCGGTGCAAAATTTCCCGCGGCCTGGAACCGGTCCGCGGCCCGGTGCCAAGTGTCCAGCGGCCCGGTACCGGTCCGCAGCCCTTGCTGCGGTTTTATGGGTTTTATGGGTTTTATATTTATAACTATTGCCATTTATCAGGCTGAGACTGTGTGATGCAAGGTGGTTGGGGACCACTGATCAAGAGCCCAGGTTTGTAGAGAAATACTCAGAAATGCGTGAATGGCTCAAAATACCACTTTGAGGTTTCTTTTAGTGAGGAATGAAGAATACAATGCACTTAAAAGCTAAAAATTTGAGGCCAGGGGTCTGAACCTGAACCTCTCAAAGAGCCATTTGGATCAGTTTCCCACTGAGATGAAAGCACAGGGAGCTGCTACACCAGATGTGTTAAAAAATGTTTTTACCGTTATATCGCGATAGTTCCTTTAGCAATACTTGTATTGATTCAGAATACTGTCAGGATATTTATTTAATTATTTAATTATTTTTATTCTTCATGAGCGTGATGTTTCTTTGATCTTTTGTCCATTTTCCTCAGCCTTGAATAGACTTTTCCATCTGTCAAACACCCAGAGTTAAGATGAGTGAGACGATGGAAACAAATTCACTTTGATGCAGACTGTTTGTTGCTTTCCCCCGCGTGCAGCCCCCCCTCCAGGGTGTTCTACACAGACAGCGCAACATATGGTCATCGTAGCGGCAAGGTGACAGGATAGTAGAGGCGCTCTAACGCAAATTTAATTCATTTTACGCGGAAATGGGTGGTTTTAGTCTAGGGGGGGAAAAAAGGACTTTTTTTGGGGGGCGCTCACGTGTCCCCTATGAGATTGCCACTGCCTCTTTTCAGAAGAACTTTCCATCCCATAACAGACTCTGCTCGGCGTTCACAGCTGCAGACACGCCCCCTCCGCGTGCTCACGCTGCTCTCTTCTTCCAGCCGACTCACGCTACCTGACGGTGTTAAAGGCACCACGGCAATCTGTGAACATGATAGTTATTTTTACTAAGCCACAGAGAGCCGCAGCACAGGGAGGAAAGAGCCGCTCCGGAGCCGTCAGCTGCCGACCCCTGGTATAGACCCTTTAATACGTGTCCCTGACCTCCAACCCTGGGACTCATTGTGATGACGTGTTATCATTGACAACACTAAAAAAAACACATGTTTAACACTTGTACAGTAAATAAAATCTCCTAGCAGTGTCCCTGTGATATTGAGCAATTATAAACAGATTTATGTCTGCAGCCGAAATGTCAGTTATATATTTTCTCTGTGGCATCCTCTTTGTTCATCAAAAACCAAAGATTTGAAGGTGCCTTTTTTCCACAAAAGCAAATGAAAGAGACTTAGAGACAGAGAACACAGAGAAGTAATATCGTAACTACTTGTTTCTGCACGTTTTATTTTCAAGATTTAATTTGTTTTTATTTCATTTTAAAAATTTGAATTCAGAAGAAAAATAAATTTTTTCCTTTAATCTGAGTTTAAAACTAAAATACTTTAGTAAGTGGACTTGTAGTGGCCATTTTTTATTTCAGGTTATAAATTTAACAAGGCATTGTGTTAACTTTGTCATGTTGCAGTCATTTAATTTAAAAATGTAATGCTTTTAGCCACTTGTCTTGTTTAAATCTGTGATACAAAATAAATCCATTTTTCACAAGGCCATGCTAACTAAAAACAAACTATTTGCTGCTAGAATGATATGAATAATCTGCTAAAAATGTTTTTTTTTTCAATTAATCATGACTTAACTGTTGATGCCATGCAATTTATCGTGATTTAAAATTTTCAATCAATTGACAGCTCTAATTAAAGTTTTGAGGAAGAGTAGAGGATGCATGTAACAGCAGGGAATGATGGGATGTGGCAAGAGGGAAAAAGAATGATGGGAAAAACGAGAGATCATGAATCAAGGGATTTCCCTGTTGAGTTTAAGCGGGCTTTGGGGAACGTGATCCTGCTTTTTCCTTGCATCACACAGTCTCAGCCTGATAAATGGCAATAGTTATAAATATAAAACCCATTAGGTTGATAAATGAAGACGCTTGTTGTTGGTGCAGCATGTGGCAATCACCAAGGGGTTCCAGCCACAGTTTAGGGTGGATTAAGGCATTAAATAGTTTGCTGTCTCACCATGCGGCAGAGCATGTGCTTCAATGCAAGTTTCTTGTGGCATTTAGACTACAAAAACTGCAGTTGTTATTTCCTAAAGGCTCTAAAAAATTAATAAGATCTAAATGAGGCAAGTAGCTCTTGCGACAGAAAAAAAGTGAAATCGTTTTCTTGCAGGATTGATGAGGGAGCTTAAAAAGTCAAAGTTCAGGGTTTATAATTAACCACAGAGATTCAAGTACGCTGGTAAGGACAATTAAAACTGAGTGGCCATGACTCAAATATAGTTGGTACTAAAATGTGAGTGCTACAAGTAAAACTTGCCATTCAACATTGGGGCTGCTCTGCAAATATGCTAGACTGCCAGTAATTGCAATCAAATTACATGAAATAACTTTTACAGCAAACATCATCAAAGCAAGCTTGACAAGACTTTTTGAAGAGTCATGTTCTCTTATAAAGAATTTTTCAGTCAGTAAAGTTTTATCTTGATGTACAGATTAAACAAAACACTTCCGCAACGAAATAAGCAGTTCAACTATTCATGATATTGGAATATTTTGGGTAAACTTTCCTTTTCTCCAATCTAAACTCTTACAAAATATTAATTGACTCTTTATTTCATCTCACTATTTTTTATAAGATTTTTTTATTGGACCAAATCTTTTGTTGGTTTGCAAAATACATGTTTCGAAATGCATTTTCAAGAGCATTTATTGTAATTTCATTGCACTACAATCAATGCAGCTTCTTGTTCTGTAACATGTGGGAGTTAGAGTCTAAGCTCTCAAGTTAGATGCAAGTGATGAAACTTGAAACTGTCCTTTTTTCACACGTTTTCACTGAGTGAAACACTTTTAAAGGGATTTTTCTCTGATCTTCTTCGATCATCCCTTATGTGCTGTTCTCCACTGATTTGCTTTTTATTTGTCTTACAAATAAAGTTTACAGATTTATTAACAAGCAACATGCGCTATAAACTACGACGGAGTTTTAGGGTCACGGTGAGGAAAAAAATTCTGGCCAACGTGTCGAGTTTCTTCTCGTCATGACGACTTTAATGTCGTCATGACGAGAAAAAAACTCGACACAAAGTTTCGAGAAAAAACTCGTCGTGTCGAGATAAAAGGCGAAATAAAGTTTCGAGATTAAAGTCGCAATGAATTTCATCTCAAAAATTTCTGAGAAACAACTCGTAAATTTACAAGATTATTGTGGAAATGAGCATGCAGAGCAGCAGGTGAACGCCGTGCAGCAGCAGAGCAGACCGACTAGTTAAAGAGGTGAGCTGAATGTTTATTGATAACGTTCCAAATGTCTGGAAGCTCATTTGTTTGATTTGCAATTTCTTAAAGTTTTATTTATTGATGGGTGGTTTGCAGGATCTCTGCAGCCCGATGAAGCCGTCGGTGTCCCTGCAGCTGTTCGCTTGAATCCTTTCTTCCTCCACCAGAGACCAGATATTTATGTTTCTGTGACGCTTCCGTCTGAGGAGGAGAAGCACTTTTTGCCTTTTTCAACATTGTAATGCTAATATAACAGACTATTTTCATTCATCTTTGTTTTTTAATGATGAAACGGGACGCTTCACCTGCAGGAGGGGGCGTATATAACACTGTTTACTTCCGCATTGGTGTTAGGATGACAGGTTCATGATGTAAGGTGACAGATGAACTTCAGGTTATGTGAATGAAAAGGAGAATAAGGCTGCAACTGTCCTCTACACCCAAACGTGTCTCTCTCCTTAATTTACATATGAAAGTCCGCTTTACCGACACCGAACCACTGAAAGACGGCTCCACTGACAATAATCTGATTTTGAGTCGCCAAAATGTTCAGAATCTCTTTGTTTTAAACCTCTAATAATCCGGAAATAAAGCTTCACAAAAGGCTCCACATATTTCATCTTCAAGCTAGAATCCGATGAACAGACAACTCCGGTGTTTTCTCCTTGTTAATCTATGAATAAAATAAATAAATTTACGAGTTTTCATCTCCTAAATGTTCTTATTTTTTGGTGGCCATAAAACTGTCATAAACTCTGAAGTTCAAAGCCACTAGCTCACTAACATTAGCCATGACACTGAAACCTCCTGGAAGGCTCAGCTTCACTTCTCTCGCGCAACATTGCAACTTTGATCTCGAAACTTTATTTCGACTTTTATCGCGTCACGACGAGTTTTTTCTTGAATCTTTGTGTCAAGTTTTTTCTCATCATGACGAGATTAAAGTCGTCATGACGAGAAAAAAATCGTCACGTTGGCCAGAATTTCTTTTCCTCACCGTGGCCCTAAAACTCAGTCGTAATAAACTTCAAACAGAATGATGGCGTTTTCTTGTTTAATGTTCTAAAAGTATCCTGTATTAGGAGAAATCCACAAAGTAGTCATCTTTTTTTTTCACATTAATTATCATTATTATAAGGCTGTAAAACCCCTCACTACACACTTTACGTATATGCATTCCTCAGACAAACATTAACATTTTGACACTTTTCGTTCTTATTTAAACTTTAAAAGTTTCAAACTTTGTAGAAAAATAAGTCATTAATACAGAATGAAGCCAAACAACTGCCTGCTGTAACTGAAAGCATCCTGTGTTTTGACCGAGGAGAGTGACAAGGTCAACAGCCAATCAGGATGCTGAACACAGGGCACGGTTAAAAACAAACAAACAAGAAAAACATGAGAAATTGCATTGAAAAAGATCCACAAAACAGTGGAAGGGAAACCGTGATCCAGCGAAGGAACACTGTATAGCTAACGAGTTGGCTTGTGTACTTACACAAAGATGTATTGTATCATCACATGCACATTTTTCGTTATGAAATAGTTTTTGTTAAACCACAAACTTATGCTCACATCTTCCTTTTTAAAAAAAAAAAGTTTGTACCGACTTCATTTATTTAAAGCCAATTTGTTTTTGAGGGTGTAAGAGATGAAATGTTTATTAACTGTCTCCATCGGTACAGAAACTGAGAATTTAAGTGGACAGAACACTTACAAGCGAGAAACTTTGGTGAACCTTTTAGGCTTAATTACTTTCATTGGAGTTCATAATGTGACTTGTACCGAAAAACAAGATAAATGGAACATTCACTGCATCAATGTGAGGAACAGTCAAAGGCTCATCTAGCATGTTTAGGTTTGGCTCCTAAAGGACTAATTTATTTGGTTGTCTCATTACTAAATGGATGATTTATTTTCATTGCTATCCCATTCATTTAATATTAAAAAGTCTTTTGTATAAGGTTCTCTTATCCAGCCTTGCCAAATTGATCCACCTGCTACGAAGCCTTTACACAGCCCTTCAAATGTGCAGTGTCTCTAGCTTTGACTTGATGAGCTGAAAGTCAAACACATTCCACGCTCCTGCATGTCTCACGTCTCTATTCAGATCACTGATCTCTGTCTGAATCCATTATGTGCGGTCATGAGCGCGATGATTCTCTGTTGCAATCACCTCTCCTGCAGTCTTTGCCTTAACATTTTATGTTGTTAATCGGTTCATCAGCACAGCAGACCAACAAGGCGACTCATTAACATGCAATTAGTGGATTGTGATCTGGTAGCAGAGGAGGCAACTGCCACATGTGCAGATGTGTCTCATTAACTATTCCTTTTGTCCTTCTTTGGACATTTTCTGTCTTATTATGAAATAAAGAGAAAACTGCTTCATTCAAAATACTAACAAGATTCTTCTTGTCAATAGTACAAATTTGTCAATAAAGGAAATTAAACAAATAAAAATGTGTTTTTGAAATTAAAAAGGAATTTAATTGAGAGCTCTAGTTAAGGGTCACATGTTCTAACAAAATCTAATTGACATTTCTTTTTTGTAATTATCTAACATTTGTAATGCTGATGCTACAGTATATTAACACATTTAAGGTCTTAAACTCTACTCCTAAATGTGGTGGTTTTATTGAAAATGCCCTTCCTCTTCATGGAAGTTCTGTATTGTTATATATTTCTTAGGATTTAGTTTGCGCATCTTTGGACATATACGTGTTAGTTCATCTGTGTAAATATTTAAAATAGTAAATATTTATGAGTAAATATTTAAAAAATATAATTAGACTACACTGAAAACTGCTTGCCAAACTCAAACTGATTCTCAAAATAGGATTAATATTCCAATCAAAAGTGCTCATAAATGTGTATAAACACTTTTGGGGGGGCCATGGTGCAGCGAAAGGGCGGTCGACCTCTGATCGGAAAATTGCAGGTTCGATTCCCACCTTGCCTGCCTATGTGTCAACATGTCCTTGCGCAAGACACTAAACCCCACCTTGCCTCTGGTGGGAGGTTGGCACCAGTGTTTGTCAGCGGAGCCGCCACCAGTGCGTGAATGTGTGTGTGACCGGGTAAATGAATGTGTGACTGTAAAGCGCTTTGGGCCTTCGAGGAAGGTAGAAGTGCTATACAAGTACACCCCACTTACCATTTACCATACAATAGAGGTGCAATGATTAATTGATTTACTGATGTATCAAACCAGATTTGTCTGAGGCAAGTCGATAATCGAATCGAATCAACCTATACCATTATAAAATCATTTCAAAAGGAAATAAATCGAACATATTCAATTCTGGAAAATACCATTTGGATTGAGACCTAGTAAATGTATTTGACTATAACTTAAAAATGTCTAAATGTCATCACAGCTTACAACACATGTGAGGGCAGCACAAAATAATCAAGCCATCATTACAGTTTTGAATTTTGCAAAGACATACAGTGCGGTAGAATGTTCTAATAATGTTCAGTTTCTATTATTTTGATGTGGAAACACAACTGTGGGCTGAACTTTAAGAAACTAACATGTGAATGGATTCGCCATTAACCTTCGTTTACTTGTTTGTTTATATACATATTTCATTTACACTTGATTATCTTTCAAGAAATAAAAGGAATCTGGAAAACGTTGCCTGCACTGTTCAGTACCAGATATTTAACTCTGAGTCACACTGGTTGATGTTTTGCCTAAAGATGGACTGGATCGATTTTAGGTCAATAAATCATATTGGATAATGCAAAATGAACCAATATGGACTATGAATCGTATCATCAACCACAAATTTTGATACGACTTGAATTGTTGTTAAAAGGAGTCATTACAGCCCTAGTATATGGTGACAAATGTTGCAGTTAGTAGCTTAAAAAGCTTCAGAGTCTAAGGTTCCATTAACATGATTGTTGACCCCACGTCTGGTTTATTCTAGTAGGTGGCAGTCCCTTTTATGTTCTCATATTAACAAGTTGCCCATAATTTACTTGAAATTGCCTTATTTTTGTTGGGACACACGGCTGACAGAACGTTACTTGCACAAAACAGTGAGATGCACAGAAAGAAATGGCCTTGACATTGGTTGGAAATACAATCTGCTTTGGGTTTTTTAAATTCCTTGACTAAGAAACTATAATGACATAAAAAGGTGACTGTCCTTAAAGTCTCTCAAGTCTCTAAAGTCTCTCAAGCGGACCTGGGGGCTGGCTCACTGGAACCCTCTGGGGCTTTCCCTTCCCATCACAGAGGGGGTAGGGCACTTTAAGGGTAAGGGAGGGGGGGGGGATTGTAGTGGGTAGGGTTATGGGGGGTGGCTGTGGGTGCGTGGCGATCTCTGGGTTGCTCGGGTCGCGTGCCGCGGCTGGCTCGCGGACACGGGGCACCGATCGGGTGGTGGGCGGCTCTTGGGTTCTGGGGCCCTGGCTTCGTCCTTGGCCCTTGTCTCTGCGTCCGGCGCCCGGCGGCCCCCGTGGCTGCCGCCTGGTACGGCTAAGCGCTCCTGTCCTGTGGCTTGGGGGCCGGACACCGGGTTCACTTATGCCTCTGGGCGTAGTGGGGGCCCCTGTAGGGGGGCCTTCTCTGCGCCTAGCTGGTCGGGTGGGCGGTCCCCGCCTCCCCCCCTCCCGGGCTGCCTGGGTCCGGTGTGGGGGGGGCCCTGGCCTTGGGGGGCCTCTCCTCCCCTTTCCTGGTCTGGCTGCTCTGGCTGGGTAGGATCTGGTTCCCCACAACACAAGGTTCACTTCGGCAGCATGCATGTATCTCCACCCCCACGTACACGTGCACACTGCCACACTGCTCCCTGTCTGCTTCATCCCTCCTTCTGACCTACAGTGTATTGATGGACAGATATTTTCCACTCATCTTCGTGTCAGATTTTTACCCATGATGGAATATTTGTCTTTCCAGCAGATCTAGTATAATTGTTACAGCTTAAAAGAATAACTGATCCAAATCAGTGCTTGTATCCCCCCTTTTTTCACCTTTCTTCCTTTTACTCTCTTCCACCACCACCACCCCCCCCCCCCCCCGACACACATTTTCCCTCTTCCTCCCCACACACACTAAATATAACAGATAAAGAAATAAATAATTCAACAAAAAGGGGTTAATTCAGATCTACACTCTGGCTTCTAAAGTTCTACAACCTCTTTTTGTGATAGTAAAACCTGTCCAACACAAAAGGCCTGCAGCTCTAATCTGTTTGCTAAGTTGTTGGACAGAACAAGTGAAGAAAAAAAAAAAAAAAAAAAAAAAAAAAAAAAGTCTCTCAAGCCTTCTTTTTTCAAATTCTTGCATAAAATACATAAAAGCTTATTGAAAATAGAGCACATTTGTTTTGTTTTTTCTCTTTAATTCAATTATCTCTTGAGCGACACACACCTGTGTCAGCCTTTTAATTTGCACTTACATTGATATCCTCCAAGTCCAGAAAGTTTAATATGATCCCATTCCTCTTCCAGATGATTGGTGGACGCAGTGTTCCCTGAATCGCACATGTGAGAACAGCGCTCAGGCCCACGGTTACCGTGGAGATGCTGACTCTCTGGTCTTCTGCCAGACTGAGCTGGACTACCTCTGCAAAAGCGGGGAGAAACATGGTTGGTGGTCAAAAAGGGAAATAAGGAAGAAGTTTTTGCAAGACAAAAAAAATCATATGTAAAAGGAAAGTGGAAGAGAAAGAAAAAGTCACAAGTTAGAGTTTTGATGTAAGCAGAAGCGTGGCAAACTGTACATTTCTGATGGATCTGATGTGATCTGATCTGATCACAACAAGAAACACCATCAGCAGTTTAAGAGAACATATTTGCAATCTCAATAAAAACATCCAAAGAAAAATATTTTTCCTCATTATATTTTTTTTAACTTATCAAGCAAACAGGTGAGAGCGTAAGACCTCTTTGGTTTTACTTTTACCATACGCGTTTAAGAATCTTCAGACACATGAGGTGTATATCTGTTTAAACCTCCTTTGTTTTTGAAGCTCAGCTTTAATTTATATTAAAAATGTTTTACATGTCCAGCACAAATTCAAAATACTTCTCTGCCACTCCAGATTGGATACAAAACCCTCTCACAGTATTCAACCATAGGCTTTCTCTAGATCTACAAAGACACAACACAGCTCCTTCTGTCCTTTGTTCTTCTCCAGAAGCATCCTCAAAGCTTGTATTGCTTCTGTGGTTCTTTTCCTGCTCTTAAGAAATGCTCACTTTTGACCTGAGTCCAGCTTCTAATACTCTAATACCCATAGCTTCATTGTGTGATGGATCCTCTTTGTTTTTCTGTATTCCACATCTCTGCATGTATCCCTTCTTCTTTTGGACAGCAGAACACTTCTCCATTCGTCAGGCATCCTCTCACTTTCCAAGATCTTGTTAACCAGCACAGTTTGAAACTCTTCTGCTACCTCTCCTAAACTCTTCTACACCTCTACAGGTACTTTTTCAGGACCTTTCCTCTCTCCCTACTCTTCTATGCCGTCCTCCCTTTTCTCATTACAGTTACACATCTTTACCACTTTCTACTTCTGCTTCTAAGCTAATTTTCCTCCTAACATAGTCCTTAACTTCTTCATTCCACCTCCAGTCTGCGTTCCTCTTTCCAGATGACACACCAAGTACCTTCCTCTGATCACTGTAGCTGAAGCTCTCCAGTCATAGGAGAACCTCCTGATCCCCTTAAGCACGAGCACAATTAAACTGAACTCACAATTTTTTTCTCTGACTATTTTGTAAATGAGAGAGAATAAACTCAGAATAAAAATGACAGCTTTTAGTTTACATAGTTCCTTTTTATTCTAAGTAAAAAAAAAAAAAGGCATGAGTTGTTAAATCTCTTGAGCTAGTATAAAACAAACCATCCTTCTATCCTCCATTTTTTCTTTTCTCTGCCTTCCTTGTACATATTGGTCATGCAAAATGACATTTATTTGATATTTATACAACTGGAAGAGGTTTTCTGTTTGGAGGCGTGTGTGAATTTAAAGTTCAGGCATGTTCCCAATGACATGTCCCCGTGTCACCCTGTGTTAGCACTGGTTGGTGCAACAAGTTACACTTGGAATACAAATTAATTTAGGAGACACCTTAGAGGAATGCAAATGAAGCAAGTGGATGACTGAGCAAATAATGTTTCCTTAAACCATATCAAAAATGTGTGTCTATTTTTGCTTTTTTTCAAACTTTATTTTAGGCTAATTTTAATAAAAATGTCTGGTAACTGGGCATGGAATAGAAGATGGAAAATCTCAACTTTCAGAAATAACACCTAAAAAAGAAGGCAAAGTAGAGCACTTTGAATGTAAGCTATGTTTTTTTCTTCAAATTTTAATTGACATGTTTTGGATGTTCATGCTAAAATTAATGGCTTGTTTTCTTCTCAAAAACAATTTCAAAAAGGTTGATTAAAGATTCAGTTTACCTGTGAACACGAGATAAAAATGACGCGCAGATTGTATCCTCCTGTCGCTTACACATCAGCAGCACAACCCAGCACTGATGCAGCAGCCTCAAATAGACCCAGCTCACTGGCCATCTACTCTGACTTATAAGGTAACTGCTTAGTGCTTAGAGAATCTCTCCCCCTGTTTCTGTTACAGTGGCTGCTGGAAGAACTTTATTCAAGTGCAAGTTGATTAAAACGTACATGAGATCTATGCAATTGCATTATTGCATTATTTAAATAAAAGAATGTCAAAGACAAAGTTATTAAGTTTATATATGTTTACATGTATAAAGCAGTGGGAGTTACTGCAATGCAAGGGGGCGCCACCCAAAAACTTTCCTAGGATATCAAATGGGTGAGGGCCGGCCCTGCAGCCCCTTCATTGTTTTCACGGTTTTCTTATGTTAATGGTTAAACACTTTTGTAAATGCATATCATTTTTCATGATGTGAACTAAGTTTTGTGTAAAATGGAACATATTTTAAAAGAATGCATTTTAGGTCATAAACAAAAAAGACAAATTTAAATAGAAACGCAAAGGTTTTTATTTCTTTTCTTTTGCAAAAGTGTGTCTTTACATAATAATAAAGTATCCTTAATTGTTTTTGCTTTTATATTTATATTTGCAGTCATGGCTGTTCTAAAATGTTGAAAAATTATGGAAAATTGGTGAGATCATTAGACTTCATAACCAGGCAGCAGTAATAAAGCCACTAAACCATCTGATCTTCATTTCAGCATCCACGGGGGACAGAATTCAATTTCCCAAACATGCTTTGAGTAGATGGCTACCGTGTACTGAAATGTTTATGGGAAGTGTCCCGCCTAGATGCAGACTCTGACAAACGTTACTGTAAAAGACCCTGGGACATTAGCTGTCCGTATCCTGTAGCTCTTCTAGTGATAGATGTATCTGCGCTGACAGCTAGGTCTGCCAGTGATATTTCAGAATGTCTTGGGTACAGTGCACTGCCAGGCCCAACAAAGTTATTATTCAACAGATCAGTAATTTGGCTGGCAGAACAGGCTTTTGAGTGCCATGTCGACAGATGAAAGATGAAGTGCATTGATTTGACATGGCTTGGAGGGGCCATTTTTGGTGGTACTATGAATTTCAACTAGACCACCGCTTGCAATGAATTCGGTACAGTCTGTGAAAGCACTGTGTGTGTGGTTTGCTTTGTCAGCACCACCTCGCTGTTCAGATGGACACCCAACACTATTTTGTATTGATTCCTTTAAGGTAGACAAGGAAGATGCGTTTTTAAAAGTTTGCTGCTGAAGAAAATTTCCTAAAAGTTCTCTGTGCATCTGCAAAATGTCCATTACTAGAGTGTTGCAGATAAACCTTTGTGAGGCGCCGATGTTGACAACTGCATCGGAAATACACTGTAAATGGAGGTAGTAGAGCAATCAAGTTAAGACTTGCAAGTTAAAAGGTTTACTCTTGCACAAACATGTCTTATTTCTATAATAATATCCAAGTGCTATACATTTTTTCAGAATTTATGAAAAAAGAGGCTTGCTCTCAGAACAAGCGGATGTGAATTTTTAGTTAAGGCCCTGCTATAAATACGAGTGTAAATGTCCAAAGGGGCTATGTGTTGTAAATAAAGCAAGGCTTTCTAAAGACTTTCCATCAGATCTCTTCTTTCTGACTACTCTGTGTTTGTGTCTATGAGTTGTGGTTTTTTGCATTATTTGGCTGGCGGTGCAACAATCCCACTATGTTCTCCCCAGACATTTGACATACATTCAAGAATGAGCTAAGCAAGGACTTAGCAGATGGTGTTCACACTGGACTAGCAGGGGGGTGTCTTCTTCTTTTTCCTTTGCTACTGTTTACTAGTGCATGTCTGCCACCTACTGTTGGAAGAGACTTGGTGCAAAATGTGGAAGCGGTGCAAATCTCGGGAATCTTTCTCCAGGCTTTTTCCTTCACAGCTCTTTTCCAATATATGAAAGACTTGCTGTCATATCATTCCATCAGAGCACAAATCGCAATTAATAATTTCTCCTCGGTGATTGATTTTCACTTTTGTAATTTTAAGGGGACGTCATCGCAATCAATCCCTGTTTGGTCAAAGTTCAAAGAATATTAACAAGCACGTTCAATATTTTGACAGCAATCGTAGAAACTTGCAAAGCGATGTGTGAATGCGAGAACTTTGAAGGTGGAAGTCTGAAACATGTATATAAGGATAGCTTTAACCTGCATTTCCAAGGGTGGTGTGAATGTAGCGACTTATAGCCTGAACAATATGGTAAATTTATTCTTATTTTTCTATCTTGTTCACAGAATTTGAGTTTCTTTTTCTCTATAAAGCACTTTAAACTCTTCCCTCTTGCAGTTTTCCAGTTTCAAAAAGTATTAATTGGTTTTAAACTTAACTCAAAGATGACTGTAAATGCCCTCTGCAAAGAATCTAAAAAGGACCCGTTAGAGCATTTATATTTGGATCCATAAGCACATTTTAGACAGCCCCTTAGAAAGTGTTTTATAGCAGTTCCTTAAAAGCACTACTATTAAACCCAACAACAGTCCTGTTCTGACCAACCTCAGACAACCCAGACAAACATTCCCACAGGCAGCGTTTGCTCTGCCCTGACCCCATGTCACAACATTAGCTTGTTAAAGAATCCCACAGTTTCACACTCGCAAAATAACTCCTATGTGCAAATCAATAACTGACCTTCAAGGGATTCAGGAACTCCACTGATTGATCAGACCCACTGCCAGCTGAAAGATGAGCTGCTTCATCCAGATCTCCGGACTAAGACTTTTAAAAAATCTTCAAAGAATTCAAAATATGTACTTCTCAATAAAAAATGGAGGTTTGTTCAACTCCAGAAAGAAAAGAAAAAAGTTAGGTTTATTTTATCCAATAAAAGTCTGTGATTTCGGAGTTTATATCTGATAAGTTTGATTTGATTGATTTGATTTTATTTATTGATTTATTTCAAGCATTGTAGTCAAAGCAATAAAGAATTTACACATATTTATCAAACTCATTACAGAAATGATGAAATGCATTGATTAAAAAGACAGAAAACAAAACAAAAATGTCACTTAAATCACATTTGCTTAATTAAATACAGTGATCATTAACTGAAGTATAAGGAGAGTTTGATTTATTGCTTGAAAAGGAGTGGGAAGAAGCAAGCTTATATAATCCCACCCCTACTGAGTTCATTCATTTGATAGTTTTAGTGTTTTAAATCCAGTTCTGATCAAATAGATTCTCTTGAAGTAACAAAATCCAGTGTCTAGTCATGACTGATTATCTTTAGAAAACATTAATTCATGATTTCAGTAAACAGTAACGGTACCGATATGTAATAATCATTGATTATCATTAGAACACATGATCACATTAAACCAGAAATTATTGTTACACATTGCAGATCAAGTAAACAAAATCAATAGCTGATTGGTTGTAATTCAAACTCTTTTTTTGGTTCCGGGTCACGGCTGGACGCGTGGTCGCAGCTCTCTGCGGATACAACTATCTTCAAATGACTTAATAAGTTGATTTTCTCCAAAAAGAGAGCTGACCATGGCCCCTAAGAAAACCCAGGATTATGACGATCTCAAAAAGACCCTTGATGATATTCAAGAAACGCTTCGATCTTTTATGGATCAGGTGTCGGCTAAGCTAACGCCACTGTGGGAGATGATGGAAGAGTTCCGAAGATTTCGGGCTCAAAACGAGCACGAGAAAACCGGGTCGACATTCTGGAGAAACGACTGGACGATGTGGAACAGCAAGTAAGGATGAATAATGTCATTCTCACTGGATTACCAATCAAACCTGGAGCGAAGCTGAACGCCGGAGCAAGCACTGCTAATGCTAATGCTAGCGCTAGCAGAGCTAGCAGTGCTGATAAGGAGCGCGGTGAAAAGTCTCTGGAACAGCAAATACATTCATTTCTCACATCTAAAGGTATTTCCCTGGATCTCAACACCATGGAGACCTGCCACCTGCTCCCCAGGAGAAAGGAGATGGATAAACCAGCGATCCTCATCAGGTTTGTGAATCACAAACACAAGCTAGCTCTGATGAATCAATGTAAAAACCTCAAAGGATCTAATGTTTATCTGAACGACCATCTGACCAGGAGGAATGCTGAAATCTCCAAACATGCACGGCTTCTCAGGAAGCGTAAGCAGATTGAGAACACTTGGGTTAAAGGCTGCAGGATTTACGTCAAACCACTCGGTCCACCGGACCGGTCCAAGGTTCTGGTTGTAAACACCATAAAAGACTTTGAGAAGTGCTTGTTTACGGTTGTCTGAAACAACATGGAGTAAAACACCAGAGATCCTAATAATTTCAAGAAATATGATGCATGGATTCCTCACTTTCTCCATACGTCTGACGTCACCTGAATCAACAGCAGAGAGTTCTGACATGCAGACAACTTGACCTCAACTTTCACTGAGCTGATATCAGCTGAAGAAGGATATGGACCTGAATCTAATGTCTGCAGACATAACATGGAAGAGACTAGAAACTGTTTTGAACCCAGAAGGACAGCTGTTATTCAGCAGAAGAAGAAATGCCAACCTTGGACAATCGACAGATTATGGACCCTTATATTTTCTTCCCCTTACAGCATTACCTTATTAAATATAAAGAAAAGAAGAAAAAATAAATAAATAAATAAAGAAAGAAAGAAAGAAAGAAAATTGATCGATGTTTAATGATATTACTTCACTTGCTCCAATAATTGATAAATTGATTCAAAAATCTTTCCTAATGTGACATAATTTTGCACATGTTTTTAACTTTTGATACTTGATGAAAGTTTACTATGAAAATCTCTGAAACAGTGTTGTGTCTATTTTACTGATAAAGTATTATGTTATAATCATATGAATGACTTTTATGAGTAACATAATCTGCATATATTTTAGATAACCTATCTGCATTTGCCATGTTGATTTCTAAAAGAGTTTTTTTTTTTTTTTTTAACATAATAATTAAGTAATTCATCTTTGTCATGTGCTTTATCGATACCTTATGATTTTTAATTCTGTCTGATAAAAACTGGGAACCGGATATTGATAAATCATGTAATAAAATGGTTATAGTATAACGGGGTGGGATTATACAAATTCTCTTCCTTCCACTCCATTTCAAGCAATATTTATTAATATGTCTAATTATCCTAAGTTTGATTAGTTACTGTATGAATGTACAACTGAAGATTATATTGCTTTTGTGTATTGTTTCTACTTAATTGCTTGAAATAAACCATTTCAAATCAAAATCAAATCAAAACCTTTCAGTAATCATTATTGCACATTACAATGTAACACTCAGTGGTTATAATTAAAAGAGCTTTGATTATTTCACCACAATCAAGTTCACACATGTATTTGGAATTATTCAAACACCTGTTGATCCTTAAATCCTCTTATCTTCATATCCTGAAATAAGAGTTTCTTTATACATTTTCTTGAATGATTGAATATTTGAACATTTTTTGAGCTCATCACTTAAACCGTTCCAAAGTTTAGTGCCAGACACCGACACACAGAAACTTTTCTTTGTGGTTCTTATCAATTTGATCTTGAAGTTCCTACATCCCCTCAGTCTGTAGCCTCCTTCATTTTCTAAGAACTGTTTTTGGATAT
Source organism: Oryzias curvinotus (assembly GCA_023969325.1). NCBI lineage: Eukaryota > Metazoa > Chordata > Actinopteri > Beloniformes > Adrianichthyidae > Oryzias > Oryzias curvinotus. The sequence continues at coordinate 27,558,459 of CM043719.1, forward strand.
TGAATGGTAACGATTTCCAACTGGCTTTGTATAAAAGTACAACAACAACAAAAATCAGAAAAGAAAAGAAAAAGCTTTTATTTTTCAGAACCTTTTCACACTGAACTGGGAAATTGATAAATATAAAATGTTGCCAAATCTTAGGTTTTTTTGTTTGTTTGTTGTTTTTTGTGTGTAGGTGATTAATAGCTCTGTTGACAATGATGAGCCAGATGGATCCTTTGGGTAAAAGATCAGCCACCAGGCTGTCTGAGAAACCTTAGTTTAAGCTCAAGCCTGAAGCTCTTCTCCAGGCAAGAGAAACTGAGTCTGTAAGACTAAACTTCTCACTTTATTCCAAAATATGTCATATTGACGGTGGATAGTAAAAAAAAACCTCAAACTCAAACTCAAAAAAACTCAAATTAAATGTCAGAGTTTGCATGCAGCTTAACTCAGAACACAAGATTGTCGCTGACTTCATTATCATCACAGGATTTTGTTTGATTTCTATTTTTGATTGACAGCCAAACAGACTGACCAGTAACATATAAAATCTTATAAGAGTAGTGATGCAGGAATATCCCGGAGGAAATCCACCAATCAGCATAACATAAACAGATTTAGGATACAATCATCACAACAAATCCTCACCACAAATACACAAACACACAACAACACACAGGTCTGAAAAGTCTTTAAAACTGTCATTTCTCTTGTTATCTTTTCCTATTTTGTACATCAGGCATCTTTCCTTTCACAATATTGTGAGGAACCCTGAAAAAAAGTTTGGAGCTTTTAAGATAAACCCTTAAGAAAAAAAAAAAAAAAACTGGACTGTTTAAATATTCTCTGACTCCTCATTTTATTTAAGGTAACAGATTTTTTGGGTTTACTTCAGTGTAAAATCCAAATGAAAAAGACTCCACAAGTAGGTTTTTATAGTATTTCTATTTTCTATTTAAAAATGATAAAAAAACAACTATTTTTTATCATTTAAGACCATCATCTTATTACCTGGGGTATTTGAACTAAACAGCGTGTGCAAAAAGGAGATTAGAAAACTAGTTAGAAAAGCTAGTTAACTATTAACTGTTATAAAAGCATCAAATTATATGATCAGCTCTCTTGGACAGATCAGATTAATCATATAGTATCCAAGATGGGCAGAGGAATCGCCCTGGCTCGGAGGTGTGTGCAATATTGTCCACCTTCAGTCATGAGGACAGTTGTACAGTCTTTGGTTTTGTCACATCTGGAGTATTGCCCAGTCATTTGGTCTAGTGCAACACAGGGGCATCTAAAAAAATTACAACTTGCCCAAAATCGAGCTGCCAGGGTGGCTCTTGGTTGCTCTTTTTGGACCAATGTGAACGAGATGCACACCATTTTAGGTTGGTTGATGGTAAAAGACAAAGTACAACTCAGTCTTCAATGCTTAATGCACAATGTCATTTTTAAAAAATGTCCACAATATTTGGTAAACAAAGTTTTATACAGTGGGTATTGTCACCAATATCAAACTCGTCAGGTCAGCTCTGGTGATTTGATTGTTCCTTTTTCAAGATCTAACTGTATGAGAAGAACAGTGCTGTTTAGATCTTCTGTTGTATGGAATCAAGTGTCTGTAAGGACAAGGCTTATTAGTAACAAATATCATTTCAAAAAGATTTTAAAACTAAGCTACATGGACTACTTACAATAACTAACAATTTGAATGATTTGCTTTTATGAAATGTATTATTATTGATGTTGATATGTTGCTATGTGTTTTGATATGCTGGTACAAAAATGAAATTGTTTTAACTTATTTTAACATGTGAAGCTTTTAAGGTAAATATGATGAATTAGTCACTATATTTTGTGAAATCAGCTTTGGTTTTTGTGAAATTGGTCAAATGTATGTATTTTTTGCGTATGGACCCCAGGAAGACTAGCTTTGTGGAAGCTAATGGGGCTCCAAATAAATAAACAAATACACTGTTATAAAGGACTTGTTAAGTAACAGTTAATAGCTTGTTAATGATTTATGAATCTGACTGTAGGAAGATGCTGTCAGCACAACATTGGGTGGTTATTTAAATTGACACTTTTCTTTGGGTTAGTTAGTGGATTATTTTAAACTGAACTAAGATGGCAAACAGGCAGAAACCACTGAAAATAAAACACTTTCTCCATGAAGTCTGTGATGCTGAAGACACTTAAGCCTGGGAAAACCAAAAGGATTCCTCTCTTTCTGACAGTGGCTCTGTGCCTCAGAGTGGATTAGTTTGTCAGTCATGTCACATGCACATCCTCCATTATAAGACATTTATGCAAATTAAGCATGACACACTTATTTAAATTTGACTGTTCTGTACAAACCTTTTTTCTCTTTGTAAATCTGTTGTCAAATTTTAATCTTAAAGATCCATGCTGATTAAAAAAGCTGATTTTAAAGAGGGGAGCTTGTATTATTAGCATTTCACTCAAATACATCCTATAAGATGGTAAAGTGAAATAAGATTTGCATTTACACACTAAGATTATCTTAAACTGTTAGAATATGCTCATGTCCAAATAACGTCCCCACACCCACAGACATGGTGTCTGTAATTAACATCAGGAAAACAAAAGAAGCAATTTGTTGACAAGTGTTTCCATACATTCAGCTAAAATTCCTTACAACTTTCATTTTGTCTTTTTTTTATCTTTTTTTTTAGTGTTTTAGTGTTTGGACAAGTATGCACTTCTTTAAAATGCAATCTCCTGCCAAAATGAAGGTCATGAGTCCAGAGGAAAGAAGTGCCATGTCAGGTTTTGTGGCCCTTGTGGGCCTAGGCTAAACCTTGGCATATTGGCCTCTCCTCTGGGCTTGGCTCCTTAGACTTGGTTTGTCAGACTGTGCAAATATCACGATTCCCAGTTGAATTCTTCAAAAAGACATAAAACCATTTACCTGGCACCTCACCAGAGGTCATTTGACCTTGACAGTAACTACAGAGACACATCCCCATACGAAATAACACCTTAGATCTTCTCCTTCAGGGTGATGACTAGTTGAAGGTTGTTTTAATAAAACTGGCTTTTGTTGCTGGGTATCTGTGTTACGCAGTGTTTTTTTTTAATGGCAAGCAGCATATTAAACCATCAGAACTTGAAAATACCCTCAGGTTCAGGACATTTTACTTTGAGGAAAATGAATCTGCAACCAAATGTCTTTAACGCTGAGGGGAAGAGAGGGGCTGGACTGCCAAGTAATTAGCAGTTGGTTGGGAGTTGATCAGATGGTGGAGAGAAGCACTCAGGAGTTTATTGAGTGTGCTAGAAATGTTTGGCAAAAGTTCCCAGAGATGACGCATTGCATTTGACTAAAGAAGCAGCACTTAAAACACCTCTAGGTGAGAAGAAGGTGCAAGTTGGTGAGATTCATTAGACGTTTCTTTTAATTTATTGGATATTCTTGGACATTTCCTGAATGATACACATTTACACCATTACATTACAAGCATTTTTGTCAAGTTTGTGGTAAATAGTGTATACTTTTATAGCGCTTTACTACAGTCATAAGCTGCACACACACCAGTCATGTTTGGTGCATTCAGAAATGCGCCAAACACTTTTTTTTTTAATGCGCTTTTGGCATATTTGGCATATATTTTCTACCAGATAAGCATGTACTCACATTTGGATGGAGGCCTTGTGTGAAATGTTGAGGTGGTACAAATGTTGCAAACCTTGCTCTAAGTTTTTTTTTTTTTCATAGCTCTATTTTGATATATGAAAGACAATTGCGGCTGGGTACAAACCTAATTATCAATTAGTCATTTATGATCGATTTTCAAACTGCTAGCACATTCCTGTTTTGAAGTGCCCCACGTTTTGTATGTAGAGCCCAAAAATGGCCTTAAACCTTGCATAACAATGCATAAATATGAGAGTTTTGTACATTGAAGCCCAAAATGCGCATATGAACAAGTTTACATAGACTTTTCATTGGAAGCGGTCGCTCAAACCAAACCTGCGATCTTCCAACAAGATGTCAACCGCTCTACTTGGGCACCACGACCACCATATTATTTTTTTGTGTCTATCCAAAACAGAATTAGAGATTTCTGGAAAGATGTTTGCTGTTTAAAACTTAGATTGCCGGCATAAGATGTAAAACTATGCTCTAAATGTGAAAGCCTTGAGAAGAAAAATGAACACAAACTTCAATAAATAATTGTAGTGCTAAAAAAAGAATACCAGTTGGCAAGCTGATTTCAGCAACTGCCCATGTTAGGGGTTTCTTGTGATAGAAGAGACTATATTCACTTGATTTGTGGAAACTGAGGGGGCAAAAGATGCAGCTGTTAATATGTAAAATAATTTATACATCTAATTACTATAACTAATACCAGAGAACCATTTCTTGACACCTGTACCCAAGACGTTAAAAAGATAGGCTCTAAAGTAGCAACTGCACAAATATTTTCTAGACAGTGGTTAACGCAGTACATGTACAGAGACAGAGATCCCACTGAGACTCTACAGTGGTCACAAATTATGTTGTTTTGTCATTTTGCATTTATTAGGGGCTGTCCTCTCTGCAGGGATGCTGCAGCTAGCAGCATATTTGCAATTATTACTTTAAATTTACTAGCAAGTTGGATATTAAACTTTATTTTGTTTGAGTGCATGAAAACTCATTTTTTTCATGTCCAACATCTCTACACCGTATCACATCCTGTAAATAAGCTGCACATGTACAAGGTTAATTTACTATCTCCATGCACACGATCTTTTGTTGTTGTCCTGCCTGACTTCTGCTCACAAATTTACTCTTTACTCCGTCTCTCTCACACTTGCACACACACATTGAAATTAATGCTTTCTCTTTGAGAGTGCTGCTGGTGATTATTCATGGGGAGGATAGTAAGGGGTAGGGATGAGCAATCAGCAGCTAGCTCATTAATCACACTGTATGCAGACCCTTAATCTCCTCCACAGGTACAGAGGAATCCTCTGCTGCCACTCCTCATTGCTTCTCTACTCTCTTCTCCTTCTTACTGTGCCTCCTTCTGTTGTCCACCCACTATCTCATTTTCTCCTGGTGCTGTGTTTGCATCCATTACAGACTTTGTCCCTTTTAGACTCCTTAATCTTAATATATATGTAACCATGAAAACCTACGGTCATAACTATCTTCATAATTTTTTTTTTCTTCTTTGTATTTGTAGTTTTTCTTTTTAAACTGAAAGTACTTTATTATTTTTTAACTAATTTCTTTCTGTACATACATTCATGGGCAGGGAACATGTCTAATTTTAAAGATGGTGGTGGGATGGGGTGGGATTACGGGGTGGGATTATATAAATTCGTTTCCTTCCACTCCCTTTCAAGCAATATTTATTAATATGCCTAATTATCCTAAGTTTGATTAGTTACTGTATGAATGTATAACTGCAGATTGTTTTGCTTTTGTGTATTGTTCCTACTTGATTGCTTGAAATAAACCATTCAAAAAAAATAAATAAATAAATAAAAAGATCCAGTCCAATGAAAACTGTGTTGTTGCTGTTTTTAACCTGTTCTCGTAAACATTTCCTCATGGAAGAGGACATTCATTTAAAAAATAATTAGCTCAAAACTGCATTTCTGCATATTTCTTGATTAAATTGTTGTGAATCAAGAGCAGACAAATAAAAAAAAGCAGTTTGAAAAAGATTGCATTTGTGATGCTGGGTGGGGCACAAGCTCCCCCCCTCTGCTCCATTCTGATGCATCCACTTGTAGGCAACTCAAAACTGTACGGCATGTTAGCTCCAAAATTGATTGCCATTTTCGCTGATTTTTGGTTGTAGGGGGGTTGTAAGCTAACGGAACACAAAGGATGATGGGAAATGAACACAGGCTTACTCCCCGCCAACAGTGCCACCACAACTATGAGAATAAACTTCTGCTGCTCTGCAGAAATAGAAAAACAACAGCTGTTTTGATTTTGGCTAAAAACAACACAAATCACAATTAAAAGACCAAAAGACAATTTAAAAGACCACTGGGAACAACAGGATAAATTCTAGTAAGTTCTCCTTCCTTTTTAATGTAAAAGCAGCCGTTTCACCAATGTGTATGTGTTTTTTGGAACTCTCTCAGGATTTTCTACCCTGCAAGAGGTGTGGAAAATGTGCAGCCAGAAATCGCAGGTGTTCTTAGTAAGTGAAAACTCACAATTGGGATATGAGCTTGGAAAAGAGAAAAATGAGTAATTACCCTAAATTATGCAGTGTACCAGTTGTAGATGGTCATTTCCTCTGTTCTCTGCTCCAGCATGACTCAAAGTTTGTTGGACACATTTTTCAAGCTTTTTTTCAAAGCTTGTGGCTTTAAAAGACTAACTTGAAGAACATTCTGTCTTGTCTCAATGTTTTGAACAAATATTATAATCAAATGCTGTTGTAAAGTAAAAGTATGAAATTAAATGTAACGCATATATTAGGTCAGCCAAACAAAAAAAATGTAAATACACAAAGAGAAATTTAAAAAATGCAGTACAAAAGATGCTTGTCGTTTCTAGTTTGATTAAGATGAGAACATTTTAAATATGAGAGGCCAAAAGGGTCATCCTGCTCTGAGGAGCTTAGTGGAAAAAAATCTGACAGTCTGGAGCTAATCTCCCAAACTTTAGATAGCCAGATGAGGTCCAATTTCTTAACGCTATGCTCTCATCTGATGGCAACATAAGATCTCTGACATCATGAGGAATCTTACATCAGTATAAAAAAAACACAGAAAAAAACCTTCTTCCTTCAACATGACTACCCTCCTGCAGAGTTTTTGGACCTCACTTGACAGGACTGACTATGTGGTCTCTTATTTTTAAACTCCTTTTGCTTTTTGGAAGAGGATTAGTGGCCCGGAACACAACTTAACTGAAGGTTTGATCAGATATGAAGGTCCAGCTTGGCTGGGAAAGAATGCAAAATGAAAAGCACTAAGCGCTTTACGTCTGATGATATATTCATGCAGTGAAACAGAATCCTATGTCCGCATCATGAAGTAACTTAAGTCTTTGGAACTTCTGGGAATTTTCTCACTTTGAGCAACAAAACAGGGGTTGGAGTTGCAGGGCAGAGCAATCGTTTTTCTAAATGGTTTCCAGCTAAATAATCTTTCCACTCTGAAATAAATGCATCAGTCCCTCTGAGACAGACACTGTCAATTGCTGCACAATTTCCCGTAGAGTACTTTATCTTTTGTCCTTTTCTATGTAATCATTTCTATGAAAATAAAAGGTAAACTAATTTATCATGGATTTTCCAAGTATAGGAACAATCGTGCAAGCTAGAGGACAGACATGTCTGCCATAGGTGAAAAAATGGGCAGTTATAATTACCAAATAGACTGTTTCAGCCAAAATCAAATACATTGTTTATTTATTTATTTATTTTTTACAGCTATCTGCAACTCTATAAGGCTTTAGTGGAATAAAAATAAAGCTAATTTTCCTTTAGTAATGAGTGTTTTTGTAGATGATAAAAGATGTGTCCAAACATTAGCTTTCACATTAACTATGCAAACCAAGGGAAAGTCGACAAGAGACACTACATAGGTCAAGCAGACTTCTCCAACTCTGGAAATGTGTCATCTAAAGTTGGGCTAACTTTGAAAATGTTCACTATAGTTGCATTTATTCTACAAAGCCTTTCTCCTAGCAATGTGTGATGTAGAATTTCCTCAAACTGGGATTCTTCTTTTCCTTTCGCCACAACCAATCAGCTTCCTCCAACCAACCCTTTCTTCTGCATCCTCTCCTCTAACACCAGATACCTTCATGCCTTTGTTCACCGTATCCATAAACCCTGGAAGTGATCTATTCTATAGCAATAAAATCACTGCAGTACAAGCCCCCCTTGAAATAAGTAAAACATTCTGGTACTGTAAATAAAAATCTAAGACACAAGGTCTTACCAAGAATACTTCTTTAAAGAAAAATATTCTGGTCACTAAGATGGGTTTTCTTCAGTTAAAATTACTTTGCTGTTAAAAAAAATAATCTTTAAAAGATAATTTTTCTTGCAAGGGAGAAAACAAGATTTTTTTTCTTGAAACAAAGGCAATTTGACTTTCTAAAGATTGAAATGTTGCAGTGATTAATGTGTTTTGAAGTGTTTGTGAAAGAGAACATGTTATACAAAATATTAGATTCACCTTGAGTCAAAAAACAATCTTTGAACATAGTGGAGGTGTACTTCAGGCATAACTTCCAACTATACATTCAGTGTGTAACCTCTCATAACCTTTTGGAGTTGTGCATTTGAGTTCTTGCCTTGTTACCACAGCAGTGGGTCAAGTCTAAAGATTTTTTATAGTGTGAGCATAAAATGAATGCACACAAAAATCTTAATGGTTAATACAGGATAGATGCAATCATTTCATTAACCACAGCTCATTCAAAAAGCTTTTAAAAAAACATGCATACTTGCATGTTTTGCATATCATTATCTTCTCTAATTCACTATTTTTTATTTTTTTTTATTTCCCTTCAGGAAAAAACATTGGTGGAGGACTCAAACGTGTTTCATTCAGTGTGTTTAATCTGCAAGTAGAACTTTTCAAGAAGGAAAAAAAATGTAATCATAATAAAACCCCTTCATCACGGGAGCCGGTTGACACAGGAGATCTTCTGTTCTACCTCTCAGCTGGGAGCGTGCATTATTAAGCTCCACCAGAAAATCTGATCACACTCCTGAGAACAAAGGCTTACCTGCTCCCTCATCGTCAGCCTTTCTCTGCCTTACACTGACACTTTAAAATGGAGTCCATGCCTGCTTCCTGAAGCTGTCAAAGCCGTGACTTCAAGTTTGAATCTAGAAAATCTCTTGGAAAAAACCCCCAGAAAATAAGAAAATAGAAAATGCTTATTTAAGTCAATCGAACAAAAAGATTAGAATTTGAAAAGGAGAAGAGTACATAGAAAGTGTTCAGTGTGGCTAAATGGCTCACCATTGGCTTTACTTCCAACAATGATTGTCATCCGTGTCCTTTCTCTTTCTAATCACTCTAAAAAAAATGCAAATTGCAACTTTTGGACAGGCTATTGATTATGAATAATAAAGATGACAGAAGTTACATTTTATAAAATACTTTATAGGAGTGTTTTTTAACTAAATAAACTATTTGTAATAAAAGAGCAACCGTGTAAGGAGTTATAGTAATAACTGACAATCAAAAGATGATTCCTGGTTGTGGGAACGACAGAATGTTCTTTTTGTGATCTGCCTTTCCTGAAAATAGATAACTAGAGTTCACACTGAGCAGCTTTTGCCTCCTCTGTTCCACTGAAACTCAACAACCCCTATTTTAGGCCTCTATATTGGTTTCATGTTTTGTCCTTTGGTATTAAACGTTTTTCATTAATTCTTAATCATCTCCAGCCTTTGATTCTATTTTTAATCTTTATTTCTATTATGTCTCTATTTTTTTTGTTGTTGTTGCATTTTTTCTGGCAAAGCCTTTTGGGCTGCTCTGGGTTTTATTTTTTTAACGTGAACTTGGTCACACTACAGGTCAGCAGAAGTTAGGAGCAGCTGCACAAAACTGCAAAAGAGCTAAAGAACAGTTTAACGTGACTGTGATTATTTGTACCTCTCCCTAAAATATTACATAATTATTATACATTTTCAATTGTTCAGATGTTTTAATCTATAAGCTTCACACATTTATGGAAACTAGAATAATTAACTGGTAGGTGCCCCATCACCACCTAGTTGTGAGGTCATTTCACAACCAGATTTTTAGTTTTAGGAAAAAGCTTTGATCATAGTGAGGTCATTTCCCTGGAATCAGACATTCAATATTTCAAATCAATTATAAACTGTCCAAACAGTGAGTGCAGTCAAACATACATGACTCATGTGATTAATGAGTGTAAGGCAAAAAAAGAAAAACAACAATGTTTGTAGCTTGCGGACTCTTCAAACTGTTCTGTTAATCACAAATAGTATAACAGAAAAAACATAAATAAAGTTTAAAAGGAAATATTATTATTTTGTGCCCCAGAGAGCTAAGATGTCTTAAATAGTAATACTGCCCTAATCTTAAAGCATCAGTGAAGAGACCGCTGAGGGTGATGTACAGATGTTTTTAGTAAATTAGTTTGTCCCTTATATCTCCAGGATCTAAATGTAAATTATGACCTTCTTTAATTGTATCTAGAAATGTTGATGTTTTGGTTTACTGATCATATTATTACATACAAATGGTAGTTTATTATTTCCTTTAAAAGTCTTTTTGAATAAAATCAAAATATCAACCCACCATCATTCTATTTTCTGTTTTTTAAAACACTTGGAAAAGTGGGAATGGGGGTAACTGCACATTACCTTGATGTTTTTTAACATGCAGGCACTAAAATAAACAAAAGTTTGTATTTAAATATGTAATGGGGCTTTGGTTTAGCAATTTGTGAAAAACATTTTCAACAAAAAGATTACATCTTGGAACTTGCACTTTTACTTTTGTGCTACTTCTCTTTTCTTGCAAAATCCTTCATTCAAACCCACCACACCCTTGCCCCACCAACTGGTGATTACAACAATGGTCCCCAACCTCTGTGTGACAGTTAGTGTCTTTTCTGAATTAAGTTTTATTTTGGAAGACTACTGGATTCTCTCAACCACATCTATCTCACTGTCGAAAATCTATCCTGTACTTTCTTAAGTGGCTGTACTGACTGCTACACTGAAACCCCAAAGCTAGTAAAGTTAACAAAAAACACATTTGGAAAGTTTCTTTTTTCAGGAAAGAGCCAGTAAGGAAACAGACGAAAAGCCTTCAACTTCAAAATAAAAGAAAGTTGCATTTAACAGACAAAAACCAGGGGTCTTTACTCCAAATAGAGATTTATTGTGAAAGTTGTTCCCACACACCGTAATAATAATGTATAGTATTCAGAAACTGGCAGTCTAAAGTTATGAGGAGGTTGATATTAAAGTTTTTCATGTTCATGTTTATGATTACATTTAGAAAATACCCTTTCTTCTGTATTTATCTGTTGCACCTTAAAAAGTTGGATGAGGCTGAAGTTGGCGTCTGTTTTTTTATCTTCCACTTTGACAGTTAAGGGTTAAGGAAAAATCTATGTCACAATTTAACGGAAATCTAGTGTACAAATAAACTTTAAACCATCTTCAGATATTTTACAGAGGGTAAAGATAAACGTTATTCTCAAAAGTTGAGGGAAACTAGAGCTGTGACGGTGACGGATTTTTCATCACCGCGGTGATGAACCACCAGGGGGCGCGGTGTCGCGGTTAACCGCAGCCCCCCCCCCCCCCCCCCCCCCTCCGAAAAAAAAAAACAAAACAAAAACCCACACACACAAAATCCCCCCGCGGCTGCATCATAAATACATACAGTTACAACGTAGTATTCTTTATTAACCTTTATTAACAAATAACAATAACAACTGACTACTACCTACCGACGAACCCCCCCCCCCCCCCAACACAAAATCCTCCGGCGGGCGGCCGTGTCGCGCACTCAAGAACGCACCCAGCTTAGTGTAAATGAACAATTAGAACGCAGTAAATTTGTCGTATTTCCTCGCAAGACAGAAACTTCTTTTGTAGAATCAGGATGTGTGTGTGCTTCTAAAACAGCGCACGTGTGTCTGTAAGTAGAGTAAGCACGTGCCCCGTGCTTCTCTAAGAGACAGCTACAGCAGGCGGGTGCGACGAGGAAAGGAGAAGAGTGATCAAAGGTTTCCAATAGAAACCCTTTAAGTCTGAACACAGGACTAGCAGAAAAAGTAAATTATCAGCAAAGATTAATGTGTTTATTATAGTTCCAATCACGCACCATATGCAAAACTTAAAAAAAAAAAAAAAAAAAAAAAAAAAACTTTCAAAATAAAAGTGCGGTGATGACCTCATCACCGCGGTGATGACCTCATCACCGCGGTGATGCGGTGATGCGGTTATCGTCACAGCCCTAAGGGAAACTAGAATCTAAAAGAAAAAAAGATGTCCACCTCAGTCTAATACAGGCCAGTCCATGAAAATAGTGTATAGTAAATATGTAAATATTGACATTAAAGAAGTCTGTGGCCTGAAAAAGGTTGGAGACCACTGATTAACAAACACAAGTGCTTGCACAAAACTCAGAAACTCACTCCAGTTGTCTCCATTATGTTGACTTTATGCTTTAGCAGAGTGCCGAAAGGGTTAATGTCCCATGCCAAATGATGAGTTGCATTTTGTAATGGTGCAACCCAAGGATTTATTTTAAGACAAGAAGTAATTTTTCTATTTGGTTGCTTTAGCATTCCGAAAAAGATACTTTTCCTTGCTAAAAAGGGCACAAACATGAAAGGATGTTTGTTGAGCAAATGAGAAAAACAAACCAAGTAGGAGAAGAGGGAGGAAGGCACATATCCAGATGGAGACACTCTTCTTTGAAAGTGAAGGAGAGTGTTAAAAGTAGAAGTAGAGAGGTGGGACTATTCTGCAACAGACGCAGGAGAAAGGCCAAATCAATGGAGGCATGATAATGAATTATTTCCTCACCAAAGAGAGGTTAGAGGAGGAAGATAAAAGCAGACCACATGCTGGGCCACTAACAGGCTGGAGGCTGCTGCCTGTGAATTATGGTGCGCTAGAACACACTTACTGCCCCCGGGACCCATTGGTTGCAAACAAAAAAGAAAGTAGGGGAAAAGATATAAAAGTAAGAAAGCCGCCGAGAGATTATACGACAAGAAAATAGATGTTGGGTGACTGTAACCGGTCAAACCAAGCTCTCTTGCAAAGCATGGATTTACATCTCTATGGCTTATTAAATACATAATGATGGCATTAAAAATATGAGGAGAACAGACAGATAAAGGAGAGTGATAATACATGTCTGGCTGAACAATTACTGTCTGTAATGATCCTTATTGGATACTTTCAATGCACCGACAGACTCCAACTGTATTTTCTTCACTGCATTATAATCTATGCTTAAAAACTAACTTGCTTAGCAAGTGAAAATTGTATAACTTGTCCCTTTGTTCTTCCTGCTCATCATTCAGGGTACTAGCTCGCAACTGTAGCTAAAAACTTTAATTGATCATATTTCAATTGCTACGCTCGTCTCACATCGACTATTAAGAGCACTTTCCTGTGCAAGTGCCACTCTCACTTCCAATGCCTTTGGATTTAACGCATCAAGTCCAACTGTCAGACATTAAAGTCAACAGACATTAAAGTCAATTAACACATTAGAAAGAAATCGAGGGAAATTAATGGAAATTAATATTCCGTCTGTGGATCCAGTCTGGCTGGAATGCATAAAGCCGATTCTAACTTCTAATGAAGTCATTTTTCACTGCAGTATTACACTGGTAGTTTTCCGTTTCTCATCTGTCTGTGTAACTTTAGCTTTTTGCAAAACCGTTTATTTCGAGCTATTAACTCTGATTTGATTTTCAATATACTTTTTTAATTTTTCATCATGTTTTTTGTATGACATAAAATATTCCTGCATTTCTGATTAAAACTGTCCTCACGGAAATATAGACAGAAAGACCAAGGTCAAACGTTAATCTGATAAATAGATAAAAAATTGTTTGAGAGATTTTCTTTTGGTATGTCAACTACAAATTAAAACACATGGTCACTTTGTTTTGATATACCAGAGTCTGAATCGGTGTTCGTTTGTCCAGTACATTAGTGATGGAGGATACCACACTTTTAAGATTCAATACGATACAGATTACTTCTTCGCATAAAATCTTTGTTACCAATGACTGATACAATCATCTTAATGGTTATTTCTTTTTTCTCAAGCATACAATTTTTTATCCTACAAACAAATACCATCAATAATGGGCCAGGTAACAACTTTAATGTGTAAGGTTAAAAATACAAAACCATTCTTTCAAAATTCAGCGTGCTGTGTTGTTGCTAAGGGAAACACACACGACTCACGTGACCAATGGAGCAGTTCAATATATGCTGTGGGCTGGGGGTGTTTTGGTAACACAAAACACCGGAATAAGTCACCTAATAACCAAAAAAATCTAGAAATGACACATGAACTTTTTTTATTCATTAATTAGTAATCAATACTTTAATAGAACAATCAATACCAAAATATGGGTATCTATATTTTGATACCAATGTGTCAATACTCCCACCACTACAGTGTATCTGGGAATGATGACTACCAGCCCAGTTTTATTCCCAAGGACCATAAGATGATGCAGAATTTTATAGTTGTCATTTCCTTCATAGGTTACCACAGCAAATCAACTTCTTTCCTTCTGACCTCTTGCTTGCATCTTGCTCATCATACTCATTAGTTTATGTCCTCTTTTACTACAAACATAAATCACTTGTATAGTTTTGCTTTTCTCCTCCAGCTTACATTTCTAATCCATGGACCCAAGTTGTTTCTCATCTGAAAATCATCTCTCTCTCCCTAGAGACACATAGCATCTCTTGAGCTGTCCCCATTATTTGCCAATTTTCTGTTATTTTTAATTGTTATTTCATCAGTGTCTCAGATGATTTTTTTTCATGTCTCTGTTCCACCTATTTGCTTCCCCAGAACTGTTATAATGACAAGCTGATCTTCCATTGACTACATATGTTAGAGCCATTTTAAACATTCGAAGACGTTGGTACTAGAGGTAAGATCGGGCCTAAAAAATCCGGCCCGACCCGACACAGGCCCGCTGGCATTAAAGCCGAACTCGGACCGAACCCGACCAATTAAGTTGATTTGCAGGACTGAGCCCGAAGCAAACCCGAAATTTCAATGTATCCCATAGTATTTTTGGCAGAAAAAAATCGCCAGATTTCTTAAAGGTAAAATAATCTACATATTTTTATGATCATGAAAGTTTCTTTTCTTTCGAACAGAGAGTGGGCGCTGCAGCCGCGCGCGTATAAGCTGCTGTTGTGGCATAGAGTTCCGCTGGAAGCGCTGAGCATAGGTTCATCCCTACATGACAAATGCATTTGATCAATGAAATAACGCTGGAACACAGACGAAGAGGCCAGACAGAGAGAGTGACAGAGAGATCTGGATGATAAGCACTCGCTTCATTACGCGGAGAAATACTGCAGCCGCGGCGGTGCGCGTTTGCCTTTTCAGTTTCCCTGTCTGAAGTTTATCCTTGACTTCCTGCTGCTCCATATCGGGGATCCCTAATCAAAATAGATGCGGACTTGGGGAGGGAAGATTACGTTCACGACACGCTGCGGGTGGCCGGCGCCCCCCTCGTTCTGCCAGTTGCGGGACCACAGTGTATATCAATCAACGGTGGGCTGGTGACTGGTGGAGGGGGCGGGGTCTACCTGTGTGTGTGTGGGTGTGTGCGCTAAGGGAACGTTCTCCCTCTGAGTAAGAAGCTGGCTGTGCCTTTCGGTTCGTGCGGTAACCGTTCTGACATCCAGGATTAATAAAGAGCTGTTTGACAACCGCCGCCTAAGGAGCTTCTTTGCAGCCATTACAATATATTTATTAAAAAAGTCAGCGAGAGAGAAGCCCGGCCCGAACCGACCCGAACGTAATGACTGTCATTTAGAACCCGACCCGACCCGAAATTCGGGTCCGGTCGGGTTCGGACTCGGGCTCGGGCTTAAGATCTTACCTCTAGTTGGTACTGATATGTAGGTCAACTGTGGAGCCCAGCTGTTCTATTGGCTGAAGAGGTATGACGTAGGTGAGGTTTGTTTGGGCCATTTTTGAGAAGCTGCAGAGCTAGAGAGCGCACTAGTTTTTTGACCGTACTTACAGTTCTTTTGTTTACATGTTTTTTGTATTTACATTTTTGTAACAACCTTTTTGAGGATTAAACATTCAAAACGAAGAACTTGGACTGTGGAAGTTCATTAACGAAAGACGCGTCAACTATAAGTTCTGACTGTACAGCTTTAGTGTGTATTTCAGAAATTAGACGGATCCACACTTACATTTAAGTCAAAAAACTAAGCCCCCCTTTAAGTGGCGCTTAAAGAAGGACTTTTCACAAGAAGACAATTGGATCATAGTAGAAAAAAGGTAACTTAAGAAGAACCCTATTGGCGGACAAGCTGAAAAGTGAGTAAGAAACTTACCGAATCCAGACGTTAGTCTCCGCCGGTCAACCAGAAGCCCCTCCTCCGCTCGCCCGAAGCCGCACGTAACTGAGCCACTTACGGCGGTCATCAATAAGAATGCGCATAAGACAAAGCTCTTTTAAGTATTAGAACAGTCTGCAGAAGAACGAGAAGCTGCTACTGTAAAGAAAAGAAAAGACGACCGTTGTTTGCATTAACGTTTGAGAGCACCTACGTAAAAATGGAAGTTGCAGCGGACGGCCACAAGAGGGCATCAAGACCAACAGCAAAGGCTGCAGAAGCGAAGGTGAACCGGCTTAAGAGTGAGAGAAAAGGAAAACTGTCTCAACTTACTCGGAAGAGGAAAGAAATAGAATTCCTACAGCAAGAAGCTAATGTGGAATTAATAAAAGAAGAAGCACTGTTTGTCTTTAACAAATTTTATGGGCAATTTAAAGAAATAAATGCAGAGCTTTTACCTCTCCTCAATGAGGAAGAAAAACAAGAGGATCAGGATGATTGGTATGGTCCAAAATGTGCAGAAATCGAGGACTTTATTAAAGAAACAAAAGAGTGGACTGAAAGAATGATGACACATCGTGAAGAGGAGAACAATGAAGAAGATGACATAGAACCAAGTGATAGCATCTCGGAGGTCATCAGTCGCTCAAACAAAGAAAAAAGAACAAGCTCGGTGTACAGTGGTTCAAAGAAAGAAAGTAGAACAAGCTCAGTGTACAGTGGCTCATCGCAGGCGTCCAATGCGAGCTCTGCGCGTTTAAAGCTGGCAGCAGAACGCGAAGAACTAAAGGCACACGCCGCCTTTTTAAAGAAAAAACAAAATATAGAGCTAGAAGAAGCACGCCTAAAGGCACGCAAAGAACAGTTGGAGTTAGATGCCAAGATTGCAGCATCAGAGGCAAAACTAAAGGTTTACGAAGATTACGAAGATGGCCAAGATGGAATGAATGAATACTACAAAAAAGAGAGCGTGCACAGAGTAATATCACAAAGCGCCAGTCACATTAAAGAAGAAGAGGATGAGTCAAGTCCACAAACAAACCGGCTTGAACCTCCAAGTTCGCAGCACCAAAGAGCTTCAACTGGAGAAGCAGCCAGGTTAAGAACAACAACAGACCATCTACAGCAGGTGGTTACCACTGACAGCATTTGCAAAATAATGCAGCGCCAAAATGAAATAACAGAGATGATGGTTAAGCAGCAGCATTCTTCTCAACTCCCAAGGAGGGATATTACCACATTCTACGGTGATCCTCTCAGTTATCGCTCATTTATCAGATCATTTGAGCGAACTATCGAGAGTAAAACTGCAGATCAACAGGAGAGATTGCTTTACCTTCAACAGTTCACAGGTGGAGAACCTCGTGACCTGGTTAGTAGCTGTGAACACATGAATCCTGATGAAGGTTACAAAGAGACAAGAAGGCTCCTCCAACAGCATTATGGGGATGAACTTAGAATAGCTACAGCCTTTATGAATAAAGCACTCGAATGGCCACAGATAAAGACAGAAGACAAGAAAGCTTTACATGGGTATGCACTGTTTCTGATAAGCTGCAGAAACACCATGAATGACATTGAGTTCATGGAGGAGATGGACAATCCTAGCAATATGAAGACTGTCATCTCAAAACTTCCCTATAAACTGAAGGAGAGGTGGAGAAATCAAGCATACGAAATACAAGCAAAAACAAGAAGAAGAGCAAGGTTTACCGATGTGGTGGATTTTATAAATCATCAAGCAGAGGTTATTAACGACCCGCTCTTTGGAGATATCTTGGATGTCAGCATGGATGGAAAAGCGAAGCAAAAGATAAACATCAAGAGAAGTGCCCCTAAAAGTATCTTTGCTACACATGTCTCCTCACCAGGAACTCCAAAAACACAGCAGGTACAGCAAGGTGCATTAAAACCCCTCAATGTTTTTCAAGCCCCCTGTATTTTCTGCAAAGGGACCCATGCCTTAGAGGTCTGTGAGGAGATAAAGGAACAAAGGGCAAAAGACAGAATACAATTCTTAATAAGCAAAGGACTCTGCTTTGGCTGTCTCACACAAGGCCATTGGAGTAAAGACTGTCGCAGGAGGATCCGATGCACAGAATGTTCAGGAAAACACCCAAGTATTTTGCATGTAAAAAAGGACGCCTCAGTCTCAGCAGAGAGAGAGGAAGATGAGGACAGAGACATCATCACAGAGGCGACAAGCGCCCTCATTGAGGCAGAGAAAGAATCCAGTAGAGAAACTGGGGCAGGTAACATTGAAACTATTCTGCCTATAGTACCGGTGAAGCTGAAATCCAAAAGAAGTGACAAATTAATACATGTCTATGCACTGCTGGACCCAAGAAGCACAGCTACCTTTTGTACTAACAAAGTTATGCACCAGCTTAACCTGCGAGGAAGGAAGACAGAGCTCCTACTCACTACAATGGGAGCCGAAGAGAAAGTTAGTACTCACGTATTGGCAGATCTAGAAGTGTGTGGCTTGAATGAGGAGAACTACTTGGACCTCCCACCAGTGTTTACCCAGCCAAGCATACCAGTCAAAAAAGGCAACATACCTCGTCAGGCAGACGTGGATCAGTGGCCCCTTCCTCCAGGAAGTTTGTATCACACACATCGAAGCGAATATTGGTTTGCTTATTGGCACGAACGTCCATAAAGCCTTGGAGCCTCAGCAGATAATAAACAGCAGAGGTGATGGACCATATGCAGCAAGAACTTCCCTTGGATGGGTTGTCAATGGCCCACTCAGAACCACTACTGCAGCTTGCCATGGTATGGCAACCCATTCAGTCAATCACATTTCCGTGGCCAGCATTGAAAATTTGTTGATTCAATTGTACAATGCAGAATTCCCAGAAAGAGAATGTCATGAAAAGTCTGAGATGTCTCAAGAGGACCATCAGTTCCTGGATGCAGTGAAAGGTTCAGTGCAATTAGTCAATGGTCACTACCAAATTGGACTACCACTGAAGGACAAAAACAAAGAAATGCCTGTTAACAGAACTCTGGCAGAACAGCGACTTACAAGCCTTAAAAGAAAGTTCCACAGAGATCCTGACTTCCACAGTGAGTATAACAACTTTATGAAAGACTTGTTGTACAAAAAATATGCCACCAGAGTACCAGATGAAGAGCTAGGTCGAGGAGATAGGAAAGTATGGTTTATTCCCCATCATGGTGTTAGTCACCCCAAAAAGAAGAAATTAAGAGTTGTCTTCGACTGTGCTGCTTTATATCAAGGAGTATCGTTGAACAATCAACTTCTTCAAGGCCCAAACCTTACAAATACTCTTGTAGGAGTTCTGACAAGATTCAGGAAGGACACAGTGGGCATGATGGCAGACATAGACTCCATGTTCTATCAAGTAAAGGTACCCGAAGAAGATTCAGATCTGCTGCGCTTTCTGTGGTGGCCTAATGGTGACCTGAGTTTAGAACCAGCAGATTACAGAATGCACGTGCATCTGTTCGGAGCAACCTCCTCCCCAAGTTGCGCCTCATTCGCGCTGAGAAAAACAGCTGAAGATGGAAGAAACTGGGCTGCACCTGAGGCAGTAGAAACGATCCTGAACAACTTTTATGTTGATGACTGCCTGAGCTCAGTGTCATCTGATGAGCTGGCCATCAAGCTGTCAAAGAACTTGAGAGCATTGTGTCTCAGCGGAGGATTTAACTTGAGCAAGTGGACAAGCAACTCCAGAGCGCTCCTAATGTCAATCCCAGAAGAAGAACGGGCCTCAGGAATAAAAGATCTCGATCTGGACAACGATCAGTTACCAACCGAGAGGGCACTAGGTGTACAGTGGTGCACAGAATCTGACACATTTAAGTTCAGGATTGAGGTACAGCAGAAACCATGTACCAGAAGAGGAATCCTGTCAGTTGTAAGTTCAGCTTATGATCCGTTGGGATTCCTGGCACCTTTCATCTTAACTGCCAAGATTCTTTTAAGGGATCTCTGCAAAGAAAAAAGGTCCTGGGATGAGGAAGTGTCAGAAGAACAAGCAAAGAAATGGCAAAGGTGGCTGACTGGTTTGCAGAAGCTGTCATCTTTTTGCATCAAAAGGTGCATCAAACCCACAGGATTTGGAGTGATCAAAACAGCACAGCTTCACCATTTTTCAGATGCTAGCAATAATGGCTATGGTACAGTATCCTACCTGCTGCTGACAAATGAAAATGGCCAGAAGTTTGTTTCATTCCTGATGGGAAAGTCAAGAGTGGCACCGCTCAAAATGGTTACCATTCCCAGGATGGAGTTGACAGCAGCCGTAGTAGCTGTAAAGATGGACATAATGCTGCAAAATGAATTGCAGCTAGAGCTGACCGAATCCATCTTCTGGACAGACAGCATCACCGTTCTCAAGTATATAGAAAACGATGCTGCACGATACAAAACATTCGTTGCAAACCGTGTCTCATTCATCAAAGAGGCCACACACCTTTCCCAATGGAAGTATGTGAATACGGAAGACAACCCTGCTGATCCAGCTTCCAGAGGTTTAAGTGCAGATGGCCTGCTTCAGAGCCAAAACTGGATTCAGGGACCGCACTTCCTGTTGAAACCAAATCGCGAATGGCCAAAACGACCAGATCAATTGATTTCTGACACAGAAGATCCAGAGGTCAAAAGATCAGCCCAAGTGTCAGTTATACAAGCTGATGAGAAACTGGATGCAGTGACCCAGTTTGTGACCCACTTTTCAAGTTGGTACCAGCTCAAAAAGTCAGTTGCTTGGCTAATGCGCTTTAAGGAGATGTTGCTAAATTTGAGACAAAAAAGGAAGGAGCTTCAAAAATCGCTCCACGATCATGAAGCTGGGACATCTAAAGCAGATTTATGTCTCCAACAGAGGATGCTCGAGTACAAGCAAAGTTACAAAACACAAGCGCTCACAACAGACGACCTCGCCAAGGCAGAGTTGGAGTTAATTTGTCTGAGTCAGAAACGGAAATATGCAGAGGAGCTTAAAGCTTTGCAAGATGGAAGAGGTCATGTGAAAAAGGATAGTCATATCTTCAAGTTGGATCCCTATTTGAAAGATGGCGTGATAAGAGTGGGTGGTCGGTTGAGTCGAGCCGCAATGCCACGGGACGCCAGACATCCAGCTATCCTGCACAAAGACGATTGGATTTCCAAGCTCATACTTCGTAACATACACGAAGAGACAGGGCACTCAGGAAGAAACTACATTCTCGCGAGACTGAGACAAAAATTTTGGATACCCAAAGCCTGCCCAGCCATACAAAAGCTAATATCTGAGTGCGTCATATGCAGAAAACTACATGCAAAGGCAGGTGAACAAAAAATGGCTGACTTGCCGGAAGATCGGGTGCTGCCAGACAAGCCCCCCTTCACAAATACTGGTGTGGACTTCTTCGGACCATTTGAGGTCAGCAGAGGTCGTTGTAGAGTAAAAAGGTATGGCGTGCTTTTTACATGCTTAAGCAGCAGAGCAGTCCATATAGAAGTAGCATACTCACTCGACACCAGTTCATGCATCAATGCATTACGTCGCTTTGTAAGCAGAAGAGGCCAAGTATCTATCCTCCGTTCAGACAATGGCACAAATTTCGTTGGTGCAGAGAGAGAACTAAGAGAAGCAATGCAAGTTCTAAACCAGACAAAGATCCAAGGATCTATGATGAAGCGAGGAGTACAGTGGATATTTAACACCCCTGCCGCATCCCATCACGGAGGTGTTTGGGAACGCCAAATACGGTCAGTCAGGAAGGTTTTGAGTTCCCTGTTAAAACAGCAGATCGTGGATGATGAAGGACTGCAGACACTTTTATGTGAAGTCGAAAGCATCATCAACAGCAGACCCATAACGACAACCTCTAACGACCCCAATGATCTGGAAGCTTTGACACCGAGTCATCTGCTGACAATGAGAATGCAACCAAATATCCCCCCAGGCATCTTCTCTAAGGATGACATCTATGCGCGCCGACGATGGAAACAGATTCAGTACATGGCTGATTTGTTCTGGCGCAGATGGACACAGGAATATCTACCTCTTTTACAGGAAAGGCAAAAATGGAGCCTTTCAAGAAGAAGCTACAGCGTGGGAGATGTTGTCCTCATTGTAGACTCCTCCGCACCACGGAATTCCTGGTTGATAGGAAAAATAGTCAAGACCATGCCTGACTCAAAGGGGGCAGTTCGGAGCGTCATCGTCCAGACAAAAACAGGCACATTGGAGAGACCCATCACCAAGATATGTCTCTTGGAGGTGGCATCACATGGGTTAACGGACTGAATGAGTAGCAGACATTTATGTTGTGCCTTACGCAAATGCATATAAGTTTAGTACATTCGTGTTATCGTAGACAGTATAATGGCTCTCTGTGTTTGTGTTAATAATAGATAAGTTTTCATACTTATCAATTAGGGGCAGGTTATGTTAGAGCCATTTTAAACATTCGAAGATGTTGGTACTGATATGTAGGTCAACTGTGGAGCCCAGCTGTTCTATTGGCTGAAGAGGTATGACGTAGGTGAGGTTTGTTTGGGCCATTTTTGAGAAGCTGCAGAGCTAGAGAGCGCACTAGTTTTTTGACCGTACTTACAGTTCTTTTGTTTACATGTTTTTTGTATTTACATTTTTGTAACAACCTTTTTGAGGATTAAACATTCAAAACGAAGAACTGTGGAAGTTCATTAACGAAAGACGCGTCAACTATAAGTTCTGACTCTACAGCTTAAGTGTGTATTTCAGAAATTAGACGGATCCACACTTACAACATATGTTGGACTTTTTTGTTGTGATCTTAATTCTGCTGAATAAGCTCAGGTAAGACTCTTTTCAACAAGGGTTTAGACATGTTTAATTCCAAAAGATCCAGAGTGTATCGAGTCGGAGAGGGCCTTGTTTTGTGCTTCTATTGTTAAGGTGGTTGTGAGAGCTGCAGTTCCAAGATTGTTGTTGGTGGCCTCTACTAGACGCATGGTGGAAACCAAAAATAAAAAAAAGGTCATTACGGTGAAAGAGGAGGTCTGCAGGAACTGAATATCCCGGGGTATTTTAACTTAGAGACTCACTCCAAAGAAAATGATGTTTTTTGTGTTTTTAACATGTTCTTATGGCATTTCTTTTTATAATGGAGGACCTATATAAGAAAATTAAGATTAAAATGTTTCTGAATTTTTCTTTCTTTAAATCATGGTGAACCAGCAGCAGACAAGAACTGCAGTTGGAAAAAAGCTTGTTGTTCCCATTTCTGATGTATCCACTGGCAGTCAAATAGATCCATGCATGTATATGTTTCCCTAGTCAGAGCCGGCATCTGCCTCATATCTGCACAGCTCCAATATTGGTCCCCATTTTTGTTAAACCGTTAATGTCAGTTTGGGGTTATGAAGGGCATAGCAGGAGAGTGTGTAAACTAAGCCATGATGGGACACTTAGAGGTACATTTTTAACGAACTCCTGTTGCTCTGCAGAAACCATGTCCTAGAAAATGACACAGGCTTTTTGCTTTTGCCAAAAAACAGCATAATCATAATTTTATTGAATATTAGTGACCCCACATAGTAATGACATGTATGTCTGGTAAAAAGTTTTTTTTT
The DNA here is from genome assembly GCA_023969325.1 of Oryzias curvinotus. Lineage (NCBI taxonomy): Eukaryota > Metazoa > Chordata > Actinopteri > Beloniformes > Adrianichthyidae > Oryzias > Oryzias curvinotus. Next base: position 27,582,090 of record CM043719.1, read on the forward strand.
TTTTTTTCAAACTTTGAAAGTGTGATGCCATCTGTTTCCATTTTTAATTAGAAGCTGTTATGTCTGATTCAGTCATGGGTTCAGCTCCCTAAACAAGACATGATGGCGGCATCACACTTCAATTCTTGAAAAGCAAGAGGAATGTTTGTGATGCTGCATTTGTTTCAAACGCATGTTAGTGAATTCCAGCTATATTTCGACAGGAACTAGCGAACGCAAGGGCCAATGTTGAAGCCCCAGCAGGATGGGATGATTACATGGCAGATGTATTTAAGCCAGAGGCCCCCCAGGAGACCCCCATATTCTAGGGTTTTGTGTGACTGTGCAGCATTGATTTTCCATGTGGAGAATAGGATTGCACTTGCAGAGAAGTATAAATAAATGGAAAAGTAGTGAAGAAATGAAAGTGTGATATTTAAGTAAAACATTTGCCGTAAACACCTTATGGGGTATGTGAAGACCAGAAAACATGTCTCAGATGAAGGTTTCAGTGAGAAATATCTATAGTATATGCTCTCCTGAATTGTGTATTTTTGATCACAAACACAACTGTAATCATTATAAGCCTTTTATGTCCAAAGTAGGAACCACTGACTTTACTGTAGCTTTTTCTGTATACTTTTACCCTTTTCTGTGCGTTGGGCATATTTGCACTAAATAAATAATAAATTGATTATTGGATCTTGGGAAACCTTCTGGGAATCTCTTAGAATTGTAATCAGAGACAAATTTGGTGACCAACAGAAGCTAGATGCACGTCATAGGCACGTAAGTGCAGAAGTGCCTGTGTTCATTACATCATGAGGCACACTTACTACAGAGTTCATGGGCTTGTGAGAGTCTTTACATTTAATGCCTTATTTTTACTAAATCGTATTTGTTGGCATAAAGAAAGTATTTGAAGTAAGTGTCTGTGGGAAGGGCTGGGGGCACCGGCATAAACATGCGTAAGCTAATAAACAAGAGAATTTCATCAGCCATTTACTGAAACTACAAACACCCCTAAAGCTAGTTGAGAATCATTTTAACACATAGTCCAGAGCCCTGCCCCTCATACAGTCACCATGGCAACTGTGGTCCCAACACTCGGTCACTGAAGCTGTGGAAACCATACTTTCTAGTCAATGTTAAATAACATGAGCTGTGTTTCCAGGGCCCGATTATGAAGAATGTAATCTTAAATGCTATTACAATGATAGGAAGTTATTGCAACCTATAATCAAACTGCATTATATGCGTATGGAAAGTTAACCCTAATTGGCATTTAACAGGAGATAGAAGGTTGTGGGAAAAAATGTTAACAAAAGGGTTTTTTAATGGGGAAAATTAAACAGAAAATGTGTAAAAAAATGTTTAAATCATGTGAGGAAAAAGAAATTAAATGTGATGTATAATATCAGATGAGTTACACGTTTCCCAGAAATCTTTTGGTCAGGACCTTTTGAGCTAAGTTACCTTGAAGTCTCTCATTCGCTTAGATGTCAGAGAACAAAACTATTCTAATGAAACGGATTTCTGATCTTAGCAAGATTATTTGTTTAACTTAGGGACCATGCTGTGCAATAAAACACTAAAACCACAGTAGCTCACTCAGATAACCGGTTTTTGATTGTATTTCTCAATTTTAATTTTCGACAAATACACAGCTCAGTTTAAATGCTTACTTTGACATGCTGTGTCTGCGTGCACAAGCATATTTTAGCTCATTGATTGCTCATCCATTACTAAGATCCTGCTATTATGATGCAATTTTATTTGTATGTCATTTTTTTAGACCAGATTACTAAAATATTTGAATTACAATCAATGACTATTGATTTTCTTTACTTGATCTGCAATGTGTAGCAATAATTTCTGGTTTAATGTGATAATGTGATCTAATAATAATCAATGATTATTACATAGTGGTTACCGTTACTGTTTACTGAAATCATGAATGAATGTTTTCTGAAGATAATCAATCATTTCTAGGCACTGGATTTTGTAACTTAAAAGGAATCCATCTGATCAGAACCAGATTTAAAACACTGTAAAACGAAAAAATGAAGAAACTCAGTAGGGGTGGGATTATATAAATTAGCTTCTTCCCACTCCTTTTCAAGCAATAAATCAAACTCTACTGAACTGTAGTTAATGATCACTGTATTTAATCAAGCAAATGTGATTTAAGTGACTTTTGAGGAGTTTGATAAATATGTGTAAATTCTTTTTTGCTTTTACTACAATGCTTGAAATCAATCAATCAATCAATCAATCAATCAATCAATCAATCAATCAATCAATCAATCAATCAATCAATCAATCAATCAATCAATCAATCAATCAAAAACCTCTCATATTTTTGCTATTTAAGACTTGTTTTTTTCATACATTTAGCACACAGTTTTAATGTGTTTTTTATGCCTTTCGATATTTAAGTAAAAGGAGGAATAAATATAGATTTTTTTTTAAAAGCACAACTTTTTAATACATTAAACATCAATTAAATTGTTCTGGCTTATCTATGGTTGCTTTTAATCAAACCTGTGAAGTCACAGCATAATTTAACAGACTGCTAATTACAAAGTATTTTTTGATCAGGCGTCTGTGCACTGCACAGCGGGAGACCTCTTATTTTGGGGTTTATAATTACCATTACCAATGCAACTAAACTTCACATAATTTGTAAACCCTGAGTTTTGTAACTGTTACCTGTTACTCAAACTAACCCAGTCTAACTGCTCTTAAAACCACGACGCCTTAAAGTTTTCTCTAAATATTGATGATCTGTTTTCATTTCCACTATTTTCTTAAGAAGACATTGTGATCTCTTTTTATCTTTTTTGTAAACACCTTTTCTCTTCTGTGCTTAAAATTCTCCCATAATTTGAAATTCCCTCTTTTCCCACTGATCCTGCTCTTTCTCACCCCCCCCCCCCTTTATTTCCCCACCCCCCTCTTCTCGTTCTCCCCCCTCATCCCCATCTCTTTTTAGCTCTCATTTAATTAGGAGGAATTGCTGAGTGGCGCTGACAGTGCAGCCTATGTTCTCCATACAATTCCTCTCTTGATTTGAGTTTAGGAAAGCAAAAAAAAAAAAAAAAAAAAATCCCAGGGGACGATGGACTTCAAGAACAGGATGGGAGGGATGTGCATAGATTTCTGGTATAGTTAATTCAGAACAATTCAGTCAAATCTTTGACTTACACCTAATATATTTTTTGTAATAACAATATATATTTCACCCATCTGGTGTTTTTCTGTGTGTGTTATCTTGTATATCTCTGTTTTATTTGTGTTATGGAGTACGAAGGAACCATAATATCTATCTATTGTAGACATTTTAAAACAAGCTTAATATTTTGAGACAGCATCAAACATTCAACAACATTTGGATTATAGGAAAAACATTTGTAACTAATGTATTGTACTTTTCCTTTTATTTCTCTATTAGCTCATCTTAAATTATTAGGTCCATCTCTAAGTCTCAGCTTTTTTTTTCAGCATTTTAACACAAAACAACTTATAAATAGAAATAAATAGTTTGAGAACATCTCAGATTTAAAAGCAGCTTCATTCAGCCTGCTTGGTTCTTACTGGAGGTTATGCAAACTGACTTCCTCCACAAGTCAGAGCACTGCTGGGTTTGTGAACCACAGGTAGATCAGATTAGGGTTTGTTTTCAGTAGGTTCAATTCAGTAGGTATTCATATAAGGAGCTTCAATTCACAAAATAGACTACTGTTAAAGTAGCATGGGTGGAAAAAAAATGCATTACTGCTGAGTATACAAACACAATCTACTTTCATTCAGCATCTCATGTGCAATTTACTAAGCAGCTAGATTTCAACAACTTACATAATCATATCTACATATCAAAATACAGAAAAATGTACCAATATGGTGAATTGAATCATTTTGATGTGTCCAGAATTTTTACAATACAGAATGCAAAGGGTACAGAGATTTTCTAAATTCACTATCAATATGTTCCACTGCAACCTACAGAAGCCTATAGACACACGGCACATGCAGCACATCATGTGCTGAAGCTATACATCCCATGATTTCTGACCACAAAGGAACTTCACCTTGTGTGACCGTGAACAAAACATCTGCAAGCTGCAGATATGTCTCAGCAATTCTGCTCTCTTATCAGCTCTAATACAAATGCACTGCTGTCTTTCAGTTAACGATGTACAGCACACCGAGCGCATTCTTTAGCCAAATTCTAATAAATGTATGCAATGATATGCGCTGTAATTACAGTTTTCTAGTGAACAAAAAAAGCATCTGGTTTACTGCAATAAATTATAGAAAATAACCCAATGTCAAACTAGGAATCATCAGCTACCAGAGCTTAATTCACAGATATTTCAATATATTTTGTTTTTGTCCTAAAAAACATTTTCTGTATGTTTTGGAGTAGCTTATAAGTTTCAATTTTATGCATACTTTAGCTGGGGGGTGTGACGTATACTTACGTGCAACTTACATGTGATTTTTCTTTTAAATAAATAGCAGCAGACACTAGGGGGCACTGTAGGTGTGTGTATCAGTATTTACTACTGATAACATTGCAGAACAAGAAGCGATGCTCAGTTGTTCCAAAGTGACACAGAGGATAAAGAATTGAGTAGATTTTGTTATTAGAGGGGATATAAAGGGTTTAGTTGACTTTGTTGAATAAAATTGTTAGTAAAATGTGGTTACAACCCACTAGATTCTCCCTTTGTAAAGCTAAGTACGGTAAGCATCTATGATAGTGAAGCAGGCTTAGATTCAGTCTGCCACTGTTATGGTTTGCCTTTCCAGATGAAACATTTGTTCTCTTTCTTATATTTTGTTAAATAAATGTCCCCCAAAAGTGAAACCTAAACTTACAAAAATACTGGTACCTGTTTACTTCATACAACTACTGATTAAAAGTTAAATTGACACTTCAAGTACAACTGAGAAGCTGATTGGTGCACAAACTCCCACACTAGACATTAAAAGCAATGAGCGATGCAAGATTTTTAAACACTTTGTGAATCAGGCTATTTTTTTCTTAATAGGAGTTCAAAAGATTTTCCTAATTAGACTGACACAATGAATTAGAGCACATTTTTACTCTAAAGGGTGTCATTTGACTTTCAGCATTCAACAGGGATCCATTTAACTGATGTGCCAAAGAAACGGTTTTGTCACGACGTTGCACAATAAAAATCAGCAACCAGTTAGTCCTATAAATGATTGAAGAAGAGACAGGCAAATGCAATCTAAACATTCTTTTCCACTTTGTTGTAGCAAAAAGTAAATGAAAAGGTTTAGTTTGGAAAAGAACAGAGCTTGGTAGAATGGAGTGCTTGCCAAGGTTGATCTGTTAAATGAGGAAAAAAGAAAATACTTTTGCCAAATTTTTTCTTTGGAGCACAACTTTACAGAGCAGGAGTTTAGAAGTAAAAACAAGCAGTTTCTCTTGGGGAATTGGGTGTGAAGCTCCAAAGATATGGAGCATAAAGATGTTATCAATACAGAAAAACCATGAAAACTCAGGAGGGATCATCAACAATGCTTTACTTTTATGCTTTGAGTTAGAGCATTTTTCTGGGTGGGGTTGAGAAATGTACTGATTTTTTTTAATTATTTATAGTGCACTTTTTTGGGGTGGATGACTTACAAAACCTTTTCATAAGAATTTCAATCTGATATTTGAAGTAAAGCTTGCTCAGTTAGTGTTTGTATCCTTCCCCTCAGGTAAACCCCCAGACTCCTGAACCTTACAACTGAGTTGCAACCTTTTTAACCATGCTATTAAATAAAGACAAAAGAAGTTGTTTTGTGAGAAATATGCATGAAATTCTAGATGGAATGGAAGTTTATGGTAGAAAAATGTAATAACATGAAACAAATGGAGGTAATTGCAATATATGGATCTTCTCAGGGAAACGGACAGAAAATTCAACAACAGCCCTTTGGAATCAGTGGGAATAATGTGTCTGAAGTTTTAGCTCACATGTATTTTTTTTAACCCTTTAACATTGGAGACGTCGCCAGCGACACTTAAATTAGACGCCCTTTCATTTACCGTAAATCTTTAACCATTTCGGTAAGCAAGCACCGTCATTCTGACGCAGAGAAAATCCTGCGCCAATATGCAACACTTCACTATGTTTTTTTATGCTGCATGTTGGGGCGAGGCTGCTTTTCTCCACTTCAGAAACAGTTGGAATTTGTCAACTGCATCAACAGTTGAAGAGTTACAGTACTCCAACCAGCGTGATTTTATCTCCTGCAACAAACAAACACCAACATTAATATAGAAAATATAGATTATTCATTTATTGTGCTTTTATGCAGTGCTTTGAGATTATTGGGATTTTCATGTTCAACATTATACTTTGCTTTGTATTTTGTCCGCTTCATCTTTTTGTTCGATTCCCAAAAAGTGTCCCAACCATTTGGTTTGACAATTTGAATTTTAACTGCTGAAATGTAATTAGTCAGGACCATAATTATTGGTTGGTCATTCTCCACGTCCATATCCAAATGGTGTATTTCCACTTCCAGGGAGCACCTGCGATTCCTGGCTGCTCATCTTCCTCACCAGGGAGACCGTTTTCCACAATACACATATGTAGACTTGCACACTCACACAAGTTACACAGTTGAACTGTAACAACACACATTCAGAGCACCAGATGTGAGATTCAGACATAATGACACTCATTTGGTGTTTCCTTCCTGCTGTCCAACACTTAACCTTGAGCGTCATCTGATCAATAGCTTGTTATAGGTCCCAACCCACCTCTTCAAATGCTTGTCAAACATAAAATCAACTGACGAACTCCATCTAAAGTAAGACAGACAGATCTGCACGTACACAAATACCATGCCATATCTACCCTCTGTCCATCTGGAAGGTAAACCATAACAACAGTCGCAGGACAGGAAGGTTCCCATTACGACCAGCCTTTGGTGGGTTGAATTACAGGTGAAGTTTAATAGACCTACCCCAGCTGATCATAAAGCCCGTCATGGCTAAAAGCCTTATTGGTAAACCTTGATAGATGTTATTGGAGTGTTGAAGTCACGCCTCAGGTATTTCACTGCTAATCCAAAGCCAAAAGTGGAGGAAGCAGGTGAAAAAAGTAGGAGAATGCTGCCATGGCATCAAAACGTTGATGGTGATTTTACCCTAACATTAGTAATGTTTTTTTGATTATTGGTCCTAATAAGGTGAAACCCGCCTTTGAGTTTTTCCGGCTAAGTCTAAAGCTTGAAGGCACTTACAGCAGTTCTACTAGGGTTATACTTGCAGTAAATCTGTACACTGGTTGGAGTGCAATCATCAAGTTCTCTTGGCTGGAGCATTTTTATCCTGGCTGCAGTGGAGAAGATGTGGTGGTACCAGGTGGTGAACGGTAGCAACAATATGCAGTTATGCATGAGATTCAGTTTTCATGACACTGTGGACTGAATTAGGCAAAGAGAGCAAAATGCCACTCAAGGTTCTGGAAGAACATCACAGTTAAAAAAGCATTTACTGAAAAAGCTGACACAATGCTCAAACATTTAGATGATTTTTATAGCTAATCATATTGTCTGCACCAATTGTTTGCTTTATGTGCAACAATAAAAACAGGCTTACGGAAGGCTGTGTAGAACTCGTGCAAGCTGAGGTGTCCATCATTGTTGTAATCGTCATAATGCAGCAAGTCTTGCATGGTGCACTCCAAGAGACTGTCCCCCAGATGTTCCTTCATTGAGATCTACAGACACCAAACATGAACAAAGCAGTTCACTGTGAAGAAATTAAGCCTCAAAGTGAAACAGCTCAGCATAAACTGAAGCCAGTCTGTTTGTTTCTATTATTTCCTTTGTTTTTATGATTTGTTTCCAAGCCATCTGCACTATAACGGTGTAGTTTCGAAACAGACAGACTACAATCAGTTTTTAACCGTCTGTTTTTATAAAGCTGTCTTGACTCAAATATAACACATTCTCCCTTTAATTTCCAAACAGGACTTGGAATGTGCAGTTAAAAGGAACTGTAGATAAACTATTAAGTTTCAGCAGTTACATTTTGTCCACAACTCTACTTTAAATACGTTTGACATTTTCCAAATGAAGTGCTTATGAAGGTTCCTTTCAAAATAAAATGTAAAATTCCCTTTTCAAAGGAACATGTTTTCTAAAAAGATTCAAAAAGGAATTATACATTATTATTAATTATTATTTATATTTTGTTTATTCACAGTTTTTTTGCTTTTCATATTTAGTCAATTTAGTTAAAACAAAAGGGGAAAAAAGGCTTTATTCTGAAATCAGCATAAAATGCTAAAGCTCCTTTGTCTATTATTTCTGGATTCCCAGAATCAGAGAACAGAACAGAACAGCAGCATTTCTTTTGTGCAGATGCTCGTTACACAGGAAAAACTGGTTCTTAAATCCTCAGAAAAGCATCTTGAGCACCAACCCCAGAACTTTTTTTTTTTTAAGTAAATCAGTCAAACTAAAATAAATATAGATGTAATAATAATCATAGCGGATTGGACTTATCTGCGCTTTTCCAGACGCTAAAAGTTCTTACAGTGTGTCCATTATTCACTCATTCTTGGTGATGGTAACTACTGATGTAGTCACAGCTGCCCTGGGGCAGACGGACAGAGGCGTGACTGCCAGTTCGCGCCTGACCATCACAGAGACATTCATGCACACTCATACACACCAGTGAAGCTACACTGGAGACAAGGAGGGTGAAGTGTCTTGCCCAAGGACACAACAACAGTTGGCTGGGGGGAGCCGGGATCGAACTGCCAATCCTTCGATCATTGGACGACCCGCTCAACCGCTTGAGCCACTGCCGCCCAGATATAACACTACACATTAAATTGACCTCTTGATCTGGATCTGGTCTTTTGTCAGTTCCCAGAGACAAAACCAAACATGGAGAAGCTGCATTTAGCTTCTATACTCCCCATATCTGGATCAGATTTCCAGAAAGCCTTAGATAACCCAAGATCCATCGCTTCTCATCCACATTTAATCAGAATTTATTCAAAGATTGACATCTGCACTGTTACTATAGGCTTATTTTTTTATTTATAACTTACTCTACATTTTTTTAATCATCACTTCCTTAACGTTTAATTTAAATCTTTTTTTGTGTGTGTTATGTAAAGCTCTTTAAACTGTCTTTGTGCTGTACAGCTAAACTAGCCCTACTTAAATCAGCTTTCACTTATTCAAAGCAAAGCTCAAAAGTGGCTTCTACTTTCTTAATTTTTAAATTGCACAACTTTTTTGACAACTTTCCCCGCATTTTGCATTAATGGAGGGGCACAACGAAGGTGCTTAGTAATTTAAAAAGTAAAACAATAAATGTCCAATAATACAATATTTCAGTTTGTGTTATTGGTTAAATTACATATATATATACATATTGTCAGCGAAAACACTTGAATGGAAAAAAAAAAAAAAACGTGATTTTGAAGGTTTTGGAGGGTATGTCTGCTTTGCAATTAACTCTTGATAATCATCAACTAAGATTCAATTAAGAGTTTAAGAACAAAAACACAGATTTCAGGCTGTGTGTCTGTGTTAAAAGCATCATTTTGTGACTTCAGGGTAAATCTGGCTCCATCATACTGTGAAAATTCAAATTTGAAGCCTGTTTATGCTACAAAAATAAACCACAAATTGGCTTCATCGTTTTACCACAATCACTGCAGACCTGGAATAACATTTGGGTTCAACATTTTGTTGTATTGTCAAAAGGTTAATTTATCTGCCAACATTTTCTAAAACTGGATGGAAGTGTTTAAAGAGCAGTAAATAAATAAATAAATAAATAAATACTGCAAAGGAAACTGTTTCAATATTTATCTTGGTCATAATCTACATATCTATCACTTTTGTTTGTTGCTCTTATGTGGAAACTCAAACACTTTTAGAAATAAAGGAATAGTTACTAGAAATTTTAAAGAGTAATTTGTAATAGACACAATATCCAAAGTGTCCCAGTAACTTGTCACTACAAGTTTTAGTTTATTTTATTTAATATAAAATTAAAAAAAAATATTATGTTGGTTTTGACCTGATTTTTGAGTACTGCATTTAAAGATTTAACAAAGCTGGCGTGTCACTGAGAAATCTGAAGATGAACCATTTTTCATTCTGAAGGAATTCATAAATACAGTTTCACACAGATTATGCTTTTTAGGATCAAAGAGGAATTCTAGTCATCCATCCAGACTGGCTTCACTTTGGGATCTGTCTATTGTCAGAGATAATCTTTCAGGGTAAAGACTTGTACTTAGGGTTTAAAAAATGTTTTATTCAAATGCCCAAAGGCATAACAGTCTGGAGTCACAGTGAACATATGGATGCAGTCAACGCCAGGCAGTAACATCAAGAAGAAAAAAAAAAAAAAACGTGATATCTTTTAATCTGTCCTGACATAGGATTATTTGAAATAAAAAAAGAGCACTGTATTTATTCTTTCATGTTTCTTTTTTTATATTTATTTTCATAAGGAGTGGTAAAAGTTGCTTACAAACTAATTGTTGTGTTGGTATTCACCCTTAAATGGAAATAAAGAGTCTCTTGAAAGTTTAAAACCACGCTCCTTTGAAGGCTTTTGGGATTTGAAGATGACCCAATTTCCAAGTATCTGGATGTATTTATTCAATCAAGATATTTTTTTTCTACTCATATCTTTTGCAGTTTAAGATTATCAAACAAGAAAAGCGATTTGGCCCCCTGCAGGGTCCTTAATTACTTATTCCTTTTTTGGCAAGTACCATAAGCCAAGTCAGTTCATTTTTGTTTGAAACATTTTTTTTTTTGTCATGAAAAAGTAAATATATCTGTAATAATTTTAAACATGTTGATTTTATTTGCATTTTTTTCTTATCAATTAGACAGGATATTTGTCTCCTCAATTTGTGAAATTCATTAGTTGAAACTATAAATGAAATGTTCTCTCTAAGATGGGTTGCATTTCAAGCCCACAGGAGGAAAGAATCTTGTAAAATGTTATGTTCACAAGATTTCTTTTCCTCAATCTTGAGGTTTGTTTATCCTCTAAATCTTTCAGTGACATAACATTTCAACTATTGCCGTCTTTTGTTGTTGTTTTTTTTTTTGTTTTTTTTGTTCTAGTAATAGTGTGAGCAACTTAGGCATTCATCCACTTTGAATGTGTGCATCTGTTTAGTTTGACAGACACCTTTTCTAGTTCATCAGCGATGAGTCGGCCGTCCTGGTTCACGTCCAAGTATTTAAACATGGCGTCCACCAGGCCTCTCTTCTCCTCCATGTCCCTCTGTTGGCTCTGCTCTCCAGTCTTCAGTACTTTTGGCTGCATGTCTAGTAGTGTGCTCTTCAGCTTGTTGTACTCCGACATGGTGCATGCACTGCCTGCAAGGGCACACAAATGAAGACATTTAATTTATATCTGCAAACCAAAAACATAATCAAAAGGACACATGGACAAAGTATGTATGTGTAAAAGTTTTTTTCCTCCTTAGGATGATATAGGATATGCACATAGGAAAAGCTTTAATTTACCAATTTATACGCTTCAACAACCTAAGAAAACATGGTAATGTAAGCTGGAACAATAAAAGACCTGAGAGTGCTGATGTTTATCCCACTTCTGTATGCATTTCAACAATTATTCCTGCTTTGATTTAGTTACACCTTTGCACTGCCTGATGGCAGCAAGAGAGATGAGAGGGCATGAGGGAAAAACGCAAGCAAGCATGTCAGAAACATTAAGCTTAGAGACCAAAAAAGGAGGAAAAAGATTCTTATGAATAATAAACCAGTTAACACCCATCCCATATCATTGCAGAGGATGAGACCCCCTTCTGAGACTACATGAGCTGGGATTTCTTTGCCACATGTGGTCCATCCTAACAACCATGAAAGCTAATAAATACAAAATTAGGGGACATGCTGCGCTTAACTAAAAATTGTGCACTGGCATCGCTTTTTGATCTTAAACCTGCTGAGTATTTTCAAAACACATTTCTGAATACAACATCAATGCACAAAAACCTTAAAGCAAAAACGTGATCTTTTTGACCCTTTGAAAGGGTTAATTAAAGATCCACATGCTTTTGTATAAAATTCACAAGTTGCAGCATTTTTATCTTGGTGCAAAGTTGGCAGTCTTAACAGTTTTGTGTTGTTTTCTTTCCACCTTAAATGATCCACCTGAGCTTCCTGCAGTGAGGGGGCCTGAGGGCAGACTCAGTGGAAGAAATATACCCTTGAATTGCTTGTGAACACATCATTTCCTCCACCCTGGAAGAGCTTGAGTGAACGGAACAAAGGTCAGAGGATATCTGCTTAAAATATCAACTATTGGTCACTGATGAGCAGCGGGAAATGGATGCATGGATGCAAAAAACTGTATTTACCAAGAGCTAACAAGTGTCTAAATTATAGAGTAGCTGAGTATCTTCACCTTCTTTCTGTTCAGTCACTGCAAGACATGCTGACACGACAAAAGAATGAGGATTTGCACAAACAGTAAATATAAATGTATAAATCTCTAAGTACACCCTTGATACATAATCATTTTTATGATACTAATGATACTAATTACTAAATTAAGTGTGACATGGAATTATTAAAGTGGATTTTCTCCCTTTGGCAAACTTTGTGAATCAGGAGCAGATTAGAAATACATTAAGAAAAAAAAAAAAGTATATTTCTGACCCAGAAAATAAACTGAGATTCTTTTTCTTGTTTTTTTGTGTTTTTTTTTTTTTTTAAATTAAACAGGACTATAAAATAATCAAAGACTTAAAGACATGATATGTGTGTCTACCACTGACTGAATACGAGAACTGGACTGAGTACCCCTCCCCCCTTGTGTTCCAAACAGGAAGTACCCAAAAAAACAAAATCCCATAAACTTCTATAGGGAAATAAACAGCTTGGTCAGTCATTCTATTGGTCAGAATGCCATTCCTGCTCTGGTCATTTTTTTCAACGTGTTTTGTTAATCACATATATATTTTTTTCAAGATATTCTTCCTGTAGTGCAAGTTATTCACGTTGTCAACTGACCAATTAGATGCCTTAATGAAAGTTTGCCGTTTCACATCCAATATTCAAAACATTTGACAGATTTTGTGTAGCCCAGCTATCAAGCAGTAGGGTTGTGGAGTTCAAACAAGCTTGCTCCAACATGGTGAGACGGGTTGCAATTGAAACGTCGACTCAGACCAACTTTGACCAATCACTGCTTCCTGAAGATTTCTGGATCCAACATGAGCCAGAACAGAAAAAATGGTGACTGAATTGACTTCATTTTGTTGGACCTGGAAGTAAGTAATTTTCTGTGTACAATGTTAAACCTTAGTGTCAAACCCTGGACAATAGTGTTTACGTACATCACAGAACTTGGAAAATAAATTCATTAGAAGTTCCAATACTGCAAAATTAGTTTTAAGGTTTAAAAATATTAATCTTATACTAATCTATATGTGGGGTAAACTCCTGCAGAGATCCTAGAGCTAACCTCCACACTGCAGCGGATCTACATTACTTCAGGATAAATCTGACTTAGCTTCCTCGAGGCCCAAAATCCTGGTACTTCGTACATTCACGGCGGTTTCTCTCCATCTTCAAGTCCCGCTGGACCTGTACCCGAAATGCAGCATCTCTGAGCGCCGTCTATTCAGCAGGACATTTAATCTCACGAGCCAGCATGTGACATTTTATTTTTGTTTTAAGTCAAGAGGATTCTCCCTGCATTAATCCTTTTCCGTCTCATCATTTTACAAAGCTTTGTTAGCTCAGTCCTACTTTTGCGCTTGACATGGTTTAGACTTTGCAGCGCATCAAAACAATCTTCATTTGTAGTTTTACGCACAGCAACATTCCACTTCCTGACAAAAGCTGTAGGTTGTGTGGTAAATCTGGCACAAAGTGACAATCAAGTCAGTCAAGATGAGAGTCAAATCAGCTGCTAACAAAAGCCTATGGATCCTCCAAGATCATGTTGTCCCAAAACAAGAATGGCTAAGTCTATAGTATAGGAGTATCATAAAAGGATCTTCTCTGATTTAAACCTTATGGGACATTTATGGAAAGACTTGAAACATGTCTGGAGTCAAAGCTTTTTAAACCTAAGACAATTGAAGCAATTGGCTCATAAGAAGAGGACCAAAACACCTGCAGACTGGTGCAGAAATTCTATGACAGTTACAGAAATTGTTTGCAAGGATTGCTTTCAAAAGCTGTGCAACAAGGTGGTAGGAATTAATTTCCAGATTCTTTTCTTTCATTTGCCTTTTGTAAAAATTCAGCTAGACAGCAGTTCATAAGCCATGTTGGATTTTCACTAGTTGATTTCAGTAATTATTACTTATTTAGCCCTTGTGCTGTCCTATGACCCCACCCTTCCACTGACATGTTCTCCCTACCATGAAAACGGTGGATAAAGGTGGAGAGGATTTCATGTAATCCATGGACACAAGTGAAGATCACTAATCATTGAAGAAAAAGGTTCAGCGCACTGTCTAGTGGGTCTAGATCAGTGTTTTTCAACCAGTGTGCCGCGGCACACTAGTGTGCCGTGGGAGATGGTCAAGTGTGCCGTGGGGAATTGCCCTCATTAACTGATATAAAAACATTTTCCATCTCCAGGATTTCAGCTCTCTGTTCATCCAAACAGGACTTGATAAAACACTGAGGAGTTAGGAATATAAAAGATCATAAAATACTTTTTCTTTGCGTTTATTTTATTTTATTAAAGACATTTTGATAAGAATGACGTACCGCGATTCAGCTGCAGCTCCGGCTGTATTTTGTAAAAGTCCCGCCCCTTTAATTGTCTCCACCAATCATTCTTGAAGGCTTAATCACATGTCATCAGTCTGACCAATCAGAAGTGGTTAAAGTCTTCACTTCCTTGTCCCGATTTAGCTCGTAAAATCGCTCAGTTCCAACAAAAATACCAGCTAAAGCTCGTCTTTAGCGGTGTAGCTTTCCACAGAATCCGGTATCAGACCGTGGAACAAGTGAACAAAACCATGAAGCTCAGAGACGCGATCTCCACCGGCCGTTTATTGCACTACATCTCCCATGATGCATTGGGTTGTGAGAGTGACCGAGCACAAGATCTGTTGTTAAACGCCTTGAAACCAACGAACACACATCAAACTGTTTTCAAATCTTCTAACTTAACTTTTATTGCATCTTTTAGAAAAAAAAACAGCTGCAGTTTCCAGCTTTTTCTGCCACAATTATCTAAAAAATGCATGTGAGATTGTGGAGGGACTGTAGATCAATACAGACTATGAGTTTCTCCGTTTTTTTTTTTGTGTGTGTTTTTTTTAATTTTTGGATCCTGGTGTGCCGCGGGATTTTTTTTAAGGTTAAAGTGTGCCGTGGCTCAGAAAAGGTTGAAAAACACTGGTCTAGATGACCCAACTCCCAATGTTAAAGTGACTAGGATAGCACAAGGGTTAGATAGTTTCAAGTTATTTTAGACACCCAAGTATTTTTTCCATTAACAAAGGCATGAGAATGATTCTCTTCACGTGTATGTTTACTGAAGTTCAGTGCTGTCCAATCCATTACACCTTTACAAAAAAAAAAGCTTTTTAAGAAACCTCATTTTATTGGACCATCAATCATGTGATGAATTGCCCACAGAATTAAGTAATGCTGCATATAAACTGTAAGACTAGAACTTGTGTTTTCAAGGAGCCTCTAGTCTTGTAATCAAAAACATATATCAAAATGATTTGCTTGATGGTGGAGGTCACTTCAGCATACTGTGAGTTACACAAAAGAAAGCAATCACTCCTGTACATTCTGGTTACCAACCTGCTATTTCTGAGATGACTACATGAAATGTGACAGGCACTCAGTCACGCATGAAAACAAGCCTAAATGAAACTCATTTTTTATCACTGCCGACCCTTTTAATCGCTTAACAACCTTTTCTTCACAAGTAGACATTTGAGACTAAAATCCTGTTCAGAGTTTTCCTGTGAGGACCAAGAAGCATGAGACCTAAGAGATCCTCACCTGACTGTCATCACTCTCCTTTTTCTGAAACTGAAATGAGTTCATCGCCATAGTGATTTTGTTTTCATTTCAGTTCAAATGGGTTTTTCTTAAGGGTCTCACTCTTAACAGTTTTTTTGCAGTGAATATCAAGAACTTTTACAAGAAATTCCAAAATCGGTTTAACATCTGATGGATTAACAAATGACAGTAACTGACAAGTTGATCAGAGCAACAAAAAAAAATATTGTTGCAAAGCTTCCTCCTCAGAAACAATACTTCCACCTTTGCTGCATGAAGCAGCTGCAGCTGTGCCAAAGAAATATCTCCCTTTACTTCAGCGCATTCACCCCTGACTCTCTTTTATTGTACTAAAGGGACGAGCACTCTCCTTATTGCCCGTTTGAAATGTTGGCTGCCTAAGCTTTTGATCCGGAGCTGTTGGCACCTTGGACATCCAATGTCCCAACTACACAACTGTTAACTGCAGAAAAGTTCAGAAAATGCAGGAATTGAAAGGTTTAAGTATTTTGCAGTCACATTAGTCACAGAGGCAATGCTGGATAAACTTTGAAGCCCACAGTAAGCCGATTTAAACAGCTGCCATTACGCTTTGTAAATGGTTTGGATTTGATTGCAGTTTTTATAAATGCATGCAATAAAAAATATTTAGCTCCTAAAAAAACATGAAAATCAAGATATATGCCCTCTTTAAGGTGCACCTAAAGGAAACAGAGAAAAAGGAAATGTGAATAGGTTGCAGGTCCTTATAGTACAGTAGAAATAATGTTTTTCTAGCAGTATGTTCTCATGGCAATTCAAATAAATAAGCACAAGTGAGGAAATGCCTTCAACTCCATATCATATTTGCAGCTCCCTGCAGCACCTCCTCCAGGCAGGAACTGTCAGAACCACATGAAACCAAAAAACTTAAAATGAGCTTTTTTTCTGCAGTAAACAGTTGTGTAGTTACAAGTACTGAAGTGTAGCAAAAAGATTAATGCTCAAAATGATTACTTCCCTACCTTCATTTTTCCAGCCAAGCACTCTGAAATATCTCAGGTTCCAGTGTGGCACTGCATCGGTTTACAAAAGCTGACAGTAGTTTTAATGTCAGAGCAGGATTGGTGCCAGAAAATACGGTTAAACTGTGGAAGTTTCTGAGGAAAGGAGAAACAAAATTGCTCTAATCTGTCTGCCTGTGTGCAAGCGAGATGAAAACCCATCATCTGCCAAGGCCTATGCCGTGTTTCACAGCTTTAATGAAAGTGATCAGGATCGCACCTTAATGTAACGCTGTATCTTTCCTTCAGCGCTACACGTTTGAGAGCTTGGTAGCTCTTGTGTAATTTTTATTTTTTGCAAACAAATGGACAAACTAATGACAGCAATTCCCCATCTATGCCAAGAAAGGGCAAAAAAAAAAAAAAACAATTACTGCACGTTTAACCCCTCCTCCTGCCCCAATTCTTTCACTTAAATTATATATTTTTTTAGAAATGTTTGTTTTACAAAAATCTACTATAACCTCTGTTATTTTCCTTTTTTATGTAAAGATCTGGTTTTCGCAATTATAACATTTTTGCCAGCATAAGACATGGAACCATATGCCTTTTTTTTGATAAGGTATGAAAATTGAAATATTAAGCATGACTGAAACTCCTGCAGACCTAGTTTGACACAAAATCATCTGCCAATATCACAGCAGCGTGACCTTCAAGGGAAACTGTCAAGGGATTCTTGACTAGAATTTTTACAACTAATTTCCAAGAAATACAAATGGCCCACTGTAGATTTATGTCAATACAAGACATGCGGTCATGAGGTGAGAAAGCCAAAAAAGAAATTCTGTAAGAAATTGAAGGAGTTAGGAAAAAACCCAGGAAAAATTTCCTTTGATGATGAAACCTCCCTACAATGCCCCGCAGCATGCAAAACTCTTCAGTGTTAAATGTATGTCTGCCTGACCTCCTCTGGCAGAGATGATGGGATTATTTACTGCCTTGGTGTCTGTGTGCAGCTGAGATGCAACAACGATGGACCTGCCTCCCAGATAATTATGGAAAGGATGGACACACTGTGCTCCGGAGGGCAGTGAGGTCTGAGAGAGTGAAGCCAATCACAGAGGTGACAGCAGTCTCAGTAGAGCCTCATACGGCATAATGGCGGCTGTTTAAATCGGCTTACTGTGGGCTTCAAAGTTTATCCAGCATTGCCTCTGTGACTAATGTGAAAACACTTGAACCTTTCAATTTCTGTATTTTCAGAACTCATCATGTTCCAGTCACATTTTCATTAAAGACCCACTGCGACACAAACTGTGTTTTTAACATGTTCTAATAGCATTTTCCCAATGATGGAGGACATATTGAGAAAAAAAAAAAAAAGAAAATTAGGTTCAAAATTGCATTTCTGATTATTTCTTAATTTAAACTTTTGTGAATCAGGAAAAGATTAAAAATGCATTAAAAAAAAAAAGCTTTCTAACCTACAAAATACACCGAGTGGGCCACAAGCTCCCTGCAACACGGAGAGGAAGGGAGGGCAGGACTTGCTCCACACCTACAGTCCTGCTGACAACACAGAGGTGAATTTAGAAAGAACTCCTGCCACTCTCTAGAAACTATGTCCTAGAAAAACAACATACGTTTTTAAAGATTTTGGCTAAAAATGGCATAATCATAATTAAATGACCATTGGGATCTAAAAGATGACCGAGGATGGTCTTTAAAAATACAATATCACAGTACACTTAACTACGGACATGTGGAAAAGAATATTTATTTTAAAAGACAATTGTGGAGCACTTAAAATTATTAAATAAAAACAGTCTAGCAGCAAGGCCGCTTCCAATAAATTGTTCGGGATCAATGATGGATAAAACCCAAATAAATACTAATGAAAAAAAAAGTCAATAAACTTACAAAGTTTTATTTACTACTGTTGTTTTAGGGGTAAAATCAAGATTGGCAATTGGTGGTTAAAAGAAAGTGTGCTTTTAAAAATGCTGACTTGGTGGGAAATAAAAAGAGATCTTTAGTGGAAATGCTTTCAACACAACAGGTCCCATAATAATTATAGCTGCAGCTCCAAAGATGGCTGTACCCTTACCACAATTCCATTTATGATCAAAAGCAATTTGCTGAATATTTATATGTATTTTGGAGAGAACATGACCTTTAGTTTCCCCAAAGTCATTTAAAAAAAATGGTCCAAATCGACTACATACATTAGCATTAGCACAAAGATAAAACAACCATTCTATCAACATTTGAAATCCAAAAGCATAGAATGAATGATAGCCATGTCATTCAGGTGTTTATAGAGTTCTTTCAAAACGTTATGGGTTACTGTCTTGATAACATGACCTGGAAAAAGTTTGTTGACTTAATAAACCTCAAGTTCTCTTATTAGATAATGTAGAATATGAATAAATTCAAAAGATAAATAGGTCCTTAGGTGTACAAAGCAGGAATTGAGTGAAGTGATGTTTCAGCAGCTTTATTTTCAACTGAGTAGAAGCACATGATATGAAAAAGACTTTAAAGTGATTTAAATTGAAGGAAAAAAGAGGTTTTAATAAATGGCATTTTTTTTTCCTTTTTTTTTTTTTTACATACAAGTTAGAGATTCATATGAGCTATGACAGAAAGTTCAGTGGACTTGATCCTCAGATTATATCTCAGAAAAAGAAGTAGCTCCACTTGGGGCAAGATGTTCATGAATAACCAAGATCCTAGTATAGCATGCAGGAGCATCATTGCATGCTGAGCTGCAGGAGGAGTACAGGGTGGTGATGTGGATTTGTAGTGAGCTGTTGTCAAGAGCAACACTCACATGAAAGGAGGAGTAAGACGACAGGCTGCCAAAGTTATGAAGATGTCACTGACATGCCATTGGACGAGTCAGCTCTTCGGATCAGCTGAGACCTGTCACTGCAGGTCAGTGAGTGACGGATCAGTTTTAGTTTTGTCCCCTGCATTAATATCCTATATGAAGCTGCAATTTGATAGTGTGACCAATGCTCTCGTATCACTCAAGGGCACAGTGATGAATTATAGTTCAGACTGATTCCCACAGCACTCCGCTGACATGCAGCTACAATGATTTAAAACATTTCCTGAGCCAGCTGCCAGTTTTTTACCCATACATTCAGTTGCAATCAGTGTCCCGGAAGCCTTATCAGAGAGTGTGCAAGTTGGAACCAACTAAATGAGAAATCCTCTGCAACACCAAAGTATTTGTTACTGGATTTTTTTTTTTTCTATTAAGGCAAAAGTAGTACAGTATCCTTCACAACCTGCCTGCTGTTCTATTCACCAGTCTATCTTCCAAAACTGCATTTTGAAATTGAACATGAGGTCTAAACATATCAGCCCAATCTCACTCTCTCGCCCCTTTCCTCACTGAATCAGATGATTCCATTTGCTGTCACAGGGAAATCCAATGGCAAATAGGATTTTTATGGGTGTGCACAGTTTAGCTTATCAGTTCCAATGGATTCAAAATCTATTTAAATAAAGAAGGTGTCCAGTCCTCATCTTTTTTCAGTAAAATCCTCTCCAATCATTACAAAAAACTTGTTTAAAGAACACCTTGTCCTTTAAATAAACATACTTTTGTGTCTTTCCCACTTAAAAGATTACTTTGTTTAAAAAAAAAGAAATCTGCATAATAAATAGCTGAAGAAAAAATGGGTGAACCGGTTGGTACATTCCTCTGTGCTTTGGTGCTGCTGAGGCTGGCCCTGTATTGATTCATTAGTAATGATGAGAAAACTGCTGCACTGCCCCAAGTTAGTGCAGAACACCCCCTGCAGCTTTCTGCTGTTTACAATTTGTGTTTAATCTTTTCTTGAACTGCTTCGACCTCATAAATACAATAGCATCCCCTAACAGTTGTATCATTGAATGGCATCACTGGTATGCAAAACAGCTGAGTTTGCACATTGCAGGAGAAAACTTAACACGCTAAATGTTAGCCATTGGAGAGGGTTTGCTGGTGGAGGGCTTTTAGTGTTTTTAACTTCTTCTCGAGGAATTTGTCTGATGACGGAGGAAGGATATAAAAAAAAAAACAGGCTCAAAACTGCATTATTGAGTATTTCTTTATTTAAACCATTGTGAATCAGGAGCAGATGAAAAATAGTTTACTTAATTTCCAAGAAAATGTAAACGACAACCGACATCCCCCTGAATGAAGCTAAAGTCCAACGATACCGAAAATAAAACTAGTTCATCTGAAGCCGATAAGGCTAGAACAGAAAGTAAGCCATCTAGCATACACACACTCTCCAGTGAATGAGAAGACTTTGCCTAATAAATGAGTTTCTTCTCTGGAGAGTAGAAACTAGATGTCCACAAGGCCTTGTTTAACATATTCTTAGGAAGGATAGAACTTGAGCTGAAAGTAAAATAAAGGCATGTTTGCTGTAAAAACAAAACAAAACATAACAAACATCATAGAACTCAACATGTAGTGTGTGGTTCCGTCAAAGTCAGAACAGAACAAAACTTGAAGTTAATAACTTCGTTGTTACTTTAAAAAGAAATTTATTTTGATACAAATTAAGATTTTATTTAAATATATTGAATTTAAGTAATAGCTTTTGCTGACTATGATAGATATCTAACCTACTTATATATTTTAAAGTAAAAATGAGGTAAAAGATCATTTCAGCACATCGTCTTTTCCGTTTTCTCTGGCTGGCAGTTTCACTTTTTTGTATGTTCGAGCACATCAGTGCTGCAAAGTGCTGACACCGGAGTAAAAAAGTAAAAAGCAATAAGAAGATGAAATATGCTAGAACAGCTTTTCTCTTTAGTAAAGAAATTGTTCCCATTTTTATGTTGTTCTTTATTTTCAGTGAAGCACTTGGTTTGAGGAATGCCTCAGGACATTCTTTAGCTTTTTGAGAATTCAACAGGTCAGAACTTCACTCTCTTTTCCACAACTATTGAAGGAGTAGAGTGTGGAAGTCCCTTGACAGCAGATTCAGTGTTTTTATTCATCTGTAAGAACCCAGCAGCATCAGTTCCTAACTAGAACTGCTACTATAACAATGCTGTGCTGGCACTTAAGTGCAGCTACATTCTGTGGCTTATCAGGCTGAATATTTTGTATCATACTTAGAAAAAAAGTATTTTATATATATATATATATATATATATATATATATATATATATATATATATATATATATATATATATATATATATATTTAAACACATACATATTATATCATATTATATTATGTCCACTTACAATTTAATGTTGAAGAAAAGAAAAACAACCAAAGGTACACAGGAAAAAATATGTATATAGTATTTATTTTAATCCCACAAAATAATTGTTCATGAAAGGAATAACTGCATCAAACAACTAAGCCAAAAGTAATTTATCAATCCTCTGCACTTTCAGGAAAGGAAATTTCATCATTAAGGGTGAAAGAAGTTTTTTTCATTGTTGTCAAAATTAAAGCAATAATGTCTTGAATTTTAACACAGCAGACTTACATGTAAGCAAGTATGTTGTCTTTAAGTGGAAGAAAAACATGATGAGATCATGACTGTTCCACCCTTTTAAGGCATGGCAATGACTTTATTCAAGGGTCAAACTTGATGAACACACTATGTGTTGTAGTAACTGTTATAATGCAGTTAATTTCTTGCAGTCTCACTTGTTGGTGCTTTTTTATGTATCATCTTGAACACAGAAGTAATTAAAAAAAGATTACCAAAGGAAAAACCTTTACAATGTTTTTCTGAGTTTACCATCTTGGCTTCTTATGTTGACCCCCATCTTTTCTCTAAAAGGAATGTAACTGGGTCACACATTTATGGTACAAGTGGTCAAAAACACAAAAGGGAAACTTGGAGAAATTGAGTTTTCAGTTCACCATAAACCATAAAATGATCTGAGATTTGGAGTTTATAAAAAAAAAAATACAAAATTGTGTGGAGAACAAAACAAGAAAAGTAAATATCCTACAGGTTAGTTAAGAAGCACGTGTCCCATTTTAACTGTGACTGCGAGATCTGCTGAAAAATTGGGGACATTGAATCTTGGAATATTTCTTAAGCCAAATCCCTTTTTGACTGGCCTGTTAATGGATTCATCTCGCATGCCCGCGTGATTCCTTACAGGTCAAGTGTGAACGAGGAAATGAAAGAAAATCTATATGTGGACAAAGCCTTTAGTTTTCTGGGAAACAGAATTTAAAAAAAGGAAACAACTTCAAAACCACCTGAGATGTTTAGTAGCACAAAGGTGAAAGGTTTAATGTACTGTTCATTTGTACTACATGACCCAACCTTCATCCTTCACTGTGGCAGTGAAAAAGGCAAAAGCACCTATGACAAGGATTTTTGTATGTTAAGGTGAGGAACTCAAATAAATGGATAAAGCCAGCATTATGAATAAAATTTGTGAAAGCAGTGGAGTGAATTTAGGCCAGTTGGTCACATGTGCAGTACAGTGCAGTAAAACAGAATGTACCCTGGAGTACGCTTGCTTGTAGAAGTGACTAATTAAGGAGCACAGGGAACGCACAGTTCACCTGTACTTTCTTTAATTACCCGAGCCCCTTTGCATGATGAATGATGGAGGACGAGCTCTACTCCTCCGGAAGAACACAAAGCGTCTGCACGATAGGGTGAAGGTATTAGGACTGTCATGACTGAAATCATCGGTACGCCTCGTCTTGAGCTGTCGTGCAGCATATTTGTGGATTACTTTTAGCTGGCAGTTGTAAAAGATACAGCAAAGAGCGTGTTGTCAGGACAGCCAGCTCAACATGAAGATAGAGGATCATTTTCCAAGGCAAAATGTTAATTCTCTCTACTATTCTGTCACATTTTCATTGGAAAGTTCTTTAAGTAATTTTCTTTGCCAGCTAATTGAAACGGCTTTGCTATAAAGATAAAACACTTGATTTAATCAGCGTTTTCACCAAGCCAAAAAAAGAAGAAAAGAACAGAAGACAAATACAACATCTACTAGAATGATTAAGAACAACTACAAAAAACAGATTTCTCCTCTTTAATTGGGCTTAATGTATTTCAAACACTGTTTGGTTAACATTTTTTAAATAGACCTTTGATCAGAATTTATCATAACCTGTCAGTCCAAAAGCTTTAATTTGACAAGTTGCAAGGAAGCTTCTATGTTTAATGTCAACACCTAAAAGTCCTTCAAATATAAAAGTACTTTATAATGATAAGGAATATATATTTTGACTACAACTACAAACATACAATTTATATATTTTTTTAAAAATGTTTTAATTGCACTTTCCATGCAAATGCTCATATCTGGCATCTTAGCTTTAGATTTTTGCCAAATAAATAAGGAATGCCATTAATTTACTCCTCCCAAGCATGTAATTTGTTAGATACAACAGTGAGAAGAGCATTTTCTTTGATTGTTTTTTTATTTTTATTCTGTGAGTTCATCCTACTTTTACATTTATTGACAGATGATGATCATACGATGGTTAGAGCAAAGCTTATAGTCACAACAACAAAGAAAGTTAACAAAGTGCTTCACTGCTTTTTCTTCTCAAAGCTGATTCCAAATCTCTCTGACACCACTTAGATATCCCTGGTGCTACTCATCTCACTCACCTTTAACCTGAAGTGGCAAGTCAGATGTGGAGTTTTGTTGCACATCATTTCACCACCTGATCATAAACTACACAGCAGGTTTGTTTGCTGAGGATTTTAAATGAAACACAAAACAGTTTTAAACATGTTCCAATGTGCAACCCGGCAAACACGGAATCATTCAATGTAAAATGAGAGTTTCCTATGCTGACATCAATGTTATGATCATCTTAAGAGTAAGGAGCAGCACAAAAAGGTGGTGGCAAAAAAATTTGACATATTATTTGTATTTGTAATTTTTTTAATCACAAAAAATATTCTCTACAAATACCTTGTAACTAGAAGGAAAAGGGGAATATATTGTATAGACTTCTTGATGAAAACACAAATGTATGAAATTCCTACACATTTTTGCATGTCAGAGATTGTTGAATTTTAAATTCTTCCTGTTGACTTTGTGCTGCTCCTGCTTTTGTAAAGTTAAACATTAAAAGACAAAAGGAAGCAGCAAAAGTCATGAGGCTGTTGCTTAACCATCTGCAAGCTTTTGAGGTAGCTTCAATTGAATTGAGTTTCACTCATGTTAAAACAACTACAGCCAGTTTCCTCAGGGACAGTTCTAGTACTTTCACCTAAATCTAGTACATCAGGAAGGGATTATGCTTATGAAACTTGGTTTCACCTCCACTGCTCAGCTCATACGTTGAAGTATTGTTTTGAAACAGCAGCTGGTGGAAAAAGTTGAAACAGAATCTTAAAGTAAAAAAAACATGTTTCATGAATAATTGTATTATTTTCTGTCTTTCAGGAAAAATGATTATATCAAAGATGTTTTTTGCAGGAGAAAATAAGAATAAGAAGATGTTTAGAATTGCCTTATTTATTTTGAACAGGAATTCTTGAAAAGACCACTTGCCAGGTTCTTTTGCCTATTTAAAGGCCAGTTTTCAAATTTGAAGTATTTTTGACCTTTCTACAGGCTACCTTTCAGTCGTCTGAATAATCCTAGATCCATGTGCATAAAGGCAGCATCAGGCAGTAGCATACGATGATGTAGCAAGAAAAAGATGACCAGAGAACAAATTATATTATTGAAAAGAATTTGGGGGGTTTTGGGGAATTCATGAAATTGCTTTTTTGTTTTTTTATTATTTGAACGTTTCAAACTTGCCTTCATGTTTTCTTTCAGGTACAGACAACCATGACCAAAAGTAACTGAAGACCATTGGTTATTTAGGTAACACTGAATGAGTTAGACTCCAATGACACACATCCATACTGTAGTAAAATAGACCAACTATAAAGGAACTCATCGACATCATGTAACAAACAGCAAACATCTAGAGAGTTAACATTCTGATCTTTTCCCATAATCCCATCTTTGCTTTCGGAGCTCAGCTTCAAGGACACATGCAGCCGTTTGTTTCTGTGCTGTTTACTTTCTGCAAAAGAAAAAGCCAAGCCTGGAATAGAATGCTTGGAGTACTCCCGCCCTTAACTCCCCAGCTCGGGAATGAAAATGGCACCCAGGTTGACAGCAGTATTCTGTCACAGAGGGACGTTGTTGCAAGTAACTGAGACACAAGCGCACAGGCTTTTACAAATGTCATCAGCTCAACTCGGTCAGTGAAAAGACGCAGGCGGAAAACAAAAACTCTTCAGCCACATGCAGAGTGGACCTCCTATGTTGAACTGCTAAACCTATGAAGAGTCAGAGGAGAAATCGCAACTACATTTGTTCAGCTCAGGGTTGAAAGAGAATCTTTTGAAATTACTTTTTAACTTTCTTTTTCTTTATGGCTTTGTGAGATGCACAAAGTTCAAAGGAGGTGGGCTTTCTGTTTGCTGGGTGGCAAAACAAACTCCACTCAAAGACTACATACAGGAAGCTGCACCGCAGTTTTCTTTTTCTGTTAACCTCATACTTTTCTGGTCGGTCTAAAATAAGGGGATGTTTCAGCAATGTTCGGCTTATTCTGTTTTTGACAAAAGTTTTCCACTCCCCCTCCCCCATCACAAAATCCAGAGTGACAGTTTAGCGTATATCCACAGGTGCATATTTGCCAAATATTTCAAAGTACTGACAATCCGCAGGATATGAAATCTGTTTCTGCCACTTATGGTCTCCTGCTGCAAAACTGTTTAGGGTGTAAAGTTTTTGCAACCCCAACTTTGCAATAACAATGCAAAAAAACAAAACAAAACCCAATTATTAACATGCAGTACTCAGCAAATGAAGTCAAAGATTTCACTACTGTTTACTTTAACAATCCCTTTGCAGACAGTGGTATTGTCAAAGCAGCTAAATATCCCTCTAACTTAGTGAAAACTTTACAGACATCCACAAATAGTTGCCACACCACGGCTGAGTTTCAAAACCATATTCATATGCCAACAGGAGTTACAGTTCCTCTCATGTTTGATTTTAACATGTGTTTGTGCTATCATGAACAGCAGCATTATTGGGGTTGTGACTCTGATTCAGTCTGAAAAGCCATTTGAAAAACACAGTGAACCAACATCATTAAATTGGCAGATGAACAGAAGTTCTAAAAATAAGTCTGCCTGTGTGAATCCACAGTGTCCTCAGGAAATTCTAGGCAGGAAAGCCAAAAAGAAACACGGCTGTGATGAGAGGGTTGTTGGGATTAAATTCTCCTGGTTTAGCAGGAAAAATTGGTTGGTTAGCAGGCCGTAATGAGCAATACCTGTGCCGCTGTCTGCAACAGTGGTGGCAAGATGTCCTTTTGCAAAGAGCTGAAGCCTCTGTGCTGCAACCCCTCTTTTGGTTAGAGATAAACCACTCAGCTTAGGATTTAATTCAATTTAATTTTATTTATATATCCCAATATTACAACAATAGTTGTCTCAATGAGCTTGATATCGGTAATTGTATAAGAACAGGAAATCAGTCATAAAATACAATGTATTCCTAAACAGACTAAGCCATACTGGGGGGGCTTCTTCTTTTTTGTTAACTAGCGAATATCCGCCGACTACAGTTGGAGGGTTTGGTGTAAATAGTTATTAGCGGTGCAAATCTTGGAAATCTTGCTTAAGGTTGTTCTTTGACAGCTCTATTCCAACATATGAAAGACTTGGTGTCATAATTCCAGCCGGGCACAAACCGCCTATTCATAATTTCTCCTCTGTGATCAATTTTCCCAATCCGAGTCCCTGATTGGTCAAAATTTAACCTGCAACATGCATTCAATGACAGCTGGTTTGTGTATAGAGCCTGAAAACTGACTTAAAAACTTGTGTAGCGACATATAAACGTGAGAGTTTTGAACACGGAAGCCTGAAATGCCAATATACAAGGAACTATACGTGAACTTCTCGATGAAAGTGTTCTCTTGAACAGATGTTGCAGGGGGTGGTGTGAACACAGCTTTATAGATCCACCATGCTAAGATTTTCATGAGAAAGATCAGATTAAAATTTTGTGTGTTGTTATTGTTTGCTCTTTAGGAAGTGCCACTTTCACAGACAAAGAATTCAAAGCTACGATAATACAAAGTTGTTTTTCCCAGCATCTCTCCATCGAGCTGCTTCCTTCTCACCCCCAATTCCCCCCTTCCAAAGCATGTGTGATTTCACCCTCCTTGGAGTGCTGCATCACACGCCAGTGATTGGGCATATGCCCACAACGGCTGCTGCAACTTCATGATTTAATCAGGATGAGACACAGTGACTTTGTCATTGTTTATCTGTTTGGTCCACTGCTTCCCCTCCTTCCTCTCCCTCCTGGTCTGTCGCATGCCTCACTACACCAGAATTTCTTCATCCTGAATTTCCACCTGTGTGCTCTAGTAGCAGGGCTGGTGACAGATCCATTATCAGTAGCTTCTTGTAAATAATGCATGTAATTCATTTGCATGACTGTACAACAAAATGGGTGCACATACAGAGATGGCACACTTAGCTCTCCGCTTAAAAAGAAATCTTACAAATGTCTACACACTTGATGATCCATTCCAAATACGGCCAGTAGACATCCTCAAGACGTAGTTTACAGTCCAGCTCACCAGTATTAATCCTACTTTGTTGGGAAAACTGACACCAGTTGTGGGTTAATTGTGTACTCTGACCAGCATTGTAATTCTGTGAGCCGTTTGTGCTTTAGGCTGAAAGGTGATGGAAAGCCTGAAATGTCACCCTGGTTTCCAGGATACGGCTCTGACAATTACAACAGATGTGCAGCATTTTAACAAGTCATTTGCATCAGTTGCCTCAGTTTGACATCATCTGTACAGTGCTTTGGGCGATGGCAGATAACATTAAAATACCTCTTTCCGTTTGGTAAAAGGCGTAAGTAAAACTGGCTACCAGAACTTTTCCCTGTGTTTATGGGACAAAAAAAACTCTTAAAGGCTAAGCCACTGAATTCAACTGACACTACATAAAATGTAAAATAGGAAGACAAATGGTTGTAGAAGCTAAAAGACAAAAAGAGGTCAAAACTCATATAAAGTTTGCAAGTTTATTGGATCAGCTGGAGGGACCTAAAGATGGAAATTGCCAGTGGAGAACACTTTATGGAACCTCAATTAGATATTTCATAATGGAGTAGAATTAAACATTAGCTACTGAGCTGTAACAGGTGTGGAATCTCATAATTGTTTGCCTCTATTTGAGTAAACTCTATACACCTCCAGTTCTATCCTTTCTTGTATGGACAGCTGTGCTCTATGTAAGTCAACCATCTGTGTCACATGCTCTTCAAAAGTGCAAAAACTTAAATTGGCGACCTTCCAGTCTGATAGATGCATTCGTGAATGCAAGGCTGGCACTTAAAATTACCATATAAGTGCCACAAATGTAGATGCAGATTGATCTTATCGAGATTCACGCTCACATGTATCTTCTTTTTAAAAAAAGTTCAGACTTAATGTCTTCAAATGGTGCTTTCAAGCTCCTTTTCCATTTATGCCTTAAGTGTGAGACTGCCAGCATTCAGAGAAAAGATGGAGCATTTTAGTCCAAGACAATGTTTCTGTGGCAGCAGAGACAAGGACGTGCAGGGACGGATGTCTGCAAAACATCCAGTCATGGTGCAGTTCAGTGCAGATTCATGATGATGACTCAGTTTAAGTGTTTGCTAATTGGTTTTTTGTTTATTTATTCAAAGTTTCAAGACATTTTTAAGTAATTCATACTTTGTAAAAACTGCTCGTATAGATAGTTTTAAACAAAAGGACCATTAGGATAAACAGATGCTAATTTTATTAAAATTAATTTTTTTACAGCAACAAGAGAAGCCACAGAAAATGTTGGCAGCTGATATTAAAAACCTCTAAATTCTGCAATGGTCTGAAATGTGTTTATGCACACAGATGTTCATCAATTCAACAAGCAGTAAAGCAGATATTTAAATGAATATGTGGAGACTGATTAATTGCAAAGAGAGACCTTTCATTTTTAAATATGGGGGAAATGTTGTACAATTTGTAAACTAAACTAAAAAAAAGGGCCTATATCATACAAAATCTATTTTTTTTAGCTTTTACGTGTATTATAATGTTAATTTCTCAGAAAAAAACAAAACAAAAAAAACAAAGCGGTATTTTGATCCACTTACGCATCTCTTCGTATTCCTCAAAAAAACCTACACTCTGAGCACCAGCCCCTACCAATCGATGAAAACGAGCTTGTTCTCAGACTCATATGTATGAAAGTAGAGAACAACCCCTTTAAGGAAGAATCAGCGCCAGGCTAACGCAAACACCCACTTTCTGGCAGTGATTGGCAAAAATGCTTTTCTTTTATGTGCAAAATATGGACATCCATCTTTGCAAAAGTTCGGGTGTTGTTTGTTTTCGTGGGTGAAACGCTGACACGCTACCGAGGACAGCTCTTGATGTCATGAAATGGGCGACACCCAGAAGTTGCAAGATGTGGTGCCTCAGAGATCGAGCTGTTTTTCTACCAGATAGGAAAACCTTAGTGTTCCAAAGGTAATGTATTATCATATATCTGAATATAGTTTCCTCTGAAACTTTTACAAATAGCATGAAATAGGCCCTTTAAATGAAAGATGTTGAGGGAGCTGAAGATAGATGACATCTGACTGGCGCTTAAAGCAAAAGAAAATATGGTTTAACAAAAGCAAAGTGTTTAATAACTAAAAGGATCATAACTACAAGGATGAATATGTCATTCATATTTGATTTGAGTTCAAATCAGCTGTTAAAATACTTTTTAAATTATCACAGTGAAAGAGATGAATTGGTGCAACTGAAGTTAAGAAGCAAAAAATAAGATTACCCAAACTAAACCGTAAGAGAATTTTTCTACATAAAACAGAGCTATTTTCATTAACAACGTGATCAGTTCACACACCAGACAGAAGCATAACCATGAAAAAGGACACAACAGTTTCAACATGTCGGAGACACACTTTAATACACACCCAAACAAAGCTTGGATCATCAAAGTGGCGCCTCTGTGTTTTCATGTAGAAAGCCAGCTGCTATCCTACAACACAACCACTGTTCTTTGTTCATTGAAAGCACATGGAAGGAAGGAAGGGCGGAAAAACAACAGCGTCCTTCAAAAAGAAGCCATCAACTAAAGTCATTTTTGATGTTCCGTCCATGAAGAACTGAGCAGTAAAGAGGACTCCTATGGGGGAAAATAGTGCTCGTACAAAAGATGTTAGTTTACTCTGCTTTATATGGTCGCCACGTTCCCACTGAGTGAATAAAAGAACGCAACAGAAAAAACAAGCCAACTGGTAAGTCAATATACAGTAAACTGGCTCCTGCAGTACAAAGAAAAACCACAAAAAAACCCTCAACATTTGCAAGTTGAAGTGATGCAAAAGCATGGGCAATTATAACTGAAAAGAAAATAGTGAGAAGAGTGTCAAATGTACAGAACACGTTTCTCTCAACAATTATCTATAGGACCTCTGACAGAGTCACAAGCTGTTGCAGAACAGAGGATACAGCTCCTGCGGGTGTTAATTTACTGAATGAGCTCATCATATTCAACAATGACAACACTGACGGAGTGAAAAGATCCAAATATAGAACAATACCCATTTCCATCAATGAAAAAAAAAACAAAAAAAACCACGCTTAACTGCTGAGGATGTGATGACTTAAAGAGCAGACGTGTCCTTAAGTTCAAGCATTAGGCCAGGTTTGTGAGATCAGTTTAGTTTTTTTTTGTGCGTGTGTGAAGAAAGTGAAAATAACTGATGAATGTGCATTATCAAATAAAATAGTAAATAATTAAAATATAAACAGTAAAATTCTGCTAAAAGACATTTACTCTGTTAGCTGACATACAGGGAGTGCAGAATTAGTAGGCAAATGAGTATTTTGACCACATCATCTTCTTCATGCATGTTGTCTAACTCCAAGCTGTATAGGCTCGAAAGCCTACTACCAATTAAGCATATTAGGTGATGTGCATCTCAGTAATGAGAAGGGCTGTGGTTTAATTACATCAACACACTATATCAGGTGTGCATAATTATTAGGCAACTTCCTTTCCTTGGGCAAAATGGGTCAAAAGAAGGACTTGACAGGCTCTGAAAAGTCAAAAATAGTGAGATATCTTGCAGAGGGATGCAGCACTCTTAAAATTGCCAAGCTTCTGAAGCGTGATCATCCAACAATCAAGCGTTTCATTCAAAATAGTCAACAGTGTCGCAAGAAACGTGTGGAAAAACCAAGGCACAAAATAACTGCCCGTGAACTGAGAAAAGTGAAGCGTACAGCTGCCAAGATACCACTTGCCACCAGTTTTGCCATATTTCAGAGCTGCAACATCACTGGAGTGCCCTAAAGCACAAGGTGTGCAATACTCAGAGACATGGCCAAGGTAAGAAAGGCTGAAAAACGACCACCACTGAACAAGACACACAAGCTGAAACGTCAGGACTGGCCAAAGAAATATCTCAAGACTGATTTTTCTAAGGTTTTATAGACTGAAGAAATGAGAGTGAGTCTTGAAGGGGCAGATGGTTGGATGGGCCCGTGTCTGGATCGGTAAAGGGCAGAGAGCTCCAGTCCCACTCAGACGCCAGCAAGGTGGAGGTGGAGTACTGGTTTGGGCTGGTATCATCAAAGATGAACTTGTGGGGCCTTTTCGGTTTGAGGATGGAGTCAAGCTCAAC
Organism: Oryzias curvinotus; assembly: GCA_023969325.1. NCBI lineage: Eukaryota > Metazoa > Chordata > Actinopteri > Beloniformes > Adrianichthyidae > Oryzias > Oryzias curvinotus. The sequence goes on from CM043719.1 coordinate 27,614,820, forward strand.
TCCCAGTCCTACTGCCAGTTTCTGGAAGACACCTTCTTCAAGCAGTGGTACAGGAAGAAGTCTTCATCCTTCAAGAAAAACATGATTTTCATGCAGGACAATGCTCTATCACACGCGTCCAAGTTCCCCACAGCGTGGCTGGCAAGACAGGGTCTAAAAGAAGAAAAACCAATGACTTGGCCTCCTTGTTCACCTGATCTGAACCCCATAGAGAACCTGTGGTGCATCATGAAATGTGAGATTTACAAGGAGGGAAACAGTCCACCTCTCTGAACAGTGTCTGGGAGGCTGTGGTTGCTGCTGCACGCAATGTTGATGGTGAACAGATCCAAACACTGACAGAATCCATGGATGGCGGGCTTTGGAGTGTCCTTGCAAAGAAAGGTGACTATATTGGTGACTGATTTGTTTTTGTTTTGTTTGAATGTCAGAAATGCATATTTTATTGTGAATGTTGAGATGTTATATTGGTTTCACTGGTGAAAATAAATAATTGAAATGGGCATGTATTTGTTTTTTGTTAAGTTGCCTAATAATTATGCACAGTAATAGTCACCTGCACTCACAGATATCCTGCTAAAACAGCTAAAACTAAAACCAACTAAAAACTACTTCCAACAATATTCAGCTTTGATATTAATGAGTTTTTCGATTCATTGAGAACATGGTTGTTGTTCGATAATCAAATTAATCCTCAAAAATACAACTTGCCTAATAATTCTTCACTCCCTGTATTAGCAAATTTCTAAATGATAACTGTGCGTCAGCGGATAAATAAAGCATTTTCACCTTCTTAGCTCTATTAATGAAATGCATTGTTTTGGATTGGACTGCAAAAGACACCCATGCAGATATAATACCGTCTAATACATACCATAATATTATCTCATTAACTATGACCTTAAAAAGTGAAGAAAACCTCTTCTTTGTTCATTTTAGATACCAATACTAAACTCAAAATAACTTTGGGAATTGCTACCAAAGACTAAATGATGATGAAATGATGATGAAAACTAATCTTCTGCTACAAGAATTATCCGGAGAATAAAAAATGTTGCAGAGGAACGTCACACTCCTGTTTGAAAAACAATACGTTTATAGGAAAACAAAGGACCAAATTATTCTACAGTAAGAGATTCTAAGAAAATAGACAGAGTGCAGCAACTTGTATTGAAGATGAACAAAACAAATAACAGAAAGCATCCTGCTGTGATGAATACGCCTTACAAGGATACAACCTCAGTCCAAAAAAATAGAAAGGACCGTAATTTATGCATAGAAAGCAAAGCATTTCCAGAATGATGCTTTCCAAATATTACCAGTGATCTATCTGCTTGCCAAAGGCTGTATCATGATGAACGGTGTTTGCCTAGCTGCAGACCGTCCTCTGCTATCAGGGGATGTGCTCAGGGCTCCGAGGAGATGTGTCCTGAAGTCCCACCTGCTTTTTGAGGATGAATATCCTCAGGCGGAAACCATCACTACTTCCTCTTTCATCCAAGTGAAAATCTATTTATCAGATGAAATAATAAGACACAGCCATTCTTTGGACCACTGCATGTGTACACACACACACACACACACCTGCAAGCACAGAGCTGTCCACACACTGGCATGCAGGAATATGGCTGAATCCACAATAGAAAGTATTTAAGTGAATGTGGGGGAGCAATGGTTGTTGGGTTAAAATTAAAATTGGGCACATTTTTTACAATTTCTATGCTTGCTTTGCCTTTGGAGTAACAAAAGGTGAAACTTGAAAATCTCACTTTGACCTATTTTTGGATGACAAATACAATGCAACAACAATGGTTAACAGGAAACGCTGAATTTGAACAGGCTTGACTTCATTTATGTCACATGAGAAAATGGAAGGAATGATGTAAAAACTGTGGTAAAACGTGGACTTTAAGGTCAATAAAGCACACAAAAACAAACAATACACTCAAAACTGCACAGTACATGAAAACAGGGATTTCTTCACCTTAGGTAAACCTTAGAGGACAAAGACTACAACAATCTTTGCTTCTCAATTTGAACTAAAATCTGTCCTTTTTTCTTACCCAAATTTTTTAGTAAATGTCTGCATCTTAATACCACTGATAATGAGAAGGTCCAAATGTGATTGTGTTTGTGTTTACATGCCAGGACATATATTTGTGCTGGTTGAAAATGGATGCTAACAATTCTTTTGTTGTAGCTTGACGTAAATGTCAGCAAAATGTAGTTTTCTTTCATTTTTGTGTTTTTAAATGTAACTTGTACACTTTGAAAAGAACCAGTTTTACAAAATAAAACCTTTATTCTTTCCTTAATTTTTGTATTTATTAATTCAGACTTTATAAAACCTGAAAAACTAATGACACAGATGACACAATTAATGTTTTGACCCACTCTAAGAGCCACAAAGTCAAAAGAAAAGAAAATAATGACAAAAAACTAAGAACCTTACATTACTAAAACATTAACACATTTGCAGTGCAAGTATATTTTAAGAACACACACGTTTTTTTTTTAATTTTAATTTTGGCCAATGTGTTGTTATGACATTATATTAAAATCAAAGTAGACAAAAAAAGAGTGTTGATGTTGGCATTAGAAGCAGCAAAAATAAATGTACACATCTATGATAGATCATTGGTAAGTTTAGATGAGCGGGGGGGGGGGGGCATTTCAAACGCATTCTAATACTATACCTCAAACATCAATCAGTGATCTGTATCTTTAAAGAATGGAAATCGTCTTTTTGGCATCTGGCACAAAACTGTACGGCTGGATCCAATATTGCACGGCTAATGTTAGGTTGTGAGGGGCTGTAAGCTAGCAGGAGACAGTATAGATAGAGAGGGGGACACTGCTATTTCGAACACTGCAAATGTGCATTTGACTAGATATTAAGCATCTCCCTCTATTCTTTATCTGACTGTGTAGAAACTAACAGGAGCTCTCTTGTAAATGCTGCTTCCCCCTGGGATAAATGAAGTATTCGGATTCTAAAGGGGGGTGGGGTTGCTCCGCATCAATGGTCCCACCCATAAATCAGAGACAAATTTCCAATGAACTACTGTCTACTACTACTACTACAGAAAATATGTCTTGGAAAGCATAGGAGGTTTTTTGATTTTGGCAAAAAAAAAAAAAAAAAAAAAAGAAAAAAGAAACGGCATGATCATAATTAAAGACCACTGGGAACTATTTTAAAATAGATCAAAAGATGATCAGACAGGGTCTTTAAAAAGCCTGTGAAAAGTTATAGAATAGCCAAGCATTCTTAATTGAATTTACAGGCTGTACTGTTAGCACGTGAAGAAGTATTGAGGTATTGATGAGAATACTGACAGAAACACACAATTGTAATCAGTATGATTCATTTTACAATGGCACTCTCCAAAAAAGGAGGATTTTAGAAATAGGTATTGATTTGAAAAAAATAAAACCCACATGCCAGGACTTGTAGCCACATTAGCTTCCACTTTTATCCTCAGGTGGGAGTTCTAAATTTGCCAACCCGAAGGTCAATGGTTCATAGCAGCAGGGGAGCCGCACCATGAGACCAAGCTTCAGCAGAGAGTGGCTCGTTGCAGTCAATGGATGGGCTTTAGTATGCTCATGGCTTGGTAAATTAAAGATCGTGAGCTAAAGCAGCTCTTGGAGCTCTCTGCAGGGGTGATGATGGGCTTTTAAGATAGGATCTTGGGTAAGCTATTAAGGTTTTAATCACTGAAAATCAGATTCCTGGAATTTGCAACACTGGCAGAACATTTTTAGTTAACTGCATTTGAAGGATTCCTTTGTTCTTTATTGGGGTGTGTTCATTTTACACAAGTAGGTAAGGTTACACACGCACACACACACACACACACACACACACACACACACACAAGAAAATAATGAAAAAGATTTTCTTTGGAATGGACATTATTACTGAGATCAAGGAAACCGTGAATAAATCTAATGCAAAAAAAACAGTCATCTGCTTCAAAGTGAAAATATATTTTTTATCAATTTAATAAATAATTAAAGCGACAAGAACTCTTTTTTTTGGGTGGAGGATTTTTTTTCTTTATTTGCACATAAAAGTCTGATTTTCATCATAATATATTGATGCTAATTTTTGCATCCTTTAATCTACTTTACATGTTAGCACATTTTAAAATCTATAATAAAAATAGCAAAATCTCCAAGAAAAGGGTCATTTAGAAAAAAAAAAAAAAACCTAATTTCACTGGCGTTACTCGACTCTTTGCACTAACTGATGGACGGTCCTTAGCTCTAACTATATTAACTGTTTAACCCAGGAGACTTTGACTTGCAGGCTGTTAGGCAGAGCTGCATCTCTCTCATGCATAAATCTGACAAATGTCAGCCAGAGTTTATTGCCATCATGTTGCCAGGTGGCTCTGCTCACTAAGAGATTTAAATAGATGGGATTTTTCGTTGGAGCTTTTGTAGAAAAAAAGATTTATGTTGTCTCTTCCCGGAAGAATCGACTTAAAATGTTTTAGACCTAAAGTGTTACTGTGAAGTTAAAATATAAATTCCAGTTCATTATAAAAAACTTGTCTAAGAGTTTCTTAAGTTTAAGCTCACTAAATGGATTAAAAAGTACATGTTGTTGTTTTTAATTATGGAAGCTGCGCCCTCACGTTTTTCTCTTGAGAGGCAAAAAATAAATGTTCCTTTTACTGCAGAATGAAACACTTATGAAAGCCTCCACCCAAAACTGTGCACAAGTGAAAAGCCTTTTTTTCTTGAAGATTTGTTAAATGAAGCATAACAAAAGCTCACATTCATTCTGATGCCACTAAATTCTTGTAAAAAAAAATCTAATTAACACTGTTGATCCCTTTGTGTCGCTAAATTAAACCTGAGAACTGAGAGATAACCAAGTTCGTTATTGAAAATGGGCTTCAATTAATTGAGTGGTCTTAAAGATCCACTCTGCCTCTGTGACGACTCTCTGTTTTGAGTAATTAAGCTTCTTGTCCTATTTGTCTAAAGTGAGGTTCCCCTGTTGCTGCCATCAAATATCAGAAATGTGATATTGTGAAAAGAATCAACGAGATAAAACAAAAACCACCAGTCAAGTTATTTAAAAAATATTTTAGTACATTATAAAGTGGTTTGGGATTACCTATTTAGTATAAACTCAAATAAAACAAGTTGTAGCATTTTATGTCAAATTTTTAACAGACAAACTCACAAAGTGAAAACTCGCTGGTTTCCATAGATTGGGTGGGGCTGAAGCTCAGAGCGCAGGTTTTCAGAAGAACACTCAGAAATGCGTGAATGGACAAAAATACTGCTTTGGAGCTTCTTTTTGTGAGGAATGGACACTATAATACACTTAAAAGCTCCAAAATGTGATTTTGCATGGTATAGGCCTTATAAAAGGAATAAAACCAGTGTCTTCTCTTTAGCCTGAAAGATGGCGCCCACTTCCTGCAGCATCTCCACCATCACTGAGGAAATGGTAGCCGTTGCAAAAGCAGCCATTAATAGTTTCAAAAGATTGTCTGCACTTTAATCCATGGAAAAGAACTCGGCTGAAACAACTCCAAATGACTTTGCAGAAAATTGTTTGACTCCAGATGTACCCGTGGAGTGCAGCTCTCATGGTTTGTAGTGACACACATCTGTATCTGTCCTGCTCAGCAAGTAGAAACCTCAAGTTTTGAAGAAAAAACAACAACAAAACCTTCATCCAAAAAGGTGTATCCACATTCACTGGTAAATCTGACTCACATCAGATAAGTACAACAGCTCTCTGTTCTTTGCACATGTAGACAATTTGGAGGCCTTGCAGTGACGTCATTCTTTATCAAAAATCTAAAGAGACGACAGGACTAACTGCAACGTGCTGGTTGAAGGACTGGAAGAGACAGTCACTGTAATATCTGTTTGCACACCCAACAAGCTTTCCAAATAAGGAAAAGGTTTCAGCACAGAAAAAAATAAAACACCCTTACAAAAGGGTAAAATTTCAGTCCTGCAAAGATGTTTTACCAAATGAATAATTAATTTCCTAAGATTTGAGAAAATAGAAGCTCTGCCTTGTGAGTTGTTTTGAGAAGCCGTACCACGAGTTATATTTGGATAGATAAAGTTTGAAATGCACAAGTTCAAGTTGTCAGTATGGCATCATTTTTCTGTATCATATTCTGCTCAAAGATTGTTCAGAGTCATCAAATAACGGTCAAAAAATAGACTCTTGGGTTTCGCTGCAGAAAAAGAAAGCAGTTGGAATCCATACGAAGAAAAGGGCATCGATGAGCACAATAGGGAGCTTACGGATGGAAAATGAAATGGATGAGTGAATAACTCGTGAGGGCAGACAGCAAAGAGCAGTGAGATGGTAGGAGGACAAAAGCACAGAGAAGAAAGGAAAAGGAGATGAGCATGTAGAGGACTGGAGGAGTGACAGGCTGAGGCTCCAGGGACACAGGACAGAACAGGTTGGGAGATGATGTAGCTGCAGGGATGCTGCTCCACTACACATTTAATGGTTAAAAAAGGAAAGAAAAAAAAAGAAGAAGAGATGGAAATCAGTTTTGGGGCTCTGAGGACTAAAATCAAATGTGCATGTCAAGTTAGTGAAGGAAGTAACTGTATAACCCGTCACTGAAACTATACCTGGCCGATAGTAAGTCCATGTTCTCCTGGCAAGTATCCCTGCAGGAAACAGCTGCGTGTACATTTGTTTTCTGAGCGCATTCACTGTTGCCGGCGTGTAGAGAAATCTTATAGAACGTTCCTGCAGCCGCTCCTCATAAGCAGTTCCTGAAGCTCACGTCTGTTTACCATGAAAGTGACCTGCCACTGGGGATTTCAATTATCTCCCTCTCTGCCTCATAGACGAGGCTTACAAACAGAAGCTGCTTCCTGCTTCTTGCACAGATAAACCCCCAGACGTCAGGAATGACCACAGTGACAACATCAAATTACATAACAGGAACATTAGAACAGAATACAAAGAATTGTTCTTATCAGGCAAAGGAGATTTCATGCGTTAGAGATCACAAAGAGTAGACAAAGACGTTTGGTACAATGGCAATACATTTCCAGAAGTGCCCACTCATTTGTGTTAACACATTTATATAATCATCTTGACAGAATGTCGGCATCTAAACAGCCAGAGAAAAAGAGCAAGTTCAAATTGTTCATTCATAATTAGCTCTGTTTTTCAAATCAATATATTTTTAGTTATTTTTAGTATTTTTATTTTGGTATGATAACGTTTTATGACTCACTGGTTAGTATTTAGGAAACTGATCAGTGTACAGTTTGAAAGACTCAATATGGAACAGGATTGGAGTGGGTTATTTTTTTTCTCATTAATAACTGTGGAGAGAATATTAAATGGTATAAATGTTAAAAATGAGTTTCACATAATTATGTGAAACTTCAAAATGACTTCAGAATAATGAACATAAACACTGACAAATGTAGGAGGCACAGCCATATTTGACTTATTAGGAGATTCTTTTTTATATTTGAAAAATGAATAAATAAACAGATTTTCTGTTCTTTACTGTATTTATGTGTATATGTATATTTTACTGTATTTAAAAAGGTTAGAAACCATATAGATTGCCGTATTTTAGTGTTTCAGACACTGCTTCATTTAAAATGTTCATTTCAAAACAATAAACTGTCAAATTCAAAACAGCAATATAAGTAAGCAGGAATACACGAGTACAAGAAGCTGTCTCAAAAAAAGTCGGTACATTTTCACATGTGTACGCACCAAAAGACAAAACTCCTATGGAAAGAAAAGCAAAAAGATCCAACGTTCCAGATTTTTGTCAGGATGACCCAGTAGATTATTTTACTAAACTGTGATTTAAAACTGAATCAACACCCACAGCAGAAGCATGTTTTGGTATGTCGGGACTTCATTTGCTTGCTTTACTGCAAAGAAAATCATTTTAACTAAACTTAAACTGAACTTGATGTAGTTATTTTTTTATTTTTTTGACATATGGGAGTCAAAAATTGACTGTTTTATTTTCTACAGTGTCCCTTACTTTGAGTTTACAATCATTTATCAAGAGAAATGCACAACTTGTGTACGGTAAAATAACTGCAGATGAATGAGCAGCAAAAAGGCAAAATTAGTAACCTAACTAAAGAGGAGACTTCTCCTTCCACTTAGCTATAAGTAATTTAGTTCAAGTGTGGTTACTAAATCATATGAAATGGCCATCAATGAGTTTCTGAATTACTATGCAGCACATTTGAGTAATTAGAATAACTGTTTTGCATGCAAATGGCATGGAACTGTATGCTGCTTTGAATTAAATATTAAGACATAAAAAAATTGGATTCCAGTTATACAAGAAAAAAAACAACACTTGGCTAAAGATTGTAGCAGCTTCGCTGCTTCACTGAAACACCCGCCTTTTTATGCAGGTCACATTTTTTTAACATTTTAGCTGATGAGCTATTTTTCTGCATTTCTGAAAAGCCATGACACATCAAAAACTGAGAATTAAATATTCACATGAAGATATTGAGCCATAAAACATTGTCATTTAGTGCAAAACAGAGTATATTAAAAGACAAATCAAAAGCCAACTTAAAGATTCAAATTAAAACCCCTAAATACCTCGGGTTGCTGTGCACGGTGTGGGCAGATATTCAAACAGCATTGGGACCAGATGGAGCCTTACATCAACAGAAAGCTATGGGTCCTTGCTAACATCAGTGACACCTGTAATGAAGGTGCTAAAACAGAAAGGTCAGCAGCATCACTCAGCTCTGCTCAGGTCCTCTGAGGAAATCTTGCGGGAAGAGCTTGAAAACAATAACACGGCTGATAACTCCCCAGAAGCAGCTGTTGGGGTCATTACTCCCTTTGGATCTTAGGATGAGAGCATCCTCCCTAGTCAGCGCCTTATGGAATGGTGACTCAATGATGCAAATGAGTCCTGTTGTGCTGAGATGCTGATGATTAACACCAAGGTCACCATGTCACTCCATCTATCAGGGTTACAAAAGTTTTACATTGTTTTATGAAATGGCCGTTGAAAATACAGGGCCAAAAACTTCATGAAGATTTTGCCAAAGAAAAAAAAAAAAAAATCAAATAGACACCGAGCTTCTATTTGCTCCAGCTAGGAGATATATTCAATACATTTTGCATTATGAGAAATTAAATCCTCCACTTCTGAGAGGAGGCTGATACTCCTCTGACATATAGGGCCGTTAGAATGAAGAAGTGCTTAAAAACACGCTGACTTTAGATTCTCATAGTGTGATAAGTCAGACAAATTGCCTAAATGTTATTTAAGAAAGACATTAAATAAGTCACATGAACCCCAGAATAACAAAATAATGACTGTGGTTTACAGCTTTTTGCTAAAGAGAATTTAGAAACATGAAGAAGCATGTTTTTCAGTATCACATTTAAGGATTTGGGACCAGAAACTCAACAAAAGAAGGCAGCCCTTCTCATTTTGGGAAATTATATTTTTCTTGAGAACAGTGGTCACTGTGCAAGTAGTTCAAGTGCTTTGGTGAAATAGACAGCCGTGTGATAAGCTGGGCCGTCATTCAGAGGCTCATTCAGACAGATAGGGAGCTGGCAGCACATTGAGCTTTTTCTAGCTGTCGATCTGGGCTCATTCTTTGCCCTCTGGTCAAACTGTTGAGCTGGCAGAGTGGAAATGTATAATCTGACAACTCACATTACACAGTAGGGTGGAGAAACTGCTCAGCTTTCTGCTCCCATTAAGATCAGGTGGAAGGAGCGAGAAAGAGAATCATAGCAGGAAGACGAGAGAGAGGATGAGCAGAGCAGGGGAACATGACAAATGGAGACTATCTATGCAAACACGAGAGCTGCTGAGTATCATTTGCCACGTGTGATAACCTACACACATGCATAGGAGCAAGAGTACGCAAGAAAAGGACATGCACTGTGGAGTTAAAGTTATGCAGCTCTAATCTAAAACTATTAAGATGTAAATCAACTATATGTGTATAGAAATTTGAGGCCAACTTAATCCTAATCATTAGGAGAGTTCTGATTATGAAATTACTAGACTGATTACATGGTACTTATAAATTATTATTTTCCCTGGAATCTCTATTGCAATAGCTTTGTAAAAAGCTCTAATGAAATCACAGCTAAGAGGAGCACTTTGAGTTTTTGTACAGGTAAATATGCTTGTTTTTTATTATTCATACAGAGAAAATTAAGCATCTCCTTGTTTCCTTTGTTTTTTTTTTACAACTTTTTTCCCTTTTTAGTTCTGTGTCATCAAAGGACGTTTTTTGAGATGGATACGTTTCACAAAGGCAGTCTTCCAAAAGAGAATCTTTAAGAAGATCTGGGGTATTCTGTAATTCTGTTTTGTCAATACAATTCACTAGTTCTGTCTACAGTTCGGTTTTTTTGGGGGGTTTTTTTGTTTACTTTTTAAATTTAGACACCCAAACATTATTTGAGTTAAGGGCAATTAAAGTTTAAAGGTAATACAAACTATACCACAGTGAGACTAACATTCAACATAAAAAAAATGGCCAAAAATGAAACAATGACCAATTTATCTCCAGAGAAAAACACACTGTGGAAGCAGGCAACTGAGATCTGACACATTATGCATGCTATATGTACACACCTGAATCTTTATTTAAACATATTAAGCTTAGTCAATGCACAAAAAAACATTTATTTTGATGGTCACTCATTGAAATTTTTTGTTAGGTGAGACTCGATTCTGAGCTTGTTTGATTCTTGCTCGATTCCTCAGTTCATACCACATCTATCCATTTACAGCTATAAAATATGTTAAGTGCTCTTACTTTGATACAAGTGTGCTGGTGAGACTACATTAAATGTTACTGCTGAGGTACAATTAAACAGAGAAAAAAAATACAAGACTGTTATTAAAAAATAAAAATAAAGCCCTTTTGCACAATTTCCACAGGGATTTTAAAGGATAATCTCTTGAGATAGGATTTTAATCCATCCATCCATCTTCTTCTGCCTCTCCGGGACCGGGCCGTGGGGGCAGCAACCTGAGCAAAGATGCCCATACTTCCCTCACCCCGGCCACTTCCTCCAGCTCCTCTGGGCGTTCCCAGCCCAGTCTAGAAATTTAGTCTCTCCAACGTGTCCTGAGTCCTCCCCGGGGCCTCCACCCAGTGGGACGTGCCCGGAACACCTCCCCAGGGAGGCATCAAGGAGGCATCCAAACTAGATGCCTGAGCCACCTCAACTGGCTCCTCTCGAATTGGAGGAGAAGCGGTTGTACTCCGATCTCTCCGTGGGTGACAGAGCTTCCCACCCTATCTCTAAGGGAGCACCCAGCCACCCTACGGAGGAAGCTCATTTCAGCTACTTGTATTCGGGACCTCAATCTTTTGGTCATGACCCAGAGCTCATGACCATAGGTGAGTTTTGGAACAAAGATCGACCGGTAAATTAAGAGCTCTGCTTTCTAGCTCAGCTCTCTCTTCACGTCAACAGACCGGTACAGCATGACCGCGACCCAATTACTACAGATGCCGCTCCGATCCGCATGTCAATCTCACGCTCCGTCTTCCCTCACTCGTTATCAAGACCCCAAGATGTTTAACCTCCTCCACCTGGGGCAGAGACACTCCAACCAACCGAGAGATGGCAAACTACTTTTCTCAGGTCGAGAATCATAGCCTCAGATTTAGCTGGTTTTAAGCCTGAGTTATACCCAAAAATAGCAATAGCATTAATAAAAGTCTTTACAAATAATTGTGGAGTAACAGTAAAAGTAAAGCATCTGTACATCTTATAAAAGGTATTATGTTAGCATTTTTTTGTATTTTGCCTTGTGACACAGAAAAGACGATAGCTTTTGTCAAGAAATCACCTGCAAAGTGTCGCATTTAGGTTCACCTTTGTCGATCTGTTCCACATGCCCTGGTACCCTCAGGAAAGGAAGCAAGTTGTACGTCACAGGTCAGCTGTTGTGGTACTCTCTAAAGCTGTTCCTAACTTTGCGTTGAAAGGCAGAATCTGTCACTTCTTTATTTTGCAAATATTTTGATGCTGCAACTACATCATTGCATGAATGCCAAAGGACAGAGTGTGCATCTCACAGAAGCAACCATATTTGATGCCTTAGGTATGAAAAGGGCTGGAACTGTGCAGAGCTCCATACTGACATTTCAGCCACGACTGATGAATGTGTGAGTCAGTGTGTGTGCGTCTCTTTGGCAGGGACATAGCCTACGGTATATATAACTTTTTTTTTTCTACGCAGGGTCACTTTGCCTCAAGATGTTGTTTGTGTTTTTATTTTTTCACTCCACTTAAGCTCTGAACCAATTTAACACAGGCCGGGAATGTAGAGAGAAGCTTGACAAAGTCACTCAAATCCCCGTCTGCACTGTATCGGGGCCACAGCGAGTGAAAAATGAGGGTGAAAGATAGAGGAGACGAAAGCAGTCTGTAAGGAGGGGGCAGAGCAGGGTTGTCAGGACGAGAAGATCTGCATTAAGTCTAAGGGTATAATCTTCTACAAGCAGACAAGGCAAGAAGTAAATTAATGAAAATTCAACAAAAATAAAGTGAATAAGCAAAGTCATAAAAACTCTGGGCTAGAATGTCCATTGAATTGTATTATATTCACATTATAATTCCAATAAGATGATATTAAAGTAGCAAATTAAAGAGTATGGATAAAATGAATTCAGTTGCTGGTTTCTTATATGCATCATCTTTTAAAAAAAAGGTGTGAATGAATGGGCAATAATGCTCAAAGTAAAGAAAAAGCAGCATTTTCATTAAGACACTTCGTATCATAAACAAACTAAAAAAGTAGACAGATTGCTCATTTTGGACCACAAAAAGGAATAAATCTAGATTCGCACTGGCGTGTCATTTCCTCTTGGTAATCGTATCTCACGTTTCAGGTATGAGCCAGTCAGAGCAACACACATCAAAGGCCAGAGAACAGCTCACTGCTGAAAAGAATAGCCAACATTGTGACAAGCATGTCAAATCTCTTATGTACAAGTAAACATCCTCTTTTAAAAAGATACGATTGTGCTTGTCATGCTTTTATTTTTGTTCTCAAACCCATAAAAAATCAGTCTTTTTTTTATCTTTACACAAACAAAGCGATGCCAGCATTCTTTTTAAATCTCATTAACCACACCAGCCTACCGTTCTATCTGGGCCTGAAAGGGGAGATTTTTTTTATTTTTTATATTGGTGCAGTATCCTTGACAAAATTCCTCTACAGCTCCACAACAGTCAGAGATGTCAGTGACCAAAGGAGATTTCTTTGTTTTTTTTTTTCCATGGGGGAAGTTGATGCGCATGAGGCAAGGGACCAGTGCTGGACCAGGGGACATCTCTATCTGGGACAGGGCATCCATTTTATGCAGCAAACATTTCCAAAGTAATGAATCTGCTGGGAGGAAATTAATTTAATGAGGCACAACTCGCAATGAATACTGAGAAAGTAAATTGGCAAGGGCGAGGCAAAAAAGAGAGTGGATTAGTTAATTGTTAACAGACAAACAAAAGGCTGTCAAAGCTGGTCTACAGAGTGTTTCGTTCAGGAGTGTTTGGTTTTTGAGATGGACTAGCCTTCCTTTAACTTGTTAGGAGCTGATGATACTTTATATCATGATTTAGTGGATCAAAAGAGCCCTACTAAAGTACTTCTGCTAGGAATACCTGCAGAAATAAACAATGAATCTACTCAACTTTAGAAACAACTCCCTCTTGAGAAACTAAAGCAAATATAACATTTAATCCTTTTTTTTTTTTGGCAGAAGAGATAATTATTCGCACAGTTACAGACACAATTCTCCAGGCTCTGTCACAAAAGATCGCCTTTTCTTTTTGCCTCGTTTTTTATTTTCTTTGTACGTCGCCCAAAGTTGTAGGGCCTGAACTTAAATGAAAAGTTTGTCCTCCTTGTAAATGCAGTGTTGGTGTGTGACATGCAGGGTAAATGGCTGCAGAGGGAGCAGGGGGTTAGTGAGCAATAAGACACTGGGCCAGAGTGCTGGCATGGTGCGCCGAGAGTGGAGGGAAACACATGAGGGCAGCTCTGATGGCTTACACAATAACCACAACTGCCAAAGATGAGGAAAAATCAGTGGTTACGGCAGCTTTCAGAGCGAGAGGTGGCTAAGATAAGTTCTGCTGATGACGGATGGCTAAAGAGGGGTTTGAAAAGAGGAAAAGGCTGAAGGATTGCATTACTTTACGAATGCATTCATTTGCTTTAATATTTATTACATAACTGGTTAAAGAAGTTATTTAGTAAATAATTACCTTACTGTGTCTGTTAAAGACAGCAAAAACTTAGTTTTGAATAGAATGTCATGCAAAAGACAATTATTTGTCATTTATGTAATTCTTTTTGCCACTTATTTATTTACTTATTTATTTAATTTTTCATAAAAAATATATTCAGCTTGTTTATGTTTCTGGAAAACATTTCAACCTTTAAGATAACATGAGTAAACACAAAATGCATCTAAAAAATTGTGACTTTATTCATACAATAGCCCATAGCTGCCTTTCTAGCAGGGCAGAAAATACACCACAAGATGAGGAGTAATGCAGGCCTTACTTGTTCTAAACAACAATTAAAGTCCAGACTTGCATAGATCTGACGATGCTGTCGCATAACAAAAAAACTGGCCGATCCATTTAAACATTTTAATCAAATAAGGACGCAATAATAATACCCAAATAACAAAAAAAACAAATCGTTCACAGGGATGTAAAAGACTTACTGCCACTTTATGTAAATACTGCAGAGTTGTTGCCGTAGAGAGAAGGACAACCAGTTTTTAAGTTTGGAGGCAAAAATGTGCATTTGATTTTCTTTGGAGAAGGTAGTATGGTGTAAGGATTCATTGATTGGTCGATAAACCAGGTCCGGGTCCAACCAGGTCGATCTGTCTGAGACAACTTGTTAATCAAATCCAACTATGCTGCTGTAAAATTGTTCAAAAATGAAAGTAATTGATTACATTGATAATGGAAAAAAACATCTGGATTGATGCATGGTAGATTTATGTTACTATTACATAAAAACGACCAAGTGCATCACAACAGACGACATGCACGTGATGGCAGCAAATAATGATCAAGTCATCATTCCAGTCCAATAAGCGGAAACATTGAAATCTAGTAAAGACGTGACCAAACAGAGTGATAGAATGTTCTGATAATGTTCCCTTTAGATCATGCTGATGTGGAAAAATAATAGTGAGCTGAACTTCTTCAAGCTAAAATGTGAATGGATTTGCCATTAATTCTTTTTTACTTGTTTGTTTGTACACATATTTATTTCAACTCTTTATCTTGCAAGAAATACAAGGACTGCTCAGTACCTGGTATTTATCTCTGAGTCACACTGGTTGAAGTTTTATCTAAAGATGCATTGTTAAAATGAATTGTTAAAATGAATTTTTAAACCACTACCAGATAGCTTTCTTTTAAACAAAAGATCTTTGAAAATGTATTTTTAAATATATGTGGCTTATTTTTGGCCAGTATGAAGCAAATTAATTACACTCTGTTATCTGGCACAAAGAAAATAAAGATACATGTTAAATCTGGCAAACATATGCCAACTCGAATGCACAGCTTTTAGTTCAATTAAAGGGGTACCCAGGCTGCCTTTTTATTTAAAAGAAAAATGTTATTTTTTATCATGTCATTAATGAATGCATGTACCAGCACAGGTCTAGATGGAAAAAACAGATATTATGCCAAAATGAAGCTATATTACCTATCAAATCTGAAGGTCAGCAGGTCTCCAACCAAATATTGCCAGTTGGATCCTTATACTTAATGAAGCAGTTATACCCGGTACACTAAAGACCCCCTGGCTGAGTGTACTACAGATCCCCAATGGAAGAACACATCTCTTTGGACTGCCTTTGCTGCAAGCTTCCTATTCATCAAGAAGATGAAAGCAATTAATCAACTTGGGTGGGTCTGAATTTGCAGGGTTGTAATCAAAGGCAGGATCAGAAGTGGTACGGCTCACTTCCCAGCACTCTCCACAGGAGAAGAGATGGAAAACATCTGATATTGTGATGCTAATTTTACAAATTAGCATCCTGACTAATGAAAAAAAATTAGATTTTTAAATCTGCAAATGGAATTTATTACATCCATGGTGTTCATTTAAAAAGACAGAATATCAAGGAATATTACATCGTCTTTTTTAAGGCGATCTGCAATGTAATTTTTGTATTTAAGCTTCTGTAATTATGGATTTGTGAGTCGAATACTTAAAATGATCAAAATGTATACAAATAAAATAGTGTTAAAGTACAAAAAAATGGAAACATTCTCTATTCTTCTTTTGTTAGTTTCCACCAATAAATATGCATTTAGCTGCATACAACATATTTTCTATTGATATTGAAATACTTTCATCCTCTTTTAGGATCTAATTGTCTTTGGATTAATGGATCAACAACAAAGTCTCCAAATGTCACGGAAGTGAATCAAATAAAAACCTTCATCCGGAGGTTTATTGTTATTATTTATGCCCATCACCTCTGCTGTCAGACAAAGACATGAAAAAACCCCACACACTTTCAGTACACAAATCCGGCAAAGTCAGAAAAGACCAGTTTTCTCTCTAGATCAAAGTCTGTTGGTGGCTGACAAGCGATAGCTCCTATAGTCCTTCAACTTGGCAACAATGCTTTTGTCTCCACTAGGGTCTATTGTAGTTTGAATCCAACCATGTCATTGTTGCCAACTGCCTGAGGTAAAAAACAAAAAGAAAAAAACAAAGTTAAAGAGGAAAAGGTAAACCAAAAGGTGAGCAACTCTTTCCTTCAAAAAGGTCAGTTTTGTCTTTGAAGATTATATAAAAAATTCTGATTCATCATAGAAACTGCAGTCCCAACTCAGAAGAATCAAGGGAAAAAAAGACAACCAAGAAAGAAGAAGATACATTACAAAACAAGACAAAAACAACATTTATGAACATTTTTGCCTATTAACCAAACTGTTGTAAAATAGATGTTGAGAAATTATGATATGCTAGACATTAGCCAAGTCATGGCACATCAAAGCACAATGCATTTTTTAAACGTATACTTTTTTATTTTTACCAAAGTTTAGGATGAGCAGGCTAAGCATTTTAACTGTCAAGTGATTCCTCTATAGGCCATAGCAGTGAATAATCTGAATTTGGAAACAATTATACAAGTATTTTTTCCTGAAATATATTATTTAAAATGCCACTGTGATCCAAAGTATGCCGATTCTGGAGTGGTTAAAGTCAGCATACATCATAGTCCCCAACCCGTAAAAGCTCAGGCACAGGGTACAGAACCAGGGCCACAGGGTACAGAACCCGGGCCACAGGGTACAGAACCAGGGCCACAAGGTATAGAACCAGGGCCACAGGGTATAGAACCAGGACCACAGGGTACAGAACCAGGGCCACAAGGTATAGAACCAGGGCCACAGGGTATAGAACCAGGGCCACAGGGTACAGAACCAGGGCCACAGGGTATAGAACCAGGGCCACAGGGTATAGAACCAGGGCCACAGGGTACAGAACCAGGGCCACAGGGTATAGAACCAGGGCCACAGGGTACAGAACCAGGGCCACAGGGTACAGAACCAGGGCCACAGGGTATAGAACCAGGGCCACAGGGTACAGAACCAGGGCCACAGGGTACAGAACCAGGGCCACAGGGTATAGAACCAGGGCCACAGTGTATAGAACCAGGGCCACAGGGTATAGATGGCATGGTTCAAGCCAGGGACATGTGTTGAGGTTTGTGGCCGGTGAGGCACCAACTTTTTTTAGATTTTGCCAGTTGCTGACTGCGTTTCATTTCTCACAGCATTCTTTGCAAACACACTGCAACTTCATAGAACAAGTCAATGTTAAATGCATAGTGTTTCAGAATAACTCCCAAAAAACCCAAGGTTAATGTTATAGACAGACTACATAACAGAAATGGCAGCAAGGAGGATAAGCACTCTCACACACACACAGAATTTACACACTGGTCAAACTTTTACTTTTAGGTGAAGCTTCTCCTTCGGGACAAAAATCTCCTTGAATGTAGTGTCAACGTTTTCTTCATCTTGTAGAAGTCTCTGAGCCTCTTTGAAGAAGTGTTGGTCTGGCGTTGGTCATCCATGATTTTTAATGATAATGATGAATGTTAATGGCATTTTTAAATTATATTCCAGGCATCATTTTTGCTTTTAGAGCAAAATAAAATAAAGGGTTATGTACGGATTCCCTCACTACTCCCTAGCTCCTGAAGACTATAGGGTGAAAGACTATCTAGTTTCTGGATTTGTATGTAATTTTGACACTTTTTTTCACTCTCATTTGCCAAAGTAAAAACGTAATAATATGAAAATTTTAAGAGGGCTATTTAGAAATTGCCTGTGTTCTGTTAATGAAAACGTGTTTGAAGTATAACAACATACATTTAAATACTTCCAACACTATGGACTTTGTTCTACATTCACTCTAGTGAGAATGAATGAACTCCAGTTTTTGGCAGACTTCTGGGAAATTTTCAAGGCATTGGTTTTTGAAATTGTTGATTCACCCTGACACCCCAACAAAATGGTGAGTTGCATATAGTGAGTATAGTGAAGGCATTTGAACACACCCACGTACACCTACTAAACTTTGTTAACTGTTTTGTAATATTGGGCCATATAAATAAAATTGAAATGCATCAACTGAATAACAAAGCTGAGCTCACAGGAGCATTCTTCCTTGCCAGCCACACTTTGAGTCTTTTTAGTACAACTTTATATCAATTCCAAACACTAGACAATGTACAAAGTTGAAATAAATGTCCTATTATGAAAGTGAACATGTAAATACAATGTTAAGAATGTAATAGAATTTTTAGTAAAGCATTGCATTATTAGCATATACGCTGCGTAAGCTAAAGGGAGGCGCTCAACCCAGTTAGGATGGCGCCACCTAACATGAGGCGGAGCTTGGTGCTGCCTCACCTTGCAGCCTACACTGTCATTGAATAGAAAACGTGCAAAATACAACGATTTTGAGAAAAAATGTTATTAAAATTTTAAAAAGTCATATATTTAAAGTGCATTTATACTACAGGTTAATGAACACATTGTTATTTTCATTATTAGTCTAGATCTTTGGATGGCAGGTGAGGCATTGGTTCCCCTCCCCTCACTGAACATCCCTGCTGCAAACGCTACAAATGATCCAGTATTTTCTCTGCTGAAGAACATCGAGTTACAGATGTTATCTTTTTTTATATTTCTGAATTACATCTTCATTTTCCAAGTACGTATAAAGTTACTTCTAGGTCAAATCATTTATGATGGATCTTTCCTGTTCAAAAGCAGGTTTTGAATGAATGAACACACCAGATTCAGGTAAGCCAAAATAACTGCAGCACAAGAAGATTCTTGAATTCTAGAGTTGAGCAGCCCTGCCCTAGATTTCAAGAAGGAAATGTCACATTAAATATCAATTTTTTCCTCTGAATTTAACTTGTTTTCTATTCAGTATGAGTGATGACATCACAACAGACACTAAAAATGCACGGATGTGAGAAAAAGAAGAGAAAATGTAAAAGGTAAAAGATGAGATGTGATTAAGTCATTTTGGGCACTTTATCGACAAATGTACTGTAAATAAAATGACATTAAGTAAACAATGTTGCTTAAGCTAGTTTAAATGTTTTATTTAAAACAGTTTAGCATTATTTCACTGAAATTATAAAAAGTTGGTTACTAAAGACCTTGATAAAATGCGACTTTATTTGAGCCAGTTTTAATACACCTATTTTTCCACCATGTAGATGGTTAAGTAAGCTAAAATCTGAATCCTGCAAAGTTTTCATGGTTCTGTTTGTTAAGAATGTACACACACATCCTTGGTTACTAGTTGTGAACACAAAACAAGGCACTTCTCAAGACACCTGTGACTTATTGGAACAGCCTACATGAGTGAAACAATAAATAAACACCAGCTGCAATCATGTATGTGAGAAACGTTTTTAGTGCAAAGCATGCCAGAGCTGTGCTGCACTCCCTACCAGTGGTCCTGCAGGGATTGAATTAATTATAACAATGTTTTATCTTTAAGAAACTCATGCATTATATCTGAATTCATCTATTTAGCCTGCTCTACCTTGAATTGCATCTGGGGTTTATTGACTGCGTAACTATTCATTATAACGAGCTGTGAGACATCACAGGGTTTGTGCATCAAAAGCCCACTTAGTTAAACTATTGAAGATAAGTGCTCTGCAGTGTCATTGCTTCATTCTGCCTGAAAGAGCTTTAAAAAGGAAAAAAAAAAAAAAAAACAACCGTGAGAAATGAGGTTGTAAATATCTGCTTATTCATTCATTAATGGCACGAACAACATTGTGTAGCTCTGAAGTAAAAAGCAGTGCGGACACATTAGACAGAAATGTGACCAAAGCATAGCGTCAGCTCAGTGGCATTGTGATAGAGTGTCCACCCTGTGACTGGAAGGTTGTGTGTTCAAATCCAGTCATACCAAAGACTCTAAAAATGGGACCCTCCCTGCTCGACACTCAGCATTAAGGGGTTGGTTTGGGGGGTTAAACCACCAAATGGTTCCAGTGTGCGGCTGTGTCTGCAGCACACTGCTCCCCAAGGGGATGGGTCAAATGCGGAGAACAAATTTCACACACCTAGGTGTGTGTCAGATAATGGGACTTAACTTTAGTGTCACAGAAGGGCCATGCCGAGTAAATAGTCCAGATGTCATGAAACAAAAGTTTGCAAAAATGCTTACTATATTGTGGCTTTGGTCGAGTCCCTCAGCTGAGTAAACAGGCTATCACAGCAGAACAACACAATTTGTCAAACCTTAAAGCAAATCTATCCTTGAAATGTGAAAGTAAATCTATTCTTTTTTTTATCTTGTTCAATTAGTTGACAGTTTGTCACTGCAGCTGTGGGATGTTGATAGAGAATAGAAAACTATTCATCAACAGGAGCACATTGCTCTCAAAATAGCATCACAAAAAATGAATAGCAATAGCAATTGGGGCTGCAGTATCTTAATGCTAGGACACGTCTGATCCAGGTGATTAGCAGTAGGTTGACCGAGGAATTTCCAGAAGCCACATGAACAATGGGCTTCAGCGGCTAGAATTGCTAACAGTTTATCTACACCAGGGGTCCCCAAATCCAAGCCTGAGGGCCGGTGTCCTGCTGGTTTTCCAGAAACGCAGCCTTTTTGCTGCTGATCACCTTGATCAGATGTGTTTAACCAATGGCAGGGTGGTTGGAAAACATGCAGGACAGCGGCGCTCGAGGACTGGATTTGGGACCCCTGATCGACACTATCTGCTACAAGTGATATTAGAACATCTGCAAATAATATCATAGTCAATATGAACCATATGAAGGACTAGAAATGGGATATTTTGGTTTTATTTAGAATATTATACGATGTCAACATCTGACACACTGAGGAAGAAAACACAAGAGTGCTCACAGTTTTTTCATGATAGTTTTACAGCTTTTGCCATCAGCAGACACAGTTTGTGGAATGAAATGTTAAAATATTTTCTCTTGGTGTTTTTTTTTTTGTGTTTTTTTTTATGTTTTGAAGTAAAATCTCCCGGGAATTCTGGATGGAAATAACACTGATCATCAACAGTTAGATCTAGTTATTGAGCAAAGTAAAGACTTTGAATTAAAGCAACTTACATTCTCCTTACAGTTGAATGCAATTCAGGTTAACAGGCTCCTTGTCCAAGGACACAAACAACCACCGACTAACCAAAAGGCAGCTGACAGCTGCTCAACTAGAAGACCAAATCATGGTTTACCATTGTTCCCTTATGCAAAGGGCACCATTTATTTTATTTTTATTTATGCTTAAGCAGATATTATGATTACATAAATGCTTACAAACTCTTAAAACACTAACACCTTCATATGGGCCGCATAAGAATTGGCTTTCATCAAAGTGTGAGACTAAATGCAAAAGCTGCGATATTTTATTTATTTCTAATATTCATATATTGAATGAATGAAGAAATGAATGTCTCTTCTATATAAGTTTCATTAGTTTGTGCACTAATCATTTCTCCCAAACAAACTTGTGATCCACCAATTCCACGCTATACCCAAACCTGAAAAGGTGCTTGCGGCTGCAACTCTGCAAAACAATAGCTTTTGTTTTCTGCATCTTTCTACTGAAATGCGTCCATATTGTACCAAAGCAAGGCGCCAATATTACTTTGAAGACAGCTCATGCAGTGTCAAAGGCATCAGAGGATCATTTGAGTGCAATATTCCCTTTCAATAAGCTTCAAAGCATTAACCTGCATTAGTGTCTGTGATTCAGAGACATCAAACAAACAGCTGAAGTTCAATATCATAGTGGTGTTTGTGTTGCCGTGCAACAACAGCTCCACCGCAAAACCTAAAAACTTCCAGATTATGGCTTTGTAAAAATCAAAAGATTTTTAAAAAACATTTAAGCCTCATAGGGTAAATACAACACAAACAAGCTGATTTTATTTTATAACACAAAACTAACAATTTGTCAACATAAAATGTTGGTTTTTGAACTAAATTCAATAGGGAGAGCAAAACTGTGTTTGTGTGATTGACTGCTGTACACGGCAAACCAGATTAGATAGTTATGAAGTCAAGTTTTGACTAGTTGAAACTGTTAGCAGAGAATGGTCAGGGTGATGTTAGACCAATTAAACCAGGGGTCGGCAACCTTTTTTACTCAAAGAGCCATTTGGGACCGCCCCTAATGAAAAAAAAGCGCCCGGAGCCACAACCCGTTTTGACATCATTATATATATTATGCATGTATATATTATATCAAGGGTGCTCATTAAGTCGATCGCGATCGATTTTCAAGGACATGAGTGTAGATTGCGGGCCAGAAAAGATAAAAAAAAAAGTACTTCTTTCTTTCCATCGTCATGTTTATTTGTTACATGTTTATTTGAACATTATTGTTTATGTACTGATGACTAAAAACTAAAAACTGAGTTTACATAAAGATACTTTTGTATTAACAGATGAGGCGTTTTATTACAAAGACAGAAAGCAGCAACCATCGTATTCATGCTCTGCTGTAAACGGTCCAATGCGGGGAGCATCGTGGCATATTATGAGGCATTTGGTGCTGCTGACTCCGTATTGATCAGTATTGATGGGGAACGACGACTACTCTTTATTTAGTGCTCCGTCCTCGGAACACACAATATATTTCACGCACACATCTCCGCTCTGTGCTCACACCCCCATCTCCACCTGCACGCCCCCCCCCCCCTTCTTTCTCGTGGCACGTGCGCCGCTCAGCACACATCCGCAACAGTATAAAGCGCGCGCCTCGCAGCTTCCTTGATGAGCTCGTATTTATCGGGCGAGAACGGCAGAGCTGATAGCAGGAGGAGACACGCGGGGCGGCTTCAATAAACTCCGGTTGCTGGTCTTCTACCGGGGACGTGATGTGCTGCGGGGAGACAGAGTTTGCGCTGAGTGAATTTAAACTCGCGTCTGCAGTGACGTATGTGTCAGAGGATGTCAGATTGGCCATTCTGCATGTCAATCAAGTCCCGTACTTGTCGGTGAGGATTTTGATTGGCTGGTGGATTTTCAAGAAGCACTCTCTTCCCCTTCAATCTCCCCCACGTCCCCGAAGATGACAGGTCGATTGCGACCGACGCAACGAGCTCCCCTGCTCTGAAACACACATCACCGCACCCGCGAGTCCAAAACACCGGCGCAAACTCTCCGTCACCAGAAAGCCGCTCCCCGCTCTGCGCCACACCAAGCCCCCGGCAGAAAATCACTCCAGACCCGGAGTGTTTATTGAAGCCGCCCTGCGTGTCCTCCTATCAGCTCCGCAGCCCTCGCCCGACAAACACGAGCCACCAAGGAAGCTGTTTTTTACGTGGCACGTGGCACGGAGCCAGCAGCGCCTTTGAAATGCCATGAAAAATGAACAAACTAAAATAAATTTGAATTTTTATAAAATACTCATTATTTTCCAAAGTCACAGGGAGCCACAACAGAAGGATGAAAGAGCCACATGTGGCTCCGAAAGCATGGGTTGCCGACCCCTGAATTAAACCTAAAAATGCTGACCTCGACAGCTGTCATGGACTCACAAAACTCAATGTTGTTAGACAAGACCATTGTTTTGAACATGTTCCTCAAATTTATTTTAAAACCTCAAGTGGGTTTACCAGAAACAAGGTGGAATCCAGTATGACATGTATGCAAATTAAGTTTATAAATAAAGAAAACAATTAATTAAAGCAAAGTTTGAAGTTAAAAGAAATGTAAGAGTCTACTCATTTGTTCATCAAACTTGTAAAGACCCACTTCGATCATCTTTCAACTTATTTTAAAAGGGTTCCCAGTGGTCTATTATTAATGATTATGCCATTTTCTGCCAAAGTCGTTTTTTAGGACATCATTTCTGCAGAGCACCAGTAGTTCAGAACTTGGACATTTGCCTCTTTTCCCTTTTATTGTTGAGGACTCAGAGCAGGAAGCTTGTGGCCCACCTCCTGTTTTGTTTATGTCAAAACAGATGAGCTCTTTTTTAAACAATATTTTTTTTCGTCTGCTTCTGATTTACAATGATTTAAATAAAGAAATACTCAGAAATGCAAATTTCAGCTCAACTTTCTTCAAATATGCTCATCTTGAGAAAAAGGCCATAAGATCATGTTAAAAACAAAAACACAATTTTCATCAAAGTGGGTCTTTAAAAAATGCCTAAAGACAGCAATTATGTTAGTAAATAAGCTGAACACATTCTTATCAATAAATGAATCTTAAAAAGTTCTGTAGGTCTTGTACTCCACTGATTAGAATTAGCCCAGTGCATCTTGGTCCTGAGCTAGTGTAGTGTTGTACAGCCTACCTTTGAAGAAGCAGTCTTTGCTGTGAACCACATAGATTCGTCTCCTCTCCAGACAGGCAGTGCGGTACACCTCACAGTGGTTTTCATAGAACCTGCCGTCTGAACCACACACTGGTACAAAGGAGGGCCGGCAGTGTTCCTGGCAAACGCACTCAGCTCGACCAGTTTCCGCCATCACAACACACTGTCGACCTCGACCACAGTTGGTTCTCCGACACGGGTCTCCATCTGGATCAGAAGGAGCTGGGAGGGTAAAAAAAAGGACGGATTTTAATATATTAAGTACATGCAAGCAATTAAGAAAAACTAGACAACACAAGAAAGATCTTCTGTTAACTGTTTATAGTCTGAGACAAAAATTAAGCCAAAATGCCATAAGGTACCCAAGAATGACACATTTCTTTCAACAGAAATTAATAATTTATTACTACTGAATCAACATGTAACCAAAAACGAGCATCATTTTGTGCTTGTTTTGTGTTGGTTTCAAGTCCAAGTAAAGAGAGGGTTGTGGCAGGAAGGACATCCAATGTGAAACCAAAGCCAAATCACTTATGGGAATCACAACCAGAACTTTTATACCAGATCGGTTGTGGCCCAAGTTAAGGCTCACAAATTGGGAGGAGTTTTAATCTGCTCTATCATGGAGGGATGGACATGGAGTAAGAGATCCTAGAGGTAAAGAGGGGGTCAAATGGGGGGAAGAGAGTGGTGATTGGGGCAGAAAAAAATGTGAAATTGCAGAAGGAACGTGGTGGACTTAGCTAAAAGAATTGAAATAGCAGTGGTGAAGACATTTTTCTAGAAAAGAGGAGGACCATAGGGAACATCAGATCGGAGAAGCACACAGGTTGATTACATCTTCTTGTGGCATTGCAATCTGAAAGAGATTAGTGACTGCAAAGTCCTTGAGGAGAGTGTCCCCAGACAGTATTGGATGGTGGTGTGGGTAGAATGACTTCTTCCTCAACACCAAAGACAGAACAGAGGACCAAGTGGTGGAAATAGGAAAAGTGCTGTGTGGCTTTTAGGGAGGAGTGGAAACAGGATTTTTGGAGATCAGGAGGTTCCCCTACATGACCAAAGAGCAACAGCTAAAGTGATCATGGAATCTTAGGACAAGACTTTGTGTGTCAGCTGGAATGAAGAAGCAGAAAAGGAGGTGGAATAAAAAACAATCAGCACAAGGTGAAGGGGGAAATATAAAACAAAGCGCGTATGAGGACTACTATGACAGGTTGAAGACAAGAGAAAGGTGGATCTGTACAGGTTGTCTAGACAGAGAAACCTAGATGGAAGGAAGTGTGGCAGGTTAGAGTGATCAAGGACAGAGATGGAAACGTGTATAAAGGTTTCACATAAATGTGATGGAAAGATAGAAGGACAAGTTTGAAGAGCTATTTATTGAGGTAAATCTTTGAGAGCACAGAGGAGAAGATGTGGCTCTAGTGAAACAGGAAGTAACAAAGATCAGTAACGAAGTGAGGGAAGCACGGCAAATAATGAAGAGTGAGACTCCTGTTGGTCCTGACAACACTGGAATAGTTTAGGTGGCAGGGGAGATTCTGACTGGGCCGGATGACAAGACCTTGGAGAGGGTGCCTAAGGAAAGAAGGAGAAGTGTCCTGGTACCCATTTTTAAGAACAAGGGAGATATGCAGAGATGAGATTGTCATCTGCAGCAAGAGCAGTAAAAGTGGAGGTTTGCTTTAGCAAAAACGATGAAGGTCAGCTGCGGCAAGACAGAGTGTGTGAATGAGAGGAACTCAAGTGCAACGGTGAAGTTACAGGGAGGAAGGTGGAGAACCTCAGGTACTTAGGGTCAACAGGAAGAAAATGAGTTCTCGTTCTTTCTACACAATTGACAGTGTGTTGAAAATTAACATTACCAATGCATTCATCCAAATCAGTTAAAACTATGTACTTTTGTGCAAAAAAGGCATAAAAAAGTATGAACTATAGCAGAACCTTTACAATTTACAGTGATGACTAAAATTAGAAACGGCACAAACCAAACACTTCCCAGAGTGACGGCATGTTCCAACACTGACAAACTCCCTGCCAGTCCTCTTTTTAAACATCACTTTGCATACCTTCACACATACATGTGCAGATTTGCATAAACACAAAGGTATTCATACTTGAATACAAAAAAGGAATGCAAAAATAAACCCTTTTGATCAAAACAAATGTATAAAAAGTGAAAGTCCTTTGATACGTAGTGTCTGAGCTGCTGTCAGCTCCTGCCCCTTATAGTCACGCACACAAGCATTTCCATCAAAACCGCTGACTGACCTGGGCACCTTGTTTTTCCCCTTGATTCAATCTATTTGCACTTAAAGCTGGTCAAAAAGCTGCTGATCCAGCCAGATAACTCCACCTTGGATTTATCACTCCTGACTTCACAAACTTGACCGGCACCTTTCTCTTTGTTGCTGTGATGTGAGGATTGCACGCCTTTGGGCAACAATGTTCAGCAATGTTCTTTCCTCAAATACTTAAAACATCTGTGTGTTTCAAATAAGTGCAAAACAATCAAATATTGCATTTATACTTTATTTGAAAGAGTACTGACAGTGTTTCCCAGTGTCCCTTTCACCATGAAGCACTGAGAAGTCATTGTTAGCGCGAGTGTTTTAACATTCTGAGAGCAGACAAACTAATTGTGACTGTTGAGTTTTAGGCATATTTCTTCTCTCAAAATCTCAAGCATTCCCGTCTGCCCTTTGTATTTACCTTTGATGTTAACAAGCACTGCGATCTGCCATGGAAACCAGAACAAACACAAAGGAGATGACTATGGGCTGGAACACATTGTAGGGAAAAAAATAGAAAAAAATCTCACTGCATGAAGCCTCAGTGTCAAAGCAAAAAAGGAAAAGTTAGAAAATGATAAAAACCAACTACGCTTTGAAAATATTCACCACCAATGCTTGTTTTGCTGCCTCTAATACCGCATTGAATTTAGGAGACACTGAAGAGCGCTTGACAATTACAAGGAAATAAATACATGTCCCAGAGGGGCTTAGTGGCCATTGTGTTCATTCCGTTTTAAGTTCAGTCGGTTAAGATGGCGAGAAGGGGTGAGGCTTATTATCCCTTTGTGGAATAAAGCTAAAAACTAAACTGGCTGGGTTTTCAACTCCTATAATCAAACTGCTGAAACAGAATAGAATTTTCCTGTGGCATAATTATTTCTCACCTCACAGCATATTCAATAACAGAGGTAATGCTCTGTTGTCGGAGGACAAAAGTCGAGTGATAACATAAAGGCAATTTGTGGGTCTGCTGGCGTGCACACAAACATGCACATACACAAAAAGCTTCCAATTCAATTTGGTTCCAATGTTGACATCATTACTAACACACCAACAAAAATACACACGCACATTTTCATTTTTATTTGTCCGATCTGTAGAAATGCTAATTTTTCCTCTTAAAAAATGATGGAAAACCTTTTTCCATAAAGTTTTTTCTTTATTATTCCACTATATACAACTTTGATTCATATTAATAACCAGAGAAACTGTAACTAAAAGAGTGTCATCAATAAGTGCAGGTGGACACAGCCTACAGCTACGTAAAATTTGATTTAACACAGCTCTTCTTTATGATAAGTACTTGTGTCAGTGGAAACTGTGCTTTGGGGGGTGTGCCAAGTAACTACCCCAAAGGGAGCGCGAGTGAGAAGGGTAGGGATGGGAAGAAGGCAGACTCATTTCCTCTTTATCCAGTTTACTAATTGTTCTGCGTGTCTCGGTAAAGCATCTGTGGGAAATGCAAAGCAGCCCATCTCCCTCACCACCTCGCCGTTCGTGTCAAGGTCGGGGACGATTACAAGATTGTTTGTATTCTCCAAGCGTGAGAGATTAAACGCTTAGCAGCAACTGTCCAGCGGCAGAAATCCGACGGTCCTGGTACTTTTTCTTACAGTAGTTTTCTACTTCTCTGCTTCAATTTTTGCTCCAACACACCCATTGTGTTCTTCCGTTTTGTTTAGACAAAAGAGAACACAAGTCACAACAACAATAGAGATTAAAACTGGCTGAGAATACAAGACCAGCATTCTGACATTTAGCTAAGTCTTTGTGGTCACATTCCCTTGGACTCGAAGTTCTTTGTGTCACGCTCTCTTGGACCATGCTGGCTGTGATTCTCGCTTGAGACTCAAAAAATGCCAACTGATAATCCACCCTGTCTAATCTGCTGGCAGAGTACTTTGAATTAACCAGCCTCAAAAATGCCACCATACCAGACTGACCATCCACCAGCATCAGGCTTTCATCCTGTTACTCTAATTATTTTTTAAATTCATGCTTTCATGACAAAATCCCTTGTTTGTCCATTTATCAGTTTTATTTGGGCTTTAGAAAAACAGAAACAAGATATTGTCACCCACAATCACAGTTTCGCAATGTGGTTTGAAAGGCAGACTTCATAAACATACAAGAGCATAAGGGACAGGATGAAAATGTTTTGACTTTTTTCTGACATTTTACTGCTTCCTTTTCATTCTCCAAGTAGACGAGAACACAGCCACAAGCATGAGGCAGCTTACCATCTTTTCAGTCATTGTCAGGCTCAGCCCTGCAGTCACGGGAATGAAGTGATTGAACAATTGAATTTTTTTTTAGCATCTCCACAGAGGGGGTGATTTGTTGGTTTTGATGTATTTCCCCGGGGGAGACATCAGAGACACTGATGGACTTCTTGCTAATTAGACCAGAAGAATTTTTTTCTGCCTATGTGGGACTCTCTGCCTGAAGCGTCACTGTGGTATTGATCACCACAGTCCAAGGGAGTGCAGAATATACAGGCACAAACCTTTAACAGTCTCAGCATGCGACATTTAGAAAAGGGCCTTTCCAAATAAACATAACATGAGAGCAAGAAAAAGACTCGTGTGTATTTGAGTTCTGAACTGTTCAGCCATAGTTGCTTCCTAGCAGACAGTTTGAAATCAGCCTTGAAAAAGTGCTTAAAATACAAAGCTACAGTAATGAAGTGCATTGCAACCCTAGTGCTCACATGTGATAAGCTGCTAATGAAGCTGTGTCTCCAATGCAGCTTTCTCTGCACTGCTGTCAAGCCTTGCAGACTTAAATATATGCCTGTTCATCACTTACAAAAACAGATCTACGTTTCTAATTTCAGGATGCATTTAGAGCCTCTTTAGGCATTTCTAATTTAACTTTTCAAATTATCCCAGATACTTTTACAAACCAGTGAGAAGCAGAAGCCTTTGCAGATGTCAGACACAAGTCATTATCCAGCACAAGAAGAGGGAAAATGCTCCTTTCCAGATGTAATTCAGGACCGCCTAAAGGCACATTAGCAACTTTGGGATGTTTTTCAAACAGTGCAAGTAGCTTGGCCCAATCCTTTAGCTTCTATGAACAAGCAAATATTGTGAGCCACACAGTCATCGTACATGTCTGGCAAGGGGAAAAAAAGGGGTAAAAGAAGAAATGAATGTCTCTTCGGTTGTGCAAATGTGGTTTAAATTAAATGGATATTATATCATCTCAGCATTGCAGTATGCAAAGGGCACACACATGATCTGTGTGTGTGTGTGTGTGTGTGTGTGTGTGTGTGTGTGTGTGTGTGTGTGTGTGTGTGTGTGTATATATATATATATGCTTTACAGCCAAGAAAAGCACAGTCACATATGCAGACACTGCGCATCCCTTCTATTTACTCGGTTGCAGCTGTGGATAATTAAATATTGAGACAAGCCGTCAAACACAGTCTCCCCTGTGCTGCACAGTTGGACAAAGCACTCTGGGCATGCATGCAGGGCTGAAATTTCAAGGAACACCAGTCTCCCTGAGAGCTACGCGAGATATGCAGTGGCATAAAAACACAGATAAGGACAGACTGTAATTGCGTCTGCTTCATCCTGTTAAGGGTGGTGGGATGGCTGGAGCAAAGCCGGGCATTGTGTGCCAAAGGATGCAATTTCTCTGAATAAACTAAATAAAGGCAAATTAAATACAATTCATGCACAATAGAACTAGATGCAGATCTTTTAAAATATATCCTTAAATATCTATGTTGTTTGATTTTACAAAAATATATAAAAAATATATATAGTTTAGCGTATCATTAAGGAGCATCTTTCAAAAATACAGGCAGAGACTGCCATTCACCACCCAAAATAAATGTCATAGCAACACGATTCCCTGCGAACACATAACACACAACATCCCCCACTAACAAGTAATAAAGACATCAATGCTGCACAACAGGACATGTCATTTTCTCCATTATAAAAGCCTTACAATTTCCCCACCCGATAAGTGGTAACATTTAAAACTTTGAACAAAGATTCCTGCGTCTCCGTGCAGACACTATCTGCTCCTACCATTGTGCGCCGTGTTGACAGTTCAGGCAGAATAATTTCAAATATTCAGGTAAGAATGACAGCTAATGGGACAGAAATGGAATATTTCATCTCTACATTTTTTCATATTCTGCTCTATTTAGACTTATCCAGAGGGAAGAACAAGTCCTCCTGGATTCATCTTATCTGTGCTGACAATACAGAAACCACATCTAAAGAAGACAGAGACACAGTTTTCACAGCAGCTTTGATATGTCAGGGTTTTTTTCCTGAGGATTTCTTTAGGCTTACATTTTAAGAACTAAAAAATGTTGTTCAATTAAAACAGGTTTTGGAAGGTTGTTACAATATTCAAACCGATATGTTCGAATCTAGCTATTTACTGAAACAATACAGATTAGATGCTTATTCGAGTGTTTATAATGACAGTGTTGACATGCTGGCGTTATCACTTTTGGCATGTTTAAACTATCAGGAGCTAGCCTGGAGATTATCTGTTTGTTGTGTTTGTCATTGTTTGCGTTGGACATTATCAAGATTAAATTCACCTTTCATGAGTGGATTATGAAGCAGAGTTATCTCACATTTTTCCTGAATGTTTACACATTTCCTGTAGATAACACAATGCAAAAAAAAAAAAAAGAAATTCTTGATAAACTTAATAAAAATGAAGTTCCAACTGTAGCTCGTATAAGGGAGGGAACATACAGAGCAGAAAGTGGATAGATGGCCCTAACTTTAAAACATGCTGCCACATTTCCACTCCCGCTGCAAACTAAAAACAGCTAAAATAACAGCCATACATGAAGTAACTTAAGATAATTAACTTTAATATTAACTTGCTACCGGAGCCATTACTCTCCATTAAATGGAGCAAATTACCCATTACCTTTATGACCTCTTTCTGAATAGAAGGTTAGCCATTACCTGGGATTTGACGCCAGCCGCCTGAATAGATACAGGAATAATGTTACTCCATGTTCTCTTATGAAGCAGCTTGAAAAGCAGTCAGTAAAGTTGCCTCAGATGACTGGTGTCCAAGTTCGAATCAAGGAAAAAATGAAACTGGCCTAAGAAAGTATACCTTTAGTACAAAACCTAAACCTGTAAAACTTGTGGGAACATAACCTCAAAAAATACAACATTTTAAAAATATATCTGAATGTAAAAAGAGGAAGAGCATTGATGATCATGTGATCATATGTGGAGTTGCTATCACTATCAAAGTAGTACCCAGTCTTTCCAGTATTCATCTGTGGTCACCACAAAAGCACCAGGGATATCCTTTCATTGATAGGAACCACAACATTATTAAGTTTGAAGAATTAAGTTAATTTATAGAGAAAGAAAAGATTCAAAAACATAGCGACACAACAGAAAACACCACATTTAAAGACACACTACAATCCTCTTTCAAGCTATTATAAAAGTGTTCCCAGTGGTCTTTTAAGTGTGAATAAACCATTTTTAGCCAACATTTCAGCCAGATGCCAGCCCGCATGAGGAAAACAAAGACAAACATGGATCTAGTCGTCTACAAGTGAATGCATCAGAATGGACTGGAGCAAGAAGCTTGTGGCCTAGTGTAATTTCTATGGCACAAATAAGCTCTTTTTTAAACCATTTTTTTTTGTCAGTTCCTGATTTTAAATTGAATAAAGAAAAACCCAGAAATGCAATTTTGAGCTTACGTTTTTTTGTAAATGATGTTCATCATCAGAAAAAAATGGAACAAGAACATGTAAAATCTCTGGTACCGTACAAAAGTGGTTTTATTCCTATCTCACAGATCGAAGATTTTACGTAAGTATGGATACATGCTCCTCAAAGGTCTTTGACATCAACTGTGGGGTCCCCCAAGGTTCAATTTTAGGCCCACTACTTTTTAATCTATATATGCTGCCACTGGGGGGCGTCATCAGGAGGCATGGCGTTTGTTTTCAGAGCTACGCTGATGACACTCAACTCTACATCGCTGTGTCTTCTGATTTTTTAGACATTAAGTCATGGATGGCAGAGGACTTCCTACAGTTAAACCAGGAGAAAACAGAGGTTTTAGTGATCGGTTCTGAAGAGAAGAGAGAGATAGTTTTATCTGAACTAAAGAATTACAAAACTTCTCAGTGTGTTAGAAACCTGGGTGTTATTATTGACTCAGAGATTAATTTTATACCACAAATTAAAAATATCACGAAAACAGGATTTTATCATCTTAAAAATATTGCCAGAGTCCGCCCATTCCTCTCTCTTGCCAGCACAGAGATGCCAATGCATGCTTTTATTTTCAGCAGATTAGATTACTGTAATGCCCTGCTCTCTGGTCTTCCCAGAACAAGGATAGCAAACCTTCAACTGCTGCAAAATTCAGCAGCACCCGTGTTGAAGAGGACCAGGGGGCGGGAACACATTACACCGATTTTAAAATCGCTGCATTGGCTCCCTGTGCGCTTCAGGATTGATTTTAAAGTTCTTTTATTGGTTTATAAATGTTTTTATGGTCTCGGGCCTTCTTATTTATCTGACATGATTTTTAAGTATGAGCCCTCGCGCACCCTGAGGTCCTCTGATTCAGGCCTTTTGGTTATCCCAAAAGTTAGAACAAAAACATACGGCGAGGCCTCATTCAGTTTTTATGGACCTCGCTTGTGGAATAGCCTCCCAGAGAGCCTCAGGGCCACAGAGACTGTTCATGTTTTTAAAGGAAGGCTTAAGACCTACCTTTTTAATTTAACTTTTAGTTGAATTTTAGGAATTTTTTGATATTTTAATTATTTATTTTCTCTTTTTACTAGTTTTAGATGTGTATGAGTATACATTTATTTATTTATTTGTATTTATTTAATTTATTTATTTTTTAGTCACACTTAACATTTTATAAGTCTATTAAGGTTTATGTAATTATTTGTTTCTTGTTCATGTTTTAAATATACTTCAATATTAATTTTATTCCTTTTACATTTTAGTTGTAACTCCAGTGTTTTCCTCTGAGGGATCCTCCACATCAGTGACTGGCCCTTCTCAGTGAACAGGGTCGCTGCAATGGGATCTCCCGGGAGATGATCTGACTCTTTTGATCTGATCTGGGGGGTTCTGCGGCAGTGTCCTCCGTGAACTTGGGTGGGGGGGGGGGGGGGGTGTCACTGATGCAGACATGTCCCCAAAACATAGTTTCCCCACTTCAGGACAAAGCCAGGTCTACATTCCATCATTTTATCACTCTTTTTATCGTGGTGTGTGTCTGTGTATGTGTTGGGGGGGAGGGGGGGGGGGTTGTTGTCTGCACTGGTTGTCTTGTGATTTTGTTTTAAAATTTGATTGCATTTTATGCATAGTCCTTTGAGTGACATGTGTTGTAAAAGTGCTATATAAATAAAGATGATTTGATTTGATTTGATTAAAAAAAATAACAAAAATAGGATTTTTATCAGAGTTGGTCTTTAAATTTTACTGTGGCTTAGTCTTTACAAAAAATGCATTGTATTTGTCTTAATCATCAAGTTTTATTGTGAATCTAAAGAATAAGATGTGTTGTTACTAATATACAAAAAAAGCTGATAAAATGACCCAAAAAGCAGCACTTTAGACCCCATTTAACATCCTGTGTTTTCTTTTTAGATTTATATCGCCCCTAAATATAAAGTAATATTTTACAGGCATGCAATTTGACATTTGTCTGTCCAGCACACATTTTAATGACTTCAGCTTCCTGCTGACTCCCCACTGTTGTATTCAGCTTTATTTGTGTTCATTGTATTAGCGGGTTTTGCCATAGTATTTTAAAGTTTAGAGACTTGCGGTGTTTAAATGAAGATCAACATAAATTAAAAAAATACATGTTTTCTTGGAAAATTGTTGAAAATGGTTCTCATTAGGACTGCCATTTTTGGCCCTCCACATCATAACCTCAGACTGGCCAATGAAAGGGAAGGCTCTCCCTTTTATTTGAACTTTATGGATTATTGAAATCACAAAGGAGTTTCACAATGTTATTAAGTACTTTATTTAAAAGAGGAAAACTTTGCATTTAACTCTGTTTAAACTGTTTCCTGATCACTTTAATTTTATCACATGCACAAACTTTTACTGATTTCTGAAGATACTTTGCTGATGGGAAGAAAGAGGTGTTGTCATGGATGATTAATGGAATTTGTCAAGTGTCTTATTAATTTGCGCTGACTCTGCTTGTTGCCCTGTTTTCATGTTTGCCTTGCTCTCCCTGCTTTTCTCCAGATTATTGACTGAGGAAGATGCAAATAGCAGAGGTAATCAAATAATAGATGGAGTGGCCACGGCTGCTGTTTATGAGCTCCTGTCACCTCTTGGGATGCATGTAAAGCAGTTTCAATAGTAATGAGAACAACATAGGGAACTTGTTTGGCAAATGTAGTATGCGATTTTTTTTGCTCCGTGGAAAGTTTGTCTCTTATGTTTGAGCATCATTAGATCTACTAAATTTAAGCATAAAGGTACATGTCTTCACATGGAGGACATCAACAAACAAGTGTGCGCCTGACAAACTGTCACAGGTCTTATCTGGATGCTTTCTCTCTAAAGTCTGATTCTCAAACAAAAAAAAAAAAAAAACTTTGGAGTCAGCTGGGAATGTTTAGGTTTATTCATTATCGGTGGACTAAAACGGATTGGGTGGATACAATATCCCCCACTCCATTTTGATGCTACTGACAACCAACACTTTTATTCCAAATTTAATAATTGCATTAATGCACATAAAAGTTGCTTTAACTTACCACATTTCTCAGACTAAAAAAAAGAAATTAAATTAAAAAAAATGTTTTTCTAAAGTTTGGGCACAGGTGCAACTTAGACTCAGCACTGACTTGTTATTTATTTATTTTTTTTTTTATTAAATATTTGCTCAAATATTAGTTACTTTCTCTCCAACAACCAGTTCCCCTTTGGCATTTTCCCCCCAACAACCGCTAGAGGGCACTGCAGGTGTCTGTATCAGCATTTGCTACTGGCAGCAACGCAGAAGAAGATGTGCCATCTAAAACAAACTAAGCAGAATCTGATAAATCTCTATGTGATCTATGATCACATCTATGATCACATAGAGACATTATCATTCTTTGTTTCATTGTTCCTTCCTCTCCCCATTTGAGACTTGGCACACCAAGTCATCAAACTGGGTCACAGAGAGACGGAAAATACAGCTGAAAGCCTCATCATTCAAGCATTGAGCATCAGTTTTACGTGTGAATCGCGTTCGGTGTGGATATAGTAACCTACGCCAAGCTTGGAGGATTTGTTCAGAAGCGTTCATACTCTGGAAAAGATAGTAAAAATAAAATTTGGTCCCTCAATTGGAAATAAATCTATTACATTGCTTCCATGATTATAACAACTTCTCTTTCTCTTTTTTTTTTTTTTTTTTTTTTTTAAGATATTTTGGAGTATAAACTTCATGTTAGTTAAAATTTAAAAAAAAATTAAAAAATAGAAAAAAAACCACCACAAATAATGATCAATACTATTTTGAAATTTTAATATGGAAAAACGTGTTTCAAAAAGTACTGATTTATGAGTGGAGCATAGCACAGCAGGACTTCTAGAAAAACATGGGACTTTGCTGCCTGCAGGCAGCAGAAAAATTAGACCAGGAAAATAAAATCGAGGAAGACTCAGAGACAGTTTGTTAACCAACCGGGAGCAGAAGACTAGAATAGACGATAGCACATGTAAAGCAGTGTGAGACCAAGGTGATACACATTTGGTGGCCGATGGTCCTGCGGTCACACTTCGAGGCCTGACAGGTATCTGTTTGGCACTCAGTGGGCTGGCTATGATTAGGGTAGATTGCAGGACTTTTCAAATAATGAAATTGTGAAGCAGTCTTTACTATTTACATAAGTAGCTGGAAGATCTGAAAAGGGGCCAAAGAATAATAAAGTAATAATTGTTTGGTGTAGCAGCTTAAAGCTCAACTCAGCAAGGTCAGGTTTGCCTTTTAATCATTTCTTCTCTGGCTTTAGAAGCCATATTAACATTTGCTTTATCCACTGCTAGTAAAAGGTTGTAGAACACCACTTTTAATGCTTTTTTATTTAATATCAACTCAAGGAGTCATCGCACTCAAATTTAATTATAAAAACCTTATAACTAAAACACACAGAATTTATTTTAGTCTAATTAAATTTTAAACTTTTGACTCTGAAGAAACTTTCAGTTTTTCTTCTTTCATGTCAAAGTCCCACTCTGATCATCTTTTTTATCAGTTTTAAAATACTCCCAGTGGTCTTTTAATTATGTTTATGCCGTTTTTAACCAAAAGAAAAAAATAAAAGTTATTTTTATTTTTTTTTTTTAAGAACAGTTTCTGCAGAGCGGCAGTAGCTACTTCAAAATTCACCTGGGTTGTGGGAGGGACTGTTGGCGGTGCAAGCCTGCCCTAATTTCCCATCCCTTTGTAACAGTTTATTTACAATCTCTCCCGCTAGCTTACAGCCCCTCACACCCCCAACTTAACATTACGGGTGCGACAAAAATGGCGAGCGATATTGGAGGTTTCCAACCTGCTCAGTTTTACGCCAAGTGCCAGCTCAGATGAGGAAGTAGAAGACATACCTGGATATATTTGTCATAAAGTGAATCCATCAGAATGGAGCAGAGCAGGGAGGTGGTCCACCGACTGTATGTCCCCACTAGCTTTTTCACACAGCATTTTTTTTAATCTGCCCCTGATTCACAACGATTTGAATAAAGAAATACTCAGATGCAATTTAAGCTGGATTTTCTTATTATATGTCCATCATGAGAAAAATGCTACAAGAGCACAATGTCTGTTGGAGTGGGTCTTCATACAAACATCAGTTGGAGAATTTCTACACTATAGTTGTTTCTTTTTTAAGAGATGTTAAAAAAATAAAATGCATAAACTGCTGTTTTGCTGGTAAAAAAAAGCAGGTCCATGCTCTGACACATCAGTCAATTTGCTACCACAGGGGTTTAATTAATTCTACACCAAAACAAAAAGAAACAGAAAATTCAACTAACAGCGAGGGAGTTACCTTTCAGATGTACATAGAAAGCAGAACAACATTTTAGCAGCACGGAGACCCGATTTCTACTGACAGTTTTCCTCCACAGTCAGCATTTTTACAAAATTTTTATGTGTAAACTGACTAGCACAATGAAACATGCCTACTTCACATAGTGAAAAGGGTGGCAGTAATTTTTAGCAACAAGCATGTGCAAGTACAACATTCAGCATGCAGACATCCTGCATGATGTAACCTATTTTACGGACAGCCTAATTTTTACATCAGATCCGGCTTCAC
This sequence comes from Oryzias curvinotus, assembly GCA_023969325.1. Taxonomy (NCBI): domain Eukaryota; kingdom Metazoa; phylum Chordata; class Actinopteri; order Beloniformes; family Adrianichthyidae; genus Oryzias; species Oryzias curvinotus. Next base: position 27,653,354 of record CM043719.1, read on the forward strand.
ATTTGTTGAGATGGTTACTATTTCACATCAGTGCTAGAAGGTGGATTTTTTTTTTTTTTTTCCTCTGGAGATTGTTACACTAACGGCCTACTTCTTGTCACTGGAATGGATGACTAAAGTCTTCAGAAAATACTTCTCTGGGCCTTTAAGGAAGGTAGGAAGATGGGGCCGTTGAGAAATGTTTCAAAAGGGGAAAGTCCTGAGGGGCGGCACAAAGACCCAGCAGCCAGATAAGATAAATATATGAAACCATTCAACAAACCATGAATTTACTATGTTAAACTACACTTCTTTACAGAAGACTAAAATTAGCACATCAGTCCTTTTTATGTGAATGCAGGAATATGTTGTGTGCATCTGCAGGAGTATGTCAGGGAAAAAGCACGTTTTGAAAAGCTCTGTGAGGTCTTTCTGATCTGCAATGAAGAGAGCCTGTTTCATTTTGTCTGTATAGTATAATTCTTAGCTGCAGTACCTTTATAGACCAACCCCTATAAAAGTCACATTTTTTTTTTTTAATGTTTTTTGCATGTCCTTCTGGCATGTTCTGTTATTAAGAAGGTTGATCTTAAAAATGCATTTCTGAGTAGTTTTTCATTGAAATCAGGAATTATAGGCAGATGAAAAAATGCAGCTGGAAAAAGCCTGTAGCAGTGATGTAGATGCTATAGTCTGTGAGCCATTTGCTCCTTGCTCTGCTCCATTCTGATGCATCTGCTTGTAGATGACAACATCGTTTTCCTCGTCTGAGCTGGAATCTGGCTCAGAACTGTACGGCTGGATAGCTCTGAGACTGCCTCCCATTCCTGTTGCACTGCTAATATTAGGTGAGGGTTGTGAGCAGCTGTAAGCTTGCTGGAGAGAGCGTAAACAAAGGGATAATGGGAAATGAGGGAATGCTTAACTCAAGTCGTGCTCACAACTCAGAGGAATGTTTCTAATGCTGCTCTGAAAAAAACAATTTCCTAGAAAATATACAGGGTTTTTTTTTTAATTTTGGCTAAAAATGATTTAATCATCAATTAAAAGACCACTGGGAACACTTTTACAATAGATCAACAATGATTAGGGTGGGACTTTAAATTGGCTCTTTAGAAATGTAGGTCTGGAGAATTGGTCTTCTTCAATTGACACCTCAAAGTTTTCTTACTAAGAAACACAACATTGAACAATAAAAAAATATATACAGCAAGACCATTATATATATATATATATATATATATATATATATATATATATATATATATATATATATATATATATATATATATATATATATATATATATATATATATATATATATATATATATATATATTTTTTTTTTTTTTAAATTAGATAATAGGCACTTAAATCCATTGAATATATTTACTCATATCAGGATTCTGTCGTGTATTAACAGAGGAGCTTGAAAAAAGGATAAATGCTCCTCTGGTGTTACATTCCAAAAAATGTTATCTGGAACATCAAGGTCTAAAGGAAATGTGTATTTCAGGCTTTGTGGGTTTTTATAATGGCATGCAGTCAAACACACAAGACAAAACAGTGATTCTTTTCTTCTCATTAGAAACACTGTTTTCCCATAGCTGGAGACTTTTCACATGTTCTGCTCTGACTGCATTTCACCCCATTATCAACAACATCTTAATCCTGCTAATCCATCTTTTGCCTCGTCTTGCTCTCTCCTCTCACCATTTATCTCTATATTTATACATTTCTCTAGAATGTACACTCCATTTCTGCTGACACCACACCTGCACCTCCCTCGCTGCAGGGCTCCAGGAGATCAGAGACCAACAAGCCACGATGGCCTTGCTCCCACAGCCGAGATGACTAATAGCCCCTGCAGGGCAAAAGGCTGCAGAGTAGAGCTGCAAAGGTGACTTCTCTGTTGGGTGGGCTTCACGCCGTTTTCACACAGAGGTGGTTGTGAAATGAATGTCTACACAGCAAGACCAGAATTTCTAAGAGCTCCTATTTATCAGACACAGAAAAGGGAATCTGTTTGTCAGAGTTAAAATCTGTCCTGGATCATTTTCCTAGAGGATTAAGTTTATTACCGGCTTTAAAATGTGCATGTCGATGCGGCTGTCTAAAGAAAAATAAAAACATAAAAACGCACTTTAAAACCATAAACATTTTATTTAGATGATAAGCTCTTTTTCTTGAAGACACTTCACAAAGAACTGCAGCTGGCAGCAGATTGTAGTAAGGAAACAGGTTTCAGCAGGGGGGGTTTAACCGGGGGGGGGGGGGGGGGGTGTATTTCAAATAAAATAACAGTGTATGTGAAAATAGAGCCACCAAACATGAATAGATCATGTCTAGTATAATAAGGGAAAAGGTCAGCAGGTTTATTAAAATGGGTCATTGGTTAATTTATGAAACACATATCATGAAACACAATCCACGGATCAGTAGGAGGCAGCTGGCATAAAGAACTGCATTTTACTCACACAAGATGTTGGTGAAAATCTATTTCACTTGGAAGGACATATGAAAATATCCCCAAGACTAATGCTGCACGATATTAGGAAAACCTGTGATATGCGATATTAGTGATCAATAATGCAATGACGATATAACTTGCAATAAATGAAAAAAATAGCAAAAAACAACAAAAACATTTCCATTTCACTGCAAAAGTTTAATTTAAATAAGAGTCAAAAGACCTTAAATTATTCTCCAAAGGACCCTTGTCTGATTAGGAGGGCAGCATCTAACATAAAAGCTCCATCTGATTGGTCAACAACGTGAAGGGCTCCATCTAATTGGTCAAATGCATAAAAAAATTTAGTCAATTCATTAAACATTTCAAGTTGCCATAAGATTGTCTTAGCACATTTAAGGTTTACCATTTTTTGTGATTTGCGCTGATTTTCTGCGATATGGATATTGCACAGCTTGAAATCGCGATAACGACAAATTTGCGATTAATATTGCAAGCCTACCCAAGACTGACAAATCCAGCCAAATAATCTAGAACAGAGTACAATACTTTCATAACTGATATATCTGGTGCACTGACAAAGCTGCAGTTAAAAAATAGTTTTCTTGTATTTTTTTAAATTAGGATTAAGTCACTAGATATTAAAAGTGATAAACCCAGTACTGTGCAGCAAAGCCGGTGGGATCCGGGAATCTTCCTGTTCTTCAGCTTCATGCATGGCTGCCACACCGACCTCCCAGCCTCTTGCTGAGTACATGCATCAACTGTCTGACAACAAGCCTTACAAAGCTCACAAAAGACTAAATCAGATGACAGACAGAGAATTCAATGGCTGTATACCCGGCAGGTCCACTGCATGGTTCGAGATTGGATGTGAAACAGCGCAGGCCTAGTCAGAGACTGGAAAGGCCAATCAGAGAGCTCAGGATTATGTTAGCACCAAATGCCAAAAATTAGGATGTTTCATTTATGTCAGCATTTTTCAAACTTCATTTATCAACGTTGACATAGGGATCCTTCAAGTTAAAATGATCATTTATAGGCTGCCTGATTCACATAACTCCAGGTGATTTTTTTTCAAATATTTAACACACTCATTGCTAAATACATCTGAAATGTTTCTATTTGAACTGCCTACTTTAAGAACGGAATACAACTAAACTATTTTCTCTTAACCAAACTTTTGGCCTCATAAACTCACTGTGCCATGCCGGTCCCAATGAATTAGAAGCACATTTGCAAAGAATGAGTCTTAGAAGTTAGACAGTAAAATAAGCTTCAGTCATGTAAGAAATTGGACGATGCTGAAGTCAAGAGGAAATGTTAGTATTTCCCCTGAAAATGTAAACATGAATATTATTGAACCAAAGACGAAGCTTTTTTGGCTGGTAAAAATGTGAGTCGTTTCAAACCATGTGCAGGCAACCCAAATGCAGTGTTTAAAAGGGTTTTATAGAGAAAAATATCAGTACCTTTCCTTTCTATAAAGGTAAAAAAATTATACCAAACCCATGAGCCAATACATCATGTCAAGAACGAGAATCTGCATTATTAGTAGGCCTTCTGTCTTGGCAGACATGGGAGATTGTGAAATGATCTACACTATTATAAATCACTTGGCACACTCCAAGTAATTTCTGTTCTTTATGAGGTAAAAAGGAAAGCTTTCACTAAATGTTATCTTTGACTTTGTACTTGTGCAGTGTGATGGAGAGGTGGACATACGAATACTGAATTACTGTGTGAAAATGAGTGCAGATATAAATCCAGCACATCCCTTATTGATTTTGTTCTGCCTGCATAAATATGTCCATAGTTTCAAGTACAAAGGCTGCCTCTGCCTTTGTTTTTATTGACACATTTTTGCAAATGTTTAATTCAAGAGAGAAAAACAGGTAATGGTTTGCTGCTGGTATTTAATGAGAAGTTTATGATTTTCCCCATGCAGCCTTATATTCATTCATGTATAAATGATACAGCAAAACAATGGAATTTGTTGTCTTCTTTATCATCCAGCTGCTCTCTATGGGAATCACCCCATTGTATCATTCGCCTCCATTTACCCCTCTCCTAGGCATCCTTCTAGCTCACACTATCCACCCTTACTGTCCTCCTTAAATAAATCCATAAGCCTCCTCTTCAGTCGTCCACTAGGCCTTTTCCTGGTAGCTTCAACCCAGCATCCTTTTACCAACGCCACCCACTCACTCTCCCTTAAGGTGTCCAAACCATCTCAATGTGCATCCTGGCATTTGCCTTTAAAATGTCTAACCTGAGCTGCTCCTCTGATGGATTCATTCCTGATCCTCTTCATCCTCGTCACTCCCAAAGAAAACCTCAAATCTTTAACTCAGCTACCTCCAGCTGTCTTTTCCCTCTTCCTGTCATTTCCTTTCATACTTGCTGACACATCACACCTGAAACCTTTCTCCACCCGTTCCATCCTGCTTGCACACACCTCTTTCTCACACACTTTGCTGCTCTGGACTGTGGACCTATAAGTCCTCCACCGTCTTCACCTCAGCTCCCTGTAAGCTCACAGTTTCACTTAAGTTCCTCTTATCTACACACCAGTACTCTGTCTTACTATTGCTAACCTTCAGTTCTGAGCAAACTTCCACCTCTAGTTATTCCTCCACCTGCTCCCTGCTCTCACAACATTAACATCATTACCATCATTCCTATCTCACTTAATCTGTCAGTTTGTCTATCAGAGTTTAGGTAAAGTCCAACCTCCATCTTGAACTCCTCTGTGAAACCTACAGCACATCTTACCACCATCTTCCAGTTGTCCTGCACAACCCCAACATACTTCTGTCACTCCAGACTTACTCTTTCAAACCACAGCTTCAGGCTGCATGGTGGCGCAGTGGTTAGCACTCTTGCCTCACAGTAAGAAGGACCCTGGTTCAAGTCCCAGCTGGAGGCCCTGAAACAGATACAATGGGGTCCTTTCTGTTTGGACTTTGCATGTTCTCTTGTGCTTTCTCTGGGGACTCTGGCTTACTCCCATCTCATAGGTCAATCACTTTTACCCCTAGGTGTGAATGTGAGTGTGCATCTGTGTCTGTGATTTGTGGCCCTGGCACCCTGTCGAGGATGTCCCCTGCCTTCGCCCACAAGTGGGTGGGATAGGCTCAGTGACCCCAAAAGGGACAAAACGGGTTTAGAAAATAAATCAATGAATAACTATGTCTGATAAAAGTCTGACAAAGTTTAGTTTGTCAGGACGTCAAAGTTGATCAAACAGACTTGTAACCTAAAATATGCCCTTTTGGTTTTTTGCCCAAAATAATCAAACTACTGAACTACAAAAAAGTGACCAGTATTTTTATTTATTTTTTTTAATTTACAGGAACTTTTTCCAAAGAACTTTTTGCAACCAGTTATCCAGATAGTGGGTTTGTTACCTGTGCTGTAAGAAGCTAAATGATTCCATGTTGCCAGAATATCTCCTAGATGTATATTTTTAAACCAGTACATCAAGCTCTTTACAACCTTCACTTGGCATGTTTTGAAGTGTCACACTTTATTATTTCTTCCCAGCTAAAATATCTCAAGTCCAACTAATTAGAAAGCTAATTGACAGTAAGCCAAGCTAGAGTGACAAATGGTTTAAAATGGTCTTCACTAATATCACACTTTTCTACCCATTAGCACTGTAAACCCTGTTTCTACAGATTCTCACCTACTCATTTGTTAACACAAACTTGCACACAGGTGGAGACAGCTATGCAGCCAACCTGGCCAACCGGAGACAAGTAAGGCTTCAGTGTCTTGCAATATGACAAACAAAAGAAGGAGGTATTGAACTGGCAAACCCATGATTTGTAGATGATTGCTCATCTGTGAGAGGCCCTATGATGTAATAGGTGTATGGAATGTGTCTAGCTCAAGTTTCATAGAGGATCCAGAATCATTATTTATCCTCCATATGAATTGAACTGGTGAATGATTTGGCAAACAAGTGTCATAATGTGACTGATAGCCATGACATGTTCAGTCCTTACCGCATCTTTACATAAACAAAACAGAAAGACCCACTTCAATAAAAATCATGTTTTTGATATTTTTAACATGTTCTTGTAGCATTTTTCTCATGATGGAGGACATAAAGAAAATTAAGATTATAATTGCATTTCAGAATATTTCTTTAAATGGTGTATTGGGAGCAGAGGAAAAAGCAGTGGCATAGGTGCTAGGCTATAGTCAGAGAGCCACAAGCTTCCTGCTGTGCTCCATTGCAATGCATCCCCTTTAGACGACTAGATCCATGTACTACTTTGTTTTCCTAATCCGAGTGGGTACCTGGCTCAAAACTGTGTGGCTGGATAGCTCCGATATTATTAGCTCGGAGTTGTGAGGGGCTGTAAGGAAGCGAGAGAAAGTGTAAACAAATGCATGATGGGAACTGGGGGCAGGCTTACTTCGTGCCAGTGGTCCCACCTACAACTCAGAGGGGAACTTCTGATGAACTCCTGCCGCAATGTCCTAGTTTTTCTTGTTGTTTTTTTGTTTTGTTTGTTTGGCAAAAAAAGGCAATCATAACCAATAGAACACTGGGAACCATTCTACAATAGCTAAAAAGATTGTTGGAGTGGCTGTTTAAAAGTCAAATATACAAGGAGTTTTTCTTTGAGCATTTTCTTACATTCCTTTAGCTTTAAACTTTAATTATTATTATTATTATTAGCTAAAACCAGAAAAATCCTAATGAAAGATCACTGGAACGCTTTTACAATAGATCAAAGGATGATTGGAGTAAGTCTTTAAATATGATTAACATTTGCAATCATTTTTTGTTTGTACTAACTAGCTCAAATTGAGAAGAAAGAAAATATCCTCATACATTAAAACATACTGAAACAACCACTTTAGCCTTTATGGCTTTTAAACCATCTTTATGAGTAGCTGAAATAATGGAATGTACCAAATAAATAAATAAAATATAACATGCATGATGAGAAAGTAAGCACAAACCCACACAGATACAAAATGCACACAAGACATTAAACAAACTGAAAACAAAGGAAAACTGGGATCTTCAAAGCTCAAACAGAACTTTAAGTTTGAGGGACAACAAACGAGTGACGTCAGAGCTGCTGTCAGGTCTGCTTTGTGGTCTGGAGGCCAATATGCGGCTGACAGCTGGAAGTCATTTTTCCAGAAGATAAAGGAAACATCGGGACAGGAGAGGAAGAAAAGAAGTTGGGGAAGAGCTACATACATGATCAAAGTGGAGTAGAACATTAGACAAAAAGCTAAAGAGTTACACTTTGACCTATTTCTCCTGGGAGATTACAGACAGATCCCAGATTGTCTTGTGCTTTATGCAATGCCTTCATTAAGTCTAAATGTTGTTTTCAAAATCATAAGTTATACAATGAAGCAAACATGTATTTGTCAGTCACCAAATCTGAAAGTTGTCCCACATAAAAAGATCTGTAATGTTTATCATGGACACACTTCAACTATGAAGCATAGTCTAAAGAGGGAATCAAGGAAATCAAACTATGATTTTTAAAGAACTAATTTGCATAATGGTGAGATAACAATTAGCAACGCCAAACAAACAAGAAGTTTTTCCTCACAGACCTGACACCTTTTTAAAGAAGGTCTTCTATCCTCCACTGGTTAACTGTATTAACTGAACCCGTTAAAACTGGTTACCACAGGCATCTGTCCACAACCTTAAACAGTCAGACTGCAACCTATCCAACAAGGCCAAGAACAAAGTGCCGTCTCAATCATTATGCTATGTTCACAACGAGTTCGGAAACACGCATTCAAGCGTCTACCTTTAGGGCTCGAGGTACAAAACGCACAGAAAGTTGAACTTTTACCAGTCAGGAACTTGGATTTGGTAGCAACGTATGGGGAATGTCCTTTAAAAAAAACAAAAACAAAGTGCCAACTGTTCAAAATTGATCATGAAGTAGAAATTAATAACTGCAGTTTGTGTCCGGATGAAATTATACGACACCAAGTCTTTCATTTTGGTGAAGAGCTGCAGCAAAAGCCTGGAGCAAGATTGGTGAGAATTGCAGCGCTTTCACATTTGGCACCTCTCAGCCTCCCCATCGGGGAGCGACAGTCAAGTCTGAAAACCATTCAGTGCATTCTTGAATGTCCATCACATGCCCAAAGTGTATGCAACATTGGTTACAACTGCCCTTATGGGTAGCAACTGGCTGTTTGCAGGTGAAAAATGGGCTCGTCGGTATGGGAAACACAGGTGGTCCGAAAGAAATAAGATCGTAGACCGCTCAGTGAGCTCGTAGAGTTAAAATGCACTTTTATTTCTATGGGCATGCTGTGAGCAGCAGATCATAGCAAACTTATGTCAACAAAAATATGTCAACTAGATTCTCTAAGAAGATGAGCAACTCAAAATATAAAAAATAAATAAATAAATAAATAAAAGGATCACTTCCTTTTACTTTGACAAGATTTGATTCGAAAATATATTTACACATCATGGGAAAGGAGAAGTTTGCTGCTCAAAGACAGATTGATTGTCAAGGTGACAAAAGTGACAAAACCAGTTCAATAAGAGGTGGCTGACATAGCCCTGATCTACAGTCACTCTCAGTGACGGATGACTGTAGCTTAACTGCAGGTCTGCCTGCTATCAAATCCTTCCATATACCATAATAGGTAACACGAGATGAGAGAAGCACAGAGTTAAAAGACTTTTCCATATACAGCTAATTAAAATTCAAGATAAAAGACATTACAGGGAGCTGAAAGACAGACAGAAAAAAAGAAAATGCCAAACCGTGACAAGACAAAAGTGCAATAGAGGAAGGAGAAAAGGAAGATGGAGGCCAAATAACAGAAAGATGTAAGCAGAGAATCAGGGTGGAAAAGTGAAGGGGTGGTGAAATGAATGGACGGTGGGCATCTGAGGGACCACCACTGAGCGGTCAGTGTGTGTGCGTCGATGTTTGTGAAAAATGGAAAAAAAAAACCAAGCTTTTGAACAGAGACCAGGGGGGAGAGGTGGATTTGGCCTATTGTACAGAGATTTAGGGATTCAGAGATTTTCCAAGCAGCAAGCATGTCTGCATGATTTTAGAACACTGCGTTTGCTTGGAGATGTAAATTTGACAACTGAGATTTGAAAGTTCAGTTTGAAAACACAACCAAAGTCATTACAAACAGCTCCAAATCGTTGTTGGGTTAATAAAATTTGTGGGAGCTTTATTTTTGCCACCTCAAAATTGTGACTGAGGTCAAGAGTTGTGGACCATGAAGCAAAGTAGCTCAGGAAAAGAAAAGAAAACATGGTGGAATTTTTCATTGTTAGTTTAGCAGACCAAAAAAGAACCAGTTCCTTTAAAAGCATAAGCTCGTTTGTAAGTTCATCGAAGGGACAGGAAGGGAACACTCAGCTTCCATCAGATCACAATCTATAATGGATAACAATGTAAATATCTTATGAGAAGAGCAATGGAGAAAATGACTTGTACTCAGGGACACACAAGCACAGACACACAGGGGCATACACCACCAACCTTAAAAAGGAGACATTCTCTCTCTTGTTCGCCAAAGAAAAAACCCAATAGTGTGTTTATTTATTATTCCTGCAAAATTCTACTGGATAATTTATATGACTCCTCTTTTTTTGTGTTTTCAAAGTTGTAAAAACAGCTTGTTTGACATAAAAAGTACTGCATAAAACTGTATACAATGCACATATAAATATAAAAATAAAAGCTTTTGAGTAATTTTCCATTTTTCCAGGTACACCAATAGACCCCTTTTGCTATCCAAGGCAGGTTAATGCTGGGAATGGGGTCATCTGGACCCCACAAGATAACACAAACGAGTATTAGAAGTACACCTGCAAATCACCAGTCTGTCCAACACTATTTTTAGTTTAATTAATTTTTTTTTTTTTTTTTTTTTGTAAAATTAAGTCCCAATTGTAAAAGGTTCATCAGATTTTACCACAATGTATTGATACTTTATTTTAACAAAGAAGGCCAAACCATGTAAACAATAGTTGAAGAGAATGTAGTACAGAATACGAACGTTTTTTGGAACTAACTAAAAATTCAAACTTGGTTTAGGATAAATAGTCTCAGTGTTTACGTGGTAATAATAGATAGGTTAAATATGTTTTAATTGGTAAAATTCCATTTGAGCTCAAAAATTTTATTCACAAATCTTTAGTTCATTACAGGTTTTTTCTAAATCATGACTTTTACCATAGAAGTTCTCCAAATGGATATTAAAACTCAAGCAAGAAAAGTCAAAAAGTCATTTACTCTGTAACGCCCAGCTGCTTTTTCAGCATGTTGTGTGTCATGTAGGTGGTGATGATACTCTGAGTGCAGATGCAGCTCTAAGCCCTGCAGTGCCCCGCAGGGGAGCATTAAAAGCAAACCCTGACCCTGTTGGCCATCAATAATTGATCAGAAATCCGGGTTAAAATGAGTGCATTGCCAAACGTCACATCAGTTCTAAAGCTTGCAGGAGACAACAGCCTCCGCTGTCATAAAGTTTGCATAAGGTCCAAGTTTCTCCACTGGCTGTCCACAAGGCTGAACATTAGCTTCTTTATGAAGTAAAAGCAGCCTGACGGGTGGAAAGAAAAAGGAAAAGTGGTGGTGAGTCATCAACCATATTGAATCTGCACTGAGAGCCAGAAACTGGACAGTGCCACAGTGGATGTGGAAGCCCATCAGCCACTGTGTGCCCATGTGGCAGAATGTCCTGGCAACAGCGTCACCCCGGATAGAATGAAGCCAAACTGACAGAGGAGTGTGACATGAATAAGCAGATAAGGAAAAGGGATCAACCAAAAAAAGACAGAAATGCCACAAACTATGAACCAAGACAGAATCAACGCTTTTGAGAATTGAACTAACTATTTTTCAAACAAAAAGCAATTCATGACTTTTGTTAATACTATAAAACTTCTGAACTCAGCAGTTTTGTGCAATGATGCTGCTTAGTTAGGTGAGTTTAGTCCAATCCCAGTTAGAAATGAAACATGAGATATGTGATTTTCCGCATCTGTTTCCCTTGGTTATTGGTGCTACTATTATTTTTTTGTCAACAATGCAAAGTATAGGCGAATAAATAGATGCAGAATTAGCATGGAGAGGTTCAAATCAGACTGGATTTAAGTTTGGCTCTGCTGTGATTTGCATTAAACAGGTGACAGGGATTTGCATTTTTATCGAGTTCCCGTGGCCTTCTCCTGCCCTTAACTCTCTTTGAACAGGGGAGGCAGGAGATAGGCATGTTAATTATGGACCAAACGGACCACAATGGGAATGATCTCAATAGCTTTATTGTGTTAGCCAAGATAGGATTTAATTAAATTATGGACATGAGGATGGAAAGTGGAGTGCAGGGTAGTGCTGAACACGGTGGTCAAATCGACCCAAAGCAGCACAACCCAATGTGATTTATTTACAGTATGAAACTGTGTCGCACACCTATTCAGTGAGGTCCCAAATCAAAGTAATGGGTGTTTGTAGCATCAGAATCTCCAAAATAAACCAAAGAAAGGAACAAAACTTCGACAAGTCAGCATCTTCATATCGTAAACTTTTGTTTTGGATTAGAAAACTATAGCTAGTTTGACCTTAGTGTTTTTTTTAGTTTTTTTCCCCACTTTCGTCAATGTGGGTTTGCTAATACCAAACAATACTCTGTAAAACAAAAAAGCCCTTTTCCTTACCAATCACTATGTGAGGAATAATCAAAAAAGTGAAAGTAAACTAAACTTTACTAAAATTAACATTATCTTTAAGTCTGAACCAGTGACGTGCAGTCAGGAGAGGCAGGTGAGGCTGTGCCCTTATGGGAAGAAAAGAGAAAAAGTAAATTCATGTATTATATTTAATTGTGCTTTGCAGTCATTTTCCATTTAAATGTACCACTTTTGGATGTTTTTTTCTTTTCAAAATCGCTGAATTTCCGCATTTGCCGTTCAGATACTAAGAAGCGATGTGCGATGAGGCACCAGCCCGCTGAGCCTCACCTTGGATTGCGCAATACCTATGCAGTCAGACGGTACTGCTGTCTCTCTGTAAGTCGGTTCAATCACTTGTACTATATGAGCTGAGTTTACATAATTTAGCAGATGTATGTGATGTAGAGTGTTTGTTTTTATAAATAACTGTATGTGAGGGACGTGTTTCTTGTGCTGAGCGCTAAACGCCGGCAAAAAAGCCGCTGGGTGAGGCCAGCAGTTCTCGTGCCTCATGTTAGGGGTCGCTGGTGAGCCCTGAGATTATGACACTAAAAAATTATAGAAGAAGTGATAGCAAGCGACAAGTCATTTTCTTCAGAAGGAGCGGCGTATGGACTTTATTTACAAGTAAAGGTAAGATGATAATAAGGTTTGTGCTTTTTCTATGCTGCAGTTTGTATATGGAAAAAAACATGTTGAAATGATATTTTAAACAAAACATGTTAACTGCTGTCAATCAAATGGTGAATAAATTACTCAGTATGGCAGGGGTGTCAAACTCATTTTCACTGAGGGCTACATCAGCATTGTGGCTGTCCTCAAAGGGCCAGATATAACTCAGACATGTAACTAAATGTAATGACAAATAAATGTAATTACTCCTTAATATTAACTAATTCATTATTTATTTACTATAAATTTTTAAAGTGACAATTACAGTTGCATAGAAAACAATGTTTGCTTGTTCGTCTAGCATAAATCCTTTTACATTTGATTCTATCAGGTTAGGTTATATGGACAGTGTTTAAATCCCAATGTATAGTTGCCAAATCCGATATTTCATTTCATGTCTTTTTCCCCCAAGATATGAATAAATACACACCAATTTTTTATTTTTTATTCTAAGAAATTAAAAACTTTTATGCTCTTGCGGGCCACATGAAATGACATGGGGGGCCGCATTTGGCCCCCGGGCCTTGAGTTTGCAGTATGGTTTGTGAATCTGACTGATGACGTCAGTGCCTCACCAGCCATTAACCTCACAGCACGTCACTGGTCTGAACCCACTACTTTTAAACCTCAATTTTATAGTAAAAATAGTCTTGAATTTATTCACTTAAACCTCTTTTTTGTGGCTGTGTTGGCTTGAATCTCGGCCAGATTAACTGTGTTTCATCATTTTTCTTTTGTTCACTTTCCTTCGCTGTAAATCTTTTCAAAATTAGAATTACCCTAACAATGGAAATGAATCATGCCTTAAGCAAAACTAAACTAATCGCAAAATGAAAACACCCATATCCCTAAAGTAAAGAAATAGACAGCAGTCTGTTTGTTTTTTCTTTTAGAACAGTTGCAGAGAAGCCAAATCCACAGCAGCTCAAAGATGGTTCAGACACATGCACTAAGGCAACCCCTGAGACCTTTCTACAAAAGAAGAACAAGGACTCCCAGAGGATGGCACTGAGATGAGAGGAAAGAGATTACACAGGTAAACAACACAGTGGTATGACACATTTAATAAGGTCCATTTCCTCCATCTTGCCACCTATAGGTGTCAATGATCGCTTTCGGGTTTTTTGAGTTGCTTTTCCAGATTCCTCCACTATTGTCTCCATTTACTTCCCCCATGTCTTTATATCCCACTGCATTTACACTGATCAGCAATAACCTTAAATCTACAACAGTAATATTGTGCAGGTTCTCTTTACGATGCTGAGGAGATTGGATCACACAAGCTATAGACAAACTGTCTCCTTAACTGCCTGGGATGGGCATCAATATCAGATTCTTTGGGCTCTGGAAGATGTGTGGAAGAGTCTTTGTGGACTGTGGTAGTTTTTCAGAGATGTTTTTTCCAGAAGAATTTAGAGTCTGAGCAAATACCTTGATCGTGTTTATTAATACAATACTAAACCCTGCAGTTTGGCAGAGAAAAAAAGTTCTCATTGTTGCCCTGAAGGTATTGGATGACAAGTGTCAAGATAACTTAATTAAGTCGCTGAATGCATTTTTTTTCAAGTAAAACATTGAAACATCCTTTTTACAACAATTTTATTTTTGTGGCTCACAATAATAGTCAAATAATGAATTGCTACTAATAAAAGCAATTTAAATTCCCCTGACAGATTCTCCTTTTCGCCTCATTACCTGCATGTTCTGTTGTAGAAACAAAACAGTAAAAGAAACATTACAGTAAACAAACAAATTATTTAAAAAAGAACAAATGAGAGGTTTATTGACATTAATGTCTTTAAGAGCTTGTTAACATCCATCTCTAAAATGTGCATTCTTATTTTTCCTTGGCATGTAATTCACCTCCAGCTGCTCTTCAGTGGTCACGGACCAGTTTAATGTCAGACAATATTTTCACAGACCGGTCCGAATGGGGCCGAAGTTTGCGTGGGATATTTTTAGGCTTCCAGTTTTTGATAAATCTATTTTTCAAATGAAAATGGTACAACAATAAATTCTGCTTATAAAAAAATCTGAAAACATAAGTCTTTTTTGGTTTGCTTTTACAGATGACAAAGATTAAATGAAACAAAGTTGTTGATTTGCAGAAGTTTTTTTTTTTATTTGTACAAAATTCAATTAACTTTGTTCAATAGCTTTTTTTTTCCCCATAGAATGCCATTGTGAGACTGACCTCAACCCAGGCTCAGACCACAAAATAAAAAGTAAATCACTGCTATGGTTAATTAGTAAAATCCAAAGCAGATGCTGCAGTAAAACTTATGGTTTAAATACAATAATATGAACCTGAAACATCCTTTTACATGCATAGGGATCTCCAGCCTTTCTTAAGGCTGGCCTAGATACAGCAAATCCATTATTTTATTATTAGTTTAGCAGTTTTTAATCGCAGAAGACAGGTCTTTATTGTTTGTGCACCTCTGCTGGAGGCTGAATGTGAAACATGTGAATGTATATTTATAATGGATTTTTTTTTCCCCCACAGTAAAAAGAATACATCTTTTAAGTAATCACTTGGAAGCTTGCTCTGGCCCACACTGCATCTGCTTTTTCTCAAACTCTAATTGCTTCCAGTAAAACCATATGGAATATAATGCAACTAAATGAAATAATTATTTTGTAAGACAAATTAAAACTGCATTAAAACCCTAAAACATGACCGCATCAGAGCACCAACCAATGATTATTCCTTGTATTTTTCTATTACTCAATCACAAGTGAAAATAATTGGAATTGTGATTTAGTGAATCTGCAATACACACTTAATGCTCTCAACATTTTTGAGCAGTATCTTTTGTTTTTGTTTTTTTGGATGGTATTTCATGACATGATGGTAACAGTATGTGCTGAGAATAATTAACTGACTCCCAGGACTTTTGCTCCTAATAATAGCTAATCTAAGGATCGTTAGTAACAGTCTACGCTTGACTTGTGTTATTTATTAAGCTGTTATTTTCTCATTAAAAAGCTTGGCTAGAAGGTGAGTGATGCCAAAGTGCCTCCATGCAAGTGTGTCCATGCAGGCTTACTTCAAACAGACACCAGTGGAGTACATCTCTTGAAGATAAGCCAGGATTTACCCTGATGGTTAAATCTTTATGCTGTTATGAATTTGTCACTTAAAAAAAAACTTTTTATTTCATTTTATTAATCCTCCAGTTTCACATTGTTGGCAGATTGTGTTAAAAAAATATATTGAAACCTCAAATCCATTGCCTTTTTTGATTTTTATCCATGATTTGTTTTTGTTTTTTTAATTCAAATCCTAAATGCTGAATTGTAAGTCCACTGTGCTTGAAAGGGTAACAAAATGTTCAGTAAGAGCTGCAATTTTCTTAAAAGTAAAATGGCCAAGCAAATCAGCCTGACATTTCACGCTGATACTCTTTCCCTCATCCATGGAGGTGCCTACTGTATGAAAGCCAATGGAGATGGATGAGTCTGCCTGTCCCTGAACAATATAGGATGCAGCCAACCATACAAGCAGTGATAAAAGCTGACGTTATCACCCTCCAGGGAAAAAGCCCAGGGTGAAGCTTCGCAGTGCTGACTTCTTTTTCAAACATAAGGCAACCACAGTGAACTACTACCTCTCACAGACTGAAAAACTGACACTTTCCAAGAAAGTTTTGTTCTGAATGACAAAGAAAAAAAAACAAAAAAAACACACAGACAGTTTGACATTAAAAAAATTGCACCCTAAGAAAAGTACTGTCAGTTTCTGGTTTGGGTTTTATTCGTTGTTGACTAAGGAAGTTCTATAATTTATTTTTTAAGAATACCCAAATTTAGCTTTTTGCACCAGAATTCATTTAGCATCTTTTTAAAATATTTATGTTTCATAAAAGTTTCTCTTTTAGGAGATGCCACACCCTTCAAGAAACAAGGTCTTCTCTTATTGGCTAGTATGTTGAGAGTGAAATTTTACTTTGTTCCAACTATTCACATTGACAGCGGTGGTCTTCTAGCAGGAACAATGTTTTTACAGAACTAAATACCTGAGCACCCATTTGATGGGCTGCATCATAATGTAATATTAATTTCTGGTTGTAGTTTGGATGAATTTGTTTGATCCACTACTAAACTACAAGCAATATTTTCATTTTGATAGACCCCGCTCTACATCTAATAAAACATTTTATTTTTTTAAGTTGAGTTGTATTGGCTTCTAAAGAATAGCTTAAAGTACACATATCAATGGCAAAAGTGCAGGGAAACACACCAGACTGAATGAAGTGAAGTCATGGGTTGAATATGATGGGACACACACAATAAAGGAGTTAAATATATCTCTGTATTTACAGATAAATTGACCAATTTTGAAATTTTACAATCCTGTAAGAAGAATTTTTCCAGCACCTGTACATGATTTTATGATGATAAAAACAAATATCCAGGTTATGCACCTCTTTTGTTAAAACTTAACTAATAGATCTAGACCCCATCAGAGATGTCTGATCAAATGTAAGAAAAACAAGAACAGCAGCAGAACAAGCACAGTGCAGACAGGGCTATTTTTGTAACTTTGCAATAAGTTTGCACTTCCTTCATACTTTTCATTCCTTCCACTTCTTGGCTAACATTTGGTTTTACCTTCCATTCCTTTCCCTTTAAGATTCTTGAATCTTTTTTTTTTTTAAGCAGCTTTGGTCCCTCCAACTTTTGCAGGGACTAAAGGTAAGCCATAGGCACAGCATGCACAAAACTCCCGTCATTATTATGAGACCGTTTCATCAGAACATGACCATCATCTCAGCTAGTCTATTATCTTCAATCAAACATCTACTTCCTCATGATTAGAAGTGAAGCCAACCAATCAGCTCCTCTCTGACATTGAAGTGACTGAAATAACTTTAGCCTTTTCAAGCTTTTTTTCTCTTCTGGTATTTTACACCAATATATTGTTTCCAAGGGTATAAAACAGATGTCAGATGCATCTTAGTCTTCCAGGTCTGAACTGGTGAGAGTGCCATGAAGGTCAGAAACTGGCAGACAGAGTGAGAAAACACAGGAGAAACATGGTGACAACAGGAGCAAATACTGAAAACAAAACCTCATTTTCTAGATGCCTTTGAAACTGTCCACTCCTCAGATTTGTCCCCTTCTTTTAATGCAGCTCATGCGCTCCTCAACTGCCACCAAGGCTATAAATATCACTTATCACACTAACTGACTCTTCTCTTGAGAGGCAGTGAGAGAAAGAGAATGAAGGAACCAAAAATACTGGCACAGGTATGATGCTTGCCAAGACAAATGGCATCGATCAACTCTCACTGAGCTCCATATTTATCCACAATTGGAACCCAGCCATGCAGATGCAGGGAGGTAGATGGTAGCTGGGCTGGTTCAAGTCAAGTGTCCTCAGTAAACCTTCAGCCAGCATTCTCTGTAAAGGTCTGCACTTTCTGTACACTGTTCAGTGCTGATTTTAAAGCCAACCACTTCTATCTGATGCCTTTCACAGGGAAGGCTGACTTTACACTATGTTAGGCTCAAATTTACTAGAATACTTTGAAAATGTAGAATGTCATAATCAGGTCTGGTAGTTGGGGGGAGGGGGGACGTTTTTTCCTTCTTTGTAGTTAAATTAACATTGATGACTTCACTGTGCAGCCGAGCTCCTGCTTTGCTAATCAATGCGAGTTGTGAGATGGCCAGAGGCGCAGTAAGCGTGCAGTGCACAGTGGTAATGTGGGTGAGAGAGGTTTTGCCTTTGACACGTGGTGCTTGCATGACCTTGCCAGGACAAACACATTAAATCCTGCACTGTTTTCTGTGTTGGTATCGTCAAATGAGCTGGACTTCCAGAGGAGTGCAGAAAACAAGGCTCAGTTCCTAGTGTGATCACAGTCTTCCTACACAGATAACTCGTTTTCCTTCTAGTAATGTCACAGCAAACCCTTACAACACTGCTGGACTGTAAAGGTAATGATACCTCCTCACAAACATTAATGAGGCTCCCTGGAAACTCTGCAGGAGTTCCTCCTCAACCTCTGAAAGATGCATCACTCAGGTTAACTAAACCACTCAAATGTAAAGATTTTAACCTAAATCCTTATCAATTCCATGAGTGTAATGAGTACTTGGAAACAACTTCATAATAATAAACTGCAAACTGGTGCAAAAAAAAAAAATTAGAGGTGGATATAATTCCAGCAGAATAAGAGCGTCACATAACCCTAAATACTATAGGAACTAATGCATTTTCTATCAATAGAACCTTTCACTCATGGAAGTATTAAAAGACTATGGTCTTGGTTTCGAAGAATTGTCAATGATGTCTTGAACACCCCTGCACTCACTCCAATGACTCACCTTTACAACACTTTAAAATATATATTATTTTAAAAGCCTGAATAAGTTGTGATGATTAGTCGTTCAATGCAAACCAATGTACTCGCTATTAAAGATGAGTTCCAAGAACCGGCAGGTTGACGGTAAAACTTATAGACTCAACATTTGAGACCTTAAGCATTAACTTCTAACTAAGTGCTGAGAGGAGATCGTGAATTTACTTTGTCCGCTCCAAAAATCAGATAGACCTTTTCCCTGTCTGTTTTTAAGTCTTCTATTGCATTTCTTATTTGACTTTTAGTAAATGGATTCAATCCATTTTCCTAAGAGCAAACTTACATTTTTTGTACTGTTCTTACATTACTGTTATTTGATTAAACCAAATGTTAAACTATTTACAATAATTATTGTA
Organism: Oryzias curvinotus; assembly: GCA_023969325.1. NCBI lineage: Eukaryota > Metazoa > Chordata > Actinopteri > Beloniformes > Adrianichthyidae > Oryzias > Oryzias curvinotus. The sequence continues at coordinate 27,672,913 of CM043719.1, forward strand.
TTTTCTTCATCTTATTCCTATCGTTGAAGTAGTTTTTATACGTTTGTGGAAACATTTTGTTCCAATTTAGTTGATGTTTAAAGTGCTTATAAATAAAGTTAGTTTAAATTGGAAACATTATAGTGTCACATTCTTGATTTAGTCCCCTATTTTTTTACAACAAAGGGTATCCCAGCTCTCGAGAGTGAATACAAATGTTAAACCTCCTGCTTGTTTAGTTTGCTACTGTTCTCCTTTCTATCTGGATCTCACAACCATTTTACATTTTAATTTGTCAAACAATAAATTATTCAGTGATTTCATTTCAGAGAAAGTGGCAAATATTTTCGAAACCAAGCAACCCACTTGTTCTCCCATACGTGCCATTCTCTCACTGAACTTCTAATCACACCTATGATGGATGTCTCATTAATCTTTATGCGTTTTTAAAGGCTGCAAGGGTCATTACAACTGTTAAAAATAGATTCCTGTGTTTAGCAGAAAAATGATGAGACAATCTTCCAAGACAATGAGGTTATTTCTGGAAACTAGGTGATGTGCAGCTATTGAGGATATCATGTCTGCTGCAGCTCTTTAATGTCTTGTCTTGTTGCTGACAAAAAAAAAAAATAAAAAAACAAGAGGATGTGGACAAAAAGCTTGAGTGAACTGTCAAATTGCATGTTGGATTCTGAAAGCGTGTCCTCAAAGGCAGATTCCTGGCAAACCACTTCAAGCACGCTGCCAAAACCTGGACAATGGTAATTGCTTGTCCTATTTTGGAAAATTATGTAGGAAATAAAAATGCCTCATTACAACATCCTTTAAATTCCATTCTAGCCAATTTGACAAATTTTCAGTTAAATCTATCCTGGCAACAAGCTCTGGCACGATTGTCACATTGAAATCTTACCTACTCATCAAGTGTAGTTTTCCCCGCCATGCCCTAAATTTCCAACCATATCTCAATCAGTAGATTTGTCGTCTGAACTGTTAGAAGTGACAAAGGAAAGGGACACAAAAAGCCCCCAAATAACATGTTTATAGGGAAAACTGTCATACAAGAAAGCTGTAATCTACATGATGATTTTTGGGTCGCTGCAGCAGAACACTTTGTGGTTTCTTATAAGGTTATTTATCAAAATGAAATGGTGGGATGTGTTTGCCTGACAGAATGTTTTGGAGGAGAATGGCCTTAATGCAGGCTGCAAGACCCAACAATAACAACTTAGAAGGGTTTCATAATAAAGAAGTAGAAGGCATTGCTAATGCAAAGCAGCTACACACTTCAAGACAAAACATTTAACTAAATAAACCAAAACTCAAGGGAAAAATACATATAATGGGATAATTGACATTAGAAAGTTGAATCAGTTCACCAATTGCACATTGTTTAGGCTGAACAATAAGTTTATGCTAAATAATTATCAAAAGTTTAGTTTAGTGCCTTATTTGTATCTTTACTCAAACAAACTTTAGTCATTTGTGTCAGTGGTGGGTTGTCAAGGCCTACAAGGTTTACTCTGCAAGGCTAAATACATTTAGCCAGAATTCTTTTTTCCTAAGAATGTAAATAAAAGGAAATTTTAAAACCATTAAAATAGCTGCTAAGACTTTATATTAACATTCCTTGACAAGCTTTGCTAACGCATTAACAAGCATTATAAGAGTTTTTAGGGTGTTTTTTTAAGACATTTATTAGTACAATAAGTCGTAGTAATTAGTACAATAATTAGTTAACACATTTACAAGCATTATCATTAGGATGTTTTTAAGATGCCAATGATACATTTATTGACATTATAGATGCCTAACAAATTTGTCAGCATTAATAAGCTTAAGATTAATTATTAACCTTTGTTAACAAATAAAGAAGTATTATTATTGTTTGGGGTTCTAGTAAGACATTTATTAGCATTATAGACCTCATGCAAGCCTGAGAGATTATGACATTACTGACATGGTAAAGGTTCTATCTGGTCTTGTACCATGGTCCAGGTGAATACTGGATTCCAATTGGCTGCAAGGAAAGGAGATAATGGAGACTTTAAAAAAATAAAAAAAAAATAAAGAAAGAAAAGTGTTCTGTTCTCATAGCCTGAATCTTCTATACTATTGTGCTGATCTAAACCGACAGTTGGTAACCAGAACAACAGAAACTTACACAAACTTCTTAATAGTTATACTATTAGTTAAACACATTTAATGATCAGAAGAGAAGTAGGAAACTACATGTGGATTTTGTTTCTTTTAAACAATTTTTTGTTTCATCCCCTGGACCAAAAAAAAAAAAAAAAAACCTTTTCTTCTAAAATGATGCTTTGGATCACACATGACAATTAGCACATATACCACCTTCCCTCCGCTACAGCATAGTGAGGTCGATGCAGGCTCTGGAGCTGTTACCATGACAACACGCCACACCGCGTACTGAGGAGTCCACTTTTTGTGAAAATCAATTTAAACGTAAGCACCATTAGATTAAAGGACTAATATTTGGTTTAATATTTATTTATTTCATAAGTGACCTTGGCATAAGGGGGATAATCCTCTTTAAGGTGTCCTTTCTCAGACATGAATGAACTTTGCAGAAGCAACCGTTATACTCTTTGCATCGGACAGGTCAGGCCTCTGTGTTATCAATTTCTGATAATGGAGACCTCGTCAGGCATCATTCCTTCCATATTCCAGCTAGCTTGTGTTTTCAGGTTCTGAAAAAAACTGCCTTTAGAATTGATAAACACTCCTGGGCACCTTTAGCAGTTGCAAAAGCCATTCATATTTTAAAACTGTGACACAAAGGCCGACCAGAAGGCTCCACGTCACGTGTCTACTTAATACTGAGCATAACATGATGGAAGAAAAAAACAAACAAACTCCTAATCTAATATTTTCATCAGAACATAAATTTGACTGCTATGACCTGTTTATTCTATTATTCCTGTGTTTCCATGTTTCTAATCAGCACCGTCTTTTTCAATAAAACCAATGCAAAATGAAATCATTAGACATAAACAGTTATTAGGATTAGCCTCTGGTGTCAACAAAATAAAAGCCAATGGAAGTGAAGCGCGGATAAACAGTATGGCAGAGAGGTACTCAGGACAGAAAGGAGAATTTTACTTTAAAGAAAAAAAGTGATGTTTTCTAAAATCATTTTAATGACCCTGTTTTCTGCAAGGCATCAGAGGGTGAAGTGAACAATAGGAGTTCATATTTAGTTTCGTTCCATGTTTTTGGGTTCGTTGAGGTTTAGTTTTTGTTAGTCGTTCGGTTTTTGTTTTGTCCAATATTCAGTTTGGTGTTAGCTGAATGTTTTTTTACCACAATGTAAATGAGGGCTTTGCACACAGGAGGGAGGGCACGGTGCCACTGTTTTGGCTATGAGCCATAGGCTGTGGGCTGCGCTATAAGTAATCACAATCTGCTGCGCTACAGCAACATGTGTTTTAACCACATTCAACTCTGATTCTGTATGGATGCGTGGATTAATGTTGATGATATTGTGGAGCGTAGAATTAGAAATAGGAAGAAGGAATAAGTGTCTGAATACCTATAGGTTTAAACTGCACTCCCTTCCATTAGTATGTCCTAATGAATAAATCTTCAGTTCACTTTTCTCCTTCCATAATTTGTCAGCAAAGAAAAGAAACCAGTCAACAAGGTTTGGAAATGCAAATGCACATATATAGCATCCAGGCATACACAGAGAAATAAAGCGACAGGAAAATATAGAGCCGAGCACAGAGGCTTATAATCTGAATTCAAAGGCAATCATTTTTTTTTCTCAGCCCATAAAGCCGTCTGCGTTTGATGTGTAAGGCTGTAAAAATCAGGACGGTGAAGGTAAAGAACAAATCTGAAGGGTCTGCAGTAATGCTTGAACTCACACAGCAGCTGCTGGTGTCATGACCTTCAACGAGCAGAATGTAAAGCAAATGCAAGCAAGCGGATTAGAAAGGATTGTTTTAGGTACAAGCTTGACATGGAGCTGGGATATTTTCTGATCTTTTCAATGTTTTTTTGTTTGTTTTTATCAACAGTGTATATACGAGTGCGTGGAGATACAGTCAGCCCAGTGCTGCAGCTTGTTTCAGTCAGAATGAATTGTTATTCAGACTGTCACCGTCAGTCCCTTCTACTCTAGGGACAGCTGAATGCCCTCCTTAAGCCCTTCATCGGTATCCAAGGGTACATCCAACTTGGAGCCAACACCATCACTGCATCCCCCCTTTGTCTTGACTTTCACACTTTTTGGTTACTAATTAAAATAGTGTGAAATTTTGTCTGGTCATGAATTGGATCAGAGAACCTGGTCAAATTTATGTTTGAGACTATGTAAAATGGAGAGATTCATGATCATAACTCATAAGCCCAGGATATTCCTTTAAAATCGTGTCCAGAAAAGTGGAACCAGATTGATAATTTATTTTATTGTTTTGATTATTTCCTCCAAGACGAAGTGAAGTTTTCACATGGTAATTTTGACGGCGCCGCCTCTTCATGAAAACCACAATTAAGATGTGAAAGAGACAGCCTCCACCAGTCACAAACTCCCACCTTGGAGAAATAAATACACACAAACGCAACCTACAAAGAAAACAAGAATCAAAAAGTGAATATCTGTGTATCTTTCAATTCTATAAAAGTAGATGTTTCAATTTTTTTTTTTTTAAACAAATTCACGTGTCCTGGTGATCATATTTTTAGTGGAGTTAATATGAGTTGATATGTAATATTAACCCCCTTTTTTCCCGATCAACTACAGATTGTTGTGAAATAAAATAATAATAACAATCTTTAATTTTACATTTTCAAGCATGTAAATGATTACAGTATTGAGAATTTTATGCTAGGAGGGTAGACATACATATATTTGGTATAATAAGTATTTTTGGTATATGTATGATATATAGTGTGTTTTATCATTTCGTTTTTATCCTACTTTTGGCTTTTAAAATTAGAAAATATTTTTATGTTAGGCACTTTGAGTTACATTGGAAAGAAAAGTGCTCTAGAAATAAAGTTTGATTTGATTTGCCTATTTATCCATTTACAGGCAAAAAAATAAGACAGAAAAATAAATGCATAATTTTCAAAAGGTTATGTAGTTTGTTTTAAACTCCCATAACTTTATCCATGATCATCTCCTGCCATCAGAACAGGTTTCTAAAAAAAATGGTTTGCCGACTATTTTTCCTTTAAATGATTTCTACATCTGAAGAACAGAACTAGTGATTAGAGGGACTGACTTTAAACATTTAAACCCATTTTTAACTGCTTTAAAGGACAGAATCGACACAGTTACTGACTGTAAAACACCATTCGTTTTTTTCAAGTTTTGCCGTAATCTCCCTCACCTTTACCTCCTAACAAAAGAAACCATTGCACGGAATCTCATTTACATTGACAGCTGCCCTGGAAATGTTCTCCACATCGGAAAACATCGGCTGTTCTTTTGGTAAACGGACAGCTCCCGGCGGCATCTTTCAACATCACCAGATGTCTTTATCACTTCAGTGAAAATGTCCCTCATTTTTTGACAGGCCATTAATAATTGCATTTGGTAAATATTAATGTCAAGGTTTTCGTTTTGCTTCCTTGATTCATTCTTAAAAATGTCATGTTGGGAAATCCAGGGACAATTGAAAGATTTTTTTTTTCTTTTTTTAAAGATTTGAAAAATAGAAAGGGGTCTTTCATTTTCCAGTCTTCTTAAACACATTTATAGCTTTGTGCCACAAAAACCAAATGAGGATTTTTCCCTTTTTTTCCCCATCAGAAAACAACTTACTGCTTCTTGCATAAATATGCTTATGCTAAATAATAGATCAGCCAGGTTTCCACCTTGCCATTTTTGTTTAAGTAAATTAGAGTGACGCATCACTGACATAAATATGAAAGCTTATCAAATGAAAGAATAAGCTGCATTGACTGTATAGTCTCATTTCTTTTAGGACTAAATTCTCCAGAGACCCTGTCGCCTCCCCAGCGTCAGTGCCGTCTCCACCCGTCTCTCTCAGCATCTCCTCCCTCGTCATTTGCTGCTTATTAAGACTCTGACTGTCAGCCTCGTCACGTCTAATTCTCACCCAATTACAATCTAAATGAACCACAGGACTGCTTAACTTACTTTGCCTATTGCCATTGTTTAATTTGAGACGGTAACAAACTCTGATTAGTCCTCAGTAAAGGTCCATAAATTAAGCACTCCAGATCAAATAAATCACCACTCCCCTCGGATGATAAATGGGTGATATTTAATTTTGCGTATGGATCTAACTGACAAGAGGAAGATGGTAAGAAATGAAAATTTAAAGATGATTGAATGTTTTATGGGCAGTAGCATTTTGACCAGGAACTGCTTTGAACTTTATGTGCAGTGCGACAGATTTAGCTGAAAGCAGCTGGACTGGAATTATAAGGCCTATAGATGCCTCCAAAGAACAAAAAAGAGAAAGGTTTTATAGGCGTTTGAAAATAGAGTAAAAGGTGTACAGGAAACATATTTAAAGAGGATTTTTTTCTCCAAAGAAAGACAAGTCTTTGGGAAACCTGACAGAATGAGAAAAGCCATCACCTAAACTCACAAAAACAAGATGCCCCCAAAGAGCTTAGCTGGTCATTATTTTTACCCAACTGACTACTGCAACACCTCTGCTGTGTGTAATAATCCATACATCAAAAAGTTTTTATTTCCCCATTTAGTGTGTTTTATTCTGCTTATCCCTTATAATGACGTATGTTTTCATGTTTTCATGCAGAAAGCTTTCTTTACTTCTTTCACTAGATGCTCTTACACAACCAACAGGGGAAACAAGGAGCTCCATCAGGAGCAGTTGGGTTTAAAACCATCAGATGTAAGGAACTACACGGACAATCTTTCTAGTTTTAGACATTTTGCTTGCAACAAAAATCTTTTAAGCATTTTAACGTTACATGTCTTCGTCAAGTGCATACATAAAACCACAATATGTATTGTAGATGTATCAATTAAAAAGCTGATAAGTTGACGAAAAGCAACTTTTTTTAAAACCAAGAAAAAGGTTTGTCAGTAATATGTAATATACAAATTATAAGTCAAAATGTTTTTGTTTATACTTCAAGTATAGTAAAAAAGCCAGCTGCAAAGCAATAAGCCAAAAAGCTATTAAGAAATTTCCTAACATCACAAAATGGAATATTTTTTGAAGAAATCAGTCAACAAACAGCCAAAGGTGAAGAAAAACCAATGGAGGAAACAAAAACTGTGCCCAAGTGGATGCAGAATAATAACCAGGTACAAGAAGACTTCCTCTGGGTCATATTTGGATTGAATAAAAGTAAGCATAGAAAACTCAGGCTGTGCAGGAAAATAGTACTTTACTCTGGAGATGAAGAAAATACATCATAAACCGCCAAATGCTCACAGATGAAGCCACTTGTCAAGCAGCAAGCAGTCAGCTCTGGAAATATTACTGTTACTGTAACAGCACGAGAGAAAAAAAAAAATGCTCTAAATATTTGTCAACTTTTACAACAGCACAAACCCACACAAAGCTGAGGTCCAAGAAAAACATGTGAACGCTTGTAACACACAAGAGAGACTTTATGGTTATGATTGCTGCCAGGCAGCTAACTCACTGCAAACCCTGGTTACAAACATTAACGCTGAAATACAAAACCTAACTAAACAATCAAGAATGACAACATTGAAATTCATTCCAGCAACCATTGAATAACATTCAGTCTTTATGAAATTAGTCTCCACAAAGTCTTTTAAAAGATTTAGCATGAAATGTATCTTAAAGCAAACAAAATTATTTTGACATTTTGGGACAAACCCCAGTTTAGGGAGTTTTTCCTCTGTGATGGCTTAGTTTCAAGTGTTCTGTTCAGTTATATTTTTCCCTCTATGTTACAAATAAGCAAAACAAGTCTCAGATGACAGTGAACACATTCATACTATTAATATTGTTTGCTATAGCTGTCATTTCACATTTTGACATGCAAATTATGAAATCCCATTTAATTCTGTTACTCATCATGTCTAGGTATAAACCCTCTGAGCAGCAATGAAAGCTGCGTAAGGGTCCTCCGTCAAACAAAAATCACTTACCCCTGCTTGACAGGAGAGGCAGCACAACTGACAGCTCAATACGTACAGACAGACAGACGGATTTTGTGATGGGATCTTTATAGAAATATATTTGTTTGAAAAATGTGGACTCAGCGACTAGTCCCAGAAAAACCATAATTCACGGAGATAATATAACCTGAAATACCTGTAACCAATTTTCCAACTTGAAATTCTTTTAAAGAATAAAAAAAAAAAACGTTATTCTCCTGAGAAACAGCCCATTCATTTATGACCTAGACTTAATATTATCTTCCAGAGGAAACAGAACTTCCCATTATCCCACTCTAAATCATGATATATCATTGGAAAGGCCAGGATGTTCCTATTGAAGCACATCAGGTCTAAAAAGAGAACTTCAAATGAGTCAAAGGACACAAACCAAAGACGAATGTCCACTACAGAAGACCTAAGCTGGTTCTTATTTTTCTTTTAGCTTTCAGACTTTACAACCTTGAACAAGAACTCCAAATCTTTTTGATGAGAGTGAGGAAACTGACACAAAGTAGAAAATATAATTTGGACTTTTTGTTGTTGATCTCAGTTACTTTACAAATGTTTTTTTGCTGCAGTGTATTTTATGTAAAGTATATAAAATTGAACCATTTGCTAGCAGCATATTCCAACAATCAGAAGGCAAAAAAGTATCCCCAACTAACAGTGAGGGGAAAAGAAAGAAAAAAAAATACACATTTGGTAATGAAGCATAACAAGGCATTTTTGAAAAACGATGTTAGGTTTGAACACAATAAGTGTACTCACTCTGATAGATGTTCTCGTCTGCTTTTCCCTTCCCCTGCAAACAGAAAACACACAAAAGTGGTTATTGCAGCGGCTTGGAGGAGTGAAAGAAAACTGCTTTTTCTAGGCTTTTTGCACCGCATTTGCCACTTTGCTTTGCCTTCCTTTCAGGGTGAAAAGGGGGACACTGGCAGAAGAAAAAAAGAGCAATGGTTGGTAACTGGGAAAAAAAAGCTGTAAGAAATAAGACAAGAAACGTGGAGATGAAGGTGAGGAAGAGAGGAGGAAGAGAGGCCTGACTCACTTCATGAATACTTAAAGACCCACTCTAATGAAATCTGTGTTTTGGTGTTCTTGTGGCATTTTTCCTCATGATGGAAAACATTTATAAAGAAATTTAAGCTTTAAATAGTGGGCTACAAGCTCCCCGCTCTGCTCAATTTGGATTCATCTACTTGCAATCATATTTGTTGGACCGGTACTTTAAGTTTGGGTTTGTGATGGGCTGTAAGCTAACGTGAGAGTGTGTAAATGGAGAGCTTTCAGCAACAGGGAGGGAGGGGGGGGGGGGGGGGGGTCGCTCTGTGCCAGTGGTCCCAACAACAACTCAGAGGTGAATTTCCAATAAACTATTGCCATTCTGCAGAAACTATGCCCTAGAAAACGACAGGTGTTTTGATTTAGCCTAAAAAGGCATAATCATAATTAAAAGACTACTGAGAACGCTTTTAAATTACCTCAAAGAGGATCGGGGTGCGTCTATAAATTTTCAAAATTCCAGAAAGATGATCAGCTCTGTTGACATCAACTTTTTTTTAACAGTCAAAAGTTTAGACAAAGATTAGTGTAAATCCAATCAAGGATTCTCGGAAAAGTGCAGCTTTTTTTTTTTTTGGTAATCCTTAATATGAAGCTGCAAACTAACCCAAATGATGTGCCGCTTCTTTTTAAATCAGGGACATGGACAAAAAAAGTAATACAGGAATAGATATCATATAATAACTAAGCTTTAAACTGAAAAGCTCACAGTTCTATTTTTTCACACAACAGAACACTTGGTTTTCACTCTGCAGGACAACTTGCCTATTATAGAATTTTCAAAACTACAATAGGGCAGAAATTCCAGTAATCATGCTTATATTTTGTCCATCCAATTCCTTTTTTTTCCCCAATATGGGAATGCAGACACTGCCTCCATCTTTAAGCCAAGACTCCTAACCATCCATCACACTTTTCAACTGTGACACCGATTTTCTTCAAAACATGATTTGCTCTCTTTGCTCATCTTTTTCAACAACTTATCATCATTTAGTGAGAAATATAGTAATAAAGACGGAAATATAAAAATTGGTCAATTTTGCTAATGTTAAAATGAGCTTAACTAGGCAGCTCTTAAGTCATTATCAATAATGACTAAACTCCCTTTTAGTTGTTATTCAAAAAACAGTACTCGTATGGTTTGTTGTCGTTTGATTGTTGGTACTCATTTCCTTGGGGTTGTAAAGTTGAGAGTTGCACTTAAATGCTTAGGCTTATTTCCAAAAGTTTCCATTTAGAGACACACAAAATTGGGAAAATATCCAGATCATTTTGTTCTCTTCGATTCAGACTGACTGCACGGTTGTTGCAAAGATTCTCGTCAAAAGTTTGGTTAAAAGCTTTCTGTGGGTTCAAAATTGTCACAGCTGTTTCCCATTTTTATTATCGTTTCCCCCCAGTCATAATTCTCTTTCATAGATAACTAAACTGTGAAACATTCTCTCAATTTTAAATTTGCTGATAAATTCAAGACAGATTTTATTTTTCCTCACAGAGACAATTTTGAAAAATTTGTTTAGCAAATATTTTGATCTTAGTTAGAATGCTAACAAAATATCCACACATTGTAATTAAAGTGAAATGAAGAACACCAACAAACAGTTTAGACTCTAGTGTATATACTTCAAATCTATGGCATTTATGACATAACCCTGAAAAAATGATCACATTGCCCCTCAACACACGTTCAAGCGTCCACTTTCAACAGAACGTCTATGCAAACAAGTGTAAACAGGAGTTTCAGGTTTCTGCATTCAAAACTATTGCGTTCATGCATTGGTACAACCGTTTTCGGGCTCTCCTTAAAACTTGCACTGCTATATAGCACGCATTGCAAGATAAACCATTTCAAGTTTTGACCAATCAGGGAGAAAGATGTAGAGATGACATCCCTGTTACTTTCACGGAAAGTGCCAACTGTTTGAAAATTGACCATGGAGGAGAAATGAATCATGGTGGTTAGTGCCTGGATGGAATTATATGGCACCAAGTATTTTATTTATTGGATATAGAGCTGTGAAAAAAAGAAGCCTGGAGCAAGATCCACAAGATTAACAATTCAGCATTGAACACCAAGTCTCTTTCAACTGTAGGTGACGGACATGCGCTAGTAAAAAAAAACAAAGAAAATTCCCTCTTTGCTTGTCCAGTGTGAACACCATGAGCTAAAAACTCGTGCCCAGTGCCCAGTGTGTCCGTAACTTAAGGTATTGTCCTTAGAGCACAGTGATTGGTGCCCTCACCTCAAGAAACAAGAAAGCCCTGCTCCAACTCTTGGCTGAGGCCAGTCTTTGTGGAGTTTGCATGCTCTCCCTGTGCATATGTGGGTTTTCTACAGGCACTACGGCTTTCTCCCGTTGTCCAAAAGCATATTTCATATGCTAAGTGGTGTCTGTAAATAGTAGGTGTGTATGCAAGTGTGTGACCCTGCAACAGTTACCCTGTCCTCGCCATTCTTTGCTTCAGCAGCCTCTAAAGAGATTCAGCATGGTATGTAGATGGATGGATTACCAAATTACCAATAACTGAACTACCAAGGTTGCTTTTGCCCCCCAAACCAATTATTTGTGTTGATCAAGAAATATTTAGCTATAAATTTACTGCAGTCCAACTATTAATTACTTCAGTAGTTATTGCAAGTCCAGCTACAAAAGCTCCAGAAAAGGGAGCATAGCTATCTCGTTTTCAAGACTTGGTACATTTACGCCAATAACCAACATTCCCGAACCAATTTGTACACAGCAAACATCCATAACTCCTTAATGCTCCTTCAGATTTAGATACCCACCACCACCACCATACAAAAAAAAATCCCTCCTCCGCCATACCTCACCTTTAACTTCTAAATATGATCTCAAATTTCATCCACATCCACCATAACATGACAGCTTAATCATTTCCCAGCAGTAATGGTCAAATCATGCCTTTGCTCTGCTGTCCCTCCTCTTTACCATCATTCACTCTTCCTTTTCAGCACTCCTTTCTGTAATTCTCTTTAATTTGTTCTCTTCCACAGACCTCATTAAAAGCTTCAACTGGTTCAGAAGTACCATCATCATCGTCATTACCTCCATATCAAACCCCAACTCCACAATCATCTGGTCAACTCAAGAATAAAACATAAAATCTTTCTGTACACCTTCAAAGCACCTCCATACTTGTCAGTCTCCTTTTCTCAAAAGATCACATCCTTCACTCACCAAACTCTTCCCCGTCTGCCTCAGCACCAGAGAGCAAAGTTTTCAGCTGCTCTGTTCCTAAAGTCTTGAACTCCTTCCCATCCGACATCAGTAACATGGACCTGCCATGTTTTTAATACAAACGCAAAGCCTGAAAACCTGTCTGTTCAAACCAGAGTCTACAAAGTGTTTTACATTTTGTTTCATGTTCAGTCATGTTTAGTTAAAATGTTATTGATTTTTTTTTTAAAAATCTGATACTCTATTCAGTTTAAATGTTGGTTGTTACGATCTTCTACAATTTGCTGGCCTGGGACCAGAGTCACAAATTTTATTTCACCCAGTGGTGACATGACAATTAGGAATCCTTGAAATTCTTGAATCATTTTTACTTTGTCTTTTGCAAGTGTTGTTAAATGGAATATTTGAAATGTTCTTACAAACTCTTGACCACACAGTTTCTGACATGTGACTGCTCAAAGTCTGCAGTCATGTCCTGAGAAAAAACTGTTAAGCTGTAAGTATAAACATGCACAAAATTAATAGTTACATCTAACTTTTTACAATTATGCCTGACTAGAGATCACAACGTTGTTAGCAACTAGGCATTCGTATTTTCCACCACCTAAAGGCTAAAAAAATACATTTTAACTTGACATGCAATTTATTAACATAACCATGAAATGCAGCAATGTTTGAGTGTAACACTGCTTTTGAAGATACCAAAATGTGTGAGCGATTGAAGTATCGTGACATGTTATATTCTCACCCCACGGTGGGGATGCCAGCATTAATGAGGCTCAGTAATAAAACACATTCTTGTCTGGCAAGCACCCCTTAGATTCCCAGGAGACAGAACGTCTCATGAGGAACGCAGTGGTTTTAGCATTTCCTGTAATTGTTCTGTTTTCTGCCTCTACCTCTCCATCTCTCTCTTCACTCCTTCTGCCATCTGTCCGTCTTAATTGCAGACATGTTTCTTCGTGAAGGCAGAATATAACCACGGCTGCTCATCAGCACCACCTTCCATCATCTCGGGTGTCGATTAAAGATTCAGTTGATTAAAGAATCAAACCAAACAGTGTAACACAAGTTCTGTGCATCTTTCTAAAAATACCCTACTTTCTTTACGGTCCCCCACAAATTCTGTCACCACTCCCTTACAATAAGAATATATTTTGTTTTTGTGGTAAATCTTAGTTTTGTACACATATTAAGCAAACAGCAGCTTACAGAGGTCTGGTTGCACTCAGGCCTTCCTGTAAAAATCATAACGTTCATTCATGGAGATACTCACACAGTTCCCACCAGAATTGCCTTTGAACAAATAGGACAAACCCACGAGTTTCATGAGGGAGGATGAGATGTTTTTCTTTACCTCGTCCACCGACACTGCCATGTGACGCCATCTCCGGGTGAGCATAATCCAGTGCTTGATCTTTGACTGTTTGATCCTGCTTGGTATCAGGGTAATTGCTAATACCTAACTTAAGTGTTATCTGGTTTGATATTCACATTCATATTCTTTAAGTAGCGTTGTTAGTAGAGTGTGTAAAATACTGAGTTAACTGCTTGTTGTCCAAGCTACTCTAAGCTAGCACATAATTCTGCTTAGCCAAACACAGCTAACCTTAGCTTAACTCTTAGCATGTGTTAAGTGTAGTCTTCTCTTAGACTTGAAGGCCAGGCAGGTTAGAAGCGCAGCTCTGCACAGTGGAAGCTAAGCCAGCTTGCCAGGTTGTTACTCGTAGCATGGGCCGCACTACCAGGGCTGACCTAGCTAGTACCACAGCGCCTCCCCAGCAGCCGGGGAAACACACAGGACGGCTTTTACGGGTGGGTAGAAAGTATAGTGCTTAACGCAAAAACTTGGAGCACCCGAAGCTTCCCGTGTGTGAACAGGTTCTCTCCCCTCAGCAACACAGCCGCTGAACCGTCAACTCTGGTCACTGCTCTTCTATAGTTGGATTACATGAAGCTCCCAGCGGCTACAGTTAGATGTTATACGAGGGTCAGAGTTGATGACATCAAGGGTAACCTTAGGATGTTAGTCCAGATTGAGTCTAGGTTCCATCGAGTAGTGATTCACGCAGGTAGTAACAAAGAGTTTTGGTACATAGCCTGTCTGTCCTGGGACAGGATCCCTTCTTCATGTGGACATCCCTGAAATCCGTTTTCTTGTTTCTTTCTTAGGAGTTTTTCCTTGCCGAGAGAGTCTAAGGCAGGGGTGTCGAACATATGGCCTGCGTGCCATATCCGGCCCGCCATGTGCTTTAGTCCGGCCCACACATGAAGAGTAAAATTATAAGAATGTTTAAAAAAGAAAGCAAGTTTCTAATCCATTCCTGTGGCAAGTTATGATTTTTTTTAAAGAAATAACCGAAATGCGCAATTCCGCCACTAGGGGGAGCAAAGGAAAAGCAAAACAGGAGAAACAGCATCTCTGCTCGTGCCAAAAGCGAAACCTTACAGCAGTGCGTCTGGGTGGGATGTAGTTTGGTTCCCTATGAGCCTTACCGCTGTTATCTTGCTATGAGGATGATCAGTAGAGACACCCTAATGCTTGACTCATTCACCAAAAAGTGAATTGGAGTGAAGAGCTTTCCAGGAAAAATGGACAGTTTTTTTTTCTTTTATAAAGCTAAATGCAAAATCGCAAAAACTGCAAAATCTGAATGCTTTGTATGTCATCAACAGGTCGCAGTGCTCAAAGAAAAGAACATTCAGCACCACTATGAGACTCACCATACAGAAAAGTTTCTGGATTGCTTCAGTGTCAGATGTAAAATATTCAGTCTGCCTAAAATTGAATAGACCACCTTTTTTTAATTGACATTAATTTTATTCGAGATCCATTGGCCCCAAGTGATTAGGCTATGTTGGTTGAGGCATTTTTTAAAATTGAGTAAAAAAAACTAAAACAAAGCTGTTCTTTTGCTTTTACGTTACTGGTCCGGCCCACTTGAGATCAGACGGGCTGAATGTGGCCCCCGAACCAAAATGAATTTGACACCCCTGGTCAAAGGGCACTGATGTCCAATTTAGCTTAGTCTGTTTGGTTTAGTTTAGCCCATACCTGTTGTATTTTATGACTGATTTCATGTTCCTATACAAATACTGGCATGAAGCCCATTGAGACAATTGTAATAATATGCAGCTATAAAATTAAAATTGGATTCAATCTTCTCTCTATAACCCAAGCTCTCATGTACATTTTAGGAACATCTCTTGCTTATTACAGTCCAGTAAAAAAACAAGAAGTACAGAGAAACACAGAGCACACAAATTGTGAAAGTATAACACATTTTAACCTCTCTAACCTGACAGCATAAAAAACTGAATAAAATCATATAGTTGTAATGACTTACTGTGCTGCTCTCTGCCCTCTTGAGGTTGAACTGTTCAAACTGGTAATTATTAAGAATATATTTTTTTTATTATCTTAAAAAGTTTTGTTTTTTATTAAACAATGAAACCTTTACCTCCCTTAAATAATCATTAAAATACCCCACATGAAAAACAAACAGATAAAACCTATTAAACCTTTTCTTTTAACCCCAAATGCAAAGATATTTGGAAAAGGTTTTGGGGATACTTTCCTGTATTATACACAGAGGTACCTTTTCAACAAAACAAAACAAACAAGATAAATCTCTTTAGTTTAGTCTCATCATCCAAAAAAAAAAAAAAAAAAAAAAAAAAAAAAATTATATCCTTCTCGGTCTGGTTTTTCTTTAATTCTGTTCTTCAGCTGAACTGGACTTTAAGTTGAAAAACAGCCTTGTCATATGTTATTTTTAAATATATTATAAATATATTATATTTTTTACATGATTTCCTTTGGTGATGGCAAAAATGAACACACCAGTGCTCAGAAAAACATTGAGAGCTCCTTCACAGTTGGCCTTTATCGTCTCTAGCACTTTCGGAATTAAGTTTACCAACTCATAAGGTTGTAGATGCATAAATATTTCATACTTCCATTTTGATGCTGTGAAACACCCACATGAAAAAAGACAGATTCTGCTGAAAGGGGGACTGACATTTTGTGAAATAGCAATTTGAAGAACAGGGCAATTCAAGCCAAGCTGCGTCAGTTATGAAGTGTGCTCCAATACCGGTTTGACTCACTCTCCAAAATGAGTGCTATGCAGCTACGTTCTCTGTACAGTTTATCTCCCTTGTGCTCTGAGGTCTAAAAGCAGCATGTTCCGTTTATAAAATACCCCTATGTCAACTAGGCACTGCGGTTTTAATGCATAGGCACAGTTTAGGTTTGGTACAATTCCCACATGGATGCTTGGTAAAGCGGAAAAGAAGTCGAAAGATGCAGAAGAACGGACAGATGAATCCAGAGTTAAAAAAAGGAAAATTAAGTGGTTGTCTGGTCTTTCTTTAATGATCTTTAAATCTACAGCTCAACTGATTTGATTCTTTCCTCTAAAAAAAAAGTGGTCCCCAACTTTTTTGCGCCGCGGACCAGTTTGATATCAGAAAAACATTTCACGGAGCTTGCCATGAGAAGGGGCAGACAAATATTGCAGCAATGCTACAATGAAGGAGGCAGAGAGTAATGACAAGAGAATCTCTGATTATTTTTTTTGACATACATGACACTGTACATTGCACAGGTCTCATCATCCTTTCCCCTTCCTACACTCTCTGTCACTTTCGGCTTTTCCCATCAGGGGTCGCCACAGCGAACGAGTCGCATGGTAAGCTTGGCAATGTTTTACGCCAGATGCCCTTCCTGACGCAACCCTCTCAAGGCAACTGGGCTTGGGACTAGCACGGAGGTGGAGAGGGGAACAGGGAGCAGCCCGGATTTGAACCCTGGTTTTCACGGAGGTAAGGCATCGCAAACCAGCACGAGCTAAACCGGCTCCCGGTTCCCCTTCCTACACTCATAGTGCAAAATAGAAGTACTATCTATTAAATGTAGCTTTATTTGTTTTTTGGTAGTCCAAGCCTCCTCTTCTGTCTCCTGGCTGGACCTTTTATCCCTTGGAGAAAGAAACTTTCCAAAGACATTTGTTTTTACTCATTTTGCTTGCTCCTGGGTTTTATTTTAGCGGTAACTTATCAACGTGACCGAGAAGAGCATCAAAAGTGACATAGACTGATGAAACAGAGAATCGGGCAATTT
Source organism: Oryzias curvinotus (assembly GCA_023969325.1). Taxonomy (NCBI): domain Eukaryota; kingdom Metazoa; phylum Chordata; class Actinopteri; order Beloniformes; family Adrianichthyidae; genus Oryzias; species Oryzias curvinotus. The sequence goes on from CM043719.1 coordinate 27,690,392, forward strand.
CTCAAAATAAAACATCTTTCAGATTCCGAAATAAATAAAACGGAAATAATGCAAGTTATTTATTCTTTCTGTGTGGCCCGGTACCAAATGACCCACAAACCGGTACCGGTCCGAAGCCCAGGGGTTGGGGACCGCTGCTCTAAAACATTTTATTGACTTGCATCCATCCCCTAGCCCCCAGTTACAATCAGGAAAAACAATTTCCCTAAGTTTTAAATACTTAACTTGCCACGACATATAGCCCTTAGTAATTTAGAGGTTCATTACCTTCCAACAGAACATGCACCAAAACAGGTGAAATCCATTTGCTACTTCCACACAACCACAACTTTATTATGAATAACCTTGTAACTCCACATTTTCATCGGAGCTGTGTTTTGCAGCTCCCTTTAGACTCGTACTGCCTTAAGTGAAGTCGTATGACTGGATCGTACCATTGGTTTGTGTGCAGTGTATCCCGACATTTTTTAAGGATAATGAAAGTTACACGCACTTAGGATGTACATAGCATGCTGTTGTATGTTGCTCTAATACCACACTCTAATCATTAGTGAGTTGCGTGCACAGGTGATACACAAGTGTCTGCAGGATGCCCATAAGATGTCCACATAAACTACACTGTTTAATTTCCTCATGTTCATTATAACCGGTTGCCTACAACATGCCCATAGACAAAAATTTGCATGAACATTTTAGCTCTTTGGATTCACTGAAGGGTCTACGTACTTGTACCCCCCCCCCCAGACAGCCCTTATTCACCCGAAAGGGCGGTTACAGGCTATGATCACATATGATTTAATATTAAACTGAAGGTATTGTTACATGTAAATTGAGCCAAATCAAGGGTCAGTGCTGTCAATGTTGAAAAACAAAACAACTGGAGTCAACTTAACTCACCAAAAATTACAGTAGAATTATTTATCATGTGAGTCAGTTGTCATTTAATGTAAACTGATCAAAGTCTACATAAAATATAATAAAATAAAAATCTTAAATAAAAAGTTCAGCATATTTGCAGCTTTCTTTTATTTTGAAAACAAATTTTTGAATTTGTGGGCAGGTTTAATTGCCCATTATAAAAGTAAAAATGCTTTCTAAATGAACTTCATTTAGAAAGCATTTTTACAAAGTAAATCACACAAAACATCTCAACGATGCTTTAGTATCCCCAAGGACAAATAAGAGGTTATAATAACTTATTTTGTGAGATTCTTCAGACAGTTATGGTAGATAGTTATAACTGTAAACAGGAAGCATCTTCAGAAGCAGTCAGTATTGCAGCAGATCTGAAGAAGCGGATGACTGAAAATTATCTGTTGTTCAGTTCCTGTTGTGTGTTTCAGGTTTTCCATAATCATTTTCATTCCAAGAATTTATTCCACCCTTCTTTGTAAAACAGTTTCAGAAGCTCCAGTGCAGACCCAAAATAAATCCAGACTGCTTTCTTGACTAGTTAAGGCAGATCAGCGATAGGGCAGAGACCAGGTCATGATCTGCACCCATCAACCATTAAAGGCATTAACTCTTTTGTCTATTACTTGAGTTTTGAAATAGTTTACCGCATGGGAAAGTAAAGTCTCAGCATTCCACATTTAAACTTGTGAAAAGACCCATGGTTTTGTTTTCTTTATAGACCAGAGTGTAGATGACAATACCTTTAGGAATGTATGAATCATATTACAACACAAACATTCAGCAGGTCTATGGGCAGAGTAAGCAGTTTACAGTGTGAGCTGTAGTTTCAATGGGGAGATATGGTTTAGGTCTCTCCAGGGAAAGGCAAAGCACAACCAAGATGGTTTGTAATTAAATTGTACATTTGAATCATTGCATAACATCGCCCATCTGAAATCATGTAAATCCTACAGCAAAGTATTGTAACATGGAGATGAGTGCAGCGTTCAATCTTAAAGATAAATACAGGTAAAGACGAAGCTGAGAAGCCCACTGCAATGTTGCAATCAAGCAGTGTTTTGACCACAGCCAAGACCAGACATAGCTCCCATAAAAGTGTGTCAACATGAAAAACTCACTTGAACACAGAAACTCTTTGTTAAACACATTGATCTTTTATCAACTTATACATGCTTTTCTTAGATTGGACAACAAGCATCCCAATGCAGCTTTAGATACCAAAATAAACAGAGGTTGGACACAATGATCCATGTTTCTTACAATAATTTCCACCACAAAGTGCACCGAAAGGATATATTGGAGCCAGTATTCCCCGAACTACAATTATGGAACAGAAGAGCCTTGCTGCTGCTTTGGATAATGGCAGCCAGTGCACATGCTCTGTCTGCCTGGAGGTCTTCTTTAGACTTCTGTGAAAATGATCACGATAAACAGGGGAAATTGGTAACTAAGCCTGTAGGGACTCCAATGAAGTAAGAAGTAAATCTTTGTGGTTCCAAGTCATAATCAAAATGTAAATGCAGCAGAGAAAGCCTCACTACAGAAATTTAAAATGCAATAGAAGAATATTAAATCATGGGTAGGGGGCTTTTTCATGTGAAGATTCCCAGTCATCCAGGTCATGTTATCACAGGATTCTCTTCTTCAGGGCAACTGGACTTTAAAAGGTTGATCTAAAAGAAGCTTTGCTGCTCATTCAAGTAGCTTCTTCAGTTCTTTTCTCATCCTGTTCATTTTTGTCCCTGCTCATTCAAGATAGAACCCCCTTAATCCTAAACCGTTAATCCAATGAGCACATTTCTATTTTTCTACAACAGTAGCCATAAAATCACCCATTCTGCTCTTTAAATACAGGTCGCTCCCTCACAAAATTAAAATCTTGCATTACATTATGTGGCTTGTTAAAGACATAAACCCTAAGACCATTTACCTACACACGCCATGTGTGTTTTTACAAAAGAAGCCTGGTGTTAATAACTATCCGGCAGTGGTATTGACTAGTGAGCACACAAGCATGTGATCAAATTGGGTATTGACATCTAAACACACCACTTTCCTTGTAATGATCATTAATTACCCCCACCCACTACAGTCTTTAACTTAAAGTTAACAGTTGATGAATGACACCATTTGTAGCAGCTGCACTCAGTAGCATGAAAGTACTGCGCTTAAATTCAATCATTTTATCCATGGATCCATAATAGTCTGAATTTTTTCTGGATTTTTCTGGGGGCAAAACTAACAACACACCAACACCCTGAAGTCCAACTGTCCTGTAAGAATGATTTAAAATGAGAATGTTAACTGAGAAAGGAGTAACCTGAATTTCATGTTTTATCTTGTTGTGGTACATCCATTAATCCTAATAATCACTCATCACTGGTTCAGGACAGAATCAATCGGTCAAGTGTTCAACTCTTTCCCCAACTTCTATGGCTTCCTACAAAATAAATCAATGCTGTCTGTAAGTGTTACACCAATAGAAGATGTACATACTTTCCAGACATTCAAAATCAGGGTTGATTATAAATGGTTTTATTCCTATACTGTTTAAGTTTACCAAGTTACAAAATTCTAGCATCAAGGTTTTTTTTTTTTCCATTTTTGCTAAGGCGGAAGACTAGTTTCCAAGTATGCAACACTTATTTACTCTTAACGAGCAATTATATTTATCAACTGAAGAAGAAAGTAACAAGCTCAGCTGCACTATGGATTTATAATTCGATATACAGTTTATTATAAACCTTATGTTTTCTAATTATATCTAAAATTAAATATAAATGCATTTAGTTGTATGATGTGTATTAAATCCTTTTAATGTTTTCTTCACACTGGCAGTGGTGAAGTAAATGCAATTATTATTGTCAGTCAGAAACTTTTTTGGCATTAAAGACTTAACTTGGCCGCCATCCAAGGACTAGAAGTACATTTCTTTTCTATAGTTTAAAGTTTCTTTCCGTCTTCTTTTAAATTTTCAGTCACATAAAGTAGGAAGGCGCTAACACAGTCTTTCAGTTTCAAGCAAACTATTTCTAAAGTGTTGCTGATAGTCTCCAGTTGCTTCCAGTTGTTTTTTTGAGACATTTTACAAAGTTTTATTTTATAACAATGAGGATAAACTGGACTCAGGTCTTTTTTTAATCTATATTAGATAAAAGGGTAAATGTTATGGTAATTTTACAACCGTTTTAAGCATCGAGTTAACACAGGGCTTGGATCAGTGATGTGCAGTCAGGGAAGACGAGAAAAAAAAAAAAAGCAAAATATAGCTTAAAAAAACACATAAATATGTAATGAATATGTTTTTTTTAACTAAATATAAAAGACCTTCTTTTCATTGAGACTTTTTAATTCTATGATTACTTTTTTGGGGGGATTTCAACATTTCTTTGGTTAAAAAAAAATAGCCAATGTATGCATTTCCTGTTTGAGTACATAATAATGCGCAGGTGAGGCTCCGGCCGCCTGTGCCTCCCATGTGACCAGACACACTGACTGAGCTGCAGCTGACGCATGCTCTCTACTGTTTTGGACATTCTATCATCATAAAAGACACTTTATTTTTAATTACCTAATTTGCTTATTTCTGGCACACTGTTCAATGAAATTGGTGCCAATTGAGGCAAGCATACTGCGGCAGAGGGTGCTGGTGATCCCAAAGAATGTGACATTGCGGCTAAGGAATAACGTCAAGTGCAGCTGCCCAGTTATTCTTTAATGTTGTTGACCATCATCTTCTACATTGAGGATTACATGTCTAAAGTCAGGAATTCTTTAGACACGTCACTGGCAGTGATCTCCATTGAGACACGGACTTTTAAAACTGAAGAATGAAAAAGAACACTTCTACAAACAGGTTATCCATGTGTTTCTTCAGAAGGAGCAGCGCACAGACCTATTTTATGAGTAAAAGCAACCCAATAAAAACAATTTTGCTACAGTTTGTAAGTGGAAGAAAAATGTTGAAATGAAATTTTAAACAACACGCTTCAACTGTTACCAATCAAATGGGGAATAAGTTACTGTATTCATATGTTTGTAAAGCTGAGTGATGACGTCAGAGTCTCACCAGCTGTAAACCTGACGCACGTCATTGGCTTGGATAAATTGTTGGGTTTAATTTAAAAATATAGAATTGTAATGTTGCAGCAAGTATGATCATCAGTAATTGATTGGATTTATGTTCATTTGAAATACTTTACATATTTAAACAGGCTAAGAATAGATGAGAAACAACGGTTTTAAATTATAGACCTTCAATCAATCATCTTTAATTAGCCTTACCTATGAGCCTCACCCCCAAAAACGCAATCATATTTAACTGGTTAGAAGATAAAAAATTTTTTTTAAAAAGATTACTGCCTTCGTGTTAAAATTCACAGAACAACGACTTATTTAGTGTGATATGAAAACAGACCAATGAATGAATAGGTGACATTTTTCTGGGTGTGAGCAGGGATTTATCAACATATTTACCCCTGGATGTAGCTCGTGGGAGGAAACACGTGAAGCTCTATCCATGCTGCCCTGCTTGTTGCTCTTGTGCCCTTCAGCCAACCAGCATCCCGACGTTCCCAGCAGAGCGGCCACAGCCACGGCCCAAACACCCAGGCTGCCCATGAAACCTAAGCAGAACAGTGGATGTACCAAAAAAAAAGACAAAATAAAAGTTGTTAAACTGGGTCTTCAGCTGGAAAAAGAAACGCATTTTTGGAAACAAAAAAATGTTTTCTTTATGCCACAGACTTCAGTTTGTATCAGATACTATTGGAAGACACTCTTCATTGACATCTCACTGCGCTCTTCAAAAGGAGATCAAAAGGAAAAGCAGAAATATAACTTAGATTTTCAAGATAGTTTATCATAATAAAATGGCTGCAGGAAATCATAGACAAGAAAAAACCTTTATATCATTTGTGCACCATTTTTGAAAATGTCAGAACTATATCTGTAATAAAAACATGCCTTAAAATGTATTTGTCCTCTATAGCCACCATCTGTATCTTTGGTCATGGTGTCTAATATGTATATGTACCTAGAATGGTTACGCACCTGCAACATCCTTATTGGCTAGAGGGATAGAAAACACACGCTGGGATGCACTTACCTATAATGAGGCCATGCAAACATCAAAGCTTAAAATAAGGATCATAATTATCTCTATACAAAAGAATGAACACCATCATTTGATGTAAAAAAAAAAAAAAGAAAAGTTGTAATACTACTCAAAATATACACTAAAAAGCACAAATTAGGCAGCAGCAAAGGAGCTCAAAAACAAGCTGAAAGAATTAGATTGCTTTGCAGCTCATATATTCACTCACACCCCACAGACAGATATGAAGATACAAGCCCATAACAAGCATCTGTCTGTGCTGAAATACCTGGAAAGATTTTAATCAAATGATTTGTTGTTTAACTAGAAAATGAATTGAAACAGTCAAACAAGATCAGTGACGGTTCTAAAGATTAGCATTTTGAGGTTTCGCTTAGAAGTGACTTAACCATGTTCTCAAGTTCTATGACACCCTCACGTACATGAAGATGAACTGTTTTTAGAACGGCAACTAAGGCAGATTTGATACATCACACTGTAAAACTGAATGGCAAAAAAAAACTTACATATAGTGAAACCAAGTAACAAAAGTTTATATGAAATTCTATGTTTGTTACTGGTTATTGATTTTGTCAGAAATCCTTTTAAAGTTGCAACATTTGTAAGGAACAAGTATTTGTGGCATAAGCAGCAAGGCAGAGGATGCTCCTTTACCTGCCAAAATGTTGGCAAGTTAGAAGAAAACAAAATGTATTTCCCCACTTAGCGCTGTAAGATTATAAACTTGTAATATGTCTTGCATAAAAGCATAGGAAAGCATAGGTTGTGTGTGTGTGTGTGTGTGTGTTTGCATGTGTGTCTGCGCAGAACTGCAAGTGTAGATTTATTTTTACTGGTCAGAATTTGACTCTATACCTGTCCAACCTGGGTTTGATTCCCCTAAATCCAGTGTGGGTCCTTGGGCGTGACCCCTCGTGCTGCTGTCTATCTGGGTCTGCCTGTGCCTTGACTGTAGGGTTGTGTCAAGGCATCCAGCGTAAAAACTCTGCCAAAATGCTGGTGCAAATTAGTGAATGCTGATTCGCTGTGGCGAATCCTAAGGGGATAAGCCGAAAGGCGGACAACAACAACAACCCGTGTGATCACGTGTGTGAAAGCATTTGTTATAAGAAAGTCCAACTAGATTCCCATCAGATACCAATGCTAGAAAGTTTAGAGCACTTTAGCATCATGGTATAGCCTGCACGTGTGCTGATGATGTAAGATGAGCACTTTTATGTTCGGCCTGCTGACGCTACGGACTTTTCTAGGAGTGAAAATCATGCTGACATCTTCTGGACTATAAAATTACCCTTAAACACTTTAGCTCCAGTTTTGACATTGTTTTGACAGCCGTAACTCTTTAAATAATTATGAAAATAATGTAATTCCAGTGAATTCTGAAGCAGAGAAAAGCAGCCTTGCGCTGATGTGCAACACTTGATGGTAGTAATGTGTTGCATAGCGTTGCAAAGTTGGTATAAGAAGCAGCTTTTCGCCACGTCAAAAATCAGCTTATTTACATTGATTGCGTAAGGGGTTATGATACGTCAAAGAGGGCGTGTTTTTCAGGTGTCATTGGCGACATCTCCAATTCTAAAGGGTTCATCTTCAAGGTTAGGTGATAACTGTCGATGAATTTGTCAGTTTATGAGCTATCTCTTTCATATTGTATGTCTACGGTGGCCCAGAAGGGTAACAACACAACACTTTAGATTTTACAACACAAAATAACATACTACAATGTTGGGTTATTGAAGGACATTGAACCTTCAAAGTGGGTCACATAGACACAGAAACACGGGGAAGGAAGCGGCTGACAGACAGACGGCTCTCAGACGGAGCAGGAGAGAAACTGCAGGAGATTCTTTGAACGAGTTTATGAACCCTGAATGATTATGGAGATGTGATTACTGATGTTTTAGCCCAGTGGAAATTTCAGAATAAAAGCACTTCCTTTGCAGATATACCAGTACTTCCGTTGTGAGTGTTAAGTGTTAAGACTTTTTGTGTTGTGTTATGAGTTACTATGTTGTGTTGTTATTGTTTTGTGACAAATTGTAGTATGTTATTTTGTGTTGTGAAAAAAACAGTGTTGTGTTGTGACCCTTCTGGGCCACCGTATATATCTGACAACAGAAAGCATTCTGGAAGAGTGTCAAACAGAAGGCTCATAATCCATCACAGTTTTAGTCTGAAACCAAATATATGGTTGTTGTTTTTTTAAAGAAATTGTGTTTGTTCACTTTTCGGCAGAACCCTTCAGGGGTCACCACAGCAAATCAGCTTTCAGTGATATGCACTTTTTGTATTGGCAGAGCGTTTTACACTGGATTCCCCTTCCTGATACAACCCGGCTTTTTTTTTTTTTTTTTCCCAGGCTGGGGACCGGCACATGGAGACTAAAATTCTGGCCCCCTTGTTGCTACATAGTTTAGACCGTAGCATGAAGGGTCTTACCTAAGGACCCACACAGGACTCAGCTAATCGCATCCCCTGGGAAACGAAGCCTGGTTTCCAATGTGCTGGTCCTACACACAGCCAACTGAGTCATCCAGCCACGAAAGACAGAAATGTCAAAAGAAACCCCCCCCCCCCTAAAAAGAAACATTTTTTCTGAATACATTGCCCAAGCTCTTTTCAATTAAATGAACTCCACTATGCTCAATACACAATATTTTACAACCAGCAAAGTTTTTTCAATGTAAACAGTACTTCCAGGAACCACACACATTATGCAGCTAACCCACTATAGCCAGAGGCTAATGGGCCCTCAGATGAGAGCTCACCCTTGTGAAATTAAACACCAAATGAGATCTGCCAGTCACTGTCTTAATGTGCCGCCTGGGCCCCCTGGCACTGGCCCACACACTCTCACCAATGAGTACACACAAGCACACACAAACAGAGATCTGGTTGTGCAGCCTGAATGGCCTGTTTTGAAATTCATCGGGAGCGAGAAAATCTATGTGGAAACCATTATTTGACCAGAATATTAAAAAGCTTAAAGAGAGAGACTCTTTAAAAGCAGTGGAACCTTTGGCAGCATACAGCAGACTTCTTCACTCTAGGTTTATTTGCACACCAAGAGTGGTGAAAGATGAAAAATATCAACTCACATACCAGCTTTTCCAAAATCTTATTTATGTGCCTTTATTCAGAATTAGTCATTAAAAAGGGACAGAAAGTATTTTTTGAATAGAGGAATAGAGCTACCAACAGCTAGTGCGTGCCGTTTTATAGTCTGCTAACATTTCAAATTGCCATCCCTTTCACCCTGTAGAATCTTTGCTTGGAAACTTTCTCAAACAAAGGATTTTAAATGCTTAAAATCACAAATATATTAAAGAAATGTCAGAAAAAGAAGAGTCAAGTAGCTTTTAACTGCACCTAATATAAGTTTACAAAAACAGAATTATAGTTTTTACCTTTCCGTTTGTCACAGTTTAGGTTTATTTCAGGGCTCCTAATAAATAAGGTTCAACATGTGATGTACACGTGTTGAGTAAAGATGCATCTGCCATGGAAAACTGATGATAAAAATGAGGATAAAAAAATGTCATGCATGCATCTGAGGCACATCCAATTCGTTGGGGTTATCTGCTTTTATATGGCTTGAGGAACAATATTCATTTTCACCAAGTAGTTAATTTTGAATAGAATCAAAAGGTGTCTGCCTACGATAGAAAGCAGACATAAAACACCAACAAAAAGGAACACAAACAGTGAAACCTCATCCTTTGTCTCAATTAGGATGTATTGATTTAGTAAGGCAGAAATTGTTAACAGAAAAACAGTTACTATATGAAATGCTTTTTTATTATTTTGTTTAAAAAAAATTACAATTTGTTTGAATAAACTCAATATTATAGGTTCTTTCTGGTTTCACAGATTGTCTAAATTTCAAAACTTGAATTCCAACAAAAGCCTTTTTGCAAATGTGTTCTTACACACAATGTTGTGCCAAGGACAGTGTTATAGAAATATCCATTTACAGTATGTTTGTCATTTTCTATACTTTAAAACGCCAAGAAAATGATTAGTCCGTTTCTCTGTCAAAAAAGGAACTGCATCTAATAAAGTCACCTTGAAAAAAGAACCTGTTTAAAATGAATTTTATTACAAATCAAGAGAAAACAAACGCAATAATTTACCCCGAATGAACAGTTTTCCTTGTATAACTATGAGCCTAAAGGATGTACATTTTGGAATTTCAAAGGATTCATTGGGAGGACATCAGCGCTTCAAAATTCATGACAGGGAAACCTTTACTTTTCTGATTTTCTGCCATTTATTCATCAATTATAGGTATATGAGATCAGCTTACAGATCAATTGTGCAGTTTTTGATTAGAATTCATAATTGATTCTAAAACTTGGTTCAATCCTGTTACCAATTTTTGTGGGAAACTGTTTTAAATCTGATTCTAAGTACCACATTGTCAGAAAATCATGTCATGGTACTCTCAATGAGGGATTTTGTCTTGGACGGACATTGGAAGAAAAACAAACAACTAGGAATCAGGCTTTATGAGTTTCATTGGTCAACCTCATCTTTTCAACACATAACTTTCCTGAACTCTCATACACCACTCACAGGATACATATTAAGCAGTTATCATCATGACTTGTCTATTTTTCCTAAACTCTGATCATCAGAACTGAATTAAAAGCATCCTAGCAAGATTTGTTTATTTTTTAAGAGGTTTCTTGTATGATTAGTGGATATGTTAACAGATGTTTGCTCCATTATTCCTCCTTGTTTTCTACATTAAAAGAATTTTGTCAATTTGAAAAAATCGGAAAGCTGTACTTTCTAGTTTTAAAGTAAAGTTTTAAACCCATTATTTTAATTAATCGTTTGTTTGAATTGCTTTATGTAGAAAAAAAGTGGGACCTTTTCCCTTCACACAAGTGGTAAAAAACTGTTGAGCTACTCTTTGCATTGGTTTTTGGAAAACCCGAGTTCTAGGGGGGATACGCATTTTTGGAAGATTTTAAGGTGGATTTCAGAATTATTTTTTGCTCAACATGGTTAGCTAGTTTCTTGCAGACATAGTCATAGCAGACTTGTACATGACACAGTTAAGAGAAAATTTGGCATTACAGCCATGTGTCCTTAAACTGCCAAAACTGTTTTAGAGGTAATAAACTATTAATGCATCAGAAACCCCAAGAAACCTAAAAATATTCCAGACGCAAAAAGTTTTAGCAGACATGAATGAAAACTAAGCAACACTTTGGGATACTCCAAACTTCTGCTTCTCTGCTGTGGGTTTGTGACTTTCCGAAAATAACCGCCATCTCCCTCTGTTCTTTAAACAAGTACAAAAGACAATAAGTAATTGATAAAACCTTCTGGCAGTTGTGACAGGAGCAGAAGCAAATCTTTACTTTGTGTCACGTGTGACATGCACAAAATCAAATCCTCCAAACCCTGATTAAAATAGCTTGCCACCATGACACCCTCACTTCAAATCTGCAATGTAAATGGTTGCTGTTCAAAGTCAAACAGCTTCACTGTTTCTTTTTTTATGATGGCAGCAGGGAGAAAATGTCTCTCTGCCGAGCTCTGAGGGGATCCAGTTGAGTTCTCCCCTCTGCTTCCTGTCCCAGCACTGCAACATTCCAGGTAGGTTTGCTGTCACAGTAACAAATGACACATGCGGTTCCACTATGACAGCCATGCCCCCCTCCACGTACCGCTTTCTTCACTCCAAGGTGCTGAGTGCTCAAAAGAAAACTGCAGAAGAGAATTCAAAGTACAAGGCGGGGGGGAAAAAATCTAATCTGAGACTGCCAAAAATTAATTTTTAATTAGCCTTGAATAAAATGCTTTCTGTACAAAGACGAGTTTTACATCTTAAAACACTTGCCAGAAGAAAATAAATAAAAAAAATACATCTAGGTCTCCAAGTTTTCTTAAAGCTTTGCAATGTCAAATTGTTCAAGATTATAAGAAAATAGTGTCAACATCTAATTTTAATCTGCATGTGTAAACATTTAGTTTTATTATGTTACTTTTTATACTGTAAACACATTTATATGATTAAAAAAGAGATGATATCTATTAATCTGTGCATGAATGAGCCTTATTTTTCCTAAATGATTCACAGTCACTTTTGGAGGAAACCTGTAAACACGCAGCTCGTCTCACAGAATGATGCTCGTCTTCTGCAACATCTCTGCCATCAGCCTGCGTCTGCCTGCCTCTCTGCCAGTGCTCAGCCTTCAAACAGGTCCTTCTCTTGACAGATGTCTATGCAGCATGAAATCGAGCCACCAAGAGAATCATCTTTGCCCAAAATGTTTTCTCGACTCTCTCGTCTACATTTGATTCCTGTTCCTGTGTGGTTGAAGAAGATACTGACGAGACCAGAGGTGTCAGTCTGTCAGGCAGCTGTGCATAAGAATCACTCACTTTAACCTCACTTATTATTCCCACAATCCTAGTAAACTGCATTTATTCCTCCATTTCAGTCAGTTATATTTTAGTACTGCCAGAAATGCATTAAAGCCATTTATTTTAATGCAAAACAAATGGGGATAGACTTTGTCAAAAAAGTATGAATTCCACCTAAATAAATATAGTTATTCCCTTTACCTGTAGGACCCCATCTCTGTGATCTTGGCTAATGTAAGACTCACAAAATCTGCAATATTTAGGAGTTTAATGATTTATGTTAGGGAATAAACACATTTAGTAAGAAATGAAGTCAAATCTCTCCCTGTTGCTTTTAAAGTATTACGTTTTCATAAAACATGATCAGCATAAAGATCAAACTGTTCCGTTTTTGGCTAAGAAATATTTTTTTTTCTTATATTACAACAATTATGAAACTGGTGAATTTTCTTCTTGTACATTCATTTTACAGGATCCATCCAGAAACAAAGAAAAATAAAAAAAACACTTGTTTGGGTGAAAGTTATCTAAAATAATCAAAACATGACAAAAATTAGCAAGACACTTTTTCAGATGAATACTACCAATTAATGAGAGCTCTGTTTAGATTTTGTCACCAAAAAACCAACAAAGTCCTCATTTATGTAAAAGTTAGGTCGTTTTCCTGAAGCGTCAGCAGAAAGTGACCTCATTCCAACATTCGTTGGTGGTTAACAGCAGAAGACACTAGAAAGAAGATTACCGATTTTGCATGACGTATTCCAATCTGCTGAGTACTTAGAAAAATGTAGGTTGAGTGTAGCTTTAATATTATTTTTGTGTTTAACTAGGCTAACACAAAAAGCTGATGTTTTCAGACAGAAATAGAAGCTGCAGGCATTTAACATGATTATTCTTCCATCAGCAGAAGTCTGCAACAAACATTCACACAAACACTTAGGCCAAACAAACACAGATTAGGAAACTTCCCACAGCTTGACAAGTAATCTAAGCAACAATAACAAAACCATTACAACAATTAAAGCCCGTGACCAGAACATATGGCAACTGTGATAGAGAAGAAATTGCACTAGTTTTGCTGAAATTAACTAAATTTCTTTAGACTGTAATGATGTGCAGTCACATTGATGCAATATTTCCAATTCATTCTTATCTTACATTCTCTACCTCATTTTCCTTATGTGAGAGGCAGAAATCTTGGCTACTGGGTAGTAAACTCTCTTTAGACCGATGTGACAAAAAGAGCAGAGGGTTCTTCTTTTGTATCATATTCTATTCTCATGGTGCCACGCTTTGCTTTTCTGATATTGACTTTTTCCCCTGACAAGTTCCCGTGACTAAATTGGCAGCCCTTGGGTGTTAAAGCCCACATCCTGCTTGTCAGGTGTGTCTGAAAGACACACACAGAGAGTGACTTGTTAAATCTACAAATACCCTGCAGGCTGTATGACAGGGCTATAAAAGCAAACGGGATAACAGGGGGCTCTGCAGTGCCACGATGGGGTGAAAAGCTTGGCTAACAAGCCTGGATCTGCTAATTATATAACAATAACAAAAGCTACAAAACATCATTAAGGAGGGCTATATGGTGATAAAGCAAAAATGACTCCTGGGAGAAAGTTTGTGGTATGTATTAAGGAGGACCAAGAAGCATTTATGAACATTAGAGGGTTATTTTGCACTTTTATTTGGGGACCCACCAGCTAAATGTTCATGCATCTGAAGCAGAAGAAGAATTTATATTTAATAGTCAAGTCAATGAATAGCAGTTTCATCATTTAATGAAAAGTTATCCTCTTAAAGCTAAGATTTCATTTCCACATTCATCCTGCCTTTAAACTAGCTATAATGTTCAGCCACAGTAACTATACGGCGTATTGTGATTTTAAGGTTTGGGATATTTTTTCCCCACTTCCAGTTAGAAACAAAAGCTTCCAGGACTACTTCTTGTTACATGATGGATAATTGTGCTAAAAGTTTAATTGCTGTTGTTGAAAAGAGAATTTAACAGAGATGGAAAAATCCATTAAAGAAAAACAACAGCAAAAACATCAGTTAAGGTCCCACTCCAATGAAAATTGTGTTTTTAACATGTAGTGGCATTTTTCCCCACGAGGGAGGAAATTTATACAGAAAATTAAGCTTAGAATTGCATTTCTGTACATTTCTTTATTCAAATCGTTCAGAATAAGGAGCAGATGAAAAAATAAAATGAAATAAAAAGTAGTTTAAAAAAGGAGATTATTTTTGACAGAAAATTGATCCATTTGTAGATGACCAAATCCTGTTTTCCCCATCTGTTCTGGCATCTGGCTCAAAACTTTATGGCTGGATAGTTCTGATACTGCGCGCCATTTTTATGGCGTATGAAGTATACTTGTATTGCGCTTGCTACCTTCCTTGAAGACCCAAAGCGCTTTACAGTCACAGTCCCATTCACCCGGTCACACACACATTCACACACTGGTGGCGGCTCCACTGCCGAGCACTGGCGCCAAACCTTCCACCAAACGCAAGGTGGGGTTCAGTGTCTTGCCCTAGGACACTTCCGACAGATGGGCGTGCAAGACAGGATTCAGTCCTGCAATATTCTGATCAGGGGTCGACCGCCCTTCCAATGCACCACACAAGCCCCTGTCTTATGGAATAAGCTCCCAGCTCACGCAAGAAAGGCCGATTCGGTTTCTACATTCAAAGTTAGACTGAAAACATTCCTCTTTGGACAGGCTTATTGTCAGACTAGTTAGTATTCAGAGATTATTTAACTTAATGTTAATTTGTTTAAATTAAACTTAATAACAATAACTATTTGTTTTAAAAGGCTGGTAGAAGTTGAAGCTGGGGTAACTATGGTGCTCTGGGGTTCTGTCCTCTTTTCTCATCTACCTCTACACTTCCTCTCTTCTCTATCTGTGATCATCATTTATCATTTAGTTCTCCATGCCTCTGTTTGGTACAGTGCGATTCATGTATTGTCCCTTTTTCCCTCTCCCCTCCTGGGGAGTGGGAGTGCTTCCAGACTCCAGTTGGCCCATCCGTGCTCCTGTTCCTGACTGTGGACCTCGTCTCTGCTCCTGCTCCTAAACCTGGCTGTGGTTCCTGTCTCCGGCTCGACTCGCGCCCCTGACTGTCCCCCCAACCCGGCTGGATGAAGCTCGTCTGCTGGACTTTAAATATATAGATGTAGAGTTAGATAAGTTAATTCTTCTCTAAGAGTTCTGGTAAATCGCCTGTCCGTCCTGGGGGAGGATCCCTCCTTCATGTGGACACCCCTGAGGTTTCTTCATTTTTTTCCGGAATCCGTTTTTTTAGGAGTTTTTCCTTACCGCGAAGGGGGGTCTAAGGGCAGGGATGCCAGTATAGCTTAGTCAGTTTGTTAGTTCATTTTAGTATTTTCCTATTGACTCTTTGTATTGATGATCCTTTTGAGTTCATGTTTTACTTCAAAGCCCATCGAGACGACTGTTGTTGTGATTTTGGGCTATACAAATAAAATTGAATTGAATTGAAATTGAACACCGCTAATGTTAGGTTGGGGGAGTGAGGGGCTGCAAGCTAGTAGGAGAGCACATATAAAGAGAGCTCTCAGCAACAGGGAGGGGGAGGTGGCAGTGGGGGCCGGGTTGCTTCGCGTCAACTTGCAGCAACTTTAGGATACGCCATTGGAGCTGGAATTACCACGGCTTTTGGCACCAGACCTGCCCAGAATCCAAGTTAAAGGATTTAAAGTGTACTCATTCCAATGGCAGGGTCTCGAAAGAGTCCTATATTGTTTTCATCACTACCTCCCCAAGTCTGGAGTTGGTAATTTACACGCCTGCTGTCTTCCAACTCAGAAACGAATTTCTGATGAACTCCTGTCGCTCTACAGAAACCATGTCCTAAGAGAGGACAGACAGGTGTTTTGACTTGTAACAGAAGAACAGAAGAATGGAGGGGGCCTTTAAGGTAATCGTTTGTGGTCAAATATGCGAGTATTTTTCAGTAATAAGTATTTCATAACATGATGCCACCGTGTTTAAGAGTAGCAATTTTACATTTATTGTATGATATGACACATGCAAGTTAACCATTAAATGACGTACAATTTTAAATACAGCAGTATTTTAAAATGCCATCAAGTTGAGCCAGATTGTAAAACCAGTAATCAGAAGTCATTGTGTAATGGGTTGTCCGTCACGAGACTGAAATCCCTCCACCTCTGCAAAACAAAGGAACGGTTGGAAAGTTTCAAACAGGGGGAATCTGGGATTTAAAAGGGGCGAGCAGATGGCTGACTAAAGTCTGTGCTGAAAGCAGATACGCCGGGTGACCTTTCCGTAACCCATCGACCTCCCTCTCCGCTGGCTCTTTCATCGGTTTTGCTTCATTCAGGCAGAAGAGGCAGCGAGCTCTGTTTGGTCTAAGCTGAGCTGCTGACACTCTGAGCTCATATGGGATGCAGCAGTAAAGGTCATTTCTAGAAGATCAACACTGGTGATCGGAATTTCAAGTTAACCACGTTGCCCACGTTTTGCAGCCCTGCAATCTGTGGAGAGACTTAAAAAAAAAAAGCCAATGAGTTCCACAATAGCCCACCAGAATAAAAATGTTCAAAATGTAATGGAACAAGTTAGCAGCCTACCTCTCCTTAAGTTATTCTCATAAAGTGGTTCCTACTGTCATGGGCCTCTTTTTAATCAGGGATATATTTCTATGACTATGACTATGTCTGATTGTCAGTCTGCGATTTCTTAATCCTCAAGGAATAACACGTTCATGTTAAAATGAATCTAGTCATCCCCATGTAAACGCATAATGACCGCATTGAGTTCACCCAACTGTGACTCAGAAGTCTGTAATGCATTTTTGCCTTTGTGTAAAAAAAAAAAAAAAAAAAAAAAAAAAATTAAAGTTATATTTAAAAAAAAAAAAAATAAGAAAAGGAAATCCTTCAAAGTAAAGCTGCATACATTTAAAATAAAATGAGGGGTTGGTCTACCTGTGGGAACGCTTTTATTGAAGTGGAATGTAAAATCCCACATCTGATTAGCCAAGTTATGGAAGGCGGCTGGACAAAATGAAGCCCAACATTAAAGCTGTGCAATATATTATTCAAGTGGTAAAAAAAAAAATACATACACACATACATACATATATATATATATGTATAAAATTGTATTCCAAAGGATTGCTTTATTGTTTTCTTTTTTTTCAGTAACCCTGTGATTAAAAACAAAGCACTTTATTTAGATCTACTGCAACCCTGACATGTGAATGAAAAATAACACCAAAATTAGATCTGTGTTTGTTTAATTTTTCATTTATTTTCTTTGAAATACGTTTTTTTTTTTTTTTTTTTTTTTGAAAATGGCATTTAATTATTTAGTGCTTTATGACCTTCTTAAAGGTAGTTTTTATTTTAAATGTATAAGGGGTACGATCTGCGGTTGGGGTTGGTGCTGTATGGGGAAGGTGTGTTTTTATTGTGCCGTTTGTTCTTATATGTACATCACTTTGTGGTGTACTTTTATAATAAAAATACTTTAAAAATACATTTAAATTTGAATTTTAAGGCCCAAAGCACTTTACAGTCACAGACTCATTCACTCATGCACACACAACCTCACACACTGATGGGGGGGCTCCACATGCCGAATGCTGGCTCCAACCTATAACCACCAGGAGCGATGAAACGCTTTGCTCTTGAAACCATTAAAACTTGTTTTTTTTTTCCTTCAGAAGTCAATTAGTGACTTTGTGTCCATTGGGGGCAGAGCCAGTTGTCAAACCAAACTGCAAGAAATTCAGTAAGGTAAGGGGAAGAGAAAAAAAGAAAAATCACATGCCATTATTTTTTTGTTTAAAGGGTCCTTACAAAACACCAGTTAAAAAATGTGGTAAAAATAGCTTCACAGAAAACGGGATACAAACCGCAGAGATTGTCCTTGAATGCCAACCTCCTGCTCCGCTGTCAAGTCTCACATCACAAACTACAATGTTTTAAATAACCATCATTAGAATGTTCTGATTTTGAAGCATTTCTTTTCACATTTAATCCAAACAAGTCTCAGCAAAACAGCCAACTAAAAACAGACTTATTCTCACAGTAACAAAAAAAGCATTTCACTCCGTTAGGAGTGATCAAAAGATCAGCTGCGGCTTAGAAATATATGTTGAGGCTTAAATCTAAAAATATATAGACTAAGGAATAAAACCTCCATTTGAACAACTTACTGTAAAACTTTGCTACTTTCCTTTGAAACTAATAACATAAAACACACACGCCTGTTTAGCAAAACGTAGTGGTTCTAGAAGCCTGCTTTACCTTATGGTCGAACTGTTAAAGTTAGCTTGATTATATGCATGTCTGCCAGGAGAACCGACTACATCTTCAGCGTCTGAGTCATCCAGTTATTAAGACATCTCAGGAACAACAAGCACCCATCACATGCTGCACTCACTAATGGTCCGCTGTAAGATATAATAAGTTCAATGCCACACAAATGACAGTAATCCTCACTGAGTTACAATTCTAGGTTACATCATTATTTTTAAACCTGCAGGCCATGGTTGTTTAATAACTTGAAGTGGTTTTATCCTACTTTTCCATCACACTTTATGC
This sequence comes from Oryzias curvinotus, assembly GCA_023969325.1. Taxonomy (NCBI): domain Eukaryota; kingdom Metazoa; phylum Chordata; class Actinopteri; order Beloniformes; family Adrianichthyidae; genus Oryzias; species Oryzias curvinotus. The sequence goes on from CM043719.1 coordinate 27,709,408, forward strand.
TGCTTCTCTTTCTTTGCCGTCTTCTCTGAATCTTTGAATAGCAGTACTTTGTTTTCCCACAACACAAAGTGATTCTGTAAAATGTAAGGGCTGTAAATGGGGAGTTATGAGTGGTGCTTAGAATAAAAAGATATTTATCCAAGATGTGCTGCTGTTTATATTCTCATTTAGCAACAAGGACGAGATATTGATCCAGTGTTTGTGTGCGTGCGTGCATGCGGGCGTTTTTAGCGTACGTGTCTGTGGACAGGGCTGCGTGCTACTCCCATAAACGTGATGTGTTGCTGGTTAGGCTTTAGAGAACGGTGGAGGCGTTGCATTTGGAGCCAGGTGAAACGGGCTTCAAAGATCCAAGGAGACAGAAGGAAAGGGCTTGGGCTTTTTCAGCACCACGGAGAGCGCCCGCTGAAACACTACCACGACAGCGTGCTCTCCTATACCAATCATCATTTCCCACTCCGCTGGTTGTCACGGAGGCTTTGCAGGCGTTGCTCCGGCTCTCTGTTGACACTGATAGGATTTCCTCCCATAAGAGAGCGCTGAAGTATCTCATTTAACAGAATCAGACAAGGAAGTCTTCAAAAGGATGTTCTTTCCACTCAAAACACTCCTCGGAGTTTCTGGTGAGCCTTTGCGCCCCTCAGAACACTGAGTGTGAGTCCTGGAAGCGTCCTGCCATATAATTTATGGGATAATCGGGGGGAAAGAGAGCAGAAAGGGGTGGGGGGGTGTCCAGAGAAGAATGTGCGCGTCTCACGATGTAACCCTTCCCTCGACTGTTCAGCAAAGCCGGCGCATTAGGATGGAGAAGTCCGGCCACAGCCATGCAGACGTTATTGTCGGGCAGGTTGAGCTGCTGCGCGGTTTGGCGACATTTAATCAGGCATTGCTCCGTTTTGCGCCAGACAAAACGCGGAATTTCATGAAATGTGATTAAACTGTCTCACACGCGGGCTGTGACATCCGCCTGCGCTGAAAGGCTGCGCCTCGCACGGCTTCCCGAGGCTGCAAATTTAAAGCTGTGTGTTTTCACTGATGCCACTCTCCAGCTGAAACTAATTCGCAATTAGAGGCGCCCTCCTGTTTGCATCGGTTCAATCAGCGCTGATGCAAACCGCAAAACAACAAGCAAACTTGTTGAAAATATTCATGATCTGAAAGAAGCCTCAGCGGACTCCTATTCCACTCTCGTGCAGCTTACCTGTGATGCTCCGAGGTAAAAGGTGGGAGGGGGGAGAAAATAAAGCCAAATTGCCGCAAATATGCCACAGGCGTCCTTGCAGTGACTCGTCCAAAGTGTGCTCGGTAGTTCCAGCCCTCTTCTCCCGGTAGGCAGGGATGGACGGGGTCGGATCAAAGAATGAGTGGTGGTGGTGGTGGTGGTGTCACTCACAGCTGCGTGAGTAGCGACGGGTAGCGAGTTCCAACTCTCAGCGGCAGCTTGCCACCCTCCGGCTCCTCGGGTTGCTTTCCTCTCAGCCCTGCGCGCCTGTTCTGCCCTATTTCAACTCCTCGCACTCCACTGCGCTCCTGACGTCAGCCGCGGCGCGCCACACGCGCTGCAGCTGCACGCGCACAGGCTCACCTGAGTGTGGACGCGCTCACCGTTGTTACAGAGGAATCATCGTCATCGGCGGGCTGAAGTTGAGCAATTATGTAAATTTAAGATTTTCACCCGTGAAAAATAATCCATTGAAATAGTATAAATCAAGAAAAATAAAAAGATAAACACAATTCAAAATATCGGTTTGAAATTAATTTGCTAGATGTGTAAATCAAAAATAAATTGAATGAAATGATGAAATTGAAACCAAAGTAAAGTCAGTAAAAACTCAATATGGAATGTAGCAGTTCTGGGGGGTTTTAAGGTCACAAAGCAAAATTAAAAGAAACGTATGTTCAAATCTCATCAACCTCCCTGCAAACCTCCAGTCATTTCGGGTCAAGTTTTCCTGTCATTGTCCTTTTTGCGTGCAAGTTGAGGATAGGAGGAAGATTAAATTGCACATGGCACAATTAGGCATTTCTGTATCTGCTAAGACACTGAAATGGTGGCATCCCATGAAAATTACATGTGGCACTAAAATATGTATGAAAGACGTAAGATTAAGCAAGACAATGAAAAAGCTGGTTGGAGAAAGCAAGAAGGCAAAGGGACGAAAAGATGGAGAAGACATGAAAAAAGTGAGAGAAAAGAATAAAAGATGAATGAAACAGAAAGATAAAGACAAAAAATGATGGAAAATGTTATGATGTTATGAGGCAGTGCAGCCTTTAAAGCTATGCCTCTTTAGCAACAACAGCAAAATAATTCATTTTCTTATTCATTCATTCATTCATTCATTTTCTTATCCATTTTTTCCCTTTCGGGGTCACGGGGCTGCCGGAGCCTATCCCGGCCACTCATGAGCGAAGGCAGGGGACACCCTGAACAGGTCGCTAGTCTGTTGCAGGGAAGAATTCACTCTCACACTCACACTCACACCTAGTGAGTTTAATTAACCTATGTTTTTGGACAGTGGGAGGAAGCCGGAGACCCCGGAGAAAACCCACGCATACACGGGGAGAACATGCAAACTCCACACAGAAAGGTCCCCCATTGATGTTGATTTTCATGTCCCCCAGCCGGGACTTGAACCGGGGGGGCTTCTTGCTGTGAGGCAAGAGCGCTAACCACTGCGCCACCGTGCAGGCCCAGCAAAATAAAGTTCCTTTAATATTTGTGAATCCACTATTGGGAGCTACAACAATTTCGTGTATGAAATGATACTGGTGCTGGATCTCAGACTTTAGTTGGACAGAATGTCACCAGCTCCTCTTTGCTAACATTGCTACTTTGGCATTCACACAGTCACTGCTTTTTAACACTGGATCTTCAGTGGCTCCTTATTTTGCTAAATTAATACTACTGCATCTGTACATGCAACTTTCAAATACAGTTGAAATTCTTTCATCCAAGTGCTTTTTTATAGGTTTTGTTTTGGGTTGTTTTGCCTCAAAGGAGGGACATCTAGAGTGGATGTGAAGTTGTGGAGAGGATGTTCTGCTGGTTCAGGCCGACTGCACCTCCGCCTTTGAATGAACAAGAAATGTAAAAAATAAATATAAAAATAAAAATCTGCTTTTATTTGGTTCAGTTTGCTTCTAGATTTGAGAAAACCAACCACCTGAAAACATCATGCAGTTCCAACAGCTGCTCACATTGTAGGTGGCATTTCCCATGGACTGTAAATGAGAAGCTGGAACGAGTGACTGTGACGTCATCGCCACATGCTCAAAAAATGTGTACGGTAAGTTCATCTTAAAACATTTATTTGAAAATTAGAATGACTGAGTAAAAGGTGCTTATTTCTTTAAAGAGGTCTTTAGGGTATTGGCTTTTTGGAACCGGTGGGTACTTCCTGTTCAAGTGTGTGTGTGTGTGTGGGGGGGGGTCACTTCAGTCCAGTTGTCAAATACAGTCAATTGTATTTACTAAAGGAAACTGTGACCAGGGAGAAAGAAAAGAAAGAAAATGATGAAGAAAAGCTAGCTTGTAGCAATTATTGTTTGATTAAAATATATTTAGTGTCACCGTGTACATTTCCCAACCTTTTTAGGATTGGAGATAATTCCCGTTTTTCCTCCTTAACTCAACAATATTTTGGTTCACTTTTTCTCTTTGGTCTGTTGAAGAATCTAATTGGACAGTAATTTAAAAAATCAAGTTTGCTTGCAAATGAACCACTAGTCCCTTGTTTTGTCTGCACCAAGGTTTAAAAAACGTCCAAATAAACAAGCTTCAACCTGAAACCTGAAAGCAGACACATGTGTGAATAGATTTTTAACATCGCCATATGGTTTGCTGTCCACTATTGCAACTCAAAACCTAAAAACTCAAACATAGAAAATATGACAATAAAAAAAAAGATTCTTGAAAAGAACAAAAAGCTTCAATTGTAACAAAATTGGAAAGAATAAGGGACCAGAGATACTGGAAATAGAGCGAATTAGATTAGTCATTAAAAGATTTTAAAATGTACCCTTTGGCAGTGCTTTTGAAACTAATACAGCCAGCAAACGTGCAACCCCTCCCCTTGAGTCTGCGTCTCCCCAGCGGAACCCTTGAATTCAACAAATTCAACAACAAATGTGGTAGATCTTTATCAAAACAAGAAAATGTGTAATAACTATAATAATGGATTGGATTTATCTGCGCTTTTCAAGACACCCAAAGCGCTTACAATGTGTCCATTATTCATTCAGTCCTCATTCATACTTGGTGATGGTAGCTACTTTTGTAGCCATAGCTGTCCTGGGGCAGACTGACAGAGGCGTGGCTGCCAGTTCGCGCCTACGGCCCCTCTGACCATCACCGGGACATTCATGCACATTCATACACCAGTGGAGGCCACACTGGAGGCAAGGAGGGTGAAGTGTCTTGCCCAAGGACACAACGACATTTTGGCTGGTGGGAGCGGGGAATCGAACCGCTGATCCTTCGATCACTGGACGACCCGCTCAACCACCTGAGCCACTGTCGCCCCTAACTTCATTTAAACCATGGAAATTGAAACATGGATGAGCGTCATATGCTTCAAAACTGCAAACAAGACTCTAAAAGTAATTAAATAATAATAACGTCTCTTTCGTCAGACACACAAACACACGCAGGCAACAATGTAAAGCAATATGCAACCCTTAATAATTTTTAGATTTTCATACAATAAAAATTGACAGAAATATCTCAAATAAATCTGTGCATCATTATATGTACCAGTGCATCATTTTGACATTTTTTTCTTTCTTGAAACTATTCTTTTGTAGCACAGTACTGAACAAACAAATGTTTCAGAGTTATATTTAAAATTTCATTAAACTCTGAGACCCAAGGAACATTGAAACAAAGAAGTTGAAGAAGGAGTATATAGTTTTATTAACTTTATGATGAACAGGTTCTTTACAATGAAAATTGTTTTATGCTGAAAAACATAGAACATTCTTTTCAAAGATATATACATTTTTCATTTTGGTGCAAAACAGTTAAGGTCTTTTTCTACCTAGAAACAACCACACAGGCATACTTAAGGTGCACACTTATTCAAATTCCTCAACCCATGTCTGTGCCTCAGAAGTGCTCAGATCCATACTATTGATAAATGCAAACCAGGGCTATTCATAAAACCAACAGCTTTTTGCGCACAGTGGAGCCAATCTCCTCCTGCTGTAGGCGTACCCCGAGCAGAGCATCAATCACACCTAAATGGTCCAAATATGAATTAACCATCAAGAGCTTCACTGAGACGACAGGCTGTGCATAGAATTTCGAATGGAGCCCAGTGTCCACGGCAAAAATCATGTCTGGACAAACTTTACAACAGCACGAAGCTCCTCAACGGCCTCAACCGTCATCATTATCTCTGCCATCATTTGCTCAGGAGTGTTTGTGCTAGCAGCATACATCAGAAACATAATATCATCTCCTTCTCAGCCTTAAAGGCACTGAGGCATGTGTCAGCACTAAAAGGTCTATTTCACATAGGTGCACCCCCAGAGACCCAAAGTCCAGGAGATAGAGCCATAAGTCTTCTTTATGGGCCTTTCCTCTGGCTCACTGCCGCCAGAGTCCACACATATATACTGTATACATCCCCATGTCACTATCACTGCAGATGCGGACAAAATAATTTCTACCTTCCTACAAGTAGCACAACCAAGTAAAATTACAGGTATTAGAAGTATGTACCGGTAACTGTATAGCCCTGTTTCCACTGAGCAGTCCAGTCCGGTCTGGTTTAGAATGGTCCAGGTGATTCAGCTGTGTATTTCCACTCCAAGTTGGACTGTCATGGTGTATGCGGGATGAAGCTAACAATGGAGGTCATCCAACAGCTCATTTTTTTCCGCATGGCTTTTGGTACTTCGTATAAACAAAGCTTTAATGTCATATGAGAGAATATTGCGGGCACCAAGGAGGAATACCGCCACTTTCTTGGTGCTTTATGTTGTCGTAATAAGCTTTAGCCAATCGACGGGTATCAACAGTAGTGATGCCCTAAATGGGCCATTCCATTTTTCCATGGACCTTTTAAAAAAAACACTGTGAAAAGGAGATAGTGTAACCTCCATTTCTAACAGTGTGATCATATTAAAAGGGCACAAACTTCTGTCATACCAAAATAAAAGTTTATTGCCTGACGCTGCTTTCAGGCCTTGAAGATGATTCTCATTCATTTCGCCTTTAATTCTGTTCTTTACACTCTGTATGAATGTTTGTATGCTGCATAAAACTGAATTTCCCTTAGGAATGAATTAAATTTATTGCAGGGGAACTCTTTTTTTACAGCTCTTTCAAAGATTTTGCCTCTCCGACCAATACTTACACCCCCCCCCCACCCCCCGCTTTGTTTGAGACACTTCCTCTACACGATTCACCGCCTGCTCTTTTTATAACCTCTTCAATTGAATTCCTTCAAAATTGTCAAGTAGACGGATGTCTGATTTGCTATCACCACTTCCCTCTCCTCTTGTCTCTACATTGTGACATCTTTGACCTGTGGCCAAATAAATCTAACATCACCCTGAAGCTACAGATTCACTGGGCATGTGACGTGCATTGGAGAAAGAGCTAAACGCAGGTTCTTGAATGGGCGTTTAGCACATGGTGTTCACACTAGACAAGCAGGGAGGGGCTTTTTTTTTCTTTTTTTTTTCTACAGTTGGGAGAGGCTTGGTGCAAAATGTCCAAACGTTCCAAATTTAAAACATCTAGCTTCAGGCTTCTGCTGTCACAGCTCTGGTCCGATAAATAACAGACTTGGTGTCTTATAATTCTTTGCGGGTAAAACCATAATTATACATTTTTCCTTCATGATCAATTTTCAAATGGGTGGCACTTCAGTGACTTAAATGGGACACCATTCATACGTCACTAACAAATCCGAGTCCATGATTGGTCAAAGTTCGACCTCGCTTAACTAGTAACACATAATCAATGGCTGCTCGTTTACGCGTAGCTATGCTTGAACGCAAGAGTTTTGAACACCGAAACCCAACATGTTTAGTGTTGTGCTTTTACATAGACTTTACATCGGAAGTGATCGCTTGACTGAGTGTTGCTGAGGGCGTTGTGAACCTAGCTTTAGGATTCTGAACAGCAAAAATGAACCCTGAAGTGGGTCAGGAACACAGTTAGGTGGGACAAAGTAATGAGAAAATTCTGTTAAACCCATATAGGGGCTTCCACATGCCTATCAAAATAACAAGCTCCTCAATTATTTTGATCAAATCAAAATAGCTAATCGAAAAATAACTCTTTTAAAAACATTTATTTGGCTCTGGTAAACCAGAATTTTTAACCAGAAACCAGAAATGACACATGTCCCCCGCATCTAATAGAGGAACTGCAACATTTGGGACATCGGGGTGTGGTGCAACCTGTATTTGGAAACAGAAGTTCAGGCTTAGTTGAATTTTGCCTTGTGTCTTAGCCCAGATTGTGTCTTTTAAATTGCATTGTCAGTAGCTTAGTTGTCAAACAATAATTTGCTTTGGGAACACAAGTCCTCTAATTATTTCAGTGTCACTCTTAGCCACGCTTTGTTGGATTATTGACACTATTCTGCAAGTTCATTTATTTTAATACCTTTTTTTGATTCATTACCACATTGACAATTGAACAAATGCATTGGATTTTCATTTTTTCTTAATAATTTTTTAGGTTTTAAACTCATTTATTCCATATCTTCAATCCAACTTTTATGCAGTCTTTACAGCTTTCAGCAAAATGCCTAAATATTTTCCACCTAACCACTGGTAAAACAGATAAATAATCAGCAAACAGCCAAAAAAAAAATCAAACCAAAAGCTCTGTCACTGTAACATGCTGCTAGTTTTTTACACAGTTTGGTGAAGAAAAAAAAACAATTTTAGAAGAGCCATTACTTATGAAACTGCAACAAAGCCATGTAGCTCTTAGCTTTGTAAATAGTGACTTTGTGTCAAAGCGGCTTAAAGGGAGACTCTTAAAGTTAAGAGCTGAAGCAAACTCGCACACACTTCTACGGGGCACCAGAATATGCATCTAAACGTGATGTAAATGCAGCTGCAAGAATATTTCTCCGAGAACATACTGGCACACATAAAAGGAAGATCCACTTACACGAACAAATCCCATAAATAACTTCACTGTATCTTGCACTCTACTGAGTAAGGCTGTCAGAGAAAGCTGCACTGTATCAGCTGCTTCATGCTGCACATAGAAATGGAAGGAGTTAGAGCAGATAAACAGGAATTTATTTTTTTTTTTTTGTAGACTCCAACCAAAAGGCGTCCGTTAGGCACACATAAAGACTTCTGATTCCTTATGATGGTTACTTTCACTCGTGTGCTAATACTCACAGAGATATGTGCACAGACACACTGTGGCACTTGCAGAGGACTACATTCTGGTCCCACCTCTGTCAACACATACCCATTCTTTGTATAATAATCTTTGTTTCTCCATTCCTTCCTGCCCTGCACCAATTTGATGGCAACACTGCTGCCAGGTTCCCCAGATGACCATTGAGATAGAGCTAACAGATGAAAGCAGCAGTAAGACGCTGGCAGTAATGGGGCTACAGCTTCAGCTTACAGCTCATTTTTCTCACTGATGGCTGCGCTGCCCTACCCTCTGACACCTGCAGGAGTGAGCTTCTTGGAAGAGCTGTCAGTGTTGGATATAGTCAGATATTCACTTTAATAGATGTTTGTGAACGTCATGATTTCACACAAAAAGATGTGTTTTTGGTCAAAAATATGAAAATACCCTTAAGTGTTTCCGGAAGAAATTTTTTTTTAAGTTTAAATTTGTAAAAATGTAACAGATGCCAATCAGGAATAAGTCACTAGAATAATCCAGCATCATTTCAGTGTTATTCTAAAGCTTGTTTTCCAGAATTTATCAAATCTATGGGGCTGCACGGTGGCGCAGTGGTTAGCGCTCTTGCCTCACAGCAAGAAGCCCCCCGGTTCAAGTCCCGGCTGGGGGACCTGAAACACAACATCAATGGGGGACCTTTCTGTGTGGAGTTTGCATGTTCTCCCCGTGCATGCGTGGGTTCTCTCTGGGATCTCCGGCTTCCTCCCACCATCCAAAAACATGCTTCATAGGTTAATTGGCAATTCTAAATTGTCCATAGGTGTGACTGTGAGAGTGAATGGATGTGTGATTGTGGATATTCTACCCTGTGACAGACTGTTGACCTGTCCAGGGCATCCCCTGCCTTCGCCCACAAGTGGCCAGGATAGGCTCCAGCAGCCCCGTGACCCCAAAAGGGAAAAAATGGAATAGAAAATGAATGAATCAAATCTAATGAATGTTTTTAAGAAACATTTCTATGAAATGGCCTGTCCAAAACGGCACAAGAACATAACAACAAAGTAGTGTTAATATGACAATACAAAGTAACAAAGAAGCAGACTGTAACCCTTTAACTCCGGAGTTTTAGCTTCAGTGTTAATGGTCTTTGAATTATCAATACTCTTCAAGGTTTTACACATAATACCAAAGAAGTCTGGAGCTGAGAGAAACAGCTTTTGCGCTGTTATACAACACTTTACATTCGGTCAGTGGCTACATTTTAACGAAAAGTCTATGTAAATGCATATTTTGAGCTTTCCCGTTCAAGATGCATACTCAAGTCTTGAACTCGCACACTCACGTGTTGCTACACAAGTTTTTTACACTGATTTTTAGACTTTAAGTAGAAAAAGAAAAAGAAGCCCCTCCCCACTTGTATAGTGTGAACACTGTGGGGTGAACATGCATTAAGCGCGTTCTTGAACGTGTACCAAATACTCTGTGTATATAGTTTGAAACAAAATCTAGGGTAAAGCCTGAAATGTTTTCCTCTCACATCAGATGGGAATTTGTTTTAGGTCGCTGAAGTTCCTCAGAAGGTAATGGTTCAGTGAGAAACGGGTAAAGACATGGAGTTGACCACCAGGTAAACTCCTGACCCCTGGGATTAACCTCTCCATATCTGATGTTTGGTTTATTTAAACGTGTTTTAGATTAATACATGAAAATGGCCTTACTCATTTGTTTAAGCCCTAAAGATATTATTAGATGGCATTGGACAAAACTACTTTCATCTTTTTTAACAGTGCTGCTAAAAATTCGGAGGTCAAAAACAATTTCAGGATACTCTTCCTTTTTATTTTTTTTTATTTTTTTGTGCTTTTGCATATTTGCGAGCACAGCAGTCATTAACCTAGAAAAGTAATAAATCCTCATACATCATCCTCCTGCACTTCTGCTTTTTTTAGGCTTGGTTGTCAAATGATTAAACCCTTACTAATCACTTCCAGCAGTGGTTAAGCTGTTAGACTACCACTTTGTACACAAGTTAAAAAGGTTGTTTTTAGATGTCAAAAGTTACATTTTTTGCCTGATGTAGACAAGATATTGATTTACACACTAATAATAGTAAGATCTGAAGTACTCTGGGAAATAATTACAAGTTCAATTCAATTTAAATTCAATTTTATTTGTACAGCCCAAATTCACAACAACAGTCGTCTAAATGGGCTTCGTACCGGTTCTGCTGTTTAATTCATTTTGTTTTCTTCGCTGCTTTAAATAATCTCATTATTTTATTTTAACATCTCGTTTGGAAATGGGCTTTAACACAAAGTTCAACTAAACACAAGCTGTGAAAATGTTTGCAGATCAATGGAGCAGATTTTTTTTTTCTCAGCCTTGCAGAAGTAGCTTCTCTTTTCTTGCTGCTGTTTTCACACCTGCTCTTTATGAGAGAAGGATGGACTGACTTTACTCAGAACAACAGAAGCGCAAGAGAGCAAAAATAAATAATCTAAAACAAAAAATTCGAATTATTCTATAAAATCGATTTATACCATGGTCCAGGTGAATATTCGATTCTGATTGGCTGCTGGGTGTGCATTAAAAAGTGATATACCACAGAATAACCGCACGGTGATAAAAGAAGTTCCGGTCACCTAGCTTAAATGTTTTGTATCACTGCGCCGGCTTCTGTAAAACTACCTTTTGCTTCATAATTTGGAAAAAAACAAGCGTTAAGAGGTGAACTTTCTCTCTGAATGAATGCTTTATTCAACCCATCGGAAAGATCAGCATATATACATATATCGCTTTATATCGTTGAATCTTGACTGCAGCAGTGGTGCAGCGCAACACAGACTATTTGTTACATAGTGTGGCGCGACACGTAACAAATAGTCCGCTTTTTGCAAGAAAAGCGATCCAAATCGGAAAAAAAACAAGAATTAAGGACTTAAAACTGGTTAATATGTATTGCTTTTGTAAGTGACCATGGTATAAGCGGGTTAATGGTCTTTGAAGTGTGCATTAACACTTTTTAACGCACTTCGCGAAAGCAACCGTCCTCCGCGAAGTCAGTATTCCACAGCGTGTGTTAAAAAGTGATAATGCACACTTCGTCGGCCATTAACCCTTACTTATCATACAGCCCTGCTGGAATCTGCAATGAAAGAAAACAAGTATGACATTTATCCTTTACAAATAAGCCTTTAGCAAATATATGTATATGGTGGTCAAATAAATACATCTATAGGTGCGCATGTGCTAACTGAGGCTCCTCAGCCAGCAACCACAATAGGGTCTCCAACAGGATTCCAAGTCTTAATGTTGTCTATGTTTCCATTATTTGTAATTGTAATTATCCATGTGGGACGTGTGGCCTGCAGGGTTTTTTATGTATAAAAGAAAAAAAATAGATCATCCCTCACAGCAGGACATAACATGCTCGAGGATTAAAAGACAAATTGATATTTAAATAATCTCAACACACAGCATCCTTCCATATTTTTCTGTTAACATCCCAGATTGTGTCCTTTTGTAGAGAAACTTGGTATATAAAGAGTAAATAATCAGCAAGTGACGAACATTAAGAAATACTAACATGTTATGTCAGACTTATATTAACATTTCCTCCCTCTAAAACTATAGAAACTCCTGTTGAATGCCTTTCCTTGACCTAAATCAATCAATTACAAAAAAGATTCTGCAATGCCAGTTGACACAAACATGTGCTAACAAGTAGGCTACATTTTTAGACTAGTCAAATCACAACCAACAACCCATTAAAAGGACATGAAACATTCACTTAGAACCACCAAGCTACTTGACATTTAAAGCAGCAGTTAAAGGCCGACTGTCCCTGGTTCTCTTGCAGTTTGTCAGTCAGTGGCTCCTTTGGGTTTGCGTCAGATCAAGATCTTCTCTAATGAGCTCTGACCAGCACACATAGTCTTCCATTCAGTAGTTCAAAGACACAGCACATAGATATGCCTGATATTTCCTTTCAGTTTTCTGGAAGCTCTGATCTCTTAATTATCTCCCTCATCAAATATGCCTCCCTCATAATGGCGGCAGAAGAAAGCCATAAGGCCATTGAAGAGTTTTTAAGATGACAGACCACTTGGGTCTGTCATCTGTAATATCTTATATTTAGTGTAGAATTTTAGCATCGATGAGAATAACAAAAATGGAAGCAAAGAATCAAAAGAATAATTAAAAATGTGCCAAAGGAAAATATTTGAAAAATAAAATGCCCCAACATAAGACAGATAGTTCAATGGTATATTGCCAACAGTTGCGAATAGGCTCCAATCGGATCAATGAGCATGATCACACCAGTCATGTCTGTTTGTAAGGCAGCCCAGAAGCAGATATCCAGAATTTTCAAGTTTCATTTGTTGAATCAAGCTAAATTATATAAATAGAGTCAAGCCGATGGTGGAGAAAAGGATTAAAGAAAATACAACCTTATCAATTTTCAAAATAAAAGTCAGCGCTCAGTTAATTGTGTTAAATTAACTTTTGTCCCTCCAAATAAACTTGCAATAGAATTTATTTTTATAAAATAGGAGCCAAAAACAGACAATCGTCCTCAATGTTTTAATGTTTTTTTTTTTTTTACTGTTTTTTAATCGATTTTTTTCAGTAACATCCCTGATGTTTATATACAACTGAAAGCTTTAACCAGTTGAACTAAGAGAAGGGTAAATTCAGCTGGATTTCCTGACAGGGATTATTAACAACTGGTGTTCCTGCTGAAGCACAGAGCTTAAATGATATTGTAGATGTGATCTCTGTTCATTAAGGTTGGATGAAAGCCAGCTCTACACAAAGGAAATGGTTTGTGCAATGATCCTCATTAGATGTTGTCTCTTGCTTGGTCTAATAAGTATAATAATTAAAAAAAAAAAAAAGCTGTTTCTCCGCTTGGATATATTTTTCATCACTGGAGGACCTCGTGGATGGTGACAGCAGCACAGCTACCATGCATTGGTTTTATTTTATTTAAAACAAAGTGCACTTAGATGGTCTATCAAAGCTCATAGGATTCATAAGTAAGATAAAAATGAAGGTAAAGGAAAGAAATAAAATCTGGATGTTGGAAATGCTTTGAAAGCAGAGATTTTTTGACAACCTTTAATTGTGGTAAAGGATGCTTGAGCTCTTAAAATACATAAAACATCCATCCTCTAAAGGCAAGATAATTCTAAATGTTAAACATAGATGCATAGATAAATGCAGCATTTCATGGTTTGTAAAAGTTACCCTTTAAGTTGCTAAAAACCCAAAGACAAAGCCCAATTTAAAAAAAAAAAAAAGTTGGTTAACATGCAAAGATCTTAAGAGAAAATCCAAGTATAAATGTATTATTTGTTCCAGACATGGTTTAGGTTTTCACGAGTTCTGAGCTAGAGAGTAAATATGGCTGTATGGATCCTTTGGGGGTCGTTACCATTTGAGACAATGTCATGCAAAATCGACCAAATATTACAGAAAGGTATTTTCAGGTTTGTTACTTTTTCGTTCAATAAATGTGCTTTAGTAAAACCTTTCTTGCCATAACTACCTACATGTTGTTTCAGCAAAAAAAGCACTTTTAAATAATTCTGATAGCAGAGATTTAGATCTGTCAGTCAGTAGTCACAGATTTGCTTCCCAAATTTTGATTTTGAATTTCAAAACTATATGTTATTGCTAAAATACCCTTCAAATTACAATGGAACTTAGTAAGTGAAAATGAAATATGAACTGTAAGTACTGTTGACAGGATCAGGAAATACATTGATCACAAACGTTATTTAGAATTCACCAGAAGATGGCAGCTCTGCGGTCACACTCAAACATCCCAAACCTGCTATCCGGACTGCATGCATGAAAATGTGATGAGCGTTGTTAGCACATCAGCAATGAAATGAAGCAGCAATTTCAAAACTAAAATCCAAAGCTTTTTAAAGCAAAATTTTAATATTTCTACCATGGGAATATGTGTGCATCAGTGAATGGTACTTCAGACTTTGAGGCACCTTGGGTCTTACATAGATAAGCACTATTTAAAGATCCATTCCAATCATCTTTTGATATTTTGTAAAAATATCCTTCTCCTCCCCATGGCTCAGCTCAAAGGAGAGAGCTAGTGACATAACCCAGTGTAATTTCTACATCACAAGTACGATCTTTTTTAAAGGGCTTTTATTCCATTTGAATAAAGAAATAACTCAGAAATTGAGTTTTTAGCTTAAATTTCTTTATATTGATGTCCTCCATCATTGTAAAAATGCCACAAAATCATGTTAAAAACACAGTTTTTATCATGGCTTTTTAAGTATTTTAGAAATAGTTACATTTAAACTTGACCTTTTATCCAAAGACAAAGCTAGTCCGGGGGGAAGTTTCGACGAACCGCGGTGCGTCCGAGAAGGACCGCGGAAGGCGGAAATGCTGCCACGTAGTCCCGAGAAGAGGTGTACAATCATCAGGAGAGCACAACTGTCACAAAGCCCTCTCCTCCGCCGCTAACACAAAGCTAGAAGCCTGGCCGCACTGCTCCAAGCATGTCTGTGTCTGTTAGCAGCCGGACACACGGACATAGCACTGACGTCATCGCCCGCCTCCCCTCTGGAAATGCTAACTCAAATTGATTAATTGATGCGACAGTTTTCGCAAGGTGGATGTGAAAATGAAAATACAATCTCCTCTTTGCATTTTCATTTTAATTATGACACAGACTAAGTGGTTTTTACGTAGAAAATGAAAAAGCTTTTTGAAGGATTGATTTTTCCTTTTATTTTTGAGTCATTTGATGCAGCTACATTGTAAAAAATGAAAAAGCATTTCTGCTAATCCATTTTAATTAATTTAATTTCTAAATGAATTTTTCTACACATTTACCAGATAACTTTTTGAAAATGAAATGTCAAATACCATTTTCTTTTATCATTTTAATTAAGTGACAGAATAAGCAGTGTTGAGGAAGAAAATGACAAAGCATTTCGAAGGAATGCTTTGTCATTTTCATTTTGAGTCAACAAATGCAGTTTCATTTAGTAAATGAAAAAGAATTTCTGGTATTTTATTTTTAACTATGCTACATATCATGTTTAATAAGTGCATTCAATTTCCATTATTCTTAAAAATACTCCACGACACACTTAGCAAGCACAGAACAATAGTACGTTCACTTCTTATGACATCCCTTGAGGTGGCCGCACGAGCCACAGGAGAACTGAGTTCCCTTTAAGATGTTTTGCCTGGAGCTGCCTACAACCCTCTACGGGCCCGGACTGTCAAAAAACCCGCAGCACCCGTACGGGTCAACCCCCTATGCGGTTGACCAAGGCATAAAGTTGTGTTATTGAGGCTTTATCGCCAAAGACTTATTGTAAGGTTAGTTTTAGTATTTCTTTGTCAAGCCTGCATATTCATTTATAATGATTGTGAAAAGTTTTATAAAACCCACTCTCAGAGGAATCTACCCCCTCCTCACTCACATTTACACAAAAAAACTCTCTTTGAATCTAATTTTTCCACCATTTATATTTCTCCCTCAATTAATGAAGCACATTTAATAGGTTAACTTCCTACAAGATCAGCACTTCCACTTGCACTGTATTAGTCTGTCAGTTATGGGGAAGGAGCAAATGTGCAGTCACTGTATTATTCACTGTGTTGTAAAACGAGAGATTTCTTCAAACTTTGCTGATTGATCAATCTCTCCAAATGGCCCTCTGTCCTGCAAGGTTGGCTGGGTGTCACCATCTCTGAAAAATAGCAACATGCACTATTTTTGGTTCTTCTTTTGTTTTAGGGCTTTGATAATGCCCCTTTTTTCCATGCTGTTGTCAAGATTCTGAGAGATTGGATCTACACAAAGATGCATCCTCTGACTACACAGCGGCCAAAATAAACAGAGGCAGACTGAAGCACCTTCAAAAGCTTTGAGACGGAAGAGGAGCTCCCCTTTTCTTCGTGTCGTCCTCCATTATTGAAAGTGTACAATTCAATCAAGAGGTGGGGGTTGCAAGTTCATAATGCACCACAAGAAGGGAGAGTGTCTGCATTTCAGCTGCATGTCCTCATCCTTTCCTCTGGGAGGACAAAACACCAGAGGACAACAGCAGAGGAGGCTCTTTAAATCTAACACTAGTTACTTGGGGTTTATTGGAATTTGGACAAAAGGCTGTCTGAAAGGTTATTTGACCACCTATCGTGCCCTCACCTAAGCGCCGTCTGCTCAATATCAGGCCTGTGTGCGGTGTCATATAAAAAGAGAACCTGGGAGTCGGAGGAAATTGGTGGTTTAACTAGAATTGAAACTCACACATTTTGTGAGGACAGAGATATTCACACCGGCCACAAAAATTTCAAATAAAATAAAAAAAAGAAAGGCCTTCGTCCTCTTGCCAGGAGGATTCATGAACTACAGAGGCAATCAACTTGGAAAGCGTCTCCTGCTGTCCCACACCACCCAGAGAAAGTCTATTTTCTGGAGAAGAAACACATGAAAGAACCGGTGGTTTCCTATTCAAAATATGCTTTGAAAAACACAAGTTGCCTGCTGCACCGTTTAATTAGTGCTACAAATCAATCAACAATTACTTGAACAATATAAGTGGGCAACTGCATTGGATAAAAAAAATAATAAAAAAATAAGGGGGGGGGGGGGATTCCGCTCAAGAGTTGGAATGAATTTTACAACAAAAACGATTTGAGGGTGTTTAAAAATGTTGTTAGCTGGTTGTTGTTAGGAAAATAGCCAAATAGAGATTTTCAAATGGTTAATGACAATGAAATTGAACTACTGGATGTTTCTCTTACTTCACACAGTCAAACCTAACTGGAGATCTGCTGCTTTGTTAAGTTAGTTTTTGTTTTTCTTTGTAAAATTATGGTTTATTTTCATATTATCTCCTGCTTTCAGGTTTTATATTATAAAAAATCATGAAGTTACAAAAGATTTAGAAAACAAGGATTTTGTCGATTCATCAAAGAACAAGAATTCTACTCTTTCAAATATTCAACAGAGGATGGAAAAAAACATCAAAAAATGTATACTTTTATGTTTGTTTTTGAGGTTCTAGTAGCTAAACCAGACAAAAAACAAATGAATAAATAAAAGTTCTCAGTGACTGCATGTCTGCAAATGTTGAGTTGTAAATCTTGTTTTTTTTTTAGCACATTTTAATTAAATTAAAATTTATCTTTCAACATATACAGGGGGCTATTTCTAATATGAAATGTTATACTAGAATTTTACCAAACTTGGCCTTTGACATTCCAGAATTTTATAAATGTTAGTATAATCCTATCAGCTGGCTTTGTTTTCAACTTTCAGCAGCTCTCACCCAATGATTTGCTAATGCAATTTGAGCCTCAGTTTTATTGCTTTGCCTGTCCTGACTCAACTTTCTGCAATTGCCTGGACTTGTGTATTTGTGCCACTAAAATTAAAACGAAAGCCACGGTTTCAAAACCTAAATGTCCTGATGTGCAATCAAAATGTGCAATTTCAAAGTTATATTTTCTAACGTGTGAAGGAGTAAATTAAATGTTTGCTAAACCGTACTTTCTAAGTTCAAAGTCTTTCTTTTTTTTTTTTTACAAAAGGTCTTCTTTGCAATTGTAACCGTCATAAACCTTAGTATTGTGTCATTTCACGCAACTGTTTTATCAATCTCATTTGTGTGTTTTAAACTCCCAACTCAGTGTTACAAATGTACCGCCAAAACAGCCAATCACAGTCCAAGTAGATTCAAGGTGATTGGTTTGATTTCCTCCAGACCAATTTAAATGATCCAACTTTCAGCAAATAGCAGAGAACTGCTCAAATTACAGTTTAGACAGCATCTGCTGAAATATGTATAAAGGGGAAACAAGACTACTTTTAACAAACTCTATAAAGACAGTCATTAATCATGATTGCTTTATACAAAATTATATGACAGCAGTCAATGCCACTTTACTGAGTAAAAGAGGAAACTCATCTCTAGAAAGCAATAACATTAAGTCGTTTAGTTGTGATAAATGGCGAGACATTGAAACGCTCAGGATGGCGTTCATGTGCCAGCTCCCCATCTCTCTCTCTCACTCACTCTCAGCGGAAGTTGGGTTTATTTGTGGCGTAAAGCGGCCAGCTGGCTCTCTGGATACCAGACTACACCTGTGTCAGCTGCAGGGTTGACAAACATCTGTGTGGCCACTTTACAAGGCAACAGGAGGCGGGAGGAAGTCAAGCAGGTGAAACAGAGAGATAATAATCCCAGTAAACACTGATTTACAGAGAGGGAAAAGAGAAAGAGAAACAGCCCTCCTAACTCAAGAAGACTGAATGTAAATAAAATAAGTTTGGAGAGGTTTGTTAAGACTGAAAAGGCACAAAGTCTTTGGAAATTAGCTTTTTTATTGAAATAGATTTTTTTGTGTAGAATGTCTACATTTTATTGTAAAGTTTAAACGAAAAAAAAGAGGAGTGGATATTAAAGTCCCACTTCAATCATCTTTTGATCTATTTTAAAATGATTGTCAGTGGTCTTTTAATTAGGATTCTATTGTTTTTAGCCAAAATAGAAAAAAACTGCGTCATCTTCTAATACAAAGTTTCTGCAGAGCGGTAGTAGTTTATTTGAAATTTGCCTCTTAAGCTTTCCCACTAGCTTACAGCCCCTCACTCCCCCAACCTAACGGTTATGGTGCAACCAAAATGGAAAGCTATTGGAGCTTCTACATCATACCTACAAGCTTTTTCCAACTGTTTCTGATTCACGATTGGATCGAATAAAGACTCAGAAAGTGAGATTTAAGTTTATTTTTCCTAATATATGCCCTCCACCATCAGAAAAACGCCACAAGTACGCATAATTCACACAAAAATCGATCACAGTGGGTCTTTGAGGTGAATTGTTTGTACTTCATGTTTTATGGTTTCAGGCTACTGTAATCTGTACAGTCTACTCCAATACAAATATAATCCCTAGCAAAAAGAAAAGTAACGTTTGATTCAGTGAAATTTGTGATGATGGCATGCCAAATAGAATTAAGAAGCTTTCAGCTTCCGTGGGTCTAAAACACTGCAGTTCGAAACCTATTTCGAATGAATCATCAGGTTTTTATTATATGTCATTTAAAATTAAATAAATCTCATGTAAAATAATCTAATAAAATATCCAATATATAATCTAACAAAATAAAATACGTTTTTATTATATAGATAAAATAGGTTTTTCATTATATAGTGTACAATAATACATAAACCTTAAAAATATATTAAAAATATTAATAAATTTTACACTAAAAAAAGAAAATCATTTTGCAGGTTTTTGCTCTTGACGATCAGAATTGTCTTTGACAAAGTAAAAACAGTTTTTTGATGATCAGTAAATAATTGTGAAATAAAATGATTGTAAAATACAGTGTGTTATATTTTTAAGCCTGTTTAACTCAAAGATCACAGGGATCCTGGAGTCTGTCCCAGCCACTGTTGGGCGATGGAAGGTAATAAATACCCTGACGGTTTAAATCCTTGACGGCTATTCACGCAAATACCCATCAAACCACTTCTGCTCCAAACTTACTTTAATTTAAGATCTTCTTGAAAGCAAAAACGTGTGAATTTTTTCCTAAGTTGGGAAGAAATTTAGCTATCAAGGGGTTAAGGTCAAATCTTTTTCTTAATCTTTAAATGAGTAAGATTATACCTCAAAAGTGTCATAACCCATCTCAAGCTGTATTCTCAACTCTGCTGAACTCTCCTGCTTGTCCAACAATTTTCAAACGGTTGGCACTTTCATGAATTAAAAGGGACGCCATCATACATGACCATCAAATGTTAGTCTCTGGTTTAATGAATCACGAGTGTTCAACGGCCGTTTTTTTTATGTGCGTAAGCCCCGGAAATGGTCGTAGAAACTTGCAAAGTGAAGCGTGAATGCAACACAGAAGCCTGTAAAAGCGTACATAGACTTTTCATTAGAAGTGGCCGCTTGAATGCGGGTTGAGGGCAGTGTGAACCTTTGGACTTGTGGTGGAATGTATATAAAGTTCAATCAATATGATTTTCAAAGTTGCAGTTTGCAATTCCTGCATTTAGTTTCACAGAATTCCAGTTCTGCAAAGCTCCAATAAAAACAGCTGAACACGGTTCTTTCCTGAAAAGCTCACCAGGTAGGAGCAACGAACATGCGATGGTACGGGCAGTTCTTAATGGCTGACAAAATGGAACGCTTCAGAACGCCAGCTGAGCTTAGGTGGGTACCATGCAGCTCATCGGTGCAGAAGAAATGATGCAATTCTTCCTTTCCCAAGGTCATCCCATGCTACAATGATTTCCACAAACAGTTTCCAGCATCAGTAATGCCCTGCTGCATTGAGAATCAAAAAGCTGGATGGTTTCAGAGCCAAGCAGTGACCATCTCACACTTTAATTCCATCATTTTGTGGTTGGAGAAATAATATGTTTGGATGTTGGAAAAATCACTCCACACACTCTGGGTATTACTTTCCATTTCTGTTCTATTTATTTAGTGTCTGCATCTACCTTTAACTCTCTACTTGGTTGTCTTACCCTTAGTCCTCATGATTTTTTAACTAACTGTGAATATTTGCTTAGACAGATTCTGAATAATGCACATTTTTGCATATCTAACTTGCAAAACATGATTAAAACAGTTAATCTTTTACTTAGGTCTGAGGTAAACCGCAGTTTTTTAATATGCGTATGAATTCGCCAAAGACATTTGCACAATTATAATTGCACTTGTTAGCAGTTGCCTTTTTTTTTAATCTCCAAACCAATACTGTACTTGCAAGGATGCACATAGACTACAAAATGCAAAACAGGACATTAGAACCTGAAAATAAATGTGGTCGTATTTTCATTTCCACAAGGACCTCGGTTACACAGCTGCACAATTAAACGACAATAAGAGAAGTGTAGTATGACAGACCAGCACACAGGAGCACCATAAAGATCACTTCTGGAGGATTTAACAGGGATCTTACACATCAAACAGGCAATAGGAATGTTGGATTATCAGACGGCTTGCAGGCAGGAAGGCAGCAAGTTGAGCTGTTTACTATCAATTTTAAAGGATGTAAAGATTATGAGGACATAACGTGCATGACAGCCGAGTGAATGAGAAATCAGATTCCAGCTCCTTTTTATGTGAGCTCCTACGTGTCATCGTTTCACTGAGCGTGTCCAGAAGTCATAGCTAAATTATTATTCCATTGGCTTTTACTGGACCGTGGAAGCTGGACTACATCAAGCAGAAAAGCCATAAAACTCCTCTCTTTTCTTTACATTCTTTGAAGTGGGAGATTTAGTGCTTCAAAGTCATCTCCGTTATACCTTTCTGGTATCTATTTTCTCATCATTTCAAAGTTTTTGACACGAAATTCACCATAAAAACATTTTATTGGGATCAGGAAGATAAAAAAATGCTGAAAATAAATGGATTTTGTTTATTTTTTATTCATATTCTGAACATCTCAAATTAGTTAATGTTTAAGCAAAAAAACAATTAGATATCCTTGTATTCCAAGATAAATTAGTTTGAAGACCAGTTACTTCCAAATAAATCTATCTGAACTTTTTTTTTAGTATTATTATTAAAAGTGGAGCAGAGAAAAAAAAAATCTCAAATCTGCTTCACACCAAATAGAGCAAAAGGTTAATAAAAATTCACACAACCTGGATCCAGCTGAAAAATTACTCATAGGACCCAGCGGGTCATCAGCTGCAAAACGCACAGAAATTCCCCAATAGCCATCCAGTGCCTCAGAGCATTACCTTAAGGTTTGTTTCTCCATGGAGATGAGACATCTCTCTTTCCCAGGAAGATTAAAGTACAGTTTTGTTTTTCCTACACAAATAACATTATAGGCTTCATTTTCTCAACCATGATGTTGTGTCAAAGTAAAGTCTCATTTATGGGTCCAAATAACTGAGTTGAGGCCATATTTCTATTCTTGGACTGTCAAACTCCTGCTGCCAGAGACTCATTTTCCCCATTCTCCATGTGTTTAACAGTTATAATAATATATATTAAAGCCGCAAGCGGCGTTGTATGGCCCGCAGGCGCAACCCGCCATCCACGCCCAACTCTACGCACTACCTCCGCCCTCACCGCCCTCACCGCCCACCTTTGATGAGGGCTAGCCAAAGCTGCATATGCTAATAATGCTAACTATGCTGGCTATGCTAATTTGGCTACAAGTCCTTGCATTGCGATCAGCATCATCAACTCTCTCCTAAAAACACATTGCTAAAAATGCTAGCTATGCTAATATGGCTAAAAGTACCAGCACAGCAATCAGCATCATTAACTCTCTCAGAAAAACACATTATCTAAAATGCTAATTATGCTAACTATGCTAGCTGTGCTAATGTGGCTAAAAGTGCTAGCATTGTGATCAGCATCATTAGCTGATTACGAAAAACACATTACCTAAAATTCTAATAATGCTAACAATGCTAGCTATGCTAATATGGCTAAAAGTACTAGCACAGCGATCAGCATCATCAACTCTCTTAGAAAAACACATTACTTAAAATGCTAATTATGCTAACTATGCTAGCTATGCTAATGTGGCTAAAAGTGCTAGCATAGCGATCAGCATTATCAACTCTGTCAGAAAAACACATTGCTCATTAAGCTAACTATGCCAACAATGCAAGTTATGCTAACATAGCTAAAATTGCTAGCATAGCGAACAGCATCATCAACTGACACAGAAAAACAAATTGCTCCATTGGTGAGAGCTATGTGTCAGTAGTAGAAAAAAAAATCTGACTTTTTTCAAAATGGCCGCTTGTCTGTTGATTTTATTTCCATAGCAACCATTTTATGTTTTACTCACCTCGGGATGATGGAAAGATTGATGTCAGTTTGAGACGAATCGGATAAAGTAAACTTTTTGTTGTCCTTTGCAACAGTGGTTTATGCTAACCACGCCCACATTTCTTGTATGTTCATATCCAGTTCAGTTTAGGCATGAATGCATGCATTAAAATTTCACTTTATTGCATTAAAAGGCATGGGAGGTATAACAGTGCGCGACTTTGCGAGCTCGCCTCGCGGACGCTGTTCAAAATCTACAACTTCTGATTGCAACATTTCTACCAGAGTAGCTTGCCGTTGATGCCGGAAAAAGTTTCGAGACGATCGCTGAAAATTCCAACGACAAGTTTACGATTGAATCCAGCGGTAAAGGTGTTTTTTATAGAAAATTCAAGATGGCTGCCTTTTCCCGAGGTCAAAGGTCAACGAAACTCCAGAGGTAGTTGTGGACTTGCTCTAGCAACATGTGAGGGAAATTTCATGAAAATCGCTGGAAAAAAAGTTCATTTTTTCATATTGTGTAAAAACGCGAAAATGAAGAAATTACAGATTTTGGCACAAAATGGCCGCCAAACCTTAGGTCGTGTCACCATCCCGTAATGATTTCAAAACGTCCTTTGGATATCGTGGACAAGGGTAGATTGGTTTCGTTTGGCGATTCTCAAAAAAAAAGTTCCGAATTTTTTCGTTTTTGCCGAGTCGGCACATTTTTTTGCGACGGTTTTTTGCTTACCACGCCCACATTCCTTTATCGATCTTGTCGTGCGTGACATTGTTTTGTTCAGCGCGGGCCAGGGAATCGCATATTTCCTCTTCACGACATTCTGATGAAAAATGTGCGAGCTAGCTAAGATGGCAATGGTTAAGAGCTCGCCACGCGCACGCCGTTCAAAATCTACAACTTCTAATTCCAACATTTTGTCCAGAGTAGCTGGCCGTTGATGCCCGAAAAGTTACGAGACGGTTGATGAAAATTCCAACGACGAGTTTTCGTTTGTATCTGGTGCTAAAGGTGCTTTTTTGAGAAAATTACAGATGGCGGCCTTTTCCCAAGGTCAAAGGTCAACGACACTTCTGTGGTGTTTGTAGACTGGAGCTGGCAGCAAGTGTGTGCAATTGCGTGAAAATCACTCAAACAAAAGTGTCGTCTTCCCATATCATAAGAAAACACAAAAATCGCCAATTCTCAGAGTTCGCCAGAAAATGGCCACCAAGCCGTAGGTCGTGTGGCCGTCCCATAATGATTTCAAAACTTCTTTGGGATATCCCCGACACGTGTGTCTTGGTTTCGCGACTGTATTTTGAAGTACATTTTATTGGGCCCCATACGCGATTTTCGGCCCATTCAATTTTTTGACGGGATCGCTGGCCGTGATGTCATCGTCTTTGGGGGGGTGACGTTGACTTTGTGGAAAATTCATTTGCAATTTATCCCAGGTGTGTGCACGTTTTGGTGACTTTTCCAGCATGCGGCGGGGGTCACATTCTCGCTGAAAGGCGGCGAAGTCGTCGTTCCAACTGCGAAAACAATATGGTCCTTGCAGTCAGTGACTGCTGCTGCGGGCCATAATTAGCATTTTATAATGCAAGTCTTTGCTTAGAGTGTTTTTATTGCTGATAAAGTCTATCTTATTATTTTATTTTATTTTTTACCATGTGGGCTTTGTGCATAAGAACCGTCATAATCCTTAAAATATTCTAACGCTGAAAAGTTCATACATTGAAAGCAGTTTTGAAAAACCCCCACAGGATGTCTCACCTTCAGGAGCTGATTCTTTGCCCCCTGGTTTGTTTATTTACAAGCCGTTCCTGTCCTTTTCAAAGCTGAAAATTCACCATTTTGACTCAACTTTAATCAGAAACTTTAATCTAAAGGCCCGTACACACCGGGACGAATTTCGCCGGCGATTTTCGTCGGCGAAATTCGCCTCGTGACTAAACAAAGGGCACCAATGTGAGTGTGCACACCGACGCGAAAAAACGCCACGCGTCAAAGCGTCAAAAAAAAAAAACGCCTCGGGTTCGTTTTTTTTTTTTGACGCCTCGCGTCGAAATCTATTCGACCAATGAGAATGGCGCTTTTGCTCACGTGTCTGGAGCTACTGAAGTTACAGTAAAACACAACTTGGGGGCGCTCCAACACAACACTGCCTTTCTGAGCACACATACCAACAAAGAAGATACACGCCAAGTAGCGTCTACACTGCTGCAAAGAAATAATGACGGACATTCTAAAATATCCCGAAAACGCTCATGATCCATTTTCAGCTCTTGTACCAGTCGATAAAACTCACCATGTTCTTCTCTTCTTGTAACTATGGGATGTACCGAAAATCGGCGTCTTTTCCGGCGTCTTTCATCATCAACAAAACAATAATTTCTTCATCATTGGAACTGGAGCTGGAGCTACTGGTGCTTGAAATATTCATGTTTTCTTTGTATGATTCTGACAAGCGTGTGAATACTGGCTCTCTTCTTCTGAGTGAAAACCACCTTGTGTACAGGAATATTTCTGTTTGACATTCAGCGCCATCCAATGTCAGGGAAGGAAATTGCATGTTGGCTCGGCTCATCGTCAGCGAAAATCGCCTGGGTGTGAACACAAAAGACGTGGCGAAAAACGCTGGCGAATAACGCCAGGCGAATATTCGTCCCGGTGTGTACGGGCCTTAAGACAGCGAACAGTCATTTTTAAAACATAGATCTAATGATTAAAGTTGTTGTATCAATTAAGACATCAGTTAAATTCATATCAATTATATTGACAGACAGATAATGTGGAAGTCATTTAGTTGCTGACCCCCCTCCCCCCAAATAAAAAATTAAAAAAGGAAAAAAACAGCAGCCATTCATCCATTTTCAATATCTGGTTATTCCAGCTCAGGGGCACAGGGTTCCTGGAGCCAGCTGAAAAAAAAGCAACCACAAACACACACATTCACACCTAAGGGGCAATTTCAGGTCACCAATTAACCTGTGAAGCATGTTTTTGGACTGTGGGAGGAAGCCTGAGAAAACCCATGCAAGCTTGAGGAGAACATGCAAACTCCTTTCACCGTGAGGCCAGAGAGCCAACCACTACACAACTGTGTACTGTAGAGGTGGCAGCCTAAAAATAGAAGAAAATCACTAGAAAGTACTAAAATTGTATCCATAAAGCAACTAATTTCTCCCCAACAATAACTCTTATTGAAAGATAGCTAAATCTGGAGTTCCATGCAAGAATCCAAAAGGGCAAAAATAAGCTAAAAAAGAAAACTGTTGGATAGAATAACTTCAAATTGAATGTTACACAGCTAAATATTAAGCATTTTTTGCTAGTTTTAGGCAAATGGTTTGTACGTTTTGAATAATTATTGTTAATTTTGATTACAGTGACAAAGATAGTGTAATAGGTGGAATTGACTCATTTTAAAACTAAATGAGACCAAAATGAGAATATGACCTTTTTAAATATCCAAAAATCTAAAAAAAAAAAATGATTTTGGAACATAAAACTAATTGTCATTAATGTCACTCTCAACTTGAATACATCCTTAACATCGAACCCAAAAATACGTCAGTGCTTCTTATTACCTTCAGAAATTTAGATGTCTTATGAATCAAGCAATTTTAACAATATTTCTTGCTCTGAATGAGACAAAATGTTCAGGACCATGTTTATTTAAAAAAAAAAAACTTGGAAAGGTGTAGAGATATGACAAGTTAAAATAACTTGAATGTCTAAACATGTTTTAAATCTTTTTCAAGGATCAAATAGTCTGCAGTGCAACTTTAACAGAAGCCAACTGAGCAATTTCTTATTGGAGAGAATTTCCCTTCTCAGCATAATGAACTTATATTTTAAATGTAAAGGATAATGTTAATTTGTTCATCTTCTGTGTAATAAAAAAGAAAGAAAGTATGGCACAAAATGTTCTTTAATATATTGAAAAAAAAAGCTCAATCTCATGAATTATTGTCTTATGAGTTGAAAGATGAGGACTCCTATTGAATTTCTAATTCAAAGCTTTTAAAAAAAAATACAGCTACGTTTGTATTTCCTTGCATCGAGGATCGATATGTGAATCAGATGAAGGATGACTTTGTTAACAGACAGCGGGGAAGCCGCCTGGATTTGTCTTGGTAAAGTCAGGATGGGAACACTATGATGCCTGGATCTATACATAAATATGTATAGACAAAGAAGGTTTGAGACCACTTTCCAAGATTAGGTGCAGATAAAACATATGGTATATGCTGCTAAAAATGTAACCTGTATCTGTATGTTGAATTTGATCAGAATTAAACAGTAATCATAAAACTATTGAAAATCTGAGGACATAAACATTGCGACATAAAACCAGCAGTTACTGACTTAAGCACTTGGACTCTTTCCCTGCAGAGAGCCCTCCTATTACTACAGTTGGTCTCAAGGCCGCTTAACTCTAATTACTGCACCCCTCATGGCAGGGCCAATCACTGGCAGGTTAATTGTTTGATCTCTGCCATATGTACAGTCTGCCGTCATGTTAATCCACTTCTGCACAAATGCAGGGGCAGAGTCCCATGCAGTGCAGCTGCTCCTGTCAGAGGAGCAGACTGTCCTGGAACAAGCCTTGGAAGGGGTCAAGGAGAGTTTAGATGATAGAACTAATCCAACTTAAGAATGTGCGGTTATTAATGACTCATCGCTCTATTTAAAAAAAAATCTATTTAGAAGTTTCATTTGTTGGGGATTACATGAAAACATATGTCTCGTCAATCCCTCAATGGAATAACAATCTGCTTTTTTAATATCCCCCTGACAAAGACGGTAAACTTTTATCAAAATTACCAGAATATTTAATCAGTTTCAACTGCAGTCAGTGCAAAACATCTGTTCCAATGCACATTTGTCTGCCTCCTGCTTTCTGCTGACTGTTTAAATTTATTAGAGTCTTTAATTAGAAAAGCCTCCTGGTGTGTCTAAAAGGACTGATAAGAGCAGCGAATGAGAACAAAAAGAATAAAAGTTGCAGGCGTTGAAGGTGAATCGATGAGTTGAAACGTGACCGGTTGAACTTCAGCAAATTGATAATGTGGATTTGTCATTGCGAGTGACCTCCTTTACTAACAGACAATTGATAAAATGTCAGAGCTCTTATTCCAAAGGACGCTACAACTATTCAAAGCAGCTATATTTTTATTTGATCAAGATTCTCATTACAAAAAAAAAAGCCCCATTTTCTGCTTGAAGGTTTTCAGCTCTGTTTGCTGATGTTTGAGTCGCCTCTCTGGACGTAAATGATTCCACTGATTCTATCATACTAAAAAAAAATTAAGTTTGTGTGTTTTCTAAAGCTTCTAC
Organism: Oryzias curvinotus; assembly: GCA_023969325.1. NCBI lineage: Eukaryota > Metazoa > Chordata > Actinopteri > Beloniformes > Adrianichthyidae > Oryzias > Oryzias curvinotus. The sequence goes on from CM043719.1 coordinate 27,737,897, forward strand.
TGAAGAAAATGTCCCATTTGTTCTGGATCCTGTCAAACCTTGTCATTATTCAGGTTTTATAGTTACAATAGTTGTAGTTGTACAAATGGCCTTCACGTGTGAATGGGAAAAACAAGATTGAATTGTAGATTGTATTTGGACAGGATGAGGTGAGTGGGGTTTCTGGTTATGTTCAATTTTGATAATAGGAAGAAGAATTACTGGAACACTTTAATGCACATCCTGATTTTTGGCAGCTTCCTTAATGGACTTGGGATCATCTTTAGTAATTTAAAAAATACTGCAGTCACCTCTATTTTAAATAGAATTTTTCTATCAAATCAAAAAAGATATTACAAAGTGAGGAATAAATATATTTTGTCTAATCGGAGGAAAAACAAACAAACTAGAAGTAGGTCTTTAACCCCTTAAGAGCCAAGCTAATATTTGAACCAACCCTCTAGACACATGGTCACAGGGCCCCAGTTAAGAAGAATTACCCACTATAGTAATCAAACCCAAAATGTGATGTCCAGGCATCTGAAGAGGTATTAGATTTGGAAATAGGTTTATTTCAAGTAATCAAAACAAAAGAAAACAAACAACAGAAACACATTTCTGTCCAGAGTTACCGGTATATCAAACTGAAATTGGTCATGAAATGATTGCAAAGTATATGTCCATACGCATATATTGATATACACTTGTAAATGATTACATTATGATTACCCTAAATCATAAACAGACCTATTAGTTTTTATGCATACAGAACATGATACACAAAAACCATGAAATATTAAGTTTGTCAAAAGGAAGTCAAAGGACATTATAGAGACAGACACAAAGAGAGTAAATAGCTGGTAGGGGATTATTTAAAATGTCCACCAGGCTCTTAAAATCAAATCCTACGGTAGAATTGATTTTAAAAAGTTTGTCCAATAGAAATGACAATGACCTTCACTTTTTTCCTTCTGGTAATTCATTCTTTCCATGACAGACAGTGCTACAGCATTGCATAACGATATCTGACAGCAGGCATGCAGTATTGTATTCTGCCTGAGCTTGTGCTGCAAAGAGATGAAAACTTGGAGAGAACCCTTTATTTAAGGGTGCATGTTTTTACTATGAGTCAGGACAAATTGTGAGGTGATAATGTCGCTCGCAGTTTACTGCAGGCTACAACAGAGGCTTTCTCAAAACTTACAGTTGCTCATTTGACCTCGGCTTTGACCTTTAAATTTTCTGCATCATCAGATCTGGCTGTCCCAGTTATCTAATCATCATTTTGGAACGTATTCACTACACCGTAAGAATCAAGAACAAAAAAGCATGTCATGCAAAAGTATGATCTTCTCTTCAAATGTCACATGATCAGCCACTAAATAAACATAGATGTCTTTAGAGCTTACATATACAAACATACATTACATCACCATTGCATCTAAGCTACTTGGATGCAGAATCTGCATCAGTACAAGACAGGCTTTAGGATTATGAGATAGATTTTATTTGTTGCACATATTGTTTAGCCTTTTTTTGGGTCCTACAGCGTGTTGATATGTCTGAGGGTCATTCGTTATTGGAGCAGTAAGTTGCACACAATATTCCAAATAGCACTGACATGATGGAAAACAGCACATCCTAGGGAAAAGGACAGATATTACATGGATCATTAGTCTCAAATATAAAAAGGGAGCCTCACAGCAGCCTAATGACGCTTTGATAAACCCTGTTCTGGAAGGAGACGTAATCTGCTGACTTTCAATTCTTTTGTTACTCTACCAATGATAGTTTAGGCAGAAGGAAGCACGCTGCTGTAAATAGGCTGCCGTCATGTACAGCAAGAAAATGCGGGTCTTTCTTTAAGAGATGAGAGAAGCTGGTAAAAGAGGTGCATTTCATGTAAACAGAAAAGGTCTGAAGTTGCTTCTGTTTAGCTTTGTCAAAGGCCTGCTGCCTGTCAGTGTGACTCATTCTGACTTTTGAAAAGAACAGAAGAAGTTTTCTTCCATCAGAATTATGGAGCACAGATACATGTTTGAACTCATCAGGCATGAAAAATACCTTTTAACAGAAGACCCTGTGAAAAGAAAATGCAAAAAGAAAGATCCATGATTTCAATGAAATTGTTATACTTTTACGTTTTTGTCCAGCTGTATCTCATCCGGTGCTTATTATAAATAAACTATTAGGTTTAATAATAAGAAGGAAATACTTGTGGTTGATAGCTATTTGGAGATTCAAAATGAAACTTTAAAACACTACTTTTTGTAGGAAAGATGTTTTTTTTACTTTTTCAAAAACAATTCATAGAAATTAGCATCAGTGATAAATGTGATTTTTTGCTAATTGAAGGGTTGAAGATACAGATAAGCTGTTCATAAAAAGAAAAACCATCTGTTCCCACCATGCAAGAGTTTCATCCCAAAGGTTTGTTGGACACAGTCGCACAACGACAAAACCACAAGGAAGGGTAGATTTATACGCTCATGAAAACAAATGACTTCTAATCAACCCATCAAACCAAAACTACTTTAGCTCGAGTTTCCACAAGGTCTTGAAGAATGTTTCCTCTGGCCAATAATATTTTTAAGGGGAAAATATAAACTGAGAATTTCTATGTACCAAAATGCATTATTTTCATTACATTTTCCAATTGTCTTGTTTGTTTTTTTTTTCCTGTTACAATTTTGCTGGTGGGCTTAGGTATATTTGACTAAATGTTTTCAATATTCTTTGTGTGTTGGAAAAAATGGGGAAAAGGAAAAGTTTGCTGACCGTTGTGTTGGGATGACACAAAGATCAGTCTGGACCACAGACTGATGGATGCATTCAACAAACTTAAATCAATGTGGAATCAAATGCATATAAAAGAAGTAAACTAACTTGGTGTTTAGATGGCTCTTTAGAAATATCCTTAACAAAAAAAAAAGACATTTACACGTCTGCTGATACAGATAACATATATTCACACATTTATTTGATCGTCGCATGTTCCAGACAAGGACACAAACTTGTGACTGTCTTGAGTGATTCCTTTTTTGAATAAACTAAGTGGAGAATAATAGACTTGGGCTTTGGGAAATAGCCCAAAACCTTCACAAATTGATGGATGACTGCTAATGCATTTGCTCTTTAGCATTTATCCCTGTTCAGATGTGTTAAGTGCATTCAGACACCCACACTCTGGACCAGCACACTGCCAAGAAGCTAAAACCTTTTAAAGAAGGTCAGGCATGCAGAAATCCAATTGGGCAGAACGAGTACTGAGAACCTGTGTGCTATACTGACCTTCTCCAAATTCTTCTGGATGTAAAGTTTGGGTTTAGCTTAATAAACACAGATTTTATGTTTTAGCCTGACTTTAGTTTTATATTTATTTCACAGTGGAATACGACGTGGGTTCATGTGATATTTTCTCAAGTTCATTCAAAAACACATTTGTCATCTGTTAGAGTGGGAAAATGTTTTCATTTCATACAACAGCCTCAAAGGTATTGGCTTATTGAAAGTTGCACACTAAAACTGGCTCACATTGCTCCAAAAGCTAACTTATAGAGCAGATTGATTCCTGGATACATCACCGAAAACATTATAAATCAAAAGTGGCTCCGTTACAACGTCATTTTTGTGGTTTCCATGTTCTTTCATCTATCCTCACTTCACCTCATAATTCATCTTGAAAATTATCATAAAGTAATTTGGATGTACCTTGCCTTGTGGTGATGAGACTGTTGGGGTAATAGGGGGTCAACCAAGGCATCTATGTTTTTTCCATTTTAATTTTCTCTCTCGTCACTCAAACTCTTAACAGCGTTTAAAGTCTAACGTTGCTTAGAATAGTATGCAGGTGTGAAAAATGTTGATATTCATGCTCATATTGGGGTAACGTACAACTGTGGAGGGCAGTCACAAATAGCAAGCCTTGAGAGGGCATAATTATTTGCACTTCAAGTGAAAAGAGTTTGTTGGTGATTTATCAGCATTGTATGTATTTGTCCAACAGCTCATAGAGTACACATGTTCATTAAAACCATGTATTGAGGGTTTCCTCTGTGAAGTGTTTATTTCAACACACATACTTAAATGATGACACACAGAAGTGTTAGGTGAGCCACAGCCAGCATAATAATGATTCACCTTCACTGCTTTGATGACTGTACGGTTTCCAATCCTGCATAATGTGCTTAAAAGATCCAGTATGCAAATATTTTGGGTATCTTTGCACAAATACTTCAAAGGGATTAACACTATGTAAGCAAATTTAATAGTAAAGCATTAGGGATGTAACAATTACTTTTTATGTCACTTTGATTCATATTGTAATTTGTGGTTGATGATGTGATTCATAATCGATTTTGGTTCATTTTGAATGATCTGATTCAACCAGTGTGACTCAGCGATGAATACCTGATCAGTGCAGGTGAAGTTTTCCAGATTCTTAGTATTTCGTGCAAAAATAAATGAGTGTTAATTAAATATGTGTACAAAAAAACTAGTAAAAAATGGCTGATCCATCCACATTTAAGTACATTAACTTCAGCCTGCTGTTGTTTTTCCACTTCAAAATAATACAAATGGAAAAACTTTTATAGCATTCTTCCACAGAGTCTTTCCAAAAGTCAAAATGGTTACACACATTGACTGTAATGATGGCTTCATCTTTTTTTGCTGCCATCATATTTATGTTGTGTGATGTGACATTATAATAAAACAAATCTACCATATCTCAATCCAAAAGGTATTTTCCAATATTGAGTATAATCAATTTATTTCATTTTCAAATGATTTTAAAATTGTATAGGTCATTTGATTAACAACTTGCCTCAGACAGATTGATCTGGTAGGATTGTAATAACATAAATCATTTCATCAATTAAGTTGATTAACTGTTACTCCCCTAGGAAACATTGAAAAAAGAAAGTAAAACACAACTTCTTTGCTAATTAAAGAGGAGATTCATCACATTTGCACTGACTACATGTCATTTGGTTGACAATTTGTGTTTTTCTATATGTAAATGTTAGCACCTGGTAAGATATGTTGGATATTAGTTGGCTAAAGGTCTTGAGTTGACCCTAGTTCAAGTTAAGACACAATGAAAAACACATTTAAGTATTTGCATCAAGTATCAAGTATCAAGTATTTGCATGTTAGTATATTGTTTTTTCTCCAACTTGTAGACTTGCGTTGTAGCTATTGATTTATTTTCCATAACACTAAGATACCAACCTAGAACAAAAACTGTGGACTGACAGTGTATTGACAAGGGGTTTGTTTTCTTTCTGAATGAAGAGTGACAATCTGAACTGAAGACCAAGTTGTAAAGTAAAACAAGACATTGCATTCTCAACACCGTTGTCCAAAGTCAAAGCAGCCGCTTCGGTGCACAGCGTGTGCTTCAGTTAACCTGCACTATGTTGTACACGCCCTGAGGCCTGCTGTCAAAAAACCCTGCCTGATGACAACCTGACAACTTCATCCATCTTATTTACCCACTGGACAGCACAGATCTGCTGTGGCAATCAATAACACTCACAATTAGTTTCCCTCATGGGTGGAGGCAGAGGGCTGTGCACGTCGGAGGGGTTAATAGGTTGGCCGGTGGTCCCAGGCACAGCTGGACAGAGTGTACATGCAGCCCTAGTCTATGCTCGCCACACGTCTTGGCATTAGTGGCCGTCTCCTGGGAGGTGCTGACATTTCCATATGTCTCCGAGAAAAGATGGAGAGGTGTACAACACAGTTTCTCTCAGAGAGTGCGAGCAGGCATTCTCTAGCTATGTTGAAGCAGTCAAGCGTTGGTTTGTTTTTCACCTTGGCTTGGTGACCTGGAAAATCTCGTCCAGAGGTGCTAAGGAGACTCTCCAGAGGTAGTTGGTAGATCTATACGAAGCCATGAAAATAGATAAGCATCATTTGTCATTGGGGCATCTGGAAGTTAGCCCTGACCAACAGGGCTTAACCACACAGCCACACGGCATACAAATCCCAGCATGCTCGAGTGTCATTTGGATGCCCTTAGCAACCTGCCAAGGCTGCAGAAATGTGATTGATAACAGGTTTCCTCATCGTGATTTTACTTTTGAATGATAAAGTCAAGTAGATCAGAAGCAATATAATGAGAAAAAAGATCTTATGAGAAAGATGCATTTCCTGAGTTTAGCTAATTTGATATTCTGTGATCTATTTAAACCTCAACCTGTGATGAAACAAAAAAATCAGGTAAGAGGTCAGCTCCTTCAACAGAACCAAAACATGAAATATCTCAAAATTAAACAAGACGGCATTAGTTTTAATTAAAGAACTGGCATGAAATCTGACAATAATGTTTCCAAATATCAAAATAACCTGGAAAGCCAGTGGGGCTGACACAGTGGCAGAGCTTGAACATTTTATGTGGGGGGTCGGAAGGGTGGCAAATGAGAGTGCAAGGCCACATGAAACGACCAAAAACATGTACTTCAAACAGTTTTATTATTGCTTTTCTTATTAATATTAAAAAAGCAGTTTTTTAGCTAAGGTACCATTACAAGTATTGCTTTTGTTATTTTTGGTATGCTTCGGCAAGCTTGTATGGAGGATTTATTAGTCTTTGTCACTAATGATACTAGTAAAGGCTCAAAAATTGGGGCGCAAGTTGGATGGAAAATGCTTTTGCTGGGGGGGGGGGTTGCCTGACCCCATGTTTCTCCGCCCCTTACAACATTCTCCATATTTTGCTTCACTTTACATGAGTTCTTTTTTGTTAAGGAATAGGTGAGTCTTACTTTTCTAATGAAGCCGTAGTCATGATGACCCTTTCTGATAACCAAAAATATTAGATTCATTCTAAGCGAGACATGTCCTGCACTCGTGCCAATCCTTGTCTGGCAAAGGCACTTGTGACACCAACAATAATTTCTTCCTTTTAAAAGTTATTGGTGTTGCTTCTCCTCTTTAAATCCAAAGGGAATGCTGAATACATATTCAATTTCCCTCGGGAGCAGTGAAGAAAGTCTGCACAAGTATCTTGTTCAGCAGGAATACTACACAGTGGAGAAATATTCGATAACTCAGCATTACACAAACGCTAAACAAATAGAAGATGTGCCATGCTTAAATAAATTAGGCTTCAGCAATTAAGGAGGGAAAAGGTTTCAAGACAGACCAACACTTCAGGCAAAAATAATAGTGTTGCTTCGCAGTACTTAAGACAGCATAATTTATATGCAATGTCTATTAATGTCTTTCAATTCCTGCTAAAAATGGTTTGTATTTTCTTTATCCTCATGAAATAAGTTAATCCAAAATTCAGCTAACACGACGCTGTACACTAAGTTAGTGTAACTGGTATACTTTAACGAATCCAGATGTCTGAGAAGGTTAAATACAGGAGTTTCAGCAGCCTGTGGTGCCATTAAATCACTTTGTGTCAGTGTTAAACTTTGATCATGACAAATAATGGTGTTTTCATGAGAGCACACGTATTGGACATCAATAAAGCCTAATGACATGTCAGACCTATTAATGGATTACTGCACAGAGCTCATAAAAACACAATATCCCATCAAGTCTAAAGACTCTAATGATCCTGCAGTGTCTAGTAAAGTCACTGTAGGTCCCATTCCCTGATGGATATCTACTTGTACTCCATTCCATCTTACTGCTGGTTAAAGTAAAAGAGAAGGTTAAAAGGAGCACAAGCTAGTACGATTAACTACTTTAGCAAGCAAATTGATTCCTACTACCAGTGTAGACTTAAGTATAGTTTGTGAGAGCAAGGCACAAGAGAAATGAATATGTTTTGTGGAGATTTGCTTTAAAAGCTTTGCATTCAGGTTTTTTGTGTAGAATATATCAAAGCCTATCATTAGGAATTTTAATTTTCTCTGACTCTGCTCCAGTTTGACGCAAGCATATCAATCTTTGCCCCACCGATTGAGACGGCAGAGGGATCTCCATATAAGGGACAATGCATTTTTTTATTTCAACTTTGCATCCTTGTTTTCACTGTCAGGCAAAACATATCCAGAGCAAGAACAGCTGCATCCTTTAAATCTATCCATCCATCTTCAGAACCCACTAAATCCCTTTCATGGTCACGGAGCTGCAGGAGCCAACTCAGCTACTGTTGGGTGAAGGCAGGGCACACCCTGCACATCTTCCCAGTCTATTGCACGGCCACACAATCCCACTGACATGAACACCGAGACGATTTGGAGTCATCAATTTACCTATAAAGCATGCTTTGGGACTGTGGGAGGAAGCCAAACTGCCTGGAGAAAACCCACACATACACGGGGAGAGAGGTAACTCCACACAGAAAGGTCCCAGTCGGGAATCGAACCAATGCCGTCTCGCTGTGAGGCCAGATCGGTAACCACTACACCCCTGTGAACTTCTGCATTCTTTCAAATGTAGTTGATTTACAACTGACTTGTGTCTTTTTTAATTGGAAAACTACCAAAACCAAAGCCAACATCCAGATGTAACAAATTCAATGGTTCAAGTCTCCCTAAGGATGAGCTGCAGCCATTATTTTGTATCTGTATGAGGTCAGTTGATCACACTGACTGTTGGTGTTTATTCATGGATTATACCATCTGTCACTCACATTTTCAGAAGTGACAATCAGCTTCATTTGAAAAAATAAAAAAATAAATCAACAAATAAAAGTGCAAAAGCATGAAAAATAATTTCCGATGATGTTTTTAGAACTCAAACTGTGAATAATATGTAAATTTTACCCATTGGCTCTCAAAACCAAAAGGTTCAAAAGAAAAGCAAAAGTTTACAGTCAAGATGGTTGTGCATGATACTTATGAGAGCTGTAAGCCAGTGGTGAGATGTGCTGTGGGCGTAACAGAGGAGTTCAAGGTGTAGGTGGGACGGCACCAAGGATCAGCTTTGATACTCTGCTGTAGTGATGGACAGACTAAGATCAAATCAAACTTTATTTATTTATCAATTTCATACATGTGTAACAAAAAGAATAAGCACACCTTTCAAACTTTAGACAGAAAAACAGTATCTGTTTGTAAATGAGATGGACTCAAGTGGGACAATGAGGTTATAGGGAGCAGAGGGGAAGGAAGTGGAAGTCCTTAGAGTCAAGACTCCAGAGCAACAGAAAGAGGTGAAACGGGTGGAAAAACGTTTTAGGATTAATGTGCAACAAACGTGCCAGCAAGAATGACACAAAAAGGTGTAGAAGACTGTGGAGAGAGCATCCATGTTGTTGGTTTAGAGACACGAGGCAGAGTGGGATGCAGCAGAGCGGAAGATGTTGAAGTTCTCTTTGGTAGAGTCAAGGCTGGATAGGATCAGGAATGAATCCATCAGAGGAAGAGATCATGTTGGATTTTAGGGGATAAATGCAGAGGAGCAGACTGAGGAGGTTTGGACGCATTGAGGAGAGGGACAGTGATTGTGTTTGCGCTGAGGTTGGAGATACCAGGAAAGCCCCTAGAAAAAGACAGAAGAGGAGGTAAAGGTTAAGGGAGCAGTCGAAAGACAGAAAGTTACATTTTTCCTTCCTTTTTTTTTTTTTAATCTTCAGCACAGAACACCTTTTAACATTTTAATATTAGAGGTTTGCTCTCTTAATCATGATCCCAACTAATAGTTTTCGTAATAATTTAACACCTTATTACACTTCTAATCTGCTGCTTTTTTATTAGCTAATTTTTTAGCTTATACTGTAATGTTGGATGGCATCATTTTGGATGCATCTCTGACTGTTGGATCCTTATCAAAGTGGGGCAAAAAAAGAACAAGTTCTCTTTGCTGATTTATTGATTTTCTTTTCCATTTCTACAATTTCTTTATATCAACAACAATAGCAATCACAAATTAAAAGCAGTAACAGTAGTAATGATGGCAAAATTCAATTTTATTGCTTAGCAGATCTATGTTTTACGTTCTATTGGGACAGTTTTCTGTTGGCTTTTTATGTCAGCTCTGTTAGTTTTTTTTAGTTTGTTTGTTTATTGAAAATGTGTTCTTAAAGCTCACTTTTTGTTGCAATTACTATTGCTGAATTTGAAAGATTTCTCCCCCAGTCTAACAAGTTAGTTGGCCAATCCAAATTATATTATAGCAAATATACCTGTCTTAATATTTATATACATGTCTATATATATGTATATATATATATATTTTTTTTTTAATTATCTCAACAACAAATTGTTTGAATACATTCAACTTAATGATAGACTTCTAAGGACTTTTTGGGTGTTTAGTATGCAACAGCCAGTGGTGTGAATGCTTTCAGGTGCCTGTAACAACAAATGCTGTAAATAATATCTGTTTTTCCCTTTTTTAAGTGCGTTTCTTACATGCTGACCAAGAATCGGTCAGAGGTGTCTTCCTGTTAAAAGGGAATGTTTTCCACTCTCCCTGTCACCAATAGCTTTTTCTCAGGGGGGATTGTTCGGCCTATTTATGTGAAGTGCCTGGAGAAAGCTTTTTTAAGTAATTGGGTGCACATTCACATCTTTCCACTGTAATTGAAGTGTGTTGATGGTGGAAAAAAACTGTCAGATTTGTAAATAATTCAGCATAACGCATTATCATAGAAATTGTAAATAAAAAAAAGAAAGGATTGTCACTGTTTCCTTCTGCATCTGTTTTACTGTTTTCACAAATATATATGGGTCTATGCAGAATTGGTGTGCAAAAACATTGTGACCTTGTGTTAGCATTGGGCCCTATTTTTGTAAATTCATCACCTTTCCTCAAATAAAAGCAATAAATAACAAACAGGCTGCTAGTATGATTTGACATACCCAGTCCTATGACTGTCAACATATTAGTCCATTGGATTATTGTTTCATTCTTTTTTTAAAATAAAGGAATAAAATATTAAATAAATATGATCACCTTTTTGCAATAAATAACCCAACCTTTGCAGTATATCACATTGTCACAGTAAGTAGCTGCTCAACTAATCCAACTGAATGTTAACCGACAAGCAGCTTATTAATATTGGTAACAAAGTTATAGATAGCAAGCAAGGAGTTACATCAGCTGTGCAAACAGCAATCAATGCTCAGCATCGGAGAATAAAAGAAAATATCAGGAGAGGCTTAAGCCTTAGTTTCCTAGACGTTTGCCACCATACTTATCAACTGTCTTTGCCTCTCATGTTCAGGTACAGTCTAATAATGCAGCTCGCCCAGCATGGCTGACATCAATCCGCTTAATCTCAAGATGGAGCTGTTCTGTAATCGAAAAAGCAAAACAAAAATAGAAAAATAACAACATCATGCACTTTCACATAATTTCTGTCAAACTTCCATTAAAAAACAAAGAAATCTGACTATTTTAACTTTAAGGAATACTTAAAAATCAACATCTGTTCAGAAACATTAAGTTCTGTTGAGTTTATTCCCTGTTTAAAATGGGCTAAAAGTAATGAGAATGGATTTAAGGTCATTGCAAAGATACAGATCGCAAAAAAATACAAATGAAAAAAAAAATATGAAAAGGCAGAGCAAAAGCTGTTTCATTTACAGAAAGAAAAAAACTCTTTAAGTGGGCTTTAGAAAAATCATGTTGTGCCCTTTAGAAACCAGGAGTGATGACTATTAGAAAGATATTTTTATCTTAAAAGCTCAACATTCTTCCTGGTGAAGAGCCCTTCAGAAATCATGCAAATGATTTTTTGAGAGTATAAACACAGAAGATTGATTATAAAACATGTATCAATATGTGCTAAAAAGATGAGATTCCAAAATAACGTCAGTTCTGTAAAACCTCATTGTTAACCTTTTCAATTTTTTTTTCCACTTGTGCCTCTTTATGTGCCTAAAACACTTAAAAGTTAATTTGGAAGAAAGCACATAATGTAGGGGTGGGTTAAATGTGCATTTTCATGAGGATGCATCAGTGTCTATGAGTCTTAGGCTTTAATTTCTGAAGGTCATTTGTGCAATGCTGAAATTAAAATTTGATTTTTAAGACCCAATCGTGTTTTTTGTGTTAACATCTTCTGGCCTTTTCTGTCGATAAAGGACATACATAAGGGAAAATAAGATACATCATTATTAAAATGGTTGTGAACCAGGAGCAGGCGAAAGAATTCAGTTTGGACAATAGCTTCTATGTGATGTAGAAAATACACTGGGCGGGCCACAAGCTCCCAGCTCAGAGCCCTCAGTAAAGGGGAAGGGAAGGGGTGGTGGGGTTATTCTCCAGCAATGGTCTCTCCTACAATTCAGAGACAAATTTCTAATGAACTACCACCATTCTGCAGAAACTATGGTATGTCCTATAAAACAACACAGATTTTTTACATTTTGGCTTAAAAGGCGCATCCTCGTCACTGCACAAGACTGGCAGTTGTCAATTCTATCTTGGTGATCCCAGCTCATTTTCCTACTGCCACACAGTCTCCAGATATCGTGTTAGGGTCTATGAAGACACTGGAGCTGCCCATCCCATGGGAAGTCCACCTAATAGAATCCTTTGAAAGGACGTTTTCAAAGCAAACAGAGCTGGTTTGTTATGACAAGTGCAAGCTGCTTCCCATGGAGGTGGGACTTGGGGATGGAGGGAGAAAGGACAATGGCAGCCATTTGCAGTACAGTGGTCCCTTTTTTATCTCAGGAAATACATTTTAACATGAACATGTTTTTAATGTGGAAGCCCAAAAGTGCATATACCTTTGTTTACATAGACTTTTTATTGCAAGTGGCCGCTTGTACGTTGTAGAGGGCGGTGTGAAGGTAGCCTCAAAATGAAAACAAAGATCAGATCACTATCAAAGATTTATATAGATTTAGTTAAATGAACACAATCTGCACAGGAGATATGGTACAAAGGAGATTAATCGACAATGCCCTACAGCCAATCAGGAAGCAGAACACTGAAAAAAATGATCAGAAACAGCGAGACAGCAAACGGTGAACCGTGTTATAGCAAGGGAACTCTGTACCATTACACATGGCCGAAGGGCCTTAAAATGTCTGTGGCTGAAAGGAAAAACCTTAGAGTCATGAAAGCTAGTTAGCCATTCGGGCTCAAGCAGCAGTCTCATCAAGCTCTGCTAAGTAACATGAAGGAGTGTGGAGGATGTAGAAAAACCCAAAACACCCAGGACCATCCCTGATGATGTGTTCAGTGGCATCTCTAGATGTGAAGATATCAGCAGATGTGCTCTTACAGAATCAAAGTGCTGATTGGCCAAAAAAACTCAAATTCCAAGTTATATTGTCTTAGTATAGCTATTACAACCTATTTTTATCATTTTAAATGCAACCAAGCGCCTCGCACTGTCTCCGATGCTCTTCTGCAGCAACTGCTGTCGACTCCCATGTGAAAATCTCATTTGTGGATTTGAACCTATGTCTATACATGTTTCTCTAAATGACAATCAGCACTACTGAGGGTGAGTCTGTTGGCTTTACACAAAGGCCTCTAACCACAGTGATGAACATGTGTTATGATAACTTCCCATGAGCTTTTCTCTCAGTGAGAGAAACAGGGGAGGCTGTTTTGCTCAGCCACCAGTGTCAGCTAATTATTTCTGGCCCCCTGCTGCTCAACACGCTTACTTTTTCCACGTCAAGGCCCCCCGCCGCGTAGCACTCCAAGTCGTTACCAGACTCACTTTGATATAAGACCGTGGCTATGTAGCTGTATGTTTGTACAACATCTTTCTCCTGACTTTTTTAAAACTCCCCTTGTTACTCTTTATGTCATATAAAGTGCCTCTTTGAACAATTCCTTCCCCGTCTTTCAGAACAAGTCGTGAATTCAGTCTGGCATGTCGAAACATGCTCAAGTAATGTGTCAGTCATGAATGTATTTGTAAACAGAGCCACCTGCTGTGGCTTTTTTAAAGACAGCACATGTTTACATAGTGTTGTTTTTACTAAAGACGCATCATAATGTAACAATCTGTCATATTCTGCAGATGAACATTTTGCATTTTGTTGCTATGCCTAAATGCTAATATTTCCCCTTCTCATTAACAAACAAAAGACTAACGTCTTAACAACATGAAATGACTTTTTCAAAAAATAAAATTCTTTATTAATTTAGTTAAAAAGAATTGTGAAAAAAATTAAAGCCTTCTTTTTTTTATGCAAACGGAAAATTGTGGGTGTGTGTTTTCAGTCTGAGGGAACATCCGTGCCACCTTTTTATTACACTGAGAATAGTAATCTCACATCCCATTTTCCACATGATACGGGACACTTTATTAAGCGAAGATTAAAGGCAGAATGCAATGATTTTGCAAATCCCTTCAGCCATCAATTTAATTGAAAACCATAAAAAAACATTGAGACCATGTGAAACAGCAACTGAAAATGAAAGTAAAGAAAGGCTTAGCCACCTCTGACTGATGCTGAGTTGGAACATCAGTCGCTCACAGGCATCACAACTGAGCCTCATGGGTAAATAATCTTTCAATTTTCACGTTAAGCTATTGAATGTAAATAAGAAATGGACATACTGACTCCTCCCCCTGTCATGTTCAAAATAGAAAGTACCCACTGGCTCCAAGAAGCCAAAAGTCCCATAGACTTCAATTGAGAAAAAAACAGCTGTGACTCAGTGACTTCATTGGTCAGAATGACCATTCTCACTCTGATGCCTTTTTAACACATTCTTGCTAATCCTGTTTGTTTTTAATGATATTTTTCTTCATTGCAAGTTATTCAATGTGCTAACCAATCAGATAACTGAATAAAAGCAAGTTCTGCCCACTGGCCCCCACCTCAAATATTTGATTGGTGTGGATTTTGAACATGCTCAATCCTGATTGGTGACAGTAGTTGCCATAGAAATGTTGACAGACCACTGGGATCAATTACTGTCGACTGGCTCCAACATGGTGACATTGTTGTTGCCCAAATATGGCAACTGAACTGGCTTCATTGTGCTGGAGCCAGAAGTAAGGCATTTGCTATGGGTGACAGCACAGGCAATCCATCCAGTTCTCTCTTATACAGTCAGTGCTCTAAACTGACTCTTTACAGCACTAAAACGTCAAATTTGATCAGTCGTTACATAAAAACACATTTTTGCCACTAAACATCCTGATCAATAAATACTGAAAATTGGTACATGTACACATTTGTTTTACACATTTCAACTGACTTGTGAAAACCAATAAGAAAAATCCACATTTTGACATAAAGCTTTTTTTAAACACTTCATGCTTTTCCAGGTAACTAGTTACTTTTAATCAAAGGCTAGTAATTTTATAGTTATTTTGATTTTTTTATTAGGTGTGTGTAACTATAACTAATTAATTTCTAAAGTAATGTTTCCTGAACCACTTTTTAGTAGGTAGCAGTTCATCATGTGCTATTACTAAGGAAAAAGACTGAAGTTAAGGTCAACTACATTTAAGAAAGATGGAACCTAATTGGTTTAAGCTAAAGGCAGTTTAGAAAATAATGTTTAAAAGAATCAGAAGTTTAAATAGAATATTCTAAACATGATTAAATACAATTTAATCATATACTATATTATATTATATTATAGAATATTCCAAGTCCAGATGACAGCCCCTAAACCTACAACTATGATGGAATCAACCTGGATGAATGAGAGTCTTCATCGACATGATTAAATACAATGCCAATTCTTTGAAATAGGCATTATTTTCATCAAACGTTGAACTGAAAGGCTGTCAGTCACCGTTTCCAAGGTGATTGTAAATGTAAGAACAGACTGAAAGATGATGATAACATACAAAATGTCAGCCATCAGCTGGTCTGTTAAAGGTGTATGGGATGATTAGCATTTATATCTACCAGCTGTGAGATCTCTAATGCTTCACTACCATCCATCCAGCAGAATTTCTTACAAACGTCAGTGCTGGCTGAAAAACAATGTTATGCATAAGAACACCTGTCCATCAAGTACTGTGGTATTTAATCATATCAGCTGTCCACACAGAGATGGTTTTGTTTATCTGATGATGTGTTTCTTATCATTCACCAAAGTCTGTTTTTCCACTACATTGCAAAACTTGGTATCTATTGCTTATCTACAAGAGAAGATTATTACAGAAATCATGAAGAAATGTATCATGCTCTTATTCTCACAGTCCTCTGAGCCGTTTCCTGAACCAGTGTTTCACAATCCTGGTTCTGCAGATCCACTTGCCCTCCATGTTTGCTGTGTTTTCCCATTCTAACACATTTGAATGCGCTCATTTGGTCTGCAGACGCCTGATGATGATTCAGTCAGAGCAGGTAAACCAATAAAACATGCAGGGCAGTGCATCCTGAGAACTACAGAAACACTGCTTTTCCTATAATGACATAAAATTCCTCACACTTGGCAGACAGATTCATGTGGCAAGATACATTATTATTAGGTAATATAAGGTGACAAATAATTTCAGTTGAACATCTCGCTTGTTTAATTATATATAAAAAATATTTTAAAAAAAATATCTTTAAGTGAGATGAAACTCTTCTGAAAGAAAAGATTTAAAGAATTATATTTTACCTGTTTTAGAAAATGTTGGTGACTTTTTTGCACTCTATCTTTGGCTTTAAATATGACTACTGTTGAATTATTTCTCATTTTCAACCTACACTTCAGATTCTGGGGTTTTTTGTGTGCCATGCAGCTTATTGCCTGTGTAACGCTCCCTGAATCTCAGACAGGTTTTATTTCCTTTATCTGCAGAACTTTTTGTCCTTTTTAAGAAATAAACTTTCAGGACTCCTGGGACTTCAAAAAAGCATTGATTCTTTTTGACTTATAGAAATAGAACTTATTTTCTCACATTGCAGAATAAAAAAAAAAAAGGCACACCAATTACAAGCTGTTGTTCCGATAACAAATGTCCTTATTTTTATAGATAAAATGCAAACTATTCCGTTTGTCCAAATTGTACCAGGAGCACATAATTATGCAGATTAGAAGAAAGAAAGATTTACCAATTAATCTGTATATTTGTTCTGAGGCTTCTTTAGGTACTGGTATATAATAATAATAATAATAATGGATTGGATTTATCTGCGCTTTTCAAGACACCCAAAGCGCTTACAATGTGTCCATTATTCATTCACTCCTCATTCATACTTGGTGATGGTAACTACTTTTGTAGCCACAGCTGCCCTGGGGCACACTGACAGAGGCGTGGCTGCCAGTTCGCGCCTACGGCCCCTCTGACCATCACCGGGATCATTCATGCACATTCATACACCAGTGGAGGCCACACTGAAGGCAAGGAGGGTGAAGTGTCTTGCCCAAGGACACAACAACATTTTGGCTGGTGGGAGCAGGGAATCGAACCGCTGATCCTTCGATCATTGGACGACCCGCTCAACCACCTGAGCCACTGTCGCCCCATATGTCCAGTAATTCATCAAATACCCTTGTTTACCTTTTTTCAGCACCTCAGGGGTATTTGCTGTAATGTATGTGATAAAAAACTAAGTGTCTACATAATGTATGATTGAATTGCTACAAATAAAGACTTTCTGTAGAACAAATATGGCCAAAGTTGAAGCAAATATAGGTCAGAATTTGCTAATATTTCTGACAAAGAGTGCAAATTGTGTGTGCATCAACTAAGTTACTGTTTATTTACAAATTTGCTGCTGACCCACTAAGAGTAATTGCACAATGAATAACAAGGGAAATTACAGCACTGAAATAAAGATTTAGTGTGCATTGTGGTGTGTGCATGTTCAATCAATGTGAAGGTGATCAGAGGGCATGAAAGTTTACCTCTGAAACAAATGAAACAGCCTGCAGCTCTCAAAGATGTGAAACATTTGTTACAAGAAACATGCAGGTTTCTGTGATAAGTAGACCCGTGGCCCGTTTGACACGGACGCTCCCGCGCTTGATTCACCTTCATGAAGCAGAGTGGTTCGGTACAATGTTTTGGGGCGTGTGTCAACTGCAGATCACGTGGTTGATGACGTATGAAGCGCCAAATGTACTGTTTGGTTGAACCACTGTTCAGATGTCACTTGTGTTTGAACAGTTGGATGCGCTATTCTCTAGAAATTACAAATGAATCCCGAATGTTTCCCGACCTTAAGTTCTGTTGTTCCCCTCTTATTGGAATTAGCGTCAGTTCATTGTACTTTACTATGGCTCCTGGTAAAAAACCTACTGTGGCTCAGGATCGTTTCAACTCGGTATCTCCTAATAAGACAATACACTATGAATATTATTTATGAAGAAAATACTTCTATCAATGTATAATGGCAACTCATCACAGCAGCAGTAGAGATAGCTCAGTGGAAAAATCAATGGTGTCAGCAGCCAGAGGTTCTGGATTCAAGACTACTGTTTAACAATTTTATTGCTTTGCATTTATTTTCTTCATGTGATGTGTGTTTTGCTGTCACACGTTGTTTTGTTTTATGCTTTTTCATCATCATTTCCACATTGAAGTGTTATAAGGAGCTTAGTTGAAGCATATGTGGATATCACTGTCCTGTGTGGTTTCAAAGCCCTGAATGGTTGGTTCATTTTTCTAGAACAATTACATGAACCCCAAGGGAAGCTTCATGGGGCTTCTATTCCCATCCCTAGTGATAAGCTTTAAACTGGATACTAAGGCTATTGCAGTGCAGCTAGCTGGCCGGCATCTGTGCTAGTGACGCCCCATAATACAATCAAAGATGGGGTTTAGGTACAGTGTTTTTACAACTATAAGGCGCACTGAACCCTTGTGCTATCCTAGGCACTTTAACATTGGGAATTGGGTCATCTAGACCCACTAGACAGTGCGCTGAACCTTTTTTCTTCAATGATTTGTGAACCTCAGTGGGGTCCATGGATTACATGAAATTTTTCCACCTTTATCCACCTTTGTCATGGTAGGAATAACACTTCAATTTAAGGGTGGGGTTATCTAAGATAGCACAAGGGTTAAAAGTCTTACATTTTCTCCTACCTGTAGGGGGCGGCCTATGAGATGGTGCGCCATTCATAGCGCGGGTGCGAGACCGCATCTGCCATCTAATTGCCTGCAGTGGAAAGTTGTGCCCCACACACCTTACAACCCCTTACAGTTTTAGTAAGGGATGGATAAGCAGAGAAGTAGCTCACTCGATTTGGTTAACAGCATTGCAGCCCATTTAGTTAGAGTAACAACGTGACCCTCACTTCTCTTCAGAGCTCCCTAACTTTTGGTGTGGGAATCAACACTTCCCATGAGTCTTAGTGGCCATAGGTGGGGCAAAGCCCCAGGTCCCACACTTGTTTACAAGATGGCTGAAGCACAGTTTGAACTGCAGCAATCAGCTTCACGGAGGAACACTGGAGCAGCTGCAGAGTATTAAATGAAAAGCTGTTCATTTTCTGCTCATACTGCAACAAAAAGACTGCCGACAAACACCTCTGGTACAGCCACATCACCAACATGGACAAGGGCCGCTGACTTTTACCATCCCCGTGAGTCACAATGTCGAGAAATGGGAGGGGCACCATAGAGATATGCAATTTGTGAATGGATTGTAGAAGCTTGGGCTAACATGTCTGTTTGGAGCTGCGAATGAGGACTGTGATGGATTTTTTGGATACTGTTTTATGACTGAAAACAAATCACAACCAACTCATATTTTTAACCCTTGTTCTATCCTAGGCACTTTAACATTGGGAGTTGGGTCATCTAGACCCACTAGACAGAGCGCTGAACCTTTTTTCTTCAATGATTTGTAATCTTCACTGGTGTCCACCCTTACATGAAATCCTCTTCATCTTTATCCACCTTTGTCATAGTAGGGATAACATGTCAGTGGAAGGGTGGGGTTATAGGATAACACAAGGGATAAACACACACTGGGTGTGTTTTTGTGTGCCCTGAAGCCGGTGTCTGCTCGTGCGTGTGCAGGAGAGAGGGAGACACTCGGCGCAAGTGTGTGTGTGAGCATTCAGTTTGTGTTACTCAGTTAGGGAGAACAGAGATAAAAAAGATTTCCTCTAAAAGAACAGAGACTGATTCTTTTATTAACCCACTCTGGAGGCTCTGAGGGCATTAACATGCCCGCGCCTTAACACCCGGTGCGCCTTTTGTATGCGTCAAAGACTGAAAAATCACCCATAACTGAGACCCCGCCCTATGACCCGGTGCGCCCTATGCTCTTGAAAAAATACGGTACTAATAAGGGTTGTTCATGCAGCAAGAAGAAGAGGATGAACACAATAAAGAAAAGGAGCAGACTGTGTACATTTAAGGTAAAAATGTGACTTTGGCCGATAGAAGTCAGACTGATGGGACAATAATGTAATTTATTTATAATGACTGGTGTAATCAGCTGTCACAAGTCAGAACTCGGTCTCCCCCTCTGGTAACCAGCGGGAGTGGTCCCCAGAGTCCTAGCCGTACTACAACTCCCAGGAACCCCCATTGCACACTTTCTGGATGCCACACACCTACTTCTCATTAGATTTGGACCTGATCTTCTGTTTACTGACCCTGTTTCTAACTCTGTTTGCCTGCAGCCTCCCCCGACTCACGCCTGGATCCTACCCCGTCTCTCCTCTGATTACCTTATGCCTGCTATTGACCCCAGCCTGCCTGACCCTGATTTAGCTTTGTGGACTTTTAGCTGAACTAATAAACCTCCTGCGATTGGATCCAGTCGTCTGCTTGTTCTTGTGACATCAGCCCTTTATCATCCAGAAGCACAAACATTGCATAGCATGTTTCAATAATCTTTGCCACTGGCACACCAAAGCATTTATATCAGTAGACACAATGACTTTGGTCATTAGTGCACAAAGTTGAGTCAGATTCCACCTGTCATTTAGATGTGCAAAAAAAAAAAATATAGATGTGATATCTTGTTTTACCTTTGACAAATTCTTATTTGTGTGCCTAATTGATGTATTTACATCTATTTCTCAGTTGCTTACATGTTCTTCCAGAAATGGCCGTTTTGCATACTTATCAGCATTACTCCCACAAAGAATAGAAGCATACTTTAAATAAAAAAACAAATTATTAAAAGATGAAACCTAGCTTGGAAATCAAGGAGATGTATTTGTGCAATATTTTTCAACCACACAAAACCAGACGGTCCGAGGTGTCTCTTTCAAACTTCACTTTTACACTGACCTTCACCTCCAAACCTACAGCAGTGTTGACCCAACCTGATCATAAAAGTAAAAGATAGATGGGTTAACACACTCTTAACTCACGTATGCTTTTATTTTCTTTCTAGGGTAAAGTGAGGCATTCTCTAAAGGTGTAAAGATCAATGACATCCAGCTCTGGAAGGGGACTGCGCTGTTTGTAGAATGTCTGATGGTTTTGTAGCTGCTGTAAATGGCTCACAATGACGATAAACTCGTTTTTTCTTTAACACAAATCTGAACACAATGGTGAAATGTACCATTTGATGTAAGAATATAAATATCCCAAAGAGGAATTCTGTAGAATAGAACGAGTCAGACAAAGTAACAAAGTGAAAAAGCATGTAAAGCCTTTGATGAGGAGAGTGATACAGTAAATCCATTGGGGTCTAGGATGACATGCATCTCCAGCTCTGATTCCTGCCATCAGGGTGTTTGCTGCTAACAGACTTTGATGCAGCAGACTGAAACAAACACAAACAGAAGCGCACAAAAACAGTAACAGCTTCAGACAGGCTGAAACGAATGACACTCACAGGACAAGTGCACATGCGTGCACAAAGACAAAAGTCAGGCCCGGATCATTTTGATCAGAGTGCACACACGCACACGTTTTCATGCACACACACGCAGTCACTCTGTAAGCGCTAACTCACTCAGACAGTCTGTTTAACAGCCTGCCTTCTCTCAGCCAGGGCTCATATCGCCCAAGCTGCTTGCTCACCTCTAAATGAGGGCTGTCAAGCAAAGCCATAGTGACGCCTGCCACCTCTAATTGGCACAGCATTAACAATCAAATCAGGCTAATTAGCCAGAGCAGTCAGAGAAGAATAATATTCTCAGAGTACTTGATTGTGGCACATGGCTACTATGTTGCCACCATTCTACTTAGCATATTCTAATTTCCTTGGGACAATAGGGGGAAATTAGAAACTAGAAGAGGAGAACTGATCTCAGACAATGATAGAAAGAGGAAGCAAGGTTTGCTGAAATAATTCTCAGCAATGGATGCTGTTGAATTTTTTTTTTTTTTTTTTGGTGTGTGTGTGGGGGGGGGGGGCAATTAGCCAATACAGTGGGATAACTTCTCGAAAGTTTTAATTCAACTAAAAAACTGACCAACAGCTGTTATGAGCTGCAGGTTCTGAGATGCTTCAGTTTTAATCCTAACATAGGTACTTTGATTTCAGTAAGTTTACCCTTATTAGAGTCCTTTAAAAATGTTTTCTCCTCGTGTTTCCAGCTTTCTCTTCATTTTTCCATAATTTGGACTTGTTAGTGATGGACAATATTTCATTTGAATGTTCTTCACTTGTTGCTCAAAAAATTAAAACGACCCACTCTGATATTCTGTTGATGATGGAGGACATCAGAAGCAGACAAAAAAATGCAAGTTTGCAGTTGTGATGTAGAAAATATGCTGAGCAGGCCACAAGCTCCCTGCTCTGCTCCATTCTGATGCATCCACTTGTAGACAAATAGTTCCATGTGCATCTTTGTTTTCTTTATCCGAGCTAGAATGTGGTCCAAAACTGTACGGCTGGACCACGGCTGGAATATTGCTCACTTTTTTGCTTTACTGTTAATGTTAGGTAGGATGGCGGGTCTGTAAGCAAGCAGGAGACCGTGTAAACATATGGGTGAGGGAAAGAGGAGGCGGGCTTACTTCCCGCCAACAACTGAGATGCAAATTTCAGATGAACTCCAGCTGCTCCTCAGAAACTATGCTTTTAGAAAGTCTCACAGGTTTTGGGCTAAAAAAATAAGGCATAATTAAAATCAAAAGACCAGTGGGAATACTTTTAGAATAGATTGAAAGGTGACTAGATTGGGACTTTAAAACCATTTTTCAAACATTAATAGTAACAACCACCAAACAAAATACTCTTACAAACATTTTAAGAAGGAACTCTTAAAATAGTAAATAAAGGGGTGAGGTCATAGTCAGTGAGAGTTATGTAGACCTTTATAGCCTCATCTTTTAGGTAATGTAACTGTATTTAGCTGGAAGTGAAAAGCTCCAGATCAGAGAACAAATGGATTTCTTAATATTTCAAAAGATGGTATGACAGTATATTGATTTTCTACTGGCTTGCCAAATGAGGAAATTATACCTGACCAAATTAACAAGCTATTGCATTTGTGGTAATGTTAGACTCAGAATGATCCTATCCTGATATTTTGCTTAAATTTGCAAATGTGTGTCAATCCAAGTCCACATTGGGTTTCCTAAGACTCTAAGATGTTCAAAGAAAAATCCATTAATTATGTTTTTACTGAACACAAACATATTTCTATATATTGCAACAGCAACCAGTTCCATGACTGTGGTTTGGGCGGCTGAGACACCCGCCTTTGACTGCCACCCAAACCACATTGCACCTGCCCCTTTTGAGCTATCCTACACGTAGTGGGCCCATGGGAGAGTGATCCTACATCGTTCCTTCAGGCTGGGCCCGACCGGGGCTCATGGAGAAAGCTCCAGGTGGCTCCAGGCTGGGGCCCAAATGACGCCAATCCGGGCGACGTACCTGGGTCCTTGTTTTTTCTTCTCATAAGGGGCTTCTGACTCGTCACCAATCTTCCAATGGTAGACCCTACCAGAGGCTTACGCCACAGACAGCTTAGCTCCTGGGATCACTCGAGCTCTTTGCAGATGATGTTGTCCTGTTGGCTTAATTGAGCCAGGACCTCCAGCATGCATTGGGCAGGTTTGCAGCCCAGTGTGAAGCGGCTAGAACAGGGGTGGCTAACCCTGGTCCTGAAGAGTCTCAACCCTGCCTGTTTTCCAGCTCTCCCTCACCAGCGTCCTGTTGATTAGATGACTTAAGTGATTCCGCATCCTGATTGACTGAACACACCTGATTTAGGTTATCAGCATCAAGCAGTTCAGGGAGACCTGGAAAACAGACAGGATTGAAGCTCTTGAGGACCAGGGTTGGCCACCCCTGGGCTAGGATGATGGTCAATGCCGCTAAATTGTTGTTGTCTAAATTGTTAAAATTCTTGACCGGAGAATGGTAAATGGTAAACGGCGTATACTTATATAGCGCTTTTATACCTTCCTCAAAGGGCCAAAGCGCTTTACAGTCACAGTCCCATTCACCTATTCACACACATATTCACATACTGATGGCGGCTCCGCTGCCAAACACTAGCGCTAAGCTTCCACCAGAGGCAAGGTGGGGTTCAGTGTCTTGTCCAAGGACACTCCAACACATTGAAACCCGTAATTTTCCGATCGGAGGTCGACCAGTATGCATTAGTCAACCAAGGCCTCCCAAAAAGAAAGGTAGTGAGAAGCTTGGTGACACTCGGAGTAGAAACTGTTCTCCTCCACATCGAGAGAAGCCAGTTGAGGTGGCTCGGGCATCTAGTCCGGATGCCTCCTGGATGCCTCCTTGGGGTGGTGTTCCGGGCATGTCCCACTGGGCGGAGACTCCAGAGAAGACCCAGAACACGCTGGAGTTACTACGTTTCTCGGCTGGCCTGGGAACATCTCGAGGTCCCTCCAGTGGAGCTGGAGGAATTAAGGGAAGTCTGGACATCTTTGATTTGACTGCTGCCCCTGCGACCCGGTCCTGGATGAGCGAAAGAAGATGGATGGATGGATGGATACCACAACATGCACTTTTCATTTAGTATTTGTTTTGCACCTTTCTGTCTTGTGCTGAAGTGTTGGTTGAAATTTTTTGAATGTATGCTAACCGGAAAATTGTATTAGTCAGTTTCAAACTACTTGATACCTCAGTGTTGAGTAAATATAACATTAGACACTTGCTCAACTGCAATTTGGATCTTGTTTAAATGTGGTTTTCATTTAAAACTTGTTGTTACATTTTAGATAAAATGAATTGAGATAGACATTAAAAGGTCATTTTTTTAATTTTTCTTCCACATACAGTCAAATGAATGACTTTGCAGTGCATTAGATGACAAAAAACAAAAGTCACTTCATATATAATTGAAATATTGGCCATATGAGAAATGACCACAGGCTAGGGTTGCTGCGGCAGTCGCGTTGCTGGACCAGTTATGTAGCCAAAATAAAAGTGAAGTCTGGGGGAGAATAGAATAATAAACAGCTGCAGGAAAAGAACGACATGAATGTACCAAATAAGAACAGAAAAACCAAAGAAGTTAATTTATTTTAATTTATTGGACAAAGAGATCAAAAGCAAAATGCAGGTGTACCTATTAGCAAAAGAAGTCAGGCGTAAAATACTGACAGGAAATAAAGACAAAAAGAAAGAAAAAAACTTAATTAAGAATTTTAACTAAACAAAGCAGGGATTTAAACCAGGAAAAAAAAAAACATTAAAAATGTCTACTGAACACAGATTTTTGCAAATGTAATTTCTTCGGCTGAAATACTGGTAGCAATTCATCAAGTTGATCATTCAAGAAAAGAAGCTGAGCTATTGTAACAAAGTAGCTTCACAGGTTGCAGGACCCTAACTTAACACCAGCCTCAATTGTTTGTTTTGTCTCTTTTCTTTCAGCCCAGTAGTAGTTTATAGTTTGAACTGACACATGCACACACCCAGGCAAACAAATCATTCCCATTTCATTTTTTCTTTAATTCTAAGGGTGCACATTTGGTTTTAAACAGAACCATCTAAGTTTCCCTCCACAAACAGCCAAACCAGAGCATTGTCCACATCAGCATGCATATCCACAGGAAACAGGAAGTGCCTTTACATGTCAGAGTTGTTTTTGGCTTTGTTTTCCTTTTTTATAATTGATTTTGTTACAAAATTATTTCTGTATTTCAATTATTACTATCTTTTTTGTTAAATATTTGTAATTTTGGAGTTATGTTTAAGAATCATCCAGGTTGCAAGGCAGGAATTTGTTTTAAGGACGTGTTTGGTTAATTGGCCTGTGGGAGGGGCTAAGCCTTTATGAGGGTGAACTGTCCCCAGTTGAGAGAGAGCAGTCTTGGTTGCAGTGGTGGCAACAGGCTCTCCCAAAATTAGTTGAACTCTTTCTTTGATTGTTGTTTTGGGATCAATAAAATCCTATTGTTTGAAATTTGGAGTCTGCTGGCTTGGTCATCTTGTTTTAGAGTGATTTACTTCTTCACTGCTAAGAAGAACCCCGTCACAGCTATGCCGTCATCTTCCAGGGCTCTTCATTTCTCACTGTTACTCAAGTCAACAATTAAGTCAGAGTTCCAGTTCATTCGCATCTTCAGCCTCAACCTTCATCACTGATTGAAGACACTATTATCTGTAGCTTAATTGCACTCAGTGTTTATTTTTCTGCATCTAAACAATCAGTGTTCGTCATCAATTGATGTGGCCATGTTGATGTTTCACCGGTTCTTGAGCTATTTAGCTAAGCAACAATGCGCCGAATGTCCCGGACAATGTCCTCTCAAGTTGTGTTATCAACGCCAGGCTTAAGGAAGACCTGGACAGATGTAAAGCAGTACACATGCTTTAGAGAGAACTTTTACATGAAATAAAAAAAAAATCATAAATGGAACAAAAATCTACAAACTTAAAAAAAAACAAAAACTCTTATAAATATCGAAAATACCAGCAAGTCTTAGATAAATAAAAATACTAAAGAAACAAAAGACATTACATTTAGTTCTAGATACAAATCTCCAGAGTAATTACTAAATGTGCTGTGGCCAGCAGATCCAGAGTCTTACAAATACAGCACAATATACTTTGCTGTAGTGAAGAAAATCAGCAGGGGACGCGAAAACACACTGGTGCCTTTGAAGAAATCTTCCAAAGTTTTAACTGAGCATGCCACTTGGAGTTAACATTTTAACAAGACTACATTATTTCTGTTAAATACACCTTTAAATTAAGGTGCATCTGAAATATCGTGAAATCATGTTATCAGCCAGGACACACAACAAATCTTTTAAAAGACGTCTTTTCCTTTATTAACTAATTCCAATGTTAATTCCATGACATTTTACAGTTTTTCCCAATTGTTAAAACACATTTTCTGAAACATTAGACCAGTTTAACTTAGCAACAAACTGTTGCTTGGTTAATTTGAATTTTGAAACAATTTTCAAAATATAAGCTAAATGTACAAAATACTTGACTTAACTGTCGTCAAAATTAATAAACACACAGCAAACTCAACACACTACGCAGCAAAATATTTGACACTGTTCACAATATGGTTAATGAATAATAGTAAAACCTCAACCCCCCCTCACAAAAAAGAAAAATGGACCAAAATAGTATTTAGGATTTTTTAAAATCTATTTTTATGGGTAATCCAGTTTAAAATTTATTGTGCTTCACCATTTTGTCTCTGTGCGGGTCAGACCAGAGGACTTCCTCCACATGAAGGCAATGTTCACCTCAACCACACAACAGGAAAAAAATGATGTTGTGTGCCTGATTCAGCTTTGACAAGAACTAATTGAAATGTCATCACAAACCATGTCCATGGCTTGCAACCGATTTTCTCGAGTGTACGGTTTTCTCTCGTAAACCTTCCAATACCAAGTGTAGAACATTATTTAATTGGGCTAAAGAATGTAGACCAAAGTGGAACAAAACTCATAGAAATTTTGGATTTGTTTTGAACCACTGTCTAATAAGCAAACTTCTGTGAAAACTGACATTGACCCAGAGAAAAACAAAATCTTCTGTCATTTTCTTGTTGAATGCCCAAATAAATGTTGCATGTATTGAGAGTTTGATCTTTTTATCCACTTCCCACTGGGTCATTTCATAAACCAACATATGGTCAGTAACTATGGCCTGGATCACTTCAGAAATTCTTGTCTTTTGTCTGGGTTTAGGTCTTGGTACAGGTTAAAGTCTAACTTGCTCTTTTATCCATCTTTGAAAAGCTGCTCAGTTGTTCTAAAACTGTCCGTATATATTCACTGCAGTTGTTTTGGAACAAGTGTCTTCAGTTTTGATCAATTGTGTGTTAATGATGACTGCTGTGTTGGAACAGAGTTTGACTTTTGCCTCGTTGTGTTAACTTTTTGCATCTTGTTTGTTGTGAATCCCAACTGTGTTTTAAAAGTGAGAATGTGTCCTGCGTTCTGGAAAGATTAGAATAGAGTTTTACAAATGATGCTTTAACTGCCAATTGTGCTTTAAGGTTTAGACCAGATATTGATGTTTTTGAGAAAACAATTAAAGCAGTTGATCGGCTGGTTTAGAGAATGGCACTCAGTGTTTGAGCAATATGGAAAAACTGTAATAGTGTTGACACTAAAAAAGCTTTTACATTACCCATCCATAAAAAAATAGACATAACATTACCCATGTCTGAGCTGCCTATGCTTAGAGTCTATAGCTAAAACATCTCTGCTAAATGAACAAGCACCAAATAGAACATCTACAGACAGGGAATTGTAACAACGTGTGAAATGTAGATACTTCTCAAGTCATCGTTAATAAATAAAAAGCAACTGAGTATTTCTTCCAACAAAACTTAAATTTGACTTTTTAAGCCTGTTACACCCTTATACCAGGTGTCTTAAGGTGCTAAAGGCAGATGCAGTTTTTAAACTGGTGGCTCATGTAATTCGGGATGGGTTCTGCTTTGTTTTGTTTTTGGCTTGTAAATGGTGAGCACTGATGCTTCAAAAGAAGCAATTAAGGAGCCATAATGTGCTTTTATTTGTTTCCCCTGATGAGCAAAATGGGAAAAAGTAAAAGAAAGAGAATAATAAAAAAGGAGTCAAACGTAACAAAGTATCTCACACAGATCTTGTCTAGAGCAAATAGGTAAGGATAAAATAAAATTAATGGAGTCTTTTGCAACTGAAGAGGCAGATGCTTCCTCTAAGGAAGTGAATAATTGTTTTCAGTTGATGACAAGCTTTCAAGAATACTAATGCAGCCCTGCAACTATTTACTTAGAAGTTTAATATTTTACTATACAAACTCTACTTAACAGATGTTTGATGGTGGTTTTGTTTCTGCTTTTGATAGTGTAATGATGATTAACATTGAACAGTGAAAACTCAAGGGAACTTTGATATGTGACTGTGGTAGTCGCAAATCGAACCACCAACCCTTCAATTGGGAGGCAATATTTGATCCACAGCTATCCAAAAAAGATACAAGATTTCAAGATTTGGCTCGGTTGGTTATTTGTAGAAAAATACAATTTTTTTCTAGTCCAGTCTTTTAAAGTAAATTAAATGTAGGACTAAAACAGTGAACCTCTAAAGATAGCCTTTGTTACAACTATGAGGCTCATTATAACTTTTACTGGCAACTTTTGTAAGAAAGAAAAGGAAAAACTGGGCAAACTAGTCAGTCATCTCAAAAAGCACACAAGTAAAAAGACCTACATGAAGTCAGTTTTCCCTCAACTACAAGGCAATCCTATGCCAGTTTGGTTCCAACTGTTGACAATTCAGTGTCTTGGTGGAGTTTCTTCCTTGAATCTAAGAGACTGTGGGATTTATTTCAAGGCTGGATCATACAAAAGGCTCAAAAAGGGGGACCCAGGGCCTCCCTGATTGCCACTCAGCATCAAGGGTTGGATCATAAAACACCAAACTCAAGCACAGCTGCAAAACAGGACTTAGTGGATTGTCCTCTGCAGGTTTGGCAATGATTGCTGGTCCAATCTGAAGGGTTAAAGGATTCCATGGTAGTTTTCTCAAGTGTGAGTCAAACAAAGCAGATTGGCAGATGGACAGGGGTGAGGTCTGCATCAGAGTTGTTCTGTGGTGAAAAAAGCTGAGCTGAAAGTTGTCTCAGTCTGTTGGCTCAGTGGGAGGTCTATTTTTGTTGAAAGCGATTTTGTCCTTCCATTGTTGAGTGATGCCAAAGATTGGCTTTGATTTGAGGTTTCTGATTGACATACATGTAAGCATCATTATCTTGGGTCTTTTAGGATTAAATTATTAAAAATAAAAGTCCCAGTAGTTACTTCACAAGAAAGAAATTTGCTTTCCATATTTACATTATCCCTAATTGCAGCAGTGGGCAGAACTGATTTTCTGTCTAAATTGATCAAGCCTTTTAGCTGTCTAGTGAACACCTGCAGATGCAGTAGAGGCTGAGTCAATTATGCCCTAAATTTCTGAGTTTTTAATACAAAATGTCAACATTTTGCATATTACGGTGACTTAATTTAAACCGTCATTTGTTCTTTTTGCATTTATCACAGTATTTGCTGAGTAGCCTTAGGAACAGGAACCATGCTGAAAAAAAAATGTTCACCAAGAAATTCTGTTTTGGAATATCAAATGTCCACAAATTATGGTTATAAATGCTGAAAGTAGCACAATAACAAATCATGAAAAACTCAAAACGTATCAACGGTTTTCAACGGTGGGTTATTACCCACTGATCTGTTCATTTACACACAACAGAATACACACAAACACTCATCTTATCCTCCATTCATCTGCTCACGCCTTACACTGACATACAAATTTGTTTACCATCATTACCAAAGCTGGCCTGTGCCTCTGTGTGCTTGTCGGTACAATTAGCAACAGGAGAGTAATCACAGCTCTTTACCTCACCCCACAAAGCTCTGAGCCTCAAAAACACCAAATGCAATTAACACTTCGCATACCCAATCAGTTAAAAATGAAAGGTATTGCAACTTGATGGGGCTGGTTAACCATATAGGGAGCTTTCTGCTGATAGCATGTTAGCACCGATGTAGGAACACTTTGGTTGTTTATTATTCTATGTGAAAATCCATTTAAAATACTAAAGGAATAAAATCAAATGATGATGTTTTTGCTGATTATTGTGCCTTTAGAGCCTTCTAAAGATGAAAAGCAACAAAGAAACAGAATAATACATATTGCATACAGTACATACTTTTGTTAGCTGGCAGGTGGTTGGAGTCGTCAAAACTTTTATTTTTCCCAATTTGCCATTAAACCCCCAGTCTATGGATGCACCACTTTACATGACAGTGTGACTGACACAGATCTTTTCAAATGCGACCCAGGCCACTTGGGAATGTGGTTCTGAATCCGATATGTATCCGATCTGTTGAAATGCGACCGCCGTCTGACCGGCCAGGCCACATAAATCCGACCAGTACGTCATCAATACGCTACAAACGTCGTAATTCTGCGCTGAAGTGGGCGGAAATGAGAACATAAACATCAATCATGGCAGAAGATGCTGAGACCAGTCAGTGAAAGGGAAGCAGGTCACCGATTGGATTCATATTTGGGGTGATCGCTCTATTCAGGCCAAACTCCAAGGCTCTTAGCACACCGGGCGGTTTTTGAAATAAAATATATAATAAATATTAATTAATTGATCCCACAATGGGGAAATTCTTCTCCGCATTTTGACCCATCCCCTGGGGGAGCGGTGAGCTGCAGCCTAACCGCACTCGGGAGGCAGTAACGTTAGGGGCCTTGCCTAAGGACCCTCACTGGGTGATGTTAATTGCCCCAGTACCATTGCTTATTCCTCTCCGGGAATCGAACCCTGGATTCCTGCATTGTAGCCTCTCACCTTACCAACCGAGCTACCCGGCCTGCTTGAAAACATTACCATCGAAATGGCAGAGTGTGGGTACAGACGATCCAACGCATTTCTGCACCAATATGGGCCGCCGCAGACATGTCTCTTCTCGTGACAGAGTTAATCGAAGGCGCTCAAAAACATAATCGAAGGTGGATCTGGTCATTCCAAAGTTACTGATAAATTCTGTATCAGTGAAGCTCCCACTGACTCCACACCCACCTGTTTCTCTGTATCCACTTGGCTAACACTGTTCCACAAAATGCCATGGCCAAAACCCCATGCTGTCCTCCTTTTTAATTTTCTTCTTAAAATGAGAAGATGTAATTGTGCTGCTCCTTTGTGAAAATAAATGTAATAATGCAAAAAGAGCTCTGTTGTTGACATCCATTGTTAACGTTAGCTACTTCTGCAAACAACGAGTGACGTCGCTCACTGTTGAGTACTCTTCTGCCCATGCGGGTCACTTCTGGGTCATTTCATGGTCACACAGGAGATCACAAAAGTTCGCATTTAATTGGATTGCAAAAAAATCAAATTTTTCCAAAAAATCGGAATTGAGCATTAAGCCCTGCAGTGTGAACGTAGCCAAAATCAATTTTTAGGCTTATTGATACAATGAGCAGATATGAAAAACAAGATACACTGAAGCTATTTACTGCATACCATGTTATTTTTCTGCATGCTCCCAGGGTAAAGGCAGGGTTAAAGTCCTAGTTCAATCATTTTTATTTATTTATTACAAAAGCCTTCCTAGTGGGTTTTTTATTATAATTATGCTGTTTTTAGGCAAAATAAAAAAAAAATAAAAAACGGTTGTTTTTCCTAAGACATAGTTTCTGCATAGTGGCAAGAGTTCATCAGAAATTCACCTCTAAGATGTAGGTTCAACTGTAAGCTTCCACTGACATACCATTACAGCCCCTTATAACCTCAAGTTAACATTAGCAGTGCAACAAAAATGGTGAGCAGTATTGGAGCTATCTAGTTGTAGAGTTTTTAATCAAACGAGAAGAGTTAAGACGTTCATGTATCTATTTGTCTGCAAGTGGATGTATTCGAATAAAGCGGAGCGGGGAGACTTTGGGCAGTCCCATTTCAGTTTCTGCGTCATAAAGAGAGCTTTTTCAAATGGCATTTTTTTCATCTGTTCCTGCCTGATTCATCGTGATTTCAGTAAAGGAATACTGGTACTCAGAAACTTGGTTGTAATCTAAAATGTTTTAAAACATGTCCTCAATCACAAGAAAAATTCTAGAAGAACACATCAAAAACACACATTTCATTGGAGTGGTTCTTGCAACATTCAAGCATGATTTCCATCTGCAGATCACTCCAGTGGTGAGGTGTTGAACAAGAAAAAGCTAGAATAGAGAAAAAAGGAAAGAAAAAGTTTTACCACATTATAGCAGAAGAAAGAGACACGGTTCAGGAAAATAATGAAGGCCTAGAAAAAGAACAGGAACTTAGAGAATGAAATGACATGAAAAAGGTGAGATGGAGGTGAAAATACAGGAGACAAACTGAGCTGGCATTGGCTCAGAAGTGATGGGCAGTTAATTAGCTGAAAAAAAGTAAAAATCTGAGATTAAATAAAGAAGAAAAAGAGGAGAAAAAAAGAACTTAAATGGTTTAGAGTAATGAGGCGTGAATGCAAGAGTAGTTCTTTAGAGTGCCTTACCTTAAAAAGGTAAGTGAATTATGTTCTAGCTATATGTTGCCAGTAAAGAAAAACTGTCATTTTCTTAGAAAATCTTTGCATTTAGACATTTAAAAAATCTGCCAGATTGATTGTAGCGACAGTCATTTGCTTTTACAACAAACAATCACCTGGAAATCAAACTCAACAAAACAGCTTCTAAAGAACAGTAGGAACTTTGGGATCTTGGTATATAAAGGGAGTGTGACAACACACACAAACACAAATGATGTCCCTCTAGAAGATAAAGAAAGGTTTTAAAATTAAAAACGTCTGGAACAAAAAAAATGACGAGTTCACTAAAAAAATGTTTAGAATCTGGACTTAAAGTTTTATCCACTGCCAAAGATTTTTTTTTTCATACCTCAGGTTGAAGAAGTAAGAAAACAGAATTCTATAAGCAAAAAGTTCCAAAAACTTTAGAAAATGTAACAAGAAAGGGTACTTCTGTTTAAAGAAAATCCTCTTAAACAAGCAGTCGAAAAATATTTATGACAAAAAATGGGATGAAGAAAAAAAATTATATCCTTTTTTTTTGTAATTGGGGAGAGTGTGGGACCTGCAGTGTAGTGTGTGAAGCATCAATAATCCTCCAGTGATTTAAGACCACATTGTAATGAATGCTTGTCACTGGGATTTGGTATCTGCAGCAAAGTGCAAAGAGAAAATGACATCAGAACTACTTAAGGCGGCAGCTCTCTGCTGATCCACGGACACATGGGTCGGTGATTTACGTAGTTCAGCTTGGGGCTGCATTTTGTAAGCGTCTTAGGCCATGCACAAGAATATCTTTGAATGCCAAATAAGATTGTTCAGTTCTTTGGGCCATCTGTGAAAAATGAAAGGGTCTTGGGGAACATGTTGCAAAGGACAGTATCTCACCAGACTTAAATAGCTTGCAGCAAACTGCCAACGGTTGCTGACATTTCTATCTGAAAATAAGCAAAGTAATTCCAAGTTTTTCTAAGATGTCTTCAATAAATAAATAAAAAACCCTTGTGTTATATTGCAGGTAAAAAATGACCCATTACCACATTTAATTATAAAAAATTAAAAAATAAAAAACCTTGACCCATCCTTTTCCAACTTGAAACTTAATGACTTTTGCTATAATTTTGGAATGTGAATTACATACACACACACCAGATCCACTCGAGGCTGCAGCTGGGTCGGTCAAAAGACAAAGGTTCCAGTTCTGCCCCTAAAAGTAAAACTGCAGGTTAAAAGCTGTGAGCTGCAGACGTGAGAAAATACATCTACAAAGCCCATTCTCAGATTAGCACATACATGTATGTCACCAGCTGGGAGTGTAGGAAGTTTCCATAGGTCAAGTTAAATGAGTAAAAATCTTTATTCTTCCATGGGTATTTTATTTTTGACGTGGCACCAACAAAGTCACAATCAAAAGAGAACTCACCACTAAAATTACAGGTGGTTTAAATACTAATTAAACATACCATCTGGAGGGAGGTTTACTTTTCCTCAAATCTACAACTGATATAAAAATGCAAAATTCTTAATTCTAAATTCCTTAAATTAATTCTAAAATCCAATTAATCTTTATTACTCTAATTTAAAACATCACGTACTAACATAAAACAACAAATATCTCCCAAATACAATGACTTCCCCCCTCAGGCCTCTGAATAGATTCTCCTGGAACCTTAAATATTGCTCTGTTCTTAAGGTGGGACCTCGGACCATCAGTCCCCTACCCCATCCCTGGTAGGGGGCACTGGGCCCTTGGCAACAGCGGCCGTGTTCCCTGGGTGCTGGTTTCCTGGGACCCGGCAGTCCTCTCTCCACGCAGGGGGAGGGATCCGTGAGCTTTCTGGGAAGGCCAAGAGCCGGGATCACATTACACCTGAGCCGGGGGGGGTGTCCGTGTCCCTGTGGTCCCTGGGCCTCGCTAAATTTCCAACTGTGGCCGAGCCTGGTCGGGCCATGTCTACAACACTTCTTGTGGACCCCCTCTTCCCCTGGGGGGTCCTCCTCCTGGGCAGGGGTGGCTGGCCCCTGCCTTGCTCCTTCCTGGACCAACCGCGGGCCGGGTGGGTGGCTGTCTGGAGCGTGGGGCGGGTCTCCCTTGGGGGGTCCTGGCTCGTACCTGGGGTTGGGGTGGGGAGGTGCCCAGAACTCCTGGGTGGTGATGGGGTGCTCGTCTGGGGCTGTGGGCACCCTTCTGGGAGTTTGCGTGATTGAATGAAATATTTCACTCTAGTTGGTTTGAAGGCATAAGTATGCGTGTGGGAACGATATTTGTAATGTGTACGTGTTGACATGTGGACATTTTTGGAGCCAACAGGTATGTTTATAACAATTGAGTGCGTGTGTGGACAGGCGTAGTGTGGTATTTAGTTTTTTTTTTACAAAGATAAAGCAACAGATTATTGTTTTGTTGTGTTATTAGTAAAGTACTTTACAATTTACTTCATAGAAGTTTAACAAAAAAATCTGTTGGCAAAGAAATTCCAGATTGTTCCGTTTTTTGTTTTCTTTGTTCATTTCAATATAATTACTTAAGAAGTAATTTATGGCTTTGGTAGGGGGGTTTATTCTTGATCTGTATAGAGGGAAAAAAGATTCCAAAAGGATTCAGGTTTAGTAAATGCAAAGAATCAATAACAAAAAATCTGAACTTTTTTGTAACTGTTAGCCAAGTAATGAATACTACAATTGTAAAAGAATTTTTTTCTGCGAATCTAAGGCCGCATTTACACTGCAGGTCTTGAAGCCCAACTCCGATTTTCTGACTATATCCGATTTTTTTGATGACCCGCTTACATCATCTTTTAAAAGTGACCCGTATCCGATTTGTGCATTTACACTATAGAATGCTGAAACTATCAAATGTAGACGTTCTGAGGACTACGTAACGTAGCAGCATTTCCGCCTTCCACAGACCTGAGCACTGATCGCACGGATTTAACAAATTGTGAGCGATCAGGCCCTTAATAATAATCATAACAGTAATAAAAGCACATTTAGAAGATGTGTGTTGGTCCAAACGGCAAACGTTTAACATTGCGGAAACCCTCCCCTTTTTGTTGTGTTTTCTTGTGTGTGACTGCGGTTGTCATGGAGGCAACACAGCAACGGAAGGAGGCGTGGCCTTGGGCGCTCCTGGATGAGGCAGGGGAAGGGCTGCTCGGCCGGCTTATGTGCTCTCTCTGAGTTTGAATGAGGAAGTGTTTGTAGACGTTGAGTTGGACTAACAGTTTGATCTAAGCAAAGAAATAAATGGCTTCTAGCTTGTTCCAGAGCAACGGTGTCCCGCTTGATTAGTTACCGTTTGCGTCCTGACCGGGACCAGATCGGAAATGTCCGACTACGGTCTGAAGCCTGAGGCTGGAAGGTAACACGCTGATGGGGGCTCCAGCTGTCCTCCAACAGCAAAATCAGCACAAAAGCACCTTAATAAGTAATGTGATCTCGGCTGGTGGTGTCCTAAGTTGACGTCACTGACGAACGACTCGCATTTACTGGGGAATATCCGATTTGTCTGCTTACATGGCACACGCAAATGCACGTATCCGATTCGTATCAGATTTATTTCCACATATGAGAGAGGCCTGAATCCGATCTGAGAAAATCGGAATTCATGCTCTTTTGTCCTGCTTACACGGTCACCAGTCATATCCGATCTGTGCTGCATGAAAGGAAAAAAATCGGGATTTTGTCACTTGAAGCATGCAGTGTAAATGGGGCAAAGTCAGTATCTGATGCAACATAAATGTTTAGGCTGAAAGTGATTTAACTTTTGTGTGGACTAATATACTGATCAAGCTAATGTTTCCAGATCCTGCAAAATTACAGTAATGTAGTTTAAATATGATTACTTGTAAAGATTGCTTCAGTTGCATCTCTTAAAAATTATAAGCAAAGTCATTGACCATAAACAGCTCATCACTATTAATAAATTACTCAAACGTTTATATCAAACTACAGTCATGCAGCCTCTGTAAACACGCTCAGCCATGAAACAGCAGCTTGGGCAGCTCATATACAAAGGAATTGCTCAGTCAACACACCATGTCACGCTGGTTCTTCATCTTTTCATGCTCTAAAAGCATCACTGTGGCTCCTGCTGTGCAGACACAAAACCTCATCCAAACCCTTTTGCTTTCAATACAGTCTATCTGATGTTTTCTATTTTCATAGAAATGCAAGCTGTGAACAGCCAAAACATCAACACACAAACACACTGTCCACGCTCTGCCTTCAACTCTGCTCTCTAATCACATCTCCAAAGTAAAGAGGCTGGAACTCAAGGTGCAATAATCTGCAGCAGGTGTCTGATGAATGCTGCAGTCTGTTCCCGCATTAGGAGGGTGAGGATCTGAATATGGAGCCTTTGAAGGGTATTACTAAGCTAGCAAAACATTTCATTCTGGGTGTTTCTGAGGAGTTTAATAGTTAATGGGGCCAGATTGTTTTTATCTATGTGGATTTTGCTTTTAGCTTCTGCAGAATAATAATAAAAATCTGTTTAGATTTGAATTTAAATTTACACAAAAATTAGTAGCTATCATTTTCATGAGACAAATTAAAAAAAAAAATACTAAAAGAATTCCTTTCCTATGCCACAGTAAACACTTGCATGGCTAGTCTGCAGCTCACCGCTCCCCCAGGGGATGGGTCAAAATGCGGAGAAGAATTTCCCCATTGTGGGATAAATAAAGTATCAATTAATATTATTATTATTATTATTTGCATAATGCTTAAAGCTTCTTAACATCAAGGTTACAAGACTAATCAGTATTGGAGTGTTTAGTATGTTATAAAAGAAGACAATTGAAACAAAGGGAATATAAAAGTGTTGAGAAGAAAGACTGCAGCACTGGGACAGTTATAATTGTCTGTATAATGTGGTGAGTAGGGGCATAAACAATTGGGTATGCAAATGATTTCTGTTTTAAACCACCAAAAATTGCACATTAACTACTTGAAAAAGCTAAAAATGTTGTAATTTGCATGCCACAAAGGAAATTTTTTACTAATTTTTACATTTCTTAATAAATTACTTATGTGTAAGTGATTTTAATATGCATGTGGCAAGAGTCTGGGACAAAGCCATTCATTATTAACCGTGCATGTTGTGCATGACAATATGGAAAAATCAAACATTTCATTTGTTAGTTACAGTTGCCCTATTTTATTTAAAATTCCACTTGAATCTACTGTAATTAGAAAAATTGTGGAAATGTAAAGATGATGTATTAAAGAAACCACTTATCTACATTATGGATAAAAAAAAAAAAAAAATTTAGGAAAATGTTTTAGTTTAAATCTTCTCCTTTAGCATGAAATGACGATTCTAATCGTATTTCGGGCAGATAACTCGTAGCAGTGTTTACAGCTTACCCTAGGGCGGTTCAGTCAATTAACGCACCTGCTCAGCGTCCTATTTAATTGCCCTCGGGGGGGTTGCCCTCCAATCTGGGTTCCACGTTGTCTATACTGTATGGTCCTCCACCCTTCCGGATTTATTTTTCTTCTATGGATCGGATGGTTCATTGCTGCTTGTCTCTCCCCATTATGTCATCTTTGGCTTTTGTGCAGCGTGCTGTTTATTCATTGTTTGGTTTGAATATGATTTGTCAATGATTGGGCCACCTGACATTTGCTGTGGCTTTGGTCCTATGGTCATCCGTTCCTCTTGTGTTCTTGTTCTGGGTGGTTCCGTCCTGGGCCCCGTGTTCCTGTTCTGGATTTCGTGTTTTGCGTTTGATCTTTCCCTCTCTATGCTTGGAGTAGTTATGTTATGATGCCTGTCGTGTCTTCAGGCTCCCTCCACTTGTTCTTCTGAGGCTGTGCCTTCTGGTTTGGGGGAAAGGATTTAAGAGTGGTTTGTGTTTGTCCGGCCGCCAGAATCTACAGCTCTGATGATTTATAAGGTGTCGTCCGGTTATTTCATCCTTGGAGATTATATTAAGGCTGTTTCAATAGTGAATGATAGTATTGTCATTGGTTGACTTGGTTAATGTTTAAATACCACCTTGAGCAATTTCTACCCTGACCGTAGGAAATATATCACTTGCGCTCTCAAGCTTAGTTCAAGAGTTAAATCTTGTGTCCACAATTCAGTCTTCTATCTGCCTTGCTTAAGCAGATGACAGTCTGCTAGATGCTTCCCCATTTGGTGGCTTGCTATACTCCGCCTCTAAATGCTTAAGGTTCAGTCTAGCAAAAATACTATCAAAACCTATGATCCCTCATGGCTCTCAAGTTCTCTTTTTCAGTATCCAGACGCCCTTGGCTAATTGCAATTTCAGTAGTCTGTACATTTGTTGTCCACCAATTTGAGAACCACTAATATCAAGTACAAAGCTTCAAATCCAGCCGGGCTGCAATCCTTTGCTACGTGGGATGTTGAACTTCCTCATCTACAAATCTCCTTGGCTACTCTTCCCATCACCTACTCCTCGATGGCCTCCTGAAGGTGCGTCCCTCTGAAACTGTCAAAGGTTACTTTTCTTATCTTTGGAATATATAAAATTGGTGTTAAGATTTTGTGCAGGTTATATATTTCACTATCATTTCACTGTTGGAATTTGTAATTATGGTGGTTTCTAGGGTGCGATAGATCCAAAATGGGTCTTACCTTAACTATCTACTAAATTTCACTTTCTCAGATTTGTTATTTAAAAGCACTGTTATTTCATTTATCTCAAGTATTTTGAAACTGATCAGTTTCTGGGTTATTTATATATTCTTGTCAAGACTAATACTGCTTTGTTTTATCTATGCACCACATCCTGAGCCTGCAAACCCCTACGCCCCGATCAGCTTCTCCGTTTCCAGGAAGTGATGTCACCCCTGCATTCCTTGATCTGGTCTTGCAACGATGACTGCTCGACGCACCTATTGCTGCACTGAAAGTGCTGGGGCGGTGGACCTCCTCTGCATTCCAATGACACTTCTGACTGTATTAATCAATCAATGTCAACAGCAGAATGAATGTAAATTCTTCGATTATGGATGTTAAAAGAAATTATAGCCAGGTGGAAGCCTCAAAATTTAGGATGTTCTAAGTTGTATAATAGTATGCGCTGGAGCTCGAATTTGGTTCTTAAGCTCATTTGTTGTAGTATGCCAATGATGCATAGTAATTATGGGCGTTGAACTCGTCTTAATATTTGGATGGGATCTCAATTAAATGATGTTCCTTGAGCGCTTATAATTGGTATGCCAGATGGAGAAAATTATGGCTTTAAGCTCATTCGTTGTGCTGTCGTTGGGAACTTCGAAATAATGGATGTAATTAAGCTCGTGTATTTATAGTTGCCACATGGAAGAAGTTATGGCCATCAAGCTTATTCTTATTTTAATAGAAGTTCGTATAATGGCTGTTCAGCATGTCATAATACGCCTTCGGAAGTTAGTGTATCATACGGGTTGTTTGGCGGTTTAAATTAGTTCTGCACAGTTTTTTTTTTTTTGGGAAGTGAGTTACGTTCTAAGATCAGGTATGAGTAATTTTATGTTGGCTCCTCTTTTATTTCTTTCCCTCTCTCTTTCAGATAGTATGTTCCTCTAGTGGTTTCCACGAACGGGAGCGACCCTACGGTCAATGGTGCCGGGTCACACATAGCAGATCCACTAGATAGCATGTTCCCTTCGTGGCGCTGTACTCGAACAGGGGCGGCCCAAACGGTCAATGGTGCCGGGTCACACATAGCAGTCATACTGGGAAATGAAATGGAAATGGAATGCTGCCGAAAACACACCCCATTTTATTACACACTGATTATACATACACATTTTTCTTCTTCTGGATAATTAAGTGTTGGGGGTTTTTGTTACCCGAAAGTTTTATGGAAATCTCTCATGGAATTGAACGGAGCCTTATGCCAAACCAAAAGATGTGAATGCCAACTAAAGTATGTGGAAAATGTCAAATAAATATTTCTTACTGCAAGAGTTGTCTGACTGAAATGACGATTCTAATCGTATTTCGGGCGATAACTCGTAGCAGTGTTTACAGCTTACCCTAGGGCGGTTCAGTCAATTAACTCACCTGCTCAGCGTCCTATTTAAGCCCAGGTGCGCAGGCGTTCATTCTCTTTCTTACCTTCAGCGCTCATTCTTCGCCCCACCCTCCTCCCCGGCTTCCACCTGTGGGCTCCGTAAGGGGGGGTTTTTGTTACCCGAAAGTTTTATGGAAATCTCTCATGGAATTGAACGGAGCCTTATGCCAAACCAAAAGATGTGAATGCCAACTAAAGTATGTGGAAAATGTCAAATAAATATTTCTTACTGCAAGAGTTGTCTGACTGAAATAAATGAATGCCTATTAAATTACATTTCTCTCCTCACAAACAGCAACACATTGCACAAAAAAGAGGAGGGAAAATGGAATTCATGGGAAACATTTAGCATTTTTCTTGGAGGAAAAACTGCCATGGTGATTACACAGAAGAGCCTCGGCACCTGACCTCCATTATCTTCCATTATGAGTCTGTGTGCTCCAGCTGGGCCAGGCATGCAGGACTTTGCAGGAAAGGATCTACCGTATCAGGTTTTTGTCAAACAAATGGACCGTATGTTCCATGAGATACAGCAGAACACAATTTTATATTCCATCTATTTAAGACTTTTTTTTTTTCAATAAAATAAAAAATATTAGGCCTCCATTCAGTGTTTACCATACTGGTATTTATCTCGGTAGTCACTTGTTAGTTTTCTTCTCATCAAAATCCTTCTGCTTAATGTGTCACATTGACAATGTCCTGCTCTTATTGCTCCACCTAAGTCTTTTTGAGTGAATAATATTTCCTGTTTTCATTGCAGTTTTTGCTGGATATATATCTTAATGGCATACCTTTACATCAATTTGTTATGTTTGACATTTATGAAAATAACATGTCAAACAGGCATATTAGGTAATATATTTCATTCTTTTCTGTGGTTTATTTCAGTCTTTCTCCATGACAATTTTGCATGAACTCATTAAAATTTCTCTTCATGTTGATACTTTTTAATCTGGTTACATGTCTGAATAAAGCCATTGCAGCACAAGTCTCTCACATATATTTTATTCATCTTGACGCAGTCTCATCAAAAATTAAGTTGCAGTACAGCTGGTCAGATTTTTAAGTTGCTATTATTTTGGCACATAAAAGATTTCATGGCCAACTTGGAGACTTCTTGTAAGAAGAAAACATCAAGTTTAACAGTTTGGCAGGTAAAAATAGGTATGATCTGCTCACATCTTTATTTATCCTTTGCTTTATTTCCCAAAGTTCAGTGCCTGCATGTTCACCTTCAAAGCTTCAACCCTGTTCAATGTGACCTTATGTAGGTTGTGTATGCATGCATGTACACATCCATCAGGTCTGGTTGCCTTCAAGTACTCTTAGAAATAGAACTACACCCCTGACCTCAGGCAACTACTGGGTCAACACTTAGCAGCTCAGACTTAAACAAGGCGGTAAAGTGAAATTCAAGGTGCAGCTACAAGTTTTTTTATCTTTAGATCAGTTTTTTTTTTTTCAACAAAGTGTGCCATGAGAAATTGTCAGGTCTGCCATGGCTCAAAACTGTACAGCTGGATAGCTCCAATAATGGTCACCATTTTTGTTGCACCGGTAATGTCAGGTTAGGGGTGTGGGGGGGTGTAAGGTAGCGGGAAAGAATGTAAACAAAGTGATGATGTGATATCAGCGGAGTCTTACATCCAACAGTCTCTCCCAGAAAGAATTTCTGATGAACTTCTGCTTCTCTGCAAAGAAAAATGTCTTACAAAACGTTTGATTTTGGCTAAAAACTGCATAATCATAATTAAAAGTCTACTGGGGATGTTTTTATAAGAGTTTAAAATAAGATTGAAGTGGGACTTTAAGGTACAGTTTGTCAAGAGACATATTATACACTATAAATGAATAGTAGTTTCTAAACCCAAAAGCCCAAACCCAATAGTATTCATCTGCTGGTTAGCAGATTTTCAGACTTTTTTCACCAGTCTCTAATCTCCATGTTAATCAGCAACACTTAACGTGCCAATTTTATCTTTGGCAGAAAAACTAACACTAAAACTAAAAAAATGACTTCATGCCAAGATATTGAATGATCCTAACAGCTAAAAAGTATTTATGATGATCAGAATATGATAAATGTGTGTTTTTTGTATATATTTGAGTTCTTGATTAGACTTCAGCCAAGATCCCAAAAATAAACCATCCTTAATACTGTTCAGTTTGATGTAGTCAAAAATGCTGTACAAGAAGAAGAGTTTTTGTTGTATTTAACTCTACAGGCCAGCAAAGGCATTTGACATGAGAACCCGGTAATCAAACTTTAAGGATTGACTCACCCATACGTGAAAGGATAAAACCTTTTGTCCTCATACAGCAGGACATGGGGGGCAATAAAAATCTATTCATAAAATTCCTTGACAGCATCTGCAGAGGTTAAATCTCATTTGTCTGTTCATCCTGTTATCTCTCAGACAGTCCTAGGAGCTGCACTGAGCTGCGTGTTGTGAGGCATGGAAAGCTCTGCAGAGGTGAGACATAACAGAGATTAAGATTAAAATCACACTTCATCCCTCTGAGATAGAAAAAAGATCATGGAAATTGTGCTACGATGTTTGCATTCATGCTGCATGCATTTGGGAAAAAAAATCTAAAATTAGCATGTTGTAGTTGACTGAATGTTGGCAGCTCAACAGGACAACAGTTAAAATAGACAGGTTTCAGCAAATATGAACTAATCAAAGTAGAAAACAATTGTTAGGCATTAGTGCAAGGAGTTGTTTGCAATAAAAGTAATTGTGAATGATCCTCACAGGAATGAATGTCATGGTATTTTACAAAAGAAATGTATCTCCAGTGCAATGTAAGTGGCAGAATTATAAATGACTACCAACATAACTGGTTTAAATAATTGAAAAGGTGGCAGACCATTTCTGTGCAACTCTTTTTATTCTCCAAATCTAA
Source organism: Oryzias curvinotus (assembly GCA_023969325.1). Taxonomy (NCBI): domain Eukaryota; kingdom Metazoa; phylum Chordata; class Actinopteri; order Beloniformes; family Adrianichthyidae; genus Oryzias; species Oryzias curvinotus. The sequence continues at coordinate 27,782,026 of CM043719.1, forward strand.
ACTTCATAAAAGTGTATTATTATGCATGTTGTTCATTTTTTTTTGCATATCCCATCAGGGGTCTGACAAATAAACTAGTTTACAGAAGCTTACAGATATTCTCCAATTAGTAGCACTTCCCTCTGCATCATTTTTTCATTGCTCTAAAAACAGAAGATGAATGAATGAATGAATGAATGAATGAATGAATGAATGAAAGAATGAATGAATGAATGAAAAGCAAGCGTGTAGTTGGAATTACTTTTATATGGTTAAAAAAAGAGATTCCAGTTCAAATGACATTTTTAGAGAAAGAATCCCTTTAGTTACAGATTAGAGATAAATAACCTGTGAGAATCTAAACGCTTCTCTCTGTTTAATCCATACAGGAAGTGCATTGAGTCTACAAAGTAAGTTAAGCACAAATGTAGATCATTATCTAACTTTCCATTGAGCTGTGTCACAATCTTATTTAAACAAATGGATTTCACTGAAGCTTGAGCTTTGTTTCAGTTTACCTGTCAGGTTTCAAACTCTGTAGAGCCTGCATTTAAGCAGCCATTTTTACTGTAGAATAGAATTATGCTAAGTTTATGAATTCCAACTAAAGGTCAGAACTAATAAAGTTAACAGAAAACATTTTAATGATCATCAGAAAGGTTTCTCTGGTAAAAAATGTAAAGTGGAAATAGGAAATGTCAACAAGTCAAATTATTTGTACCCCAGGAAACTTTGACTTAAAGTTACTCTTATTAAAATAGCAAGTGTATCATTGATTGGAGGCATTCCTTGGAAGATAATAAGACAATGTTAAAAACGCTTCAAAGTGACATGTCCAACATTTAATTTAATTTAATTTCAAGCTAAACTGCAGTTCTTGCATTCTACTCTTTTCTTAATCACTATCTGATATAATAAACATACATCTGGGGCGGCCGTGGTGCAGCGGTAAGGCGGTCGACCCATGATCGTAATATTGCAGGTTCGATTCCCACCCATGTGTCGAAGTGTCCTTGGGCAAGACACTGAACCCCACCTTGCTTCTGATGGGAGGTTGGCGCCAGTGTTCGGCACCGGAGCCGCCACCAGTGTGTGAATGTGTGTGTGCATGGGTGAATGGGACTTTGACTGTAAAGTGCTTTTGGCCTTCAACAGAGGGTAGAAAGCACTATATAAGTATACGCCATTTACCATCTAATCACATTTTCCAAGCACTCTGGGATAATATAAATGAGTAAAAATGGTTTTCGGTTTTCCATGTATGTTACATTGACATAGCTGAACACCTTCTCAGGACTGGGGTACAGACAAGTATTCGAAAAGGAGAGCTGTTCAAGAATGAACACACAATACCACAATATACTATACTTGTCACCTGCTCATTTGTGAATGCACCTCCATAAATGTACGTCCTAGGCACTTTGACCTTGGGAGTTGGGTCATCCAGATCCACTACACAGTGCACTGAACCTTTTTCCTTCAATGATTTGTGATCTTCACTGGTGTCCATGGATTACATGAAATCCTCTCCATCTTTATCCACCTTTGTCATGGTAGGGGGAACATGTCAATGGTCATCTTGACCCCATAGGATAGCACAAGGGTTACATTGTGAGCTTTGGATGACCTTTCTTCCACCATAGTAATGCCAACTAACAAAACCAGGGGACCGTTGGGGGGGGCTGGAGGTGCTGATTTTTGCCAACTTATCTTTTTGAAGGTTACTGAAAAGTTTCTGTTCAAAAAGTTAGGGTAAACCTCAGGCTCAGCTTCTAAGTCGCTTTGACCCATCCATTCCTTCTTTCCTGATGGGAAATCTAAACAACAAGATGAACAAATTGATGGGACTCATTAAGAATCAATGATGGTACAGGTAAAGCGGTCTGCTCATCTTCACATAGACGTAGCTGAGCAGTCGCAGGCCAGATGCTAACATGGAACTTGTCAAATGCCAACTTTAGCAACATGAAACCCAACCAGGACTCTGTTACAAGACCAAAGATGGAGGAGCTGTTATTTTTCACACCTACATCAAGTGGTGCAATCCTGGTTCATTTGACCGTTTAATCTGTGATGTGCTTTAGCAACCTGAACTGTTATAAGCAGTATCAGACCATATTGTCAAGATGCATTCTCTAATGCTTATTTATTGTATTTTTATCTTTTCAAATATTATGTTTTTGCTGTTTTTATGCTTGCATTGCATTGTCTTTCTAATGTGATGTTTTTTTAAGGGAAAGAATTTGCAATCAGTCCAGGGACAGCAGTAGAAAAATAGCTTTGTAGCTAACTCTGGTGAATTGGCAGCAATCCTTTTTAATGTGCACTGCTCCTATCAAATAAATGAAAAAATAAGTAATAATATATCCCAAAACACAAGCTTTCAGACCTCATCACTGTATTGTTTTCAACCCAGCACTGACATTACATACAATAATCTACAACATCCCAGCATCCCTACAAACCCGACACCCTGGGGCATTTATTGTCCTGAAGACTTTAATAATGTAATCATGGACTCCACTCATGCTGCTTCCCACCAATTAGTAGTCAATGGACCTGGTACTGCATGGTACAATGGGGGGGACATACTCTGTTACAACTAGAAACCCACTCATCAGATCTGATCACAACTCAATACATCTTCTACGGCCTCTATACATGCCTTTTGTTAAACGGCAAAGTGGAACAACAGTAGTTAAGGCAGCAGTCTGCTGGAGGAGGAGATGCTCTCACAGACTGTTCTGCTTTGACAGACTGGGGAAATACTATTTAAACCTTTGTATGGACACAGTGGTTCTTGTCGGGGCTTTTAAGTTCTTTGCTAACAACCAAACCTGGATTTCCAAGTCAAGTATTGGCTGTTCTGAACAAGAAAAAGAGTAATCAGAAGCAGGGACCTTGTTGTGATTAGAAAGGTGCAGAGAGAACTGAAAATCTGCCTCAAGAATCCTAAAGAGGAATAAAGCAGAAAGCTGGAGAGGAAACTTGAGGAGAATAATATGCTTGATGTGTGGAATTAAATGAAAACCATAGCTAGCTGCACCAGGAGAGTGAAGGATGTTAGAGGAGTGAACTGAATACAGTTTTTAACTGATTCCTACTCCCTGCACCTCCTCCCTCACCTTTGTCTTTCTCCCTTGCTCCTGGACTTTCTACTTCCATCTCTGCTCCCATCACTCCACCCACTTCAATCACAACTGACCATGTGAGGCATATTGGAAGAAAAATACACACAGCTGATCCAGATCAGGGATCCCTTAGCTATGTAAGAGCTGTGCAGCGTTACAGAGTGACCTTCTGCAGTCAATTCATAACCCAAGTCTTGATCTGGAAAAGTCCCTTCACCATGGAAATCATCTTGTATGGCTCCTATACCTAAAAAGGTACAGATGAGGTGAGTTTAATGATTTCAGGCTGATGGTCCTCATTTCCAATGCAACAAAACGCTGGAGGGACTGGTTCTATGGCTCATGCAGCCACAGGTGGAGACTCCTTCCAATTGGAGTATCAGGCAAACATGGCTACCCTACCTCCTCCACCATGCCCTCCTCCATCTGAATGTGGTGGGCTGCGCAATGAAGACCATTTCTTTTTACTTACTTTGCTTCCATACAACCCCACCAACACCAGGAGAAGTTGACCCCCATTGCTGTGGATTATCTGCCGGTAAAGTGGTGGATGGCAGATTACAAACCTGTTTATTTTAAGTTAAGGAGTTGTGCATCTTCTATGATCACCAGCACCACTGATCAAATGAGCTCCATCTAAACATTTTCACCACTAAGGAAGTGGTGTTGGACCTCGTTTAACCACCTATCTCCTCCCAGCCTTTGACCACAAGACAGAGGGGAGGTGGAAGTGGTCACCTGGATACTGAGCAGGACTGGTCTCTGGTCTGACTGGTCTATGTTTACAGTAAAAGGCAGTGCAGGACGGACTTCTTGAGAAGACTGGCGTCAACATCTATGTCTAGCTCCTGGACATATTCTGTAAGTTCATCAATCCAGTGTCCTTTTCTGTAAAGTAGCATGGGAAGAAAATGTGATGAAAAGGGACACAAAAGAGTGAGTAGACTGATAAAGAAAGCAGAGCCGGTGGTTAGATGGAGTCAGGACTCTGGAGAGAGAGGTGCAGAATATAACCATGTCCAGGTACAGAGCAGTAGCAACCAATATCAGCTGCCGACTGCACCCATTATCCAACCAAAGAAGCTCTCTTAGTGACGTCAGGCGAGCCTTCAAATCTCATTTGTTCCTGATTCTATCAGGCTCTTCAACACTGCAGGAGAGGAAGATGGAGGGTCTCACTGAACTTAACTTTCTCTACTCATGTATTTTTTCAACCACTTTTTTTAACTGAGTGGTTTTAATTATTTATTTATAGTGTGTCTACATTTAAGAGGAAATAGAAAAAACACCCCCAAGTCTCACTACCGGTCCCCAATGACTTAACAATTTGTACCATGAGTCTTTGTCACAGCACTCTGTTTACATTCCCTAGATAAGCCCTTGAAGAGAGCACCATGGGAAGGTTTTGTCAAAATTCTGACAGAGAATGAGGGAAGAACTGTAGAGAAATGCAGACAGAAAACCAAAAGGATGCTCTTTAAAGGACTTATTGAAAGATGAAATCAGTAAATACCATAGGAAGGACAAAAACGTAATTTGTAATCTTAAAAAACGTAATATTTGGATGACAATTATTGTGTACTGAGAAAATTCTTTGGAGGCAGATAATTTTACTATAGAAATTTAGAAGTGTAGAAGTAGAAGTGTTTAATGTTATTTAAAAAACATTTGTAACTAAAGGAAAGTTCTGAATTTTAAGCCAAAGGTGATGGTAAATATCAATAGGTGTTAAAAACTGGACTCAAAAGCAAAGTCAGGAGACTAGAGAAGATTGAAGCAAAAGTTCAAGAAACAGATTTTCTTATTTTGTACAAACCAAATATTTTTGGAAGCAGGCAAATAAATTCAAAGTTTTCCAAACTCCTTAAGGTCTACAGGATCAAAGCCTTTAAAGGATTCCCAAACTATGAAGAAAAACAAATTACTCAATCGGAATTATAAAAGAAATGTCAATCCGAATGTTACCAAGCCGATAGCTCATCATGGCTTCTGAATCAGTGGGCTGATGAGGTGATTACATTCTGACAGAACTCACAGTGCACACAAATAAACAGCAAGAAAGCACGGATAAGGGAGAAAAAGGAAAACCCTGTGTAAAAAGGACTTTTTTATTTCTTTGCTTGCTTTTATTCAACTTTTTTATTTGCTTTGTGGTCTGCATGCACTCTCTTTAGAAGGGTATTGGCATTTTGTTGACTTACAGTATATAGCTGTGTCAGGCATCTTCTTTGGTATTCTTTATTTCTGTCGGGAAACTGTGAGAGCCATGACGGGAAAAAGAATAGCTTTTCAAATAAGAGGTGGATTCCAAACCCTCCACCTTCTCCATTTTCAGTTTGTTTATGGTGTGTATTGTGTTTGCCCTCAGAAATTATCAATATTCAACTGAGCGTATTTCTGTCTCCACTCCATTCCTGCCTCTGGCTTTAGCAAAAGCCTGAAGCATGATTGATATTTCTGCAGCATGTTAATGACAATTTTTTCACCCTTAATTTTAAATGGGATGCAGGAAATCGTTTAAAATATCCTCAATATGTAGAGAACTGATACATATCCATTTAGATTTCTGAGGGTTAGATTAATGCTTTGTTACCTGCACTTTCTGCTCCCCTGATCAGCAGCTGAATGATGAGGTAACTATAAAACTGTAAAAATACAGAAATGAGGTCCAGAATCCAATGGACGGATGAATACAGAAAGCAAAAATATGATTCCATTTCATGTTTTTTGTAATAACGTTTTTTACATGTCTACATGTGGGTGGTACAGTTGAATGATCTGGCTTCTCTGAAAACTTTCTGTAGAAACAGAATAAAAAAAGTCTTTTGATGTGCTTAAACCTCATCTGTGTGAATAAATAATTAAAAAGCGGAATGATTTGACTTTATTCTTAAACTGACAACTATCTGTTTTGAATTTAGTTTGTCCTTTTTAAAGAAAATTGACAAAAGTTGCCATAGTAACAGTAGTACATTTTGATCCTATTAATGTACTATATCTTAAATAGATGATTCTTTTACACTTTGAAGATACATTACCTGTTAGATTTGAAATAAAATAACGTCCCCCCCACCCCCCCAAAAAAAGTCATAAAGCATTTCTATGTACACGCTCATGTTCTAAATGTTTTAAATCTATCTACATTGTGATGAACTTAAAGCAAACAGTCAAGTATTCATAAGTATTCATTTACATTCATGACCTCTACTATACCATTTTAACAGTGCAGACTTCTATAGGTGCTCAATACCTGCATGGACACAGATTTAATTGGAAGACTTGAAATAGGAAATAAACATGAAACTAATCAGACTTGAGACTCAAGCAATCACACCAGCAAGACCTGAATCTCATTCATCTGTCCACAAGTGTTTCTCCATCACAGGAAAAAACTCGTGCAGCCACTTGTTCTCTCTGCATCACACACTCATAATAGAAAGGACAGTTTTGTCTGTTTGTTTGCTCAGCTCCTACACACTCTTCATTATTACAGCCTTTTGCTCAAGTGCCTGTGCAGACACTCTGGATTGGCTCCAGCTTTAAACCTTACAGGCCCAATCTCCTCTGCATGATTGGATAGGCCAAGTCTTATCTCCCCCAGGTCAATATCATATACCTGCCGGTGCTAAGCGATTGCCTCTCTCCCCATGTAGATGCTTGTCAAATTGAATGCAGGCGTGAGTTTATTGATTGGGTGATAACAGAGGTGGCAGTTGAAGGATTAGCTGAATTTTAATTCATCAGGTTGGTCCTGAGGGTTTGGCTGGTTCTTTTGGAATCTCAGTTTACGTTTATCCTTGACATTTGGAAACTAAGTGTCTGGATGTGCGTGCAAAAAGAAATAATCCTGCTGTGAGATTGCATTGTACAAGAAAGATGGTTAAATGTCAGTGCATGTTTTAATGGCTGCTGCCTCATGTTTCATGTTGTCTCATCAGTTCCATCATTTCATTAGCTCTTGATTCTCATGGTTTCTATGTTGCAGTGCTTTTGTTGTGCCTTTGTCACAACTGCTCTTTTGGGTGGATACGGGATGTCTGCGGGCAAAATTGAGGAAAACCTTTTCGGGCACATAGGTGGCCCTCTGGAAATTTTAAGATCCACTTGATGAGTCCGTAGAGAAAGAATGTCCCTTCACATTTAGTCTGCTGGCATGCTGCCGAACCGGTGACAGGTCATAGCGAAGGTGCGTCATATGGATTTCTCAAGTTTTTAACCCCACCACCACTCAGCATTGTGCAAAGGGCCTGTTAGCGCTGTGATAAGTGTGAGCTCCATGCGTGCAGCCTTATGGGTAGAACTGAGGAAATGAGAACATCAGAGTGTAGTGTGTGTGGACATCCCATCCTATGGGAACGTGCGTATCACCTGCTCACCTCGTGCATGCAGCATTTGCACATGGTCAGAAAGGAGCCAGTACGCTCACCTTACTAATGATAAAAACGTTGTATCGGGGCACAGTACGACAGCGTCACACCTGCACCGTAAGCACGTGTAACTTCCTCCTTACAAATACTTCACAATACATTTACCACACACACCACAATTGTACGTTCCATTTTCATGACGTCTCTTCGGATGGCAACATGAGCCACAAGACACACCTGAACTTCCTTTAAGATGTGGATGCTTCTGGATTTTATTTTCTCATTTTGTCTATCACAGTTGAGGTATAACTGATGAAAATTACAGGGCTGTCACATCTTTTTATGTAGGAGAACTTCCACAATTGTTGGCTGACTAAATACCCCACTGCCCCACTGTTTAGCGATTTACAGTGGCGGCTCCACTGCCTGACACTGGTGGCAAACTGTCAGCACCTTAGCAAAATGAGGTTTAGTGTCTTGCCCCGGTTCACTTCAACATACGAGCAGGCGAGGTGGAACCTTTGTGCAAAAAAATGGTTTACAATTCTTGAAAACTTGAGAAATATCTGAAAATGTACAAGAGCTCATGTGCAGCTACTCCAACTTCATTCTAGTGTATTTTGGTTTTTTTTTTAAACAAAATTAATTAGGTGAAAAGCAGAATTCAGAAATGTTTCCATCACTGGTGTAAAAATCGCTCTGCCAGTTTTGATTTCACTATAGGTAAGTGTTGTTTTGTATTAAGATGGAACACATCAATTTTTTTTATGGAAAAAAAAGACAAGGGGAATTCATGTTTTGTCATGTCTTATTTAGATAACATCGATTATATCGAGATTCATTACAATAACACACTAAATAGAATTTATAAAATAAGTCAATTAAAAAAAAAAAAGCTGTGGAAGCTGTCACCCTACCAGTGCACTTCTGCTTGAAAGCTAATATTTCATAACTTGAAGAAACCCCAAAATCTGTAATCAATTCAACTGAAATGAAAGAGCTCTTTAGCAGAAAGAGTTACCTGAAATGTGTTATTTCCTTACCCTGTTAAAGCTTTTTTATAGAATCTGTTCCTGTTCAGAAGAACATGTTTGGGTCAGAAATGTTCTTAAAAACTTGAGTGTTCTCTTGAGATCCATCCCCAAATGTTAGCATGCAAAGATGCAAGATTTATATGAGATTAACCGCAACTTTTCCTACATCTGCATTTTAAGAGGCTTCACTTTTCTGTTCATGTTTGTTAATGTTTAGTGGTCTTCGACGGATGCTGTGGTGCACTTACCAAGTCTCTCCTTTATGTCAATGGTTTAAGGTTTAAAAAGGATAAACATTTCCCTACGGCAATGCCACACTTATAGGGGAACGTGAGCTGGGTTTAGACCGTCGTGAGGCAGGATAGTTTTACCCAACGGATGGTGTGTTGTTGCAATGGTAATCCTGCTCAGTACGCTAGCAGGGCTGCAAATACTGTAACAGCAACATGTTTTTGGAATAAAGTTATTCTGTCGGTTTTGGTTTGAAGGAACCGCAAAAGATACCATTGCATTAAAAAGGAACCCAACTGGGTATGTTTTATAAAACAGATGATTGACTGGTTTGAAATTGTTGAAGAGTAAAGTCTTCTCACAAGCAAGCACATTTATTTTCCCATCATGGGTGACTTTTATTGAAATCTTGTTTTTAGTGATCCAAGATTGGCAAGCCTGAATAAAACTGAATTGAAAAATAATGAACTTTCCATAAATACATTAATTAAGATGCATTTGATGCTGAATTTGGTCTTAATAAAATGTGATTAAAGCAGATTTATTTTAAATATTGCTTTTTAGAAAAATATGGACGCCGAGTTGCTTTGGGTTTTTTCTTTACATTTACACACAAAGGATTTTATTTACTTTAAGTACTTGCAGGATCAGACATTAGTGCAGATTGAGGGTCAAATAAAAACCTAATAATAACTGCAATAGTATGGAAATATGATGCATTCGATTATGGAAATAATGTATCTATTTAATAAAAAAAAAAATGTCTTTTGAAGAAAAAAAGATATGCAAAGGCATCTGGTTCTGCTCTGTGGAAAATACAAAGAAGAAAAATGACACACTTTTAAATGTTTAAATCTGCATCTACATTTTGCGCTCTGGTGTTTTTTCATGCACAGTGGGGGACCAGCCTGAGCTTCCAAGTCCCTCTGTGGAATCTGCTGTTTAAAACAAGCCAACCAAGTACAATTTAAGCCAAAACAAAAATAATTCCAATGGACATTGACAAAAAAAAAAAAAAAAAGCTTAGATAAAGACAAAAACACTGGAGATAACAAGAGTTCTACATACCATATTTAAGGTAGTGTAAGTTGGGTTTTTTGCATATTTGACCATAGGTGTGACTTACATGGGATTTTAAAAAATAAATAGGCTCAAATACCTGATATTTTCCCACCAACAACCGGTTGGCGATTGTTCCCCACTATCATTCACTAGAGGGCACTGTAGATGTATATCAGTATTTGCTACTGTCAGCAACACAGAAGAAGAAGCGCAGTCCAAAACAAACATGGAGGAGAGTCTGATCGTTCTCTCCCTGGGGGGTATTCCAGAGAGCAGGTTATGCTAGTTACCACGGTAAGTTTGAGGCTAAGGAAATTGATAACCTCAGCTTTCAGTCCCAGAAATGTAGGTATGTTTCAGGGTATGTAAAGTTGCCATAGCAACTCATGCTCTGAACATAACCTGGTCTGGATCAGGTTATGTTCAGAGCATGAACATAACCTGGTCTGGATAAGGTTTAGTTGAGTTGAGTTTAGGGATGGGTATCGTTAAGGTTTTAACGGTACTACTACTCTTATTGATACAGCTTATTGATCCAGTATTTTAACAATACTCTTATAGATACTTTTTGAGGAAGAAAAATAAATAAATAAATAATTGACAAATTTAGAACATAAAGTGTTTTATTTCCTCATTATGTAACTTTGTTTTTTTTAAGAAAACATTTTACTTTATACATGATAATGTTCCAATACAAACCTGGAATGCACGTGGATGTGCTAGACCAGGGGCCAGAACCTGAACCTCTGAAAGAGCCATTTGGATCAGTTTCCCACTGAGATAAAAGCACAGGGAGCAACATTAGGTGTGTTAGAAAAATATTTCTGCAGATATATCGCCATAGTTCATTTGACAATAATTGTATTGATTCAAAATACTGTCACGATATTTATTTAATTATTTTTATTCTTCATGAGCGTGATGTTTCCTTTGATCTTTTGTCCATTTTCCTCAACCTTGAATAGACTTTTCTGTCTGTCAAACACCCAGAGGTAAGTTAAGATGAGTGAGAAGATGGGAACAAATTCACTTTGATGCAGACTCCTTTCTATTTATTTATTTTTCTTTAAATCCAGTAAACCCAATAAAATATATTAATTTTATGGATGACTACTATGTTTTATTAGGAAGCAGCTGTTGGTTTGTTGCGGGTCTGGAATCATAAGCGGTGGGTCTAAGCCCTGCCCCCGCCTGTTCGTTGTTTTCCCCCGTGTGCAACCCCCCCCCCCCCCTCCAGCGTGTTCAACATACGGTCATCGCCAGGATAGTAGGGGCGCCCTGACGCATTCATTCATTCATTCATTCATTTTCTTATCCGTTTTTTCCCTTTCGGGGTCACGGGGCTGCCGGAGCCTATCCCGGCCACTCATGAGCGAAGGCAGGGGACACCCTGAACAGGTCGCTAGTCTGTTGCAGGGAAGAATTTCAACAAGTCGCAAACCTGACCCAAATTTAATTAATTTCACGCAGAATTGGGTGGTTATAGTCTTTTTCTGGGCGCTTATGCGTCCTCTACGAAATCGCCACATACTGTCTTTTAGAAGAACTTTCCATCCCATAATAACAGAATCTGGTCGGCGTTCTCAGCTGCAGACACGCCCCCTCCGCATGCTCACGCTGCTCTCTTCTTCCTACCTGACGGTGTTAAAGGCACCACGACAATCTGAGAACATGATAGTTATTTTACTAAACCACAGAGGGCCGCAGCATTTTGGACCGTTTAGTGCCATCAAAGGGTAAGGGTAAGGGTAACCTGAATTTTGGTACAGACCAAGCAAAAAGATTCTGGTTTACCTGGGCATATGTCTGTTGTGTTTCATCTACAGTATAAACTCAGATGACTTATCAAGTCAACAAATGAGTGAAAGTAAATCAAAGTAACAAACTGTCTCTAACTGAAAGTTTTTTCATTTTTTTGGACAAAACCGCTATAAATCAAGATCTGTAACTAAAAACAGTGAGGAACAGTATGTAGTACATTCAACCCTTCTAGATAATGTTAAATGCAAAGTAGTGCATGCAAAGAGTCAAAATACAGATTTCAAATAAGAACCTCACACTTTTTTTAAAGAAAAAAAAACAAATTTTCTTCCACTGACGGTAGAAGAAAAACAGCAGGGATGAAAGAATGGTGGGTATAATTATAGCCATGGAAGGAGACGGGACTGAGGTGCATTCACTGTAACTCCATGCAACTACAGGCGGTGCAAAACTGCTCTGAGGATCATCGTCGAACATCTGGGAAGGGAACAAAGGATTCTGGCAGTTGTTATGAAGCAAATAGAGAGTAATCATGGGTTATATATTATACTGTGTTTATTTATATATATATATATATATATATATATATATATATATATATATATATATATATATATATATATATATATATATATATATATATATATATATATATAAAACCAACCGGCTGGGTAGCTCGGTTGGTAAGGTGCAGGGCTGTCATGCTGGAAACCCGGGTTCGATTCCCACGGCGGAATGAACAATTAATGGTGATTAATGGAATGGGGCAATTACCATAACAACCATGCCATAACAACCCAGTGAGGGTCCTTGGGCAAGAGGGTCCTTAACACTAATGCCTACCTCACTATATGAGAGATAATGAATCACATGTCATGCCGGCTCAGACGTCGCCCGGCCAAACAAGGTCTGCGTCAGGTGCTGGTGACCTCTCTGATGGAAAGTGGGCTACTGGAACAAGACGGAAATGGACTAGATGCGAGAACAAGAATCTGTTGGAATGCTACTACTCAAGTAATCCAACCCAGAGGGGGTACATGCACAGAATGGGGAATGAATGGATGCTTCGAAACCCACAATCAAGGCTAACTGCCAAACAACTGGTAGCCCAATGCTCGAACATCCACAAACACCAACTCCTATCACAGCTTGAGATTGAAGTGATACAGTACAATGCCAATACCACGGGAGAGCCAGAACAACAGGTCAGAGAGGAGGTTATACCACACTCACACCCTGAGATTGGGTACACAGCCCCAACAACCACAGTTACGCTGAGTGAGGCAGCAACTGACCTGAAAAACAAGATAATGTCTACAATGAACACTAGGCAACCCCGACACCAGCTACAACGGTTAAGTGACGTACTGCCTGAAAGTCTACTGGAAACTGTGAATGAAGCATTGAGGGCAATTCCTACCACAACCATCACAGAAACCAATGAACTGGTTTACACTTCAGCAGCAGTAATCCTTGAGTTGCTTGGCTATAAGAGCAACCATGGAAGCAACGGTTAGAGGCCAAAATCAAGGCAACTCGGGAGGATGTGAGTAAGCTGACAGAGGCTCAAAGAGGTACAATGAGAAAGCAAGTACCTAAGAGATACAGCCAGATGCCCATACCTGAAGCACTGAAAACTGCCATACAAAGACTCCTAGCCTTGAGCAGCCGCCTAAAGAGGTACACAAGAGACAATGAAGCCAGACGAATAAACAGGCTACTCGCAACTCAACCTGCAAAAGTGCACGCTCAGTGGCAGGTATATGGGAGAAAAGAGACAGCACATAACAGCAATGCCCAGTGGCCGGTCTCTCTGAGAAAAGAACATAGCAACCTCCCTGAACAGAATCCGGTATCCATCACAGACATTAAAGAAAGAGTCTCAGGTATGAAAAACTGGACAGCACCGGGCCCTGACATGATACATGCCTACTGGCTAAAGAAGCTTACCGCACTCCACGAGCGCCTGGCAGCACAAATGAACCAGCTGCTAAGAGATGGGACTCACCCCGAATGGCTAACAAAAGGGCGAACGATCCTGATCCAGAAGGATCCCTCAAAGGGTGCAGTCACATCCAACTACCGGCCAACCTGTCTCTCCACAACATGGAAGCTCATGTCAGGCATCATTGCAACCAAGATAAATAGGCACATGGATCACTTCATGAGTAACACACAGAAGGGCATTGGTAGAGACTCCTGGTCGACAGAACAGTCGCTCAAGACTGCAAGTCACGACACACCAACCTGTGCACAGCCTGGATTGATTACAAGAAGGCCTATGACTCAATGCCACACACATGGATCACTGAAGGCTTGAACCAGTACAACATCAACAGGACTCTAGGAGCCTTCATAGGAAACTCAATGAAGCTGTGGAAAACCCTCCTTGAAGCCAATGGGGAGCCACTTGCACAAGTGTCCATCAAATGTGGGATATACCAAGGTGATGCTCTGTCCCCACTGCTGTTCTGCATAGGTCTGAACCCCCTCAGCTAAATAATCAACAAGACTGGCTATGGATACCGACTCAGAAATGGGGCCAACATCAGTCACCTCCTCTACATGGATGACATCAAGCTATATGCTAAGAGCGAGCGTGACATTGACTCCCTGATCCACACCACCAGGATCTACAGTACTGACATTGGGATGTCATTCGGGCTCGAGAAATACAGCCGGATGGTGACAAAGAGAGGGAAGGCAGTCCACACAGGAGGGGTCTCACTCCCAGAAGGAACAATAGCAGACATCGAGGACAGTTACAAGTACCTTGGAATTCCGCAGGCAAATGCAACCTGGAGCAGGGAACAAGGAAAGCTGCAACAGCTAAATACCTCCAACAAGTAAGGCAAGTCCTGAGAAGCCAGCTCAATGGCAAAAATAAGACCCGGGCAATAAACAGCTACGCACTGCCAGTTATCAGATACCCTGCAGGAATAATAAGATGGCCAAAGGAAGAGATACAGACCACGGATGTTAAAACATGAAAGCTCCTCACCATGCATGGAGGGTTCCATCCCAAATCCAGCACCCTGAGACAGTATGCTAGCCGCAGGGAAGGAGGCAGAGGACTACTGAGCGTAGAAGCCACTATCAAGGATGAAACATCCAAGATGCATGAGTACATCAAGGTTAAGGCCCCAACTGACAGTGTGCTCAGTGAATGTCTCAGGCAATGGAGAGCAGAGGATACAGTGCTGGAGGGGAGATCCTCAAGGGAGGACAAACCCCTGCATGGGATGTACCACCGGATCATAACTGAAGTGGCTGATATCAAGAAGTCCTACCAATGGCTAGAAAGGGCTGTCCTACAGGACAGCACTGAAGAGCTCATCCTGGCAGCTCAGGAACAAACCCTGAGCACCAGAGCAATAGAGGCTCAGATCTACCACACCAGACAAGACCCAAGGTGTAGATCTACCACACCAGACAAGACCCAAGGTGTAGGCTGTGCAAAGAGGCACCTGAAACAATCCAGCACATAACTGCAGGATGTAAGATGTTGGCAGGAAAGCATACATGGAGCGCCACAATCAAGTGGCTGGAATCATATACAGGAACATGTGTGCAGAATATGAACTGGAAACCCCAAGGTCAAAATGGGAAACACCTCCGAAGGTGGTAGAGAATGAGAGGGCAAAGATCCTGTGGGACTTCCAGATCCAGACTGATAGAATGGTAATGGAGAACCAACCAGACATTGTAGTGGTGGATAAAGAACAGAGGAAAGCCGTTGTGGTGGATGTGGCAGTGCCAAGTGATGGGAACATCAGGAAGAAGGAACATGAGAAACAGGAGAAATACCAGGGACTCAGAGAACTGGAAAGAGTGTGGAAAGTGAAGGTGACGGTGGTGCCTGTGGTAATTGGAGCACTCGGGGCAGTAACCCCCAAGCTGGAGGAGTGGCTACAACAGATACCTGGAAAGATCTCAGACATCTCAATCCAGAAAAGCGCAGTGCTAGGAACAACTAAGATACTGCAGGACCCTCAAGCTCCCAGGCCTCTGGTAGAGGACCCGAGCTTGGAGAATAAACCACCCGCGGAGGGTGAGAGGGGCGTTTTTTGTGTGTTTTTTTTAATATATATATATATATATATATATTTTTTTTTTACATAAAAATGAAACAACACATTTGAATTTTCTGTCTTTATTTGACGAAAATATTTAATAAAGAGGTTTTCATGGAAATTATTTGACACTGACACAGCTGAGGACAAACGTAGGTACAGTGTTTAAATTAGTTCTCTGGCTACTGATTAGTTCACATGACAAGATAAAGCTCAGAAACAGATTGTGTAGTCATAATTACGGGTTTTTAATTTCCTCCTTGTGAAAACATGTCAATGTGATAAGAGCACTGGGACAATTTTACTCTCCATTTCTGCATCAATTTCTCTAAGTATCGTGTAAAATGACAGAATCTTTTCATACCGGTTCAAACAGCCTAATAATGTTCCTGCCATTACCAAGTCAAAATATTGGGGAAAATTATCTGCCTGTCAAGAAAGTACGATTCCCGCATCACAGGATCAGTGCACATTGTCCTTTGCATATTATTCTGGAGAAGAAAACCAATAACCCTCTTCCTCTGCTGCATTATTATTCCTTGTTGCAAGTCAATTTCACTTTACATCAAAACACTGCCTGCCTGCACATTTTTGCCGATTAGGGATGCTATTAAAATATTTGTACAAGCAATATAGTTTTGATTTTCTTGTCAAGAACAAAAGCAACATCTTGTTCTTATTTAGTATTCTCTCTTAAACCAATGGTTGATTACAACGTTCTTTACATTGCTCTGTTGAAACACAGACTTATCTTTTTGCACCTCTGCTTGGAAATTCAAATTCATGGCTTAAGGCTATTTTTTTCTTATTTGATCACATCTGTATTATTCGTTGTGCCACTGCTCAAAAACCAGATAGACAGGAGTGCTAATATATGGAATAGCCTAAGATATAGTTCTCAAAAGGTGAAGCAGGGAGATTGACACAGGAAATCAAATGAAAGAAGAGGAGATTTAGAACAGGAAAAAATCAACAAGAAAATTGCAAGGCAACTCAACTAAGATTGAAAAAGATAAAAAGCAAAAAAAAGGGAAGCAAAAGGATAAGATTTTTTTTTCCCCCGGGGCCAATAAGAAGACTTGTGTGAAACAGAGCTGGGGCAGTTTTACCTGAAAAAGATACATGTAGTAGAGAAGACAAAAAAGGAGGTGAATCAGTGTGACAAACAGGGTGAAAGAAGAGGCAATGAACTATTAATGAGAACTCATTCTGCTGATGGAGGGACACAATATAAAGGTCAGTGAATTACCAGACTGGGCTGGTTTGCGGGGGAAACACACTAGAACACTGATGAGCATCGCATGAGTGGGAACATTGACCAGACTAGCCCCTGGGCTTATTCAAGGTAGCAAAGTCCAGAAATGAGTTTGGGAGGGAACACAGAATGGAAAGAGGTGAAAGAAGGAAGCAAGGGCAAATCGGACAGTGCATCAAAACCTATTCTAACTTTGGCCAAAACATGAAGGATTATGAGAGATACATAAATAGATAGATTGAGTAGAAGTAGCTATTTTGTCTTGGGTACAAAATTAGAGGAAATAAAATTCTGCAAAGAATTAGAAACTTGTACTTGTGTACTGTCTTCCAAGCTTTTCCAGGCCAGGGACCGGTTTAATTTCAGAGAATATTTTCCCTGACTGGTCTGAACGAGGCTAAAGTTTACATTTATTATTTTCAAGCTTCCAGTGTCTGAAAAACCACATTTTTTTTTATTAAAATGGTACAAGAAATTTTGTTTTAGAAAATCTGAAAATAATAGCAGATTTTTCTTACAGATGACAAAGATTCAATAAAAGAAAGCTGTTGATTTGAAGACGTTGTTTGTAAAAAAAAAAAAAAAATTCAATAATTACAGCATTGCAGTGTTTTCTTTTTTTCATAGAACACCATTAAAAAACTAAGAACTCAACCAAATGTCAGATCTCTTTCAGGGCGAAAAGGTTTATCCTATTTTTTTTAAACACAAATTATGATTAAATGTGTATTTTTTAAACACACAGGAGCATTTTCTGTGTTGAAGATTCTTAAAAAAGGCCTGCCTAAGTCACCCCTGCTGTTTTAAAACTCATAAATGTCCTTTTTTCAAGTTTACACAAATCAAAAACATTTTTTTGATTAAATCTTTATTCACTGCAAATGTTTCCAAAATTGTTTCATTGTTTGGTTTTCATTAACTTTTTAGTTTTGGGCTCCTGACTTAGTGGTCTGAGCAGCTGCTAAAAATATCATGTGATGTGTCAAGACACACGGATGTGGTAAACAGAATCCGGTAGTTTTCCAAAGTAAAGCCATCGTTAGTATCAGAAAATAAACTAAATGGAAATAATGTTGTCTTCCAATCAGCTGGGACTAGCATGGCTATTCTTCTCTGACCCCAGGCATCAACAAGGGATTTCTGCCCACAGAACTGCCGCTCACTGGACCATTTGGACCATTCTCTGTGAACCCTGGAGATGGTTGTGGATTAATAATCCCAGTAGATCAGCAGGTTCTGAAGACCAGCCCAATAACCATGCCACATTCAAAGTCACTTAAATAACCATTTGGATGCTTATTTTAAACTCCAGCAGATCATCTTGACCATGTCTTTGTGCCTAAATGCATCGAGTTGCTGCCATGTGATTGGCTGATTTGAAATTTGCATTAACGACCAGTTGGAAGGGTGTGGCTAATAAAGTGGCCTCATGATGGATGATACAAATACCATCATACTGGAAAAAAAAAAAACCACTCAAAAAGCAATAAAACTACTTCAGGACCCGAGTCCTGCTTTTGGAAAACAAAACATAAAAAGGTTGAAGCACCCAGTAATCCAAAGAACTGTCCTGGTTCATGTACTGAAAGCATGTCAGTGGTTCTGTAAAAGAGAGCAATCAATACAGAGGCTGACAGGTGACCACAGAAAAACTGAAGATAATAGAATAAATGTGTTTTCTTCCTCTGGTTTGTTGTCAGCACTCAGACAGCAAACTTCTGAATCAATGTTAACTGATTTATGTACTTTTTGGTTTGACCATAGGAGCATAACAGCAGAGTGTGGCTTTTATCAAAACAGACAGTCTGTCAAATGAAGAATGATTAGATTCTTATTTTTCAAAAGATAGAACATGTCACAAAATCCATTAATTAAAAAAACAATAAGGATTTAAAGAAGTAAAAATTTAACAAATTCGAAATCAAGTTAATTTCTTGAACCACAATTATATGGTCTGCTGTTGGTTGTACAATGTTTGTGAAAATGTATTTCTACTAAAGCAAAATACTAGGCACCCTTTCCGAACTACCAACTAGTTTAAATATTTACTTTACTTTTTAACTATAGTTATGTGAGCAATTTTATTTCAACAAAAGGTAAACATTTTACTGCCATGAAATGGAGACAAAAGTATATTATAGAACTTTTTAAAAACAATCCAGTTTGGTGGGTCAATACCTTCACTTATCTCCTCTCTATCCATACTGAGAAACCATTCAAATAAATATTTTGTTTCATGTGATGGTTTATAGATTTCTAACAACTACTCTCACTATGTAATTTTCTTTTTTAAGAGAATCAAAAGTGGCAATCCAAATGTTAAATCAGTCATTGAAGATTGATCCATAGACCTTTACAAGACAGTTTTATCCAGAATAGCTGACGAGTTTCTAACAATTCAAGCTGAGGGAGGAAGAAGAGTCTTGCCTGAGGACATATAAATCATCAAGTCTGGAATTTGAACTTCTGACCCACTGACAGCTGCCCGATCCCTTTGAGCCTCAACCATCAAGTCCGGGCTTTAAAGGTAAACACAGGTGTGGAATGAATGGTTTGTGTCTTTTTTTTAATATGTATATAATGTTTTTATATATACTTATATTATATATATTTCTTATCTCTGATCATCTGATAATGATAAAGTGAAAAGATGGTGATGGTAGAGGTGCGGCAGCCTAGCACCTGAGGAAAAGGGTAAAAAAATACAAACAAAACCTCCACCGTTAAAAAAAATCCTTCATATTACTCATGAAGGTTGTATTTTTGAAGACCCGCTTTGATCATCTTTTGATCTTTTTTCAAAGCATTCCCAGTGTTTTTTTTTTTTAATTATGATTATGCTGTTTCTTGCCAAAATAAAAAAAACTGTCGGCATCGTTTCTGCAGACAGGTAGTAGTCCAATAGAAATTTGAGCCTGAGTTGTAGGCAGGACTGTAGGTGCAAAGCAACTCCGCATCCCCTTCCCATCACCCATAACTGAGCTATCTGTTTACATGCTCTCCCACTAACTTACTGCCCTCATACTCCCAACCTAACATTAGCAGGGCAGCAAAAATGGTGAGCAATATTGGAGCCATCCAGCCATGAAATTTTGACCCAGATTCCAGCTCAAATGAGGAAGACAGAGACAGACATGGATCTCGTCGTCTGCAAGTAGATGTGGAGCAGATAAGGGAGCTTGTGGCCCGTTCAGCATCTTTTCCGCATCACGAATAAGCTCTTTTTCTAATGGCTTTTTTTTCTGCTTCTGATTCACAACGATTTGAATCAAAGAAATACTCAGAAATGCCATTTTAAGCTAAAATTTTCTTATGTCCTTCATCATGAGAAAACTGCTACAAGAACATGTTAATAACACCAAAAACATAATTTTTCTTGAATTGCATCTTTAAAACAAAGAACAGCCAAATATAACTGAGGGGATATTTCTTTGGTCTGAAGGAGGTTCTTCATATCTGGTTACGCTACTTTAGTCTTTCAAAATCAGAGGTTTGCCAATGAAGCTTTTCTGTGACAGCCTCAGTGAGTTTTCCTTTGCCCTTGGTCTCCTTTCCACTGGTAAGAGAGCAGAGACTTCTGATGACAAGGCTTTTTAAATAGATCCCTGAGATATGGTCAGGGAAGAATTGAAAGGATTATACTGGGATATCTAGCCCTCTTTTTATTGATGAAAAGGGAACAGAGAGAAAAGGCACAAATGATCCAGATTCCTTGACAGCAGAGATAAAAGAATGAGTGACAGTATGATGCTGGAGGACCCATGAAAAAAAAATGAAATTATGTGCTTATCTCATCGGTGGCGAGTTAAATGACTAGCACTGAATGGGAAATTCTGTTTTCAGGCCAACAGAAAAAGGACGCTTTTAAGACCATATTATCTCTAACAATAGATCCACTCAGGGCGATGTGTGATACATGAGGAGCATTGCACAGACTTGAAAGATCTCACAGCTATTCTCTATGTGGATAAAATGTAAAGAAATGTCATAGAAATTCTCTTCTCACAGTCCTCATATTCAATAAGAACCCTTCTGGTGAATGAGATGTGAAATTGCCTGCTATCAATATAGGGCCCCTTGATAAAAGGTATTTTCTGATCTCTCCGAATTGTATTATTTCACAATTCATTTTTTGGAACCAAAGTTAATGACCATCATGAATGCAGAGCTAGTCAGGCATTGCCTATTACTCCAGAAGTGTACTTTAGGCCTGTAGGGAGAACCAGGTGAGTAATCAAGGCCTAGCCACGTGAAAGAAAGCCCATAGTTTGATAATCTGAGAGACTTGCACATAGAAGTAGGAAAAGAGTGAAAGAGGAGGCAGAAGAAGCAGGAACACCTACTTTTCCTAACTTTAAAATGGAATTAGCTACAAAAAAAAGTTACTTCAGATATTTAAAAAAGGGTTTAGCTGAGAGTCAAAGTTATAATGGTGACTTTGGCCAAAAAAACCTCAAATTAAATAAAAAATAAAGGCAGCATTATTTTTCAAGTCTACGCTCTTAGCTGGAGCACTGAAGCATGCAAAAACATTTAAAATTAAAGAGAAATCAATGTAGATGATATAAAATATGTGCAACAAGTTTGAGGCAATTATTAAGAAACATGAGGTACTAGTTTACTTCCTGCTTTAATCTGAAATTATAATTACGTGAATTTATTTAGAATTTCGTTTTGTTTAAAAAAGGAAATTAATAAAAGAAATTAAAAAATAATAACAAGGAGCAAATATTTCAAGCATGCAGTTGTTTGGAAAAAGTCTGCTTCTCCTCATCAGCCAGACAAACTCTTCATATTGGAACCATGTTTGGTATTACAAAGGATTAAAGTGTCTGTTGTGCTTCATACCTAAATGTATTATATTGCGTTGTCATTATATCATATGAAACAGTACACAGTACTACATAGTGAAAAAAAAAACATTTGCTGATAAAGTCTTTTTATGTAAACTTGAGTAAGTAAAAGTGTTGAGCTTTTTTTGGATGATTCACACAGGAACCTAAATTATTCTTCCATTTAGCCTCATGTCTTCCAAGTTATGGAGCTATGGATTCTATTGTGAGATGCTGCTGATCAGACTTATTTTAATGGGAGTGAGTTAAAATTCCACCAATGGCAGCAAAATGTATTTGCTAGTCTGAACACACAGTATTCTTGAATTCTCCACACTGCTCTGCAGATTGATTCGCCTCAGTTCTGCTCGACTTTCTCTTGAATGAATTGATTCTGGTAGGAAAATACATTTTTACACATTAAGCAACAGTCGATTCAGGTGGGTTATTAAAATACAGAGAAAACTGCCATCAGTTCAAATCTGCCAAAGTTTGCCGTCAGTTTCCGTTTTGTAAGATTTTAAGCTCATCCTTCAGAGCTTTGGTCCCCAACCTTTTTCATGCCACGGACCGGTATGACGTCACACACCTGTCACGGACCGGTCTTTCTAATACAGGTAGGTGATTATTGTAGCAAAACTAGGATGATGGAGGATCAAATACGTGACAAGACGAACCCTGTGCTTTATTTTGACACGCTTAACAGTTGACATCGCACAGGTGTCATCATCCTCCCCCCTTCCCACACTCATGGTGCAAAAAAGAAGTACTGTCTATTAATGTAGCTTTCTTTTTTTGGGGGGGCGGTGGAAGGCTCCTCTTCTGTCTCCTGGCTGGGCCTTTTCCCCTTGGCAGAGAAACTTTCCAAAGACGTTTTGTTTTTTACTCATTTTGCTAGTTCCTGTGTTTTATTTTAGCGGTAACTTATCACGTGACCGAGAAGAGCACCTTGGAATGCGTCAAAAATGACAGATATTTAAATACTATTAGTAAATGTTTGTTGTTAAATGTTTGTTTATTAGTTACATGTTTATTTGTACATTGTTGTTTATGTACTGATGATTAAAAACTACACAGTAAGATTACACAGAGATACTTTTGTATTAACAAATGAGGCGTTTTATTGCAAAGACAGAAAGCAGCAACTATCGTATGTCAGGCTCTGTGGTTAACCGTGCAATGGGGGGAGCTTAGCATTTCAGGCACTGCTGGCTCCATACGAAGCGCGTGCTACAGAAAACACAGCTTTCTTAATGAGCTCGTATTTATCGGGCGAGAACCGCAAAGCTGGTAGCAGGAGGACACACGCCGGGGCGGCTTCAATAATCACTCCAGTTGTCCAGAGTGGTCTTCTGCAGGGGGACTTGACGCGCTGTGGTCAGAAAGCAACTTTCTGATGACAGACAGAATTTGCGCTCAGTGTGTTTAAACACACATGTGCAGGGACTTATGTATTAAAAGATGTCCGATTGGCCGTTCTGCATGTCAATCAAGTCCCGTACATCTCGGTAAGGATTTTGATTGGCTTGTGGATTGTTTAGAAGTACATTTTTTAATTTCAATTGTCTTTGCTGGCCTGCGATCTACCCTCATGTCCTCGAAGATCTGAGCACCCCTGAATAGACTGATGCAACAGAGAATTGGGCAATTTTTCAAAATAAAACATCTTTCAGATTCCGAAATGAAGACCGGTACCGGTCTGCGGTCTGGGGCTTGGGGACCACTGCTTTAGAGGCTGTCCCTTTGAAATGACCAGGATAATACGCTTTGAGTCGCACCCCCAACAAGTTTCCTTGAAAAAACATCGTCAGGTGGTACCTTATTTGGTCACTGTGCAAACAAGCTGTCAGTAAGAATTCTGTCAGAACTAAAACAAAAATGTAATATTCCAAAACAAAAAAATCTTAACATGATTTTGCTCATGTATGTGTATTTTTCATTCCTTTTTTTGTAATGTTTTTTGAATTTTGATTTGATTTGAAATGGTTTATTTCAAGCAATCAAATAAGAATAATGCACAAAAACATTACAATCATCAGTTATACATTCATACAATGACGTATCAAACTCAGGATAATTAGACATATTAATAAATATTGCTTGAAAGGGAATGGAAGGAAGTGAATTTATATAATCCCATCCCTGTTCTACCGTAACCATTTTATTACATGATTTATCAATATCCGGTTCATAACTTTTATCAGACAGAATTAAGAATCTTTAGGTATCAATAAAGTACATGACAAAGATGAATTACTTGTCATGTATAAAAAATAGACATAACTATTTTAGAAATCAACATGGTAAATGCAGATCGGTTATCTAAAATGTATTCAGTTTATGTTAATTATAAAAATCATGTATATGTTTAAAAAATAATACTATACTAGTAAAATAGACATAATACTGTTTCAAAAATCTTCATTGCATAAATTGATCAAGTATAAAAAGTTTAAAATATGTGCAAATTATGTTTTATTAGGAAAAATCATGAATCAATTTTTGGAGCAAGTGAAGTAGAAATCAATCATTTTGACCATTTTCAATAATTAATTAAGCTTTTGGTTGTTGTTTTTTTGCTGTTTTTTTAATAGTAAGGTAATGCTGTGAAATGAAAACGGGTCCATATTCTGTCTATTGTCCAAGGTTGATTAACAGCCGTTCTCCTAGGTTTAAACAGAGTTTATAGATCTCTTTGCTGTTATGTCTGCAGACATTAGATAAAGGTCCTTTTCCTTCTGGGCTGTTATCAGAGGTGCTGAAAGTTGAGGTCAAGTTGTCTGCAGGTCAGAACTCTGCTGAAAATTAGGTCACTTCAGACTTTTAGAGAAAGTGCTGAGCCAGGCGCTGTATTTCTTGAAATTATATTTGCCTCTTTGATTTATTACTGCATTTGTTGCTTCAGACATCCATGATCAAACACTTTTCAAAATCCTTCATGGTGTTCACAACCAGAACCTTGGACCGGTCCGGTGGACCGAGTGGTTTGATGTAAATCCTGCAGCCTTTAACTCAAGTGTTCTCGATCTGCTTACACTTCCTGAGAAGCCGTGCATGTTTGGAGATTTCAGTATTCATTCTGGTCAGATTGTCGTTCAGATAAGCAGCAGATCCTTTTAGATTCCTCCTTTGATTCATCAGAGCTAGCTTGTGTTTTTGATTCACAAACCTGATGAGGATCGCTGGTTTATCCGTCTCCTTTTCTCCTGGGGAGCGGGTGGCAGGTCTCCACGGTATTGAGATCCAGGGAAATACCTTTAGACATGAAAAAGGATTCCACTTGATGTTCCAGAGACTCTCCACCGCTCTCCGTTTGAGAGGGACTGCTAGCAATACTAGCGCTATTAGCATTAGCAATGCTAACTGCTGCATTTAGCTTTACCCGAGGTTTGATCGGTACTCCAGTGAGAATGACATTTTCATCCTTGCTTGTTGTTCCACATCGTCCACTCTTTTCTCCAGAATGTTGACACGGTTATGTCTAATTTTGAGCTTGGAGTCTTTGGAGCTCCTCCATTAGCTCCATGACATGAGTTAGCTTACACTCAAAGAAATGAAACATTAGATTTAAATAAAAAAGTATCGTCAACCGGTCCCACAAAACAATTTTGTTTAAATCTGAGACAGACTGAATGACTAAAATTCAACATACTATCTTGAATAAGCGCTACATTACACAGTTATTGTAAGTTTACATAGTACTATTATGTAAAATTTACTCAACATTGTTGCGTTGGATTCATTAATCATTATATTGAATTTACTCAACATTGTTGCGTTGGATTTATTAATCATTATATTGAATTTACTCAACATTGTTGCGTTGGATTTATTAATCATTATATTGAATTTACTCAACATTGTTGCGTTGGATTTATTAATCATTATATTAAATTTACTCAACATTCTTGCGTTGGATTTATTAATCATTATATTGAATTTACTCAACATTGTTGCGTTGGATTTATTAATCGTTATATTAAATTTACTCAACAGTCTTGCGTTGGATTTATTAATCATTATATTAAATTTATTCAACATTCTTGCGTTGGATTTATTAATCATTATATTGAATTTACTCAACATTGTTGCATTGGATTTATTAATCATTATATTAAATTTACTCAACATTCTTGCGTTGGATTTATTAATCATTATATTGAATTTACTCAACATTCTTGCGTTGGATTTATTAATCATTATATTGAATTTACTCAACATTATTGCGTTGGATTCATTAATCATTATATTAAATTTACTCAACATTCTTGCGTTGGATTTATTAATCATTATATTGAATTTACTCAACATTGTTGCATTGGATTTATTAATCATTATATTAAATTTACTCAACATTCTTGCGTTGGATTTATTAATCATTATATTGAATTTACTCAACATTGTTGCATTGGATTTATTAATCATTATATTAAATTTACTCAACATTATTGCGTTGGATTCATTAATCATTATATTAAATTTACTCAACATTCTTGCGTTGGATTTATTAATCATTATATTGAATTTACTCAACATTCTTGCGTTGGATTTATTAATCATTATATTAAATTTACTCAACATTCTTGCGTTGGATTTATTAATCATTATATTGAATTTACTCAACATTGTTGCGTTGAATTAAGCAATCAGATTGAATTTACGTAACATTATTAAGTAAAAGTTGTTAATTTTTATATTGGATTTACTCAAAATTCTTGACTTAAATTGTTGACTTTACTAATTTATTGTTTTATTCATAATCAAGAGTCGATTTTTAGTTATGTTAAATTTATGAATCATGTTGAGTTTTTTTGTTCCATTTACTAAAATCCCTCACGTTAACAATACTAAATTTAATTGTAATCATGTTGTAGGACTTCAATAACCACAACTTTAATCATTTGACATTCACATTTTTTATTTATAACAAATTTAAGGGCAAACACAAGTCAACTCTCAAACGGACTTAACAAAGTGCCTTTTTGAGTTTGTGTCTTCTTAAGTGTGTGTTCGTCTTTGTTGCCTTTTCCCGTTATTTCCCTTTATGTGTAGACACATGTAAACAACAAAATAATACAAAATACCAAAGTGCATTGGTGAGGTGATAAAACGATTAACAATCAGAAACGGTAACACGTTAACTGAACTCCAACTGTGAGAAATCCAAAGCATTATGCTTTAGGAACTTTGTGAACTTTCCTTTAATCATATAGTTTACCTTTAGGGCCTGTAACTTGGGTGACAGTTTTTGTCCATCCATGTCCATCAATACTTTCTGAATGAATTCAAACGTGTATTTCAGCTTACTGGGGAACTCCAAATTAAGGCAGTAGATGAGCCCCAGGAGGAGAGCGCAACCATACGCCACGTCCTTTACATCCTGCAGCACTTCCCCCTCTATGAAAATGTTCATCTCTGCGGGGTCATCTGTGGGCTCAGCTCCTTCATGTTGAATGACGTGGATCACCATGTCGAGTTGCTCATTCGTTGCCTGCTCCGCTTCAAGATCAGCATCCTAAAGCAGGGATTTAAAATAAATTACTTATGAAGATGTGTTTTAGTTGTGTTTCAGATAGTCTGTCACGTTATATGTATTAAAAAAAATTGATTAAAGTTCAAATTTTTTATGGCATTTACCAACAACCCAAATACAAAATCAACTACAATAATAAAGAACAACAACTAGAAAATACTTATATATAAAAAGCTTTACCTACATCATGACTTTTTTCAGCCTAGATAAAAATAATACTCCTGATATTTACCCAAGATCTGGACTAAAAACCTGTAAGAAATATTGTCAATTGCTGGATGATTGACCACCAAACCTTGTAAGCACGCTTTAAATTCTGAGCTTTCTAGGAAAAATTGAGTTTTATTTGTTTATGGAGCTAAATACAAAACCTGTATGAAGATAGTCTTAACATTTCTAAGTGAAGAAATGTTACACCCAAGGATTCATGTCATACAAATTTGACACTTACCAGGGACTCCTTTATCAGGTCATCAGGACTTTCATTGAGGTAAAGACAAACCGCTTTCAGGATGCATTCTCTTCGTTTTTCAACAGATGTGGTCTGTGAAAACACACACAAAAAAAGAAACTTTCACAAACTACCGTAATTTCCGGACTATAAGCCGCTACTTTTTTCCTGCGTTTGCAGCCCTGCGGCTTATTCAGTGACGCGGCTAATTTATGGATTTATGGACACGTGTCTGTGCTGTAACCCGGAAGTCCAAATGTTCTGTTGTTTTGGCGTGCCGATAAGGCAGATAAAGATAATCTAAAGCAGTTACAAAACCTTTTTTCTCCTGTGACATTAGTAAATTGGTACATGATCCCAAACTAAACTAAAACTAAAAATCATACCCAAGAAGCATTAATAAAGATAGGTCTGGACTATACCTAGCATTTCTGAGGCCACTGGCTATGTAAACATGGAACTGAATGGCTCTTTAGCTTTCCCATTAAGCTCCAAAGTGCTTTAGAAATCAACCCAAACTGCAATGAATTGTGGCTTGTCTCTGACAGCCCAAAAATGGTTTGTTTCTTGAATGTTGAGCTAAATGAAATCAATTTTAGTGTCAGAAGGTCATTAAAAAAGGCTAAGAATTTATACTTTAATCAAAACAACAATTGAAATGGTTATATTTTGATTACCTTGTTGCAGTTTCTGCAATTTTTAACATATTCATAATTGTAGGTACTAGCAATGGAAGTAAGAAGTACAAGGTGACACTATGATAATACACTAGCTACTACCATCATAGTTTTATTATTTACATGTTTCCTCCAAACATGTTGTGTCTTATGACATCCGAAGAGTTCAATTTTGGTCTCATCTGACCAGAGTATCTTCTCCCAGAATGTCATGGGTTTATCCAAATGTTGTGTCTCAAACTCCAAACAAGCTTCTACATGCTTCTTCTTCAAAAATGGAGTCTTGCGTGGTGTGCGTGCATGGAGGCCATGGCGGTTGAGTGCATTACTTATTGTTTTCTTTGAAACAACGGTACCTGCTGATTCCAGGTCTTTCTGAAGCTCTCCACGAGTGGTCCTGGGCTGTTGGAGAACCCTTCTGATGATTGTTCTGACTCCTCTGTCTGAAATCTTGCGAGGAGCACCTGGCCGTGGCTGGTTTATGGTAATGCCGTGTTCTTTCCACTTCTGGATGATGGCCCCAATGGTACTCACTGGAACTTTCAGAAGTTTAGAAATGCGCCTGTAACCAATGCCTTCAGTGTGTTTTGCAACAATAAGGTTGCGTAGGTCTTTGGACAGCTCTTTGCTTTTACCCATCATGCAATGCTTCTTGTCTAACACCTTGCTGGTGAGAAACCTTTTTAAAAGGCATCAATCAGGACTATACCAGCTGATATTACTTTGCACTAATAGGGGGCAGGTTAACCTTCTGAATACTGACAAACTCCAGCTGCTTTCTTGGCTTGCCAGACCTTTTTACCCCTCCTTTTCTTCATGTGTTCAATACTTATTCCCTGTGCCATTTCGCTTTATTACACATAACTTCATTTATGGACATAAATGTTTGGATTTCTTTCTATGTGTGCTTTACTTGGGTTGATGCCGACATCTGGTAAAAATTTTGTGTCAATAGCTCGATTAGAAATATGTTTTTTGAGAGAAATGTTGACGTGTTCAATACTTATTTTCCCCGCTGTATGTCTGAATAAACCCCTTTTGTAATTGAGGCCAGACTTCATTCATTTCAATCATATTTGAAAATCTTTGGTGTTGGACCGGACGGAAAAGGAAAGGAGGGAAGAAGAGAGAGGGATGTTATAGAGGGGGGGGGGGGGGGGGGGGGTAGGAGGGTGACAATAGGAGGGGGGGCAAAACCACGAAGCAGCACAAAGCAACAAGCTCACTGGACGCCCACCATCACGGCAAGGTTCAAATGCTGCACAAATCCCAAAGGGCGGGGCCTGTCCACACACACACTCAAATGCCATCAACACACCCGCTAGCTGCAGAAATGTCCATATGTCAACATGTACACAAAACAGATAGTGTTCACACATGCATACTTATGCCTTCAAACCAACTGGTGTGAAATATTTCATTCAATCAATCATGTAAACTATTAGTGTAAAGGTGAGCTAACACTTGTGTTCAGTGAGTGTTTATGTTCTTCTAAAATGGATGATGGAATGTGAAACGAAGGAGGGAGAGTGACCAGCCATCCCCACACCAAGACCCCTGCCGCAGCAGCAGCAGGGCCCCACCCGAGAAGGGTGCCCACAGCCCCAGACGAGCACCTCATCACTACCCAGGAGTTCCGGGCATCCCCCCGCCCCAACCCCAGGTACGAGCCAGGACCCCCCCAAGGGAAACCCGCCCCGCACTCCAGGCAGCCACCCACCCGGCCAACGGTTGGTCCAGGGAGGAGCAAGGCAGGGGCCCGCCATCCCCACCTAGGAGGGGGGCACCCCGGGGAAAAGGGGGGACCCACAAGGGGTGTTGTAAACATGGTCCAACCAGGCTCGGCCACAGTTAGAAATTGGGCGGGGCCCAGCGTCCAGGGGCAAGGACCAGGACCCACCTCACAGGGACACGGACACCCCCGGCTCAGGTGTAATGTGAACCCCCTCCCTGCGCGGAGAGAGCACCGCCGGTTCCTGGAAACCGGCACCCAAAGGACACGGCCGCCGTTGCCAAGGGCCCAGTACCCCCCACCAGGGATCGGGTACGGGACAGATGGACCTAGGACCTACCTTACTTGCAGAATGTGTGTGTGTGTGTGTTTGTGAGGGTGTGTGTGTGTGCATGTGTGTGTGTTTATGTTTGAATGTATATTTTGAGGAGTAAAGGTGTGTGTTCTAAGGGGGTGCAGTTAAAATTGGTTGGTAGGGCACTGAGAGAACATTTCCTGATGACTCACAGTGATGTCCCATCACCCTTCCCACCAAGGGGCCCTAAATGTCTAAGGTGCGGTTAAAATTAGCGGGTAGGGTGCTATGAGGGTGCTGCTGCTTGCTGGCACTGATGTCCAAGCACCCCCCCTACCAAAGGGCCTACATGTCTAAGGTGCAAATAAAACTGAGAGAGACACAGGTCAGTTTTAAAAAACAAGTTTCTCATTTGGAATGTGTCAGAGTTCCGAGCGCAGTTGTAGCGCACTTGTGATTTGTGCCAGCAGATTCACCCACACGCAGAATCACAGATTTGAGGTTGTAACTCTAAATCAGTGTTTTTCAACCAGTGTGCCGCGGCACACTAGTGTGCCGTGGGAGATGGTCAAGTGTGCCGTGGGAAAATACCCTCATTAACTGATCTAACAACATTTCCCATCTCCAGGAAATCAGCTCTTTGTTCATCCAAACAGGCCCCTGATAAAACACTAATTAGTTAGGAATATAAAAGATCATAAAATTATTTTTTCTTTGTGTTTATTTGATTCTATTAAATACATTTTGATAAGAATGAAGATACAGCGATTTAGCTGCAGCTATACCTGTTAGCTATACCAGTCCCGCCCCTTTAACTGTCTCCACCAATCATTCTTGAAGGCTGAATCACATGTCATCAGTCTGACCAATCAGAAGTGGTTAAAGTCTTAATTTCCTTGTTTAGATTTAACTCAAAAAGTCTCTCAGTTCTAACAAAAATACCAGCTAAAGCTCGTCTTTAGCGGTGTAGCTTTCCACAGAATCCGGTGTCAGACCGTGGAACAAGAGAACAAAACCATGAAGCTCTGAGACGCTAGTCTTTCTGCGGTCGGCGGATTTACGGCACTACATCTCCCATGATGCATTGGGTTAGAATGACTGTCTTAGCGCACAATGAGCCTCTCCTCTTAACGCCTTTAAACAAGGAACACACATCAAACAGTTTTTGAATCTTTTAACTTAACTTTTAATACAACTTTTAGAAAAAACAGCTGCAACTTCCAGCTTTTTCTGCCACAATCAGGGCCGGCCCTGGTCTTCTGGGGGCCCTAAGCGAAATTTAATTTGTGGGCCCTCTAACTGATCAGCAGCTTAAAAAAAACGCAACTGTTGTTGTAATATAAATGAGATCTCTCTATGAATACATTTGTGAATTATTGTTGCTGCCGAAGAATTGAATACAGTATATTTATTGCCTGCATGTTGGATCCACAATTAGTGGTGCCAAACAATTTTTAAATGCAAAGAAAAAAATTTGAATGACAAATGTATATAGATATAGCCATATATTTTTTAATGAAACATTAGGCACATTAGGAATGTCAAATGACATTCACAAAACTCCAACTTATTAAAAACAGCAACTTCATAGAAAGTCAAATAACGATAAAACAATCCAACATAAAGAACACAACAGCTCAATGAGGGGGATTTTGGAAAGTCAGAGTCTTTCTCAGTCTGAAAAGGACGTCTTTGCACCAAATCCATTCTTACTGGATCAGAGAGTGTGGTTGGCCATTCAGCTGGACTTCAGCTGTATTGGATTTGAAGTAGGTGGAATTTTGGATCCAGTAGCTCCTCCTCCATTCACGCCTCTCTTGGAGCCTCTGGAACATAAGACACATAACTTCAATAAAAGCAAACAGTAAAAACTAAAACAGTCAAATGTTTTCCCTTCCAACAGTAGATGTGGTAACAACAGTTTCTTCTGCAGCTAAAAAACAAGAATTATTATTATACAATAATCAACGATAAAGCTAATAAAATATTTATAGCAGAATACTAATAATAGTTTACTGGCTCATTTAAAATCAGTGAGCAGGTTTTTCACAATTTCAAGATCTTTTTATATATTTATAAGAGATTTATTGTTTGATTGTATATTTGCATGAGGTCATATTTATTAATTTAATTATGAACAGTTTGGGGCTTCATGCTCTTCAGCTGCTGTTTATGAAAAAAGGGTTTATGCAGATGCTGTTTTTAAATGACTTTACATGCTATTAAAATGACCTTAGATGACATCTTCAGTGATGTCAGGAACATCTTGAGATGTGGACGCTGCACCTCCTCCAGTACTTTTTGATAATTTTTGAGAGCAGAATAAATTGTGCAAAACATCCTCATTATGTAGAACCAAAACTGCAAAATATAAATAAGAATTCAATGTACCCATTTATAAATAATAAATTTGAACAATGATTTGAGTATAAACGGAAATATAAGCATTTATGCACTTCTTTAGCTATTATTTTGTATGCTCATAATTTTAAAATTAGTACATTTATTTTGTTTTTCATTCATGAGAACATTTATTTCCTATTTGTATTTGGCAGTTTGGATTCTCCATATTTCATGCCAATGCAAGATTTTAAGACACATTCATTGTTGAAAAAGTTAGAATACCTGACTGTCTAGAACAGATAAACTGCAGTTTTATACTGACCAGAAAATGCAGAATGCACTAAATATGTGTTAGCAAAACAATGAAACAATACGATAACGTGAGTTAAAACATTTATCAGCCATTATACCGTTGTCATTATTTACTTTTCTCTGCTCTCCACCGTTTTAGAAGCTCATGTCTGTCCTCATCTTCTTGGAAACTTGGATATCAGAATTATTTTCGAGTTTTCCATTGGAAATGACGACAAACAGGGTCGTTTATGATAAAAGGTTCTGTGCAATCTTCACCTCGGATCGATTAGTATTTACGTAAATCACGCAGCTGCACAGAAAGGCAGGATTAATGTAAAAAATACGGCCCAACACCCTCCAAACTTACCTTGTGATTGATGTTTCAGTTCTTCTGCTTTTCTCAGCTCCTGATGGATAAAGTCTCTTTGGCATGAAGTTCTCTTGTTGTCGCTTTGATCAGCGTGACTAAATGTGCTCGTTTTTTTTCTTTTTCCCAACTTTATTGAAACACAATGCGCTCGTAAATGCACACTGTGCCAGGCTCAGATGCAAGGATGTTGACCAATCGTTGCTAAGAGTGGCGTAACGTCATTATTTGGGTTGCCAGATTGGTTCAGGTGTGTTCAAGGGGGGGATCATTAAAGTGCAGGCAACAGTCTTTTTAAAGCGCACGTTGGTACGGAAGTTCTATGAAATGGGTTGCCAGATTTGGATTTTTTTTTATTTTCATTTTTTCGCCACTTCGGGGCCCTGGTGGTGACGGGGGCCCTACGCGGCTGCGTAATTCGCGTATAGGGAGGGCCGGCCATGGCCACAATTATCATGAAAATGCCCGTGAGATTCCGGAGGGCGGGGGGCTGTCGATCAATGCAGACTGAGTTTTTGCTTTTTTAATTTTTTTTTTATTTTTTTGGATGCTGGTGTGCCGCTGGATTTTTGTCAAGGCTAAAGTGTGCCGTGGCTCAAAAAAGGTTGAAAAACACTGCTCTAAATGCACACATGCACATGGGAATTTGTCAGTTCTGATTTTGTTTGTCAGACTTTACAGCAGAAGATTTTTACACACAGATGCAGATCTTTGGTGTACAGGTTATCACATTCCATTTTACAAGTTATCACATCAAATCTACAAGCTCGTACATTTTGGTACATTATTACCTTCATAAATACGGTGCTCAGAAAGGCGGTAATGTATCAAAAATACTGCTTTGGGGTTTCTTTTTGTGAGGAATGAACATTGTAATACGTCTAAAAGCTTATAAAATTGATTTTGCATGATACAGGTCCTTTAAAACCTTATTTATGGATGGGGTCAAAAAATAAAATCAAAAGTACAATCAAAGCATTGAAGAAGATAAACAAAAGAGCACAACACATTGACCACAAGAATCATCATTGAACAACTGGTAAGGACAAAACAGAATAAGAAACAGGAGGGATGAAACAATCTAGCAAATGAGAATGGAAAAGACAGGAAAAATGGAGGAGAAGAAGAATCTGTACATCAAGACAGAGGATGACTGGTGAGGGCTACAAGAAAAGGGGAAGCCAAAAGTGGAAAACCTACAGGGAACAAAGATGGGAAACACAGCAATGAAAGCCTGGCAGAAAGCAGACAGAACAGGAAAGAGTGACCACAGCACAAGAGGGAGTGTGGTACTGGGGTCACCATTCTTCCCAGTTCGAAAGAACCATTAGCAGTGTGTGCCTCAGATTTCTGTCTACTCCTGTTACCATCAGTGTCGGAACCATCCGAGTGTGAGACCTGAGTTACTGCGTGCAGTTCCTGCTCCTCTTATGTTTGCCAACACACTCCCATACTTTATAGAAAGCATGTCTTTCATACTTATGCACTGTTGATATTTTCTACAGGTCAAAACACATTTCCTTCCTTCAGTCTCAGGTTTAATGCTGACTCACAACGTCTTGCTCTGTAAAGCAGAATGTCTTATTAAGACTCGATAGAGAAAACAAATGGCAACTTGAAAAAAATACAGAGGTTAGGAGGTCCGAGCTCTGCTGTGCCATTGTTGTTGTGATGCTTCGACAAATGCTTCATGAATGATTTGTGAGTGCTCAATTATTGATGAAGCTTTAGAGATCTGATGAGCTTCTCTGGGCCACTTAGTAGGACAGTCAGCTAGTGGGTGGGATGGTTTTCAGCAACTAAACAGAAACATTTGTGAGTGAGATTCCAGTAAATGTGCAAATCCTCCCCTTGGCATAGCTAAAGCATAGTGAATTGAAATCTCTTATTAGGATGTGATGAATACGTGAGTGTCTTTCTTTGAGTATAAACTATAACCTAAGAATTTGCCTCAAGTCAAAGAAAAAAGTACTCTTTACTACACATCATTAAGACATTTTGTTACATAACGTTGCCTGCATTTTGATACAATAGCTTCCCATCTGGATCTGTGGTCTTACACTATGCCCTGTTTATCTAATGTCTTCTAACTGAATTCAATTAGGTGCTTTAGTTCAATGTCTTTGGGGGCTTCAAACAAGTCAAAAAGTTGAAAAACCTTTTGAAAGAGATTCAAATTGGGCAGCAAGAAGTCAAATGGTAAATCAGTTATACAAGTCATCTTCCACCCTTTGTTTGGTCTTTGGCACCTCCACCTTGTGCTGTATCTCTTTACTTCTGTCCACCAAATGTCCTTTGCTTTTCTCATTCCAGTTGACACAAGTTGATCCTCCTGATTTCCTTGATCACCTTAGCTGTTCCTCCTACTCTCCCAAAGCAATATTTCAACTCCTCCCTAAAAGCCACACAGCATTCTTTCTATTTTAACTTTCACCTCATCATCTTCCTCACCACCAAAGTCATTCTACCACCAACGCTGTCTGGCAACACTTGCACTAACCACAACTTCAAAGCCTCCTTCAGATTTCAACATCTGCACAAGATGTAACCAACCTATGTGTTCTTTCCCTCCACTCTAATGTCATCCTTTGCCCCTCTCCTTCATAAAATTAACCATTTCCATTCTTTAGGAAAAGTCCACCATTGACTGTCTTTCTGCATTCCTGTTTGCCTAACATTGTTCTCCTTTGGGTGCATCCCCTCAAGGGTTGCCACAGCGAATTAGCTCTCACGGATTCACACATTTGGTTTGGGAGAGATTGGGAGTTATATCAGATGCCATTCCTACCCCAAACCTGTAGTTTAGGGGGACCCACACTCAGGCTCCCTTGTGGATACATAGTTAGGCAGTAGCGTGAAGGGTCTTGCCAAAGGACCCACACTGGATTCAGCCCATTGCGCCCCCTGGGAAACACCCTGGTTTCCCATGCGCCAGTCCTACATGCAACAACTGAGCCATCCAGCTGCTGCCTCCCTACAGAAATCAGAGTTCTGTAAACTGACATCTTTAAAACAGTTTTCACAGATTGCCACTCAGGTTTGGTACCCAATGCATGATTTTCAAGCTCAGCAAGCTGATGTGTTTGTTTTTACCTAAAAGTACAACAAACAGATTTACCCTGGAAAAACATGAACAATGAAAAAAGCAGCTTGAGAAAAGCTGACGCAGCAGGAAAACAAACCAGATAACATCTAAAAAGAATTGTTACCATTTTCTAAACAAGGCCCAGTTGGGGCAAAACCTTCCTGCTGGATGAGCTGCTGTTCAAATTTTCACCTCAGCAGACCTGCAGACAGCCATGCGAAACTCATTTAGAGTCCAGAATCCTGCCTGTGATAAATAAACCTCATGATGAAACTATCCTCCTCCAACAGTGAAGATTAAGTCTTATAATTGTGGCTTCATCTGTCCCCACATTCACCGTGTCCACAGAAGCAGACCAATAGAGGAGTTAAGATGTTTAAGAACAGGCCCACAAATAGCAGTGATAGAGGACTCTCTAAAGTCCTCTATTAGCTATGGAGAGCTGGCTCAGCTCTCAAAAAGACTTTTCTCCTTTAAAGCTGCTTCCAACCCCAAAGGTAATATTTGTCTTAATCACAGGACAGTGAAACATGATTCAGTTTTTTTTGTCGGGCAGATGGTACCTTTGTTGAAGAGATTAATTACCATGTTCCACAACATTAATGAAGGCCAATATCTGAAGGGAAAATGCAATTTGCCCTGAGTGTAAGGTTAGTGTAAACAGGTGAGTGAGAGCCAGAGAAGGTTGATCGCCCGTGGTTTCATAATCTATTCTCTGTGTGTGCCTGTTGAGCCTGGAGCTGGCATCCCAAAGCAGACAGTGGGAGTAATGGGCATTCAACCACCTAGCAGCAAATCCTGGATCACACATACAGAAGATGCACTCAGTTCTGCTGTACATTCTTTTATTTTTTTCTCAATTGATTGTCGTTTAAAATATGAAGGACTTAAGGTGGAAAACACAGGTTTAGCACAATTGGATCTTGGGCAAATATTTCATAGAATATCTTCAACATGTATGGCACTTTGGGCCACAGAGCATTACTTTCTGTGTCCAAATACTGGATGTGTACTTCTAAATCCGATAACTTGATTTTTCTTACAACACTAAGCAATAATTTGCATTTCAGAAAAGTTACAAAGGATTCTAACGTCAGTTTTGGAGCTCAAACATCTTTATTGCAAAGAGCAATTTCACTGAATTTTGCCATTTTTATTTGTATATTCTTAAATGTGTGCAAAAAAGAACACTTGTGTATAAACAAAATACTTTTTTTAGATCTTTAACAGATGGAGTAAGCTTTCCCTCAGTTACAGATGAATGACATGATTTTCCATTAAAATCCTTTTTTTTTTTTTTTTTTTTTTTTTAAGTCAGCAGTCTATGGATTTTAAACCTAAACATCAGGACCCAAAGTATGAATGTCTTTCGAGGAGTCAGGCTAGACAAATTGCAGTTGGCAGCTCGGTTGGTAAATTCCCTGAAACGTTGAACATTTCAGGGAAATGAAAGGTGAAAAGCAGCAGCTGAGCGGCACCAAAGTCACGACACGCCGAAGATGAGTCTGTTCCCATCAGGACAAATAGAGAGATTGAAAACAAGGCAGAAGTGGTTTGCACTATTATGACTAAAAGTCAGAGAAATTGCACCAATGCACAGCTGAACCTTATTTATCCTGAACACATTTGATTTTGGTTTAAGTGAAATACTTTGTTTTCACCTGTTGAACTGGGATCAGGAGGCAGATCCTTGTTGTCCTTCAGTCTAACTTTCTTAGTTGTTGAATTGGCTAGAAGGAATCTTAGTGGTTATTTTATTTTTGATGCTATTGACCCAGACTGCTTAGGCTTATCCTGAGGCACTCTGGAAGCCTTTCCTTAAGCTTTCACTGGTCGAGATGTTGCTTTTCTACAGTTTAATGCAGGGGTCACCAACCCTGTGCAGTGCGCCCGCGAGCACCCCTTGTGGCGCCCGCAGGGAATGCACCCAAAAAAACTTTTTTTTTTTATTTTTTTTTTTTAATTGAAGCAAATATTCAACAAACAATCACGGCATGTCTGGTCTGTCAATGACAACAATATCAATTCTGAGATAAAGGTAGACAAAAAATAAAAATAAGGAAACAAATATAACTTAAAAATTAATCAATAAAAATAAGGGTCTCTTACAAAAGTTTAAATAGATCAAATAAATTACACAATGTCGGTGCATTCTTATGATTCATGTAATGTAAAGATTTAGAGATTAGGTTGAGACGGTTGAGTAATCCATTAATGCCAGGTTTCACCTTTAAGAATTCACAAGTATGAATGAAATGCTTTACAATCAATACATTAATCAGAAAGTCCAGATTTTTGTCAAATAATTGTAATGGAATTTTATTGTATTCCAATTTAAAGGGTTAATGATGATATTTTGGGATTGGAGCCAATTATGAAAAGAAGACCAAAACTCTTTTACATGAAAACATTCAAAGAAAAGATGTTCCACAGTTTCTACATCATTTCCACAAAAGACACAAAGATCACTGTCCCAGTTAAAGCCAGAATGTAAAAAATGATTGGAAAGGTAAAAATCATTTAACGGGAATGCTCCAAAAATAGCACTGCTCATATAGCAAATTAATATATAGTGGCAATCTGGGGGTTAGCCCCGCCTTCAGCTTTGAACACTCATGGGAAGTGGGGAATCTTGGTTGTGTTAAATCGCTCACCATAAGTGAGGAAACTGTGAGTAGAAGTGAAGTTAATGCTATTTGGCTGGTGGTGGGTGTGTACAAAATAAACGGACGGATATGATTGTCTGCTAACTTATGTGAGAGTCGTTCTTGACAAACCGGTGCTGTGCTTTGCATGGGGCATGGGGAGCAGATTCAGACATGTCCAGTGGGGCCACCACCAAGTAAGGAGATAGTGCAGGGGTGTCCAATTCCAGGCCTAAAGGGCCGGGTCCTACATGTTTTCCATTCAACTTGGCCTTGAAGCTC
Organism: Oryzias curvinotus; assembly: GCA_023969325.1. Lineage (NCBI taxonomy): Eukaryota > Metazoa > Chordata > Actinopteri > Beloniformes > Adrianichthyidae > Oryzias > Oryzias curvinotus. The sequence continues at coordinate 27,821,455 of CM043719.1, forward strand.
CTTATTGGCTAAACACACCTGATCCAGGTAATCAACACAGGATCAAAGACACACACAGGACATCACACACAGGACCAGAGACACACTCAGGACCAAAGACACACACACAGGACCAAAGACACACACACAGGACTAAAGACACAAACACAGGACCAAAGACACAAACACAGGACCAGACACACACACAGGACCAAAGACACACACACAGGACCAAAGACACAAACACAGGACCAAAGACACAAACACAGGACCAGAGACACACACAGGACTAAGGTATCACACAGGACCACAGACACACACACAGGACCAAAGACACATACAGGGCCAAGGACACACACAGGACCAAAGACTCACACACAGGACCAGAGACACACACAGGACCAAGGACACACACAGGACCAAAGACTCACACACAGGACCAGAGACACACACAGGACCAAGGACACACACAGGACCAAAGACTCACACACAGGAACAAAGACACAAACACAGGACCAGAGACACACACAGGAACAGAAACAAAAACACAGGACCAGAGACACACACAGGAACAGAGACACACACAGGACCAAACACACACACACAGGACCAAAGACACACACACAGGACTAAAGACACAAACACAGGACCAGAGACACACACAGGACCAGAGACACACACACAGGACCAAAGACACACACACAGGACCAAGGACACACACAGGACCAAAGACTCACACACAGGAACAAAGACACAAACACAGGACCAGAGACACACACAGGAACAGAAACAAAAACACAGGACCAGAGACACACACAGGACCAAAGACACAAACACCGGACCATAGACACACACAGGAACAGAGACACACACAGGACCAGAGGCACACACAGGATCCAGGACTCACACATTACCAAAGACACACACAGGATCCAGGACTCACACAGGACCAAAGACACACACAGGTCCAAAGTCACACACAGAACCAAAGACACACACAGGTCCAAAGACACACACAGAACCTAAGACACACACAGGACCAGAGACACACACAGGACCAAAGACGTACACAGGTCCAAAGACACACATAGGACCAAAGACACACACAGGACCAAAGATACAAACACAGGACCAGAGACACACACAGGAACAAAGACACAAACACAGGACCAGAGACACACACACAGGACCAAGGACCCACACAGGACCAGAGACACACACAGAACATCACACACCAAGCAGAAAAGAACTTATTGCTAAAAATGATGTCAAGAATTCAGCTCTAATAATTTGATTATTTACAATTTTTTTACTAATTAATATATTGTTTTGACTTTGTCTGTTCATATTTGCATCATTTGACAGAGTATATTTACTATTCTGGATTAATCTTTCTATCTTTTTATTCACATTTATCTTTAAAAAGTTAAAGTTCAGGTAAAGTTTTAAAAGTTTAGCTTTATTGTGTTCAATAAATGTTTATCTTGTTCGGCCCGCAACCTAAAGTGTGTTTTGGATTTAGGCCCCCTCGGCAACTGAGTTTGACCCGCCCTGTAATACGAGTCTAGACAATTCATGCATGTTTTTGTGTAAAATGAGCAAATAAAAATAGGGCACACAAAAGGATGTCCTCAAATTGTGCTTGTGTGTGTGTGTGTGGGGGTGGGGGGGGGGGGGTGGGGGGCTAGGAGGTTTCTAGTAAACGGGTCCTGTGGCGCCCTTCATACCACTTAGTGCCCATGAAATAGCCCTCAGTCTCAAAAAGGTTGGTGACCCCTGGTTTAATGCATGACGACTGCAAGTACAAAAGTGAAAAAGTTTGATAAAACTGAACAAAATCCAAATCTACAAAAAAGCATAGTTCATCAAAAATAAGAATTTAATTGTAGCATTTCAGAAAACAAGTGTTTTAGCATTTAGTATTCAGTCATTAATTAGGGGAAAAATAGTTTTAAGGGTAATAGTTGGGTGAAAGAAAAAAATCTAGTAAAAATCCTATAACTTAGAAACATGTAGTAGAAATCGATTAAAAATGCTATTCTATTTTATTTTTACCTTTTAATATAATCAACTGAAAATATATCGTCAGCCTAATAGCATATCTGCCTAACTCATTTTTTCAGGTTTTTTAAAAAAAAGAGAAAACACCTTTTTTTCATCACTCACAGTCAAGTTAGGCCAATATCTCAATTTGGCAAAAAAATGAGTTGGACAGAAATGCTATTAGGCTGACGATATGCTAATTTTTGTTAAAGAATGAGAACGATGCAATAAGCAAAAATACTTCATTTGAAACGATGTAAAAATCTAAAGGTAAGGTTTCATAATTCAACTTTTCTCTACTAAACGTGTTCACATTGATTTTTACTTATGCACAGCCTTTATGCTGGTATGCTGTTGTATTGCCCAGGAGATTACAGTCAACATTTAGCATTTGACAATTTAATTATTTACTGCACCATACTAGAACATTTTAAGTACAGCTTATTAGAAAATAAAATAATTCTGTTTTTAAATCCTTTTCCCTTCTAAAATATAACAATTTATTTTTCTTATTTTATCCATTTAGAATTTCTTTCTTTGTAGGCCTTCCCAGACTCATGATTTTTCGTGTTTTGGGTCAGCTTCGGGTCTCTTCAGCTGCATGTTCTTTAAATTAGCCTTTTTTGTTTTTGTGGATATGAAACAACCACCCTAGAGTTGAGCTTGTAAGCTGACATTTTGTCTGTTGAAGACAACCATCAGCGGTTTTCTTTTCCCCCACACAGGACTTCTCAGGACACTTTAGTGTCATATCTTTTGTGAGAACCTGCAGCTCCTGAAGCAGGGCTGCACTTGGACAGCTCGGGGGCCTCTCTTGACACTTTCATTGCATTATTCCTCTTATGTAAAGTTTGTCACTCTGGATCTGTCTTAAGATCTCCTGAATGTCCTGGGGAAGCGGTGGGATCAGGAGGTTAAGAGGTCGCTCAGGCAGCTGTTAGTTTGGTCTCTGGCTTCTTCACTTCACATGTCAAAGTGCAGCTTAAGCAGGACACCAAACATCATTTTGCCCTCTGCAGTACGAAGGGGTCACAGGAGTCAGAACAGCAAACACTCATGGGTAACTGCATGTAAAGAATGAAGGAATACACTCTGTTGTAGAAACTGGGAATTGACGACCGTCTTCAGTCCTGCATTCACATCATTACAATGTTAAACACCAAAGATCAATAATCTATTCTGAAACTGTCTTGAGAGAACACAAAACATAACTAAAACAGCAGTTTGACACCGATGTGACCTTTTTAATTTAACAGATTTTCATTTCAAGATTTTTTCTTCTTTTACTTTAAGTACTTTTCTTTGTAGACATGAAGACACAAGAGAGGCAATGTCGCATCGCAACGTTTCCTCAAACAGTGATGAGACCAGAATTTATGGAAAAAATTAATTATTTACATTTTGGGCTACTTTTTTGTACCCAGTTGCTCCCATTAACATCAGATGTTTATATACCAGCAGCTATTAGTTAAAATTGATGCCTCATAGTTTATAAATGACACTTCTCAAGTCAATACAGCATGAATTTATTTTTGTAAATATCTTAAACAACAATGTTACGTGATTTAAAGGTTTTATTTTACTCTTGGGTGGTATCAATACTTTTTAGTTCCCCATAGAGGCACTGAGTACATGTATAATTTATATTGAGGCAGTTGACAGAAGCACAATATTAATAGACTTTCATAAAAATAGTCATTATTCTGAAATATTGAGATGATCCTGTGATGTTTAAGTTCAAACAAAGCTATGATTCGTTTCAGCTTCCATGTAACGGCTCAGCTCATAATTTATGCTATAAGCTGGGGTCACAGCGGGCATTTGACAAGCGTTCAAAAACTGGCTAAACGCGCAACATTAAATGCACATTTGGTTTTCACACTGGACAAGCAGGGAGGGGCTTCTTCTTTTTCTACACGGTGCAAAATGTCAAATGGATGCAAACCTTGTGAATTTTGGTCCAGGCTTTTTCTTTTACAGCTCTATTCCAATATTTAAAAGACTTGGTCTGATTTAATTCTGACTGGGCACAAACATGTGAACATAGCTTCAAAGATACACTATATTACAAAAAGGATTGTCTCACCCATTCCAATGATCCGAATCAGGTGTCCTATTCACTTGGCCTGGCCACAGGCGTAACAAATCAAGCAGTCAGGCATGCAGACTGTTTTTAGAAACATTTGTGAAAGAATGTTCCGCTCTCAGGAGTTCAGTGAATTCCAGCATACAACTGTCATAGGATGCCACCTGTGCAACAAATCCAGTTTCCTCACACCTATACATTGCACAGTCAACATCTTCATCTTTATCATAACAAAATGGAAGAGTTTGGGAACAGCAGCAACTCAGCCACGTGATAGGCCACGTAAACGTACGCAGAGGGGTCAGCGGATGCTGAAGTGCAAAGAGGTCGCTGACTTTCTCTACAGTCAATTACTACAGAGCTCCAAACTTCATGTGATATTCAGATTAGCTCAAGTCCAGCACACAGAGAGCTTCATGGAATGGGTTTTTAATGGCCGAGCAGCTGCATCCAAGCCACACATCACCAAGTGCAATGTAAAGCGTTGGATGCAGTGGTGGAAAGTACACCGATACTGGACTCTAGAGCAGTGAAGACACCTTCTCTTGAGTGATGAATCATGCTTTTCCATCTGGCAATCTGATGGACAGGTCTGGGTTTGATTTTGATTTGATTTGAAATGGTTTATTTCAAGCAATCAAATAAGAATACACAAAAACAATACAATCATCAGTTATACATTCGTACAGTAACTAATCAAACTTTGGATAATTAGACATATTAATAATTATAGCTTAAAATGTGTGGAAGGAAGTGAATTTATATAATCCCACCCCTGTTCTACCGTAACCATTTTATTACATCATTTATCAATATCCGGTTCCTAGCTTTTATCAGACAGAATTAAGAATCTTGAAATATCAATAAAGCACATGACAAAGACGAATTGCTTAAATGATTTTGTAAAAAATAACTTTTAGAAATCAACATGGCAATGAAGTATCCAAAAAATATGCAGATTATGTTACTTATAAGTCATTGATATTATAAAAAAATAATACTACCGTATATCAGTAAAATAGACATAACACTTTCAGGAATTTTTATATCAAAATGTGATCAAGTATCAAAAGTTAAAAATATGTGCAAAATTATGCTACATTAGGAAAAATCATGAATCAACTTATCAATTTTTTGGAGCAAGTGAAGTAATATATTTAAAATTCAATCAATTTAACCATTTTCAATAATTGATTAATCATTTGTTTTATTATGTTTTTGTATTTTTATTTATTTATTTAATTTATTTATTTATGATAAAGTAATGCTGTGAAGTAAAATAAAAAGGGTCCATATTTTGTCGAATGACCAAGGGTGGCATTTCTTCTTCTGCTGATTAACAGCCGTTCTTCTTGGTTTGGAGGTTGTCAAGAGAACGATACATTACAGACTGCATTGTGCCTACTGTGAAATCTGGTGGAGGAGGAATTATGGTGTGGTGTTGTTTTTCCATACTTGAGCTTGGTCTCTTAGTTTCACCGAAAGGAACTCTGAATGCTTCAGGATTCCAAAACATTTTGGACAACGAACTCCCAACCTTGTAGGAATCGTTTAGAGCGGCGCCTTCCTTTTCCAGCATGACTGTGCACCAGAGCACAAAGCAAGGTCCATGAAGACGTGGATGAACTGGACTGGCCTGCACACAGAGTCCTGACCTGAACCCCATAGAACACCTTTTGGATGGATTAGACTGAGAGCCAGGCCTTCTCCACCAACCTCAGTGTGTGACCTCACCAATGACCTTTTGGAAGAATGGTCAAGAATTCCTATAAACACACTTCTCAACCTTGTGGACAGCCTTCCCAGAAGAGTTGAAAGCTTTATTAGCTGCAAAAGGTTTAGCAACATCAACATGAAAATTAATCATGGAGAAGAAATGAATATATTGGAATATAGCTTTGAAAGGAAAAGTCTGAAGCAAGAGTCTGGGGCTAGATTTGCACTGCTATGGCATTTCACACCTAGCCTCTTCCAACTGTAGGTGGTAGCAACTGCCCGGTGTAAACATCTTATGCTAATTGCGTGTTCAAAAATGCTCTTTTGGTGCATTCTCAAGAACAACAGCTTTATGACAATTTAAATGATTTTTTAGTTCTTTTCAAGCTAAAACCTGAGAAAAACAGGCAAACGTCTTTTGTGTTTTTGTCTCCAAATAACATTAAATACTGTGGCTCAGTGAGTAATATCCAACTTGGACAGATGTTATTAATCTTCCCATCAGAGATGCCAGTGCTGCACTTGATAGCCTCTTCTCCACTTTATAAGCAGCAACAGTCTCATTAATTTTCCTGGCAGAGGCAGCTTGAGCTGGTTTCACACTAAAAGAGTTGAAGGCAGTTCTGTTCAGGGCTGCGTGATTTCAGAGACGCCCAAGTAGACAAATTCACTCTTCAGAGCAACTGTGTAATTTAGAGCCCCCAGTACACAGTTTACTTATGCTTTTGGGCTGTAGGAGGCCAGGTAGCTACATAAACCCCCAACTTGCATGTGAACAACTAGTAATTTTCATATAGAAGAGAAATACAATTGCTGATATGTTAAAAATGTTAAACAAAATTGTAGGACATTAAGTCAAGTTTGTTCGGTAAATGCCTCCATCCTTCTTCCCATCAGCTCCTCTGATGGTAGCGTATGACCTGCTGTATTTTTAGATCATGTTATCCACAACCAGAGGAACAATTATTGTCAGTTTCGTAATGTGAAACTCAAAAACACATTTTCAGGAACTTGAATTTAGCCAGAATTGAAGGATTTGTTTTGGTTGACTTGGGTAAAAATAAATATCTGTGGATTGTATTTTTTATTAAAAAAAAACATGTTAAGAGATTTTTTTTTTCTTTTGTTTTTAACTTGATGGTACAGTAAAGATGACGTTAGGTTGAATTTTTACCTATAATTTCCTCATCTATGGAGGAAATTATCCTCATTATCCTGTTAACGAGATTCTACTTTCCCATGATTGATGCAGAAGCACCTAAAGCTTCAATTACAAGTTCTGAAGTCCATATTTCTCTGTAAGGCTGACTCCATATTTATGCAGTAACTTTATTTCTTTAAGTATTTCAAGTTTCATGAATAATCATATTATAAATAATAACTATTATCACAAATGTATCTTCTAGAAGGTGGGCGATATCCACACTAAATGCCCCTGTCATGGTAATATTACATTATGTATTAAACTTGTTTGGTATGTACATGTTGTGTTTGTGATGGTATCCAAAATAAGATTTCTTCAAAATAGATTGATTATGTTATACACAAATGATCAATAGTGCTGTGAAATGTTCTTAATTTAATTTAACTAAGAGTTGCCACGAGTGGTTTTAGATTTGTCTCCTCACGTCTTTGAGTAGACAGCATCCTCTCATCCTCATTGATTAACTCGTCAGGCTGGCCAGCTGTGTTTTGCCGGAGATAATGTTTTAATTAACGAACTTCAATATCTAATTAAGATCAGATGTAGATGCTGTATAGAGGCCATTTCAATGAAGGAAGGAGGACCTGTAGTGGAAGGTCTTGGAGTATGATGGGATTTGATATGTTGCCAATGGGAAATACCAGCCTTTGAAGAGACAGGATGAAGGGAACAGTTCATTATTATGTCTTAATGTAGCAACACATCTGAGGGTAAGCCAACAAGAAACCCAATCAAATCAAATTGGAAAACATTCCATTTATTTCAGATCTTAGAGATCTCCATCAAAATGTTAGTGGCTGGAGCACCAAATCCCTGATTCCTAACTAAGCACTGCTAAAGTTACAAGTTGGTGTGACATCAGGTAGGAAGAACACGAGAAACTCCTAATTTGTGATGAAACGACATTGCAGAACTTTAGTAACAGTGTACTCGTATGGGGGTTGACCCATGGTTGCTGCAGGTTTTGCCTTGTCCTGATGCGTGATGGGTCGTAGATCCTTTTAGTGGTTTATAAATGTTTTAATGGTCTTGGGCTTTCTTATCTCAGTGATCTTTAAAAGTATGCGCCGACGCAGACCCTGAGGTCCTCTGACACTGTCCTTTTAGTTCCTAAGGTGAGGACCACAACTTATGCTGAGCCCTCCTTCTGCCATTATGGTCTGTGCCTCTGGAAAAGCCTGCTAGTGATCCTCAGGACCACAGAGATCTTAGAGTTTTTGAAGAAGAATAGCTGTGTCAGTTTTTGTTTAATTGTAAAGCACTTCAAGCTGCAAAATTATAAGAAGCACTTTTTACAAATGAAGTTTGAAGTAGAGAGGAGAATCTTAAAGGGAGAGCAGGTGTGTCTTGCAGTTCTCTTGATGCTCATACGATCACCATAAAGTACGTCATAATAATGGAATGTAAGATTGTTGTGCGTGTGGTAAGGGTATTGTCAAGTATATATGAAGAAAATGCAAGAAACACACTATCAGGGGATGCTGTCATACGGTTGCCTTGTGCCACACTCTAGTCCAGGGGCCGGGAACCTTTTTAGCCGAGAGAGCCATGAACGCCACATATTTTTAAATGTAATTTCACGAGAGCCATACAATATGTTTAAAACTAAAAATATAAGTGAATGTGTGCATTTTATGTAATTTCAACACTTTTAAAGTTCAATTAGTCTGTGGATTCTTTTAGATAACATTGTTATTGTAGTATAACTGAGTTGGACTGGGTGGCTGTGGGGTCGCGTTCTAAGTTCCAGAGTTCATTGAACGCACCAAGCAGAGATGCTGGTTGGCCCTCAGTTCTGTCACTCAGCCTGTCGTTGGGGGGTTTGGACCAATGGGGGTTCAGCTATGGGCTGAATAAGGAAATAGGAGGGCTGGTGCGAGAGCGGGGGGAATAAAAAGTTGGGGGAGTTCTCTCGTTGGGAGAGATTTAGAAGGTACTGAATAAGTTCTACGGTTACGGTCTACAGTAACCAGAATAAAGAACCTTAAAAGAGATCAAGTCTCCGTGCCTCAGTGTGGGAAAGGGACGCTACATTATGCTGTTGCTAATAATAAGTGATGATTTCTTTGCATTAATGCGACTTCTGGTGCTGCATGGTGGTTTTTGCTGATGGTCTAGTCTGGTTGATACGTGGTGAGTGTCAGTTTCATGCAGGCGTTGAGACTTCCATCCGTTAAACATGATCGTAGGTTGGTCTTCATGTTCTTTGGATGTGAGAAAGACTGCTCAGATGCAGATGTGGAGCCAAGATAATAGGAAACTCATAGTGGAGCAGATATTTTTTCTCTAAGCACGGCTGCTACTGTGCGCCCTCCCGGCATCATATCACGCCCGAGAAGGACTGGTCTAATGAAACTTTTATTAAATAATTAAAGATTTGTCTGCGAGCCAAATGTGGCCATCAAAAGAGCCAGATATGGCTTGCGAGCCATGGGTTCCTGACCCCTGCTCTAGTCGTTAGTAAGGTGCAAGCAATGACACCTTACTTCCTAACTGCATAAAAAGGCTGCACACTTGGGGTCTGCAGGTGATACAGAGGTGCCCGTAGGACAGCTGTAGGATTCAAATTCAAATTAATTTTATTTATACAGCACCTTTCATGTACAAAACAGCTCAAGGTGCTGTACATAAAAATAAAACAAGAATGCAGAAAACAGCAATCCCAATGCATGCAATAAAATAAATAAATAAATAAGCCCCACACAATAAAATACACAAAAACAAACCTAAGTAAAAGAGAAATGACTAAAGGAAAAAAAAAGCTCAAGAAGATGCCAATAAAAAATACGGTTCTCATTTCCAGTCATACCTGGCTCACTATACTGGTCAGCGGACTTGCTCTGGCTAGCATAGCGAGCCAGCCCACTGAGTGCCAACTTAAGCCAATGTGGGCAAACACAAGTGGGGCCACCATGGAAAGTGTGGACAAACCCATTCGGGGCCCACATTTTCTGCCCTTCTTTATTGAAATTAGTTCCTTTATTATTATTTACCTTTCTGCTCTGATTGAAGATGCCGTTAGCCAATAATAGAAGCAACTGCTGTGTTACTTTTCTGCACTGTAGCGTAAGCTTTGAGGATTTTTTTTAAGATCTTTTATTTTCAATTTTATTACATACATATATCAGCTCGCTCATTTCCCTCCTTCAGCAATTCTAAAGGAAGTAAAGAATACTTAATTGTCTTTCAATACAGACCCCTTTTGCTTTTATAGCTTGTGTAAAAAAACTGTTGTAATCAAATTCAGCTCCAAAGCCTTTGTTACCAAATGACAATGAGCTCTTTCTCCTTTTTCCTGCAGGTATTATTTATTTTTACCCAGGATTAAAACAGGAGGGAATAAGAAATTGCAGTGAAGTGAAGAAACATAATTTAAAAGACTAACAGACTGTTTTATTATTGTCTGAGACAAGAAACAAAACAACAAAAGGCCAATATGCTCTTGTTTTTTTCTAGAATATTAGAGTACGGTCGATTTGACTCATCTCAAGACCTTCTACTTTTCCTTTCTTCTCTCCTCAATTGTTTTTTCCAAAGTGTTCTTGCTAGAAATACTTGCTTTCCTCCTCAAACATGCACATTTCTGAGATAAAACCACAGTTTGAATAGTTTCAAGTGATTGGACAAAATTTTAAAGGCATCCTTTGTTGATGGCAGCAGACAGATTTTTAGTCTGTTTACTTGACTGAAAGTACAATTTTGTAGATGGCTGATAAATATAGGTAATGTTGCAGATGGTTGATCATCAGAGGGACAAGAGAACTGTAGTGCTTCATATGCAGTCTGAATACTTCAGAAGCCCATGACACAAAAGTATTTATAATTTAAATTCTCTGCACAACTTTATAGAACATAATATATCCCATAGTTTTTGCAAACTAAATAAATCAAGGGTACATTTATAGGTTGCAATATAACCAGTGTTTTATATGTTGGACACTGGTATACAAATGATTAAAATTTCTCCAATCGCACAAAATCAGTATAAAATTACAAATGCATACATTTCTTATTCCTCCACATTGCACATCTGAACAGACTTAGTACTTTCATTTTCTATCTAAAAATGTCTGTAATCTGAGCCTTAAAATCGACTCTGGTAAAGGACTATGATGTTTCTGTTGTGTGCACTTACTGAACATCAGCAAACCCATAAGTGGAAGAAAACAGCACTCCGGGACACAAATACACGTTATAGTTACTGTAAGGGCCTCTTCTCGCATATAAAGAAAAGTTTTTTTTTTGTTTCCTAGAATGAACAAGAACATTTCATCTTTTGTAAACATCCTGAGAGTGCAATTCCTTAAATGTTCCTACTGATTCTCCTCCCACAGACCAAGAAATGCAACAACACAACAGCAAAAAGGCAGTTTGTGGTTAAAGAGCAGAAATACACCTTTTGAAACCTCTTAAAAGGTTTCTTGTTTGGTTGACGTGTGTGACTGCCGATTAGAAATTTAGTGAAAATAACTGCTTAATTCAATTTAATTCAATTTATTCAATATCACAACAATATTCGTCTCAATGCAGTTCATACCGGCAATTGTATAATAAAGATCAAATCATAAAGAACATGAAGTCATAACATTTAATAGGTAATTACTCAAATAAACAGACTAGGCTAAACTGGGCATCCCTGCCTTCTCGGTAAGGAAAAACTGCCTTAAAAAAAAATGTTTTAAAGAAACGTCAGGGATGTCCACATGAAGGAGGGATCCTCTCCCAGGACGGACAGTCGGTCTACCAGGCCTGTTAGAGAATAATTTGTTTATCTAACTCTACAACTACAGTCAGGACCATAAATATTTGGACAGAGACGCATTCTATCTAATTTAGTTTCTGTACATTACCATAGTGAATTTTAAATAAAACAACTCTGATGCCATTGAAGTGCAGACTTTCAGCTTTTATTCCATGGGTTGAACAAAAAGATTGCATAAAAATGTGAAAAACTAAAGCATTTTGTAAACACAATCCCTTCATTTCATGGGCTTGTAAGTAATTAATTGCCATGTTATTGCATGGGCAGGTGTGAGCAATTCCCTTGTTATGTCATTATGAGTGAAGCAGATAAAAGGCCTGGAGTTGATTAGAGGACTCATGCTTGCATTTGGAGGATTTTGCTGTGAACAGACAACATGCGGTCGAAGGAGCTCTCCATGCAGGTGAAATGAGCCATCATTAAGCTGAGAAAACACAAAAAAACATGCGAGACATTGCTACAGTATTAGGAGTGACAAAATTAACAGAAAGAAAGCACTGGTGAACTGGACTTCCACGGAAGACAACAGTGGTGGATGATGGCAGGATCATTTCCATGGTGAAGAGGAACCCGATCACAACAGCCAACCAAGTGAACAACACTCTCCAGGAGGAAGGCGTATCAATATCCAAGTCTACCATAAACAGCAGACTGCATGAAAGTAGATACAGACGGTACACTGCACTCATAAGCCTCAAGCATAGGAAGGCTCGATTGGACTTTGCTAAAAAGCATCTAAAAAAGCATACAGTGGAAATTAAACAACGCAGTATTCTTTTTTAATAAATATCAGTATCTACTATCTATTTTACTAATGAACTAACTATATAGGTGTTGTAGAATGAGTATGTGCTGAAACCAGTGTGTCAGAGCCCTGCGTGTGTAGGAGGAAAGAGGGGGGCATACAGCGCAAAAGTGTTGGGGGGGGCACATTCATGTTTGTTGTTACAAAGTGAAGAAATTAAAGGTGCAAGTGAAGAAAGGTAAGAAAAGGTTTCCCCCAGAAGAACGGTGATTGATTCCTTTGCGTGTGGGATTTTTGATCACCGCTGTGGTGAAGCGGCAAGAGTCTTGGTGTCGGGACTCATGCCCCCCCCCCCCCCCCCCCCAACACAAAATCACTCAAGAACGCATGCAGCTTGTAATGGAAACATTAATAACCTTTTTTAAAGTGCAAAATAGAACAAAAAACGGACAAGTGCCGCTTAGATGAGTCATGCTGCTGCTTTTATTTGTCCGTCTTCATGTTGCGTGACAGGAACACCACCATGTTAACCTTGTCAGGTTTCAGCGAGGGCCTCAACGGTGTGACGATGGACAGCTCGTAGCGCATACAGACAAATATTTTTTTGCAACTTTTGACAGAAGAGGTAATCGAGCCTGATTATCCCGCCACCAGGCAAGTGGATCCGAGTGCAGATCGATAGTTTCCTCCTGCAAATATCTCCTGACTTCAGTGTCTGCACAGATTCTTTTTGGACTGCTTTAGTTACACTGTTGTCTTCTTTGTTCGTGTTTGTGTGTATTTAATTTAACATTATCTGTAAACATTTCAAGTACTGAAACATGGCAAGCAGTTAATTAAAAATCAGACACACACAAAAAAAATCCCCCATAATGTTTAATGGACTGTCCCTCCCTTACACAGGAGGATGCAGGCTTTTCCCCCAGAAGTCCTTAAAGTTTGAACAGAAGACTCGCGGAAAAAGTAAATTATTAGCAAAGATGAATGTGTTTGTTATAGTTCAAATCACACACCATATGCAGTCCTACAACTTTCAAAAAGAAAAAAAAAAGGTGATGAGTCATCACCGCTGTGATTGTACATGATCATTTACCTTTTTTTTTCTTTTTCTTACATATGCCTCTGGAGTAGTTACAACGTAATTACCCAGAATTTCGCCATCAGCAGTGAAAAGATCCTTAAATGAGAATTAAAGCATCTTCATGATCAATCTTTAAAGTCCAGAATCTTGATCTAAAGTCCTTGATTCAAGCATTACATCAGTCGCCCTTGGGCCCAAAGTCAACATGTTCTCTTTACACCCATTTCTAATCCAGAGTTGAAGATAATAGAACAAGTTCTGTGCCAGGAATGTCATGCGGCCCCAATCTCGCCTCCAGCTTTCATTCCATCTTTCCCCTCACGTGTTCTGCAACACTTTCTTTGCTTGTATTCTTCTAGGTTTTTCTGTCCCCCATCCCCTTAAACTTTGTCCTCTTCCTACACCACATTGTAAAGGGGTCTTTTGTAGCCATGATGGAAAAAAAACTCTCAAACAAAGACGGTTCACACTGTGGAACAGGGACAACAAATAGGATCCTTTGTGCTCAGTCTGAAGGTGCTCTTTCATCACCGATAGACAAAGAAGGAGTGAAGACAGAGAAAAAAAAAGGATTTAAACAAGGTGAGTCTGACTGAGATTCATTTATTGGAAAAACCTTCTCATAAAACTTCCAAAGGAAAGTTGGACATTTGTACCAAAGAATTTATGAAGTGTGATATAAGCAATGACTTAAGCTGCATCTACAACAGACAATCCAATAGACATCTTTTATCACACTTTTTCTCTAAATAAAGTATTAATTATAGTTATTTAAACAAATAAAAAAAAATAACCTCACAATGATGAAGATTTAAAAACTCACAGATGAAAATCGTGTTTTTGACGTTTTAAATATGTTCTTGTAGCTTATTGCTTGTTTCTGTTGAAAAATTATATATATATATATATATATATATATATATATATATATATATATTTCCCTGCTCCGCTCTATTCCGATGCATCTACTTGTGGACGACGAGATCGATGTACGTCTCTTCATTACTTTCCTCTGGCATCTAGCTGTTATGGCTCCAAACTGTACTGTTGGATGGCTCCAATACTCTTCTCCATTTTTGTTGCATCAGTGATATTAGGTTGAGGTGTGGGGTTATAGCATGAGAAGGTGTAAACAGATGGATGTTGGGAAGCAGGGTCAGACTTACTTTGCACCACAATTCAGAGACAAATTTCTGATGAACCGCTTTGTTGAAACAACACAGGTTTTAAAAGAGCGCTGGGATAGCTTTAAAATAGCTCATCATCAGAGTGAGACTTTGAAGTTTCTTCTACACTATTTTGTCTGTATTTGGAATGGATTCCCCTCCTGAAAGACAGAAATGATACACTACTAAGCGTATTTTAACCATCCTATCATATATATGTGAAAATAATCTTTAAATAAATCAAAGTTAACCATCAATTTTTCTTTTTTTCTGGCCATATGATATAAAATCGTTTGGCTCTGTCTTTTATTGGACAGATGTGGGTTTTGCTCTGGGCTCTCAAGACCTGAGAGTCCTCAGAAGGATGCCTCTTAAGATGAAAACCATTATTGAAAACCTTGATCATCCTCTGTATAACACAGTAACAACCATGGTGTCTTCAGTCAGAGGCTTCCTCAGATCTGTAGTAATGACCGCAACAGGAGATCCTGATCACTGCTGTAATCGCATACAAAGGCTGTGGAATGTCAAATTATTTTACAGAAACTTCTTACTTCTCTTTGGGAATTACCAAGGAGTTTTTTAATCACATTATCCTTAGGTATTTGAATTTCATCCCCTGATACCAATTATAAACTGACAAGCAGAAATCCGTTCCCAAGTTTTAAACATATAATCTCAGCAGATTCAAGTAGTTTGTTAACCATTTAGTAGGACTAAATTTAAATAAATAAGAGAAAATAAAAAGACATTAAAATAACAACTTTTAACCCTTTAACGTTGCCAAGGTCACACCAAGTCAAAGTTTTGAATTAAAAGCCAATGTACAGTTTTCTGAGTTCTTGTCAAAAAAGAAAAACAACAGCAACAACAACAAAAAAACACTTTTTAAAGTTGAGTAACTTAGGTTTTCTGGGTACTTTTTTTGTCATTTTGAGTGATTTTGTGCTTAAAGTGCAGAGGTCTAACTCCAACCGTTTAAATCTTAACTCTAACCACAGTGCCATAAATCATGTGGACAGGTTTTTTGTTGATAATTGCAGCTTTTTTTCCCACTGTGCCCTTTAGTTTGTGGACCTTCAGCTGACTAGCAGCTCCATCCTTTCCCGGGTTGTTAACCATTTGGGATATTCTTACTGAAAATGTTTACAATGGTGCAACGAACAAAACACAAAACAGCATCATGTTTGAATTGATTGTTCTTTGAAGTTTGTCTAAATTACAATTAAAAACATTCCATAAATTAATTGTTTCTTACCTTTTGTCACGGTTCCTCCTGCTGTTACCTCCTCCTCCCTGCTCTCTCATTGGAACCAGCTGGCCTTCATCATCTCATCACCTGGCAGACCTTCTTAAGGAGATCCATCCCAGCATTCTACGCCAGTCTGTTGTACACACTCCGGTGCCTACGCCTGGTTCTAAGTATCTCGCCTGGAATTAAGTTCTGAACTTACTTTCTGTTCACGTTCCAGGTATCTCCTCTTGGTCAGGGGTATGGGCCTCAGCGTTACACATCCTCGGTGCCTAAACGCACTGCAACGTCTCGGTGTTCACCTCACCTCCAGCTGTCTCCTTCGCCCACAACGTCCGCTCCACCTCAAGTTGGTTTCGCCTACGTTGGATGACTCACGGACCCTAGCTCTGGCCTTACTATTCTGGAACGTCTTGAACATTAAATATCCTAATTCTACCTCGCCTCCTGAGTTTGTTCCGGGTTCCAGCTTCTGGGTCTCCCTAGCAGCCCGACCATGACACCTTTTCCGTATTGTTGGTTAAAACCAAACATTTTGGTTTTGGTCACACAATCCAAAATTCTTTGTCAAATATCGTTGGTTTTAACTTAACATCTGACAGAAATGGATGCAAATAATTTAAAATATATATTTGTTAATTTAAAAAAAATAAACAAAATTCATAATGGTAGATTCCATTTAACTGCTGTGAACTATGTTATCTGCAAATGGGCAAGAAAACACAACATTTCCTGTATAAAAAAAAAAAACAGCGAAGGCGGTACTTAAAAATAAATAAAATAAATCAGAATACACTAACTGATCAGAGGGTGTGCAGCACCTTTGATGCCTTCCTGGTTTGGGGCTCTCAGGTTTCTGTTAAAATGGTGACCAGGTAGTAAAGAAATCTTAAAAATAAAAATAGAAAGGCAATTGCTGCTGCCCATTGCTTTAGGAGAGGTTACAAAGCAATTCTCTGGCCCGGTTATTTAAGATAAAAGAACTAAGTATGAAGACGTTTAAAAAAAAAAACTTTTCTTAGTTTGGTCAAATTAGCTGATGACCAGACATGCAGATTGAATAAAATATTAGATTCATCTTTGCTTTGATTAATTCTCTAACAATTTCTAAACAGGGATGTGCAACCTACATGAATGTTTAATTGAAACAAAAAATTTGAAGAAATACATTGGATTAGTTTACCATTTGCTATTTTTTATTTCATCAGAAATTGTTGCCAAGAACCAGTTTTCATGTTTACTACTTTTGAAAGACAATAAAAATCAGAACTGCAGATTTAAAAAAAGAAAAAAAAAGTTATTGTAATTTACCATGTGCATTAAAAACTAATTGAACATTTGTTGTTTTACCTCAAATTCCATAAACTGCATTTGTCCTCCATACACAGCCTTATCTGGGTGCTTATCTTCTAAAACTCATGTTACAGGATCAAATACAGAAGGTACAAATCAAGTTCTGATCAGACCAAAAAACAGTAAAGAAGGTTGAGCACAACTTGTTCACATGGTTACTCTGAAAGCAGGTGCAGTTAGTGATGTGGGCACAATCATCCTGAGATGAATCTGTGCAATCATGTCTTTAGACAGTGACATCTCTAAAGTTGAAGTTTTTAAAAACATGTGTCAAACCCAAAAACAGCATCCATGTCGATGCCAGATATCATTGAGGCTTTCAGCTTTCTGTAGCTGACAGAACAGACACTGGGTCACATGGTAACACAGTAATGAAAAGCAAAGTGAAATCTCTAACGTGCATGTACTGTCAAAGGTATTTGAAGTCAACTCTGGATTTTGACTGGAAAACAAAATTCAATTCTTTAGAACCCCCATGAGATCATATCTGTATACCACAGACAGATGGTCAAGAAACTGTGGCTAAATGTCGACCATTCTGGAAAACATCAAAAGATGCAGCCCAATCTACATTTGTATCTAGATTTTCTTTTTTTTTTTTGTTTGCTAGGTTGAGCCCAATTTCAACATGTGTTATATTTATTGGCTGTAATTTCGCATCTTATAGCAATAATCATAGCAATAATAGAAAAAAAATCTCTTAGTGACAAGGCTGTCAGTGTACTGTTGATGAGACGCAATGTGACCCGGAACATTTTTGCTTCAAAGCGTAAAAACCTTAGGACTTGTGGTTGCTGTTCCGGTGATTTACTCCGTGGTGAAGGGAAGTAAAGTAAGTTACCTGTCTGTGGTGGTGAGCATGTGAGGACAGTAAAATAATTCACTGTAGTTTTGTTGCTGTCAATTTGTGCTTAATTGAAAACTGAATAGATATTTTAGTTTCAAACAAGCATTTTTAAGGCCAACCATACAAGAAGAAAGTAGTTTTTTTGTATTTTAATGCCTAGGAGTTATTTTACATATCGTTACATTTGCTTTTGACCAGTGATTCTTAAAATAACTTTATTTTTGGAGGATTTTTTGACCTTCTGGACACTACGGAGAAGCAAAAAGAGGACAGTCTCATCAGATCAGCATTGGGAGAGACTCCCAGCCGTGTCTGTTGTTCCAAGTACAGCTCAAATTCTTCTGGGAGCTCAAAAACCGTGGTGCAGGCACTCCTAAAATGTTAGATCTATTAAACATTATTTGTCAGTCTGCAGGCCTGTTATGGTCAGATTTCTGAATGATAAGAAATGAAAAAAAGACGATGAGAAAGGGGTCCTTCAAGATCTTGTTATGACCACGATGCCTTAAGCTTGAAGATGTAAAAATAAGCTGATGCCCTGAGTGGAGCTCGCTAATGAGAGGGTAGCAGCAGACTCACGGGAGATGCAAAACCTGCCTGTGGATTTTCAAACCAACTTTTTTTCTGGTGCCATGAATGTACCACTGAACTTCAGTAAAGAACCTATATGATGATCTTTTGACACTACCTGATCTCATTCACTTTTGGGCCATTTTTACCATTTTGCGATTGGTCAAAAGATGCAGGTATCGTGTAGCCTCATCACAGTACTTCATTCTGAAGGAATTTTGCCATGCCCAGTCTATTTGGGGTCCAAGTCACTCCCCTTTGGATTCAAGGTTTTTTTGCCTGATTGCTCCATATCTTGTAGGCTAGACCAAATCAACAGCCAGAATTCACCTTAGCTCTGCCTGTCTCTAAATTTGAGTTTTCAATAACGCATTGAAACATTTTATTTTAATAACAGACCAAACAGTAGCGGGAATGTTCTATCCTTTTGGCTTATTTTAATGGTTTCGTACAGCCACTAAAACCATTTATCGTTATTTTTTCCTCCATTTCAACCTCAGTAATCTGGTTTGGTCTGCCAGGAATCCAAAGAATAAACACGCCTAACACATGCAATGATTAGGTGCTGCCGGAGCAAGCTGAGGTTTAAAAAAGAAAAAGGGGGTTTAAAATTGCTCTCTTTTACAAGCAAGTAAATTATGAAACGTCGTAACCCTGTTTAAATCCACAACCACAAAATAACACGCTTGAGTGCTTGTACAGAAACACTGAATAAGCTCCAAACAGAACAAGAATGACGGATGCAACGGCTCTCTCGGTTGCAGGAGAACCGGATATTTAAGTCTCTGACTGATCCTCAGCATCCATAAACCAAGAAACAAGGAAGCATCACAGATATTTGGCTTAGCTTTTAAAGATTCCTGGACAATCAGAAGACCACTTCAGGTGAAAAAAACTGTTTATTTGAAATATGTGCACAATTGCTCTTGGTACCGTTCTTACTTTTTTGGGTTCTTATTTCCACTTGGTTTTGCCATGTAGAAAGAAGGTAAGAAATATCCCAATTTTCCAGATAATCTTTTTCAGCTGCTCAAATGGAGAAATATGTTTTCTAAACTGGGATATGTAGCATTAGAACGATACAGTTTCCAAAGCCAATTAACACATTTCTGCCGTCACTGGGGCTGTGATTGCCTTCGGATTGTTTCCAGACAGACAGACTATAAAAACTATTTACAGCTTCAACATTTGACAGGGAAGTTTCATTTTTTTTTTAAACCATTCTAAAAAGTAAAAAGCAGAGAAAAATCCCATGAATACATCTGTGAATATGTTTGCTATTAAGGAAAATTAGTCAGTATAAACTATAATCTAGTTCTATTTAATTTAGAAAAAGTCAGTAAAAAAGACTGCACATTTTGTTTCATTTGATTAAAAATATATATAACGTGTATGTCAGATTTGTGAAGAGATGACAAAACAAGTATTTGCAGATGTTGGACTGCAGACATTTCCTTCAAAATGTCATGTCCTGGCAGCTACTCCCTCCTCCTCCCCTTCTTCCTGTTTTGGACGCGACCAGCTAGATCCACTTACCTCATCTTCTCTGCCTTCATAAGCTCCTCCTGGATCTTCAGCCGGTGCCAGTTTGTTGTTCCTCCTATGGTGCATAGTCTGGTCAACTCATGTTTATGACTCTTGTCTCGTTACGCATTGCTCATTGTGTCTCTCGCTCTGCTTCAGGAAAGAAAACCTGTTGGAAAACTCACCTGGTCGCAGTCCCCGGACGCCACAGTCCCTTCTCTGGAAATTCGCCTCAAGATCCCTCCAGCTAGCCGCCGCTCCTCGCCTGGGAAGAACCTTCGTCAACCTCTGTCTTCCATTAAAACTCGTAAAACTTACCGTTGCGTCCAAGCCTTATTCCGGGTTCCAGCGTTTGGGTCATTCTGAACTCTCGCCTCAATCATGACACAAAATTAATCATTACTAAGAGAAATTGTAGGGGCAGATCCAACCATTTTATCTGAAACCTAGCAGACACATTGAAATGGCGTTCTGAACCATCGGTAGACCTTAATGAAAGTGTTGGGCTGCTCTGTCATGAATCTATGGAGCCTTGCTGTGGCACTGCCATTTTATCTCCTAACTGAAGTGCATGCCCTTCACAGTCTGAGAGAACTCACTGTTTTTGTAGGTGTTTGGGTTCATAAAAGTCAGTTTTCAGGGGTTCGCCATCTCAATAACTGGTGTTTTGCAGAGTTCCGTCTAAAAACACAAAAACCTCAATGTGTTTCAGCCTCCCAAAATAAATATCTAATAGACCTGCCTCGGTCTATTAAATAGCCACAACTCTATAGACAGAAGTTTCTTATCAGCAGCAAGCAATAACAATACTCATATCTAACTAAGCAAGGCTTATTAACCCTTGTGCTATCCTAGGCACTTTAACATTGGGAGTTGGGTCATAGACCCACTAGACAGTGCGCTGAACCTTTTTTCTTCAATGATTTTTGATCTTCACTGGTGTCCATGGATTACATGAAATCCTCTCCACCTTTATCCACCTTTGTCATGGTAGGGAGAACACGCCAGTGGTCATCTTGACCCCATAGGATAGCACAAGGGTTAAAGCAAAAAGTTGAAGACTCGTGCAAAATGTTCAACTAAAATTAATTGTGTTTCAATCAGTTCTTAGTTTTTCCTTTGGCAAGATCTGAAATATCTTGCAAAACTTCTGCAAACGTTTTTGTTTTATGACACGCACCAACTTTTTTTTTTTTGTAGATGTAGATAAGGCATGTAACTGGTAGTCTTTATTGTGAACGTGGAAAACTGTGGGGTTAGATAACTGCCTAAATGAAATGATGGTCACAGACAAAATTTATCCTGTTACATTACTGTCAAAAATACAACACGGGGTTACAGGCGAGTCATGAAACATCATTCAACAAAGTGTGCTTGTGTACTAAGACTGATTTATTTACCTAAAAAAGAATAGAATTTAACTTGAAAGCAATTAAGTTGCTGTCATAGCTCTGTTGAAGTAATAACAGATAAGAACAGCATTCTCTGTTGCTTTTCCAGCGATATTTTGTTGTTGGCAAGCAACAACAGCTGATGGTGTGAACATTGTACCCACAGATCGTCTTTGAGCTCATTTTGACAGTAATCTTACCCCATAGACAAGAACAGAAGCAGAAACGAGTCTAAGAATCAAGGAGAATATTACTGTTTTCACATTAGGGTGAAGCAGAAAGTCTTTATGACTAAAATTTTTATCCAAAGTACCTGAAATTCAAGGCTAAACCCGAACTTCTGAGATGCCCTGCCATGATACAAATGAACAAACACAGATAAAACACATTTTTCAGTGGCATAGATATCAAACAATAGTTGAAGTTGTCTGTCTTCTACCAAAACCTTATGTAGACTGAAGGAATTTATATTATTGGTAATTTCATTAGGGTTGTCAGTCTTAAATTTTATTACATAGAAGATAAGTCATTTGCTGAAGTGTGTGTGTTTTAACATCCTATGTACTTTAAAGAAGCTTCCTTAAATTGCATATGTGAGGGGTTTCAGGAATGCAGCTTCAATCTCATCCCCCTCAGGAGAAACCGGCTTTGATCTTCTAAGGCCATTTGGTTGTAGGTCTGACAATGGATCATAAAATTAACATAGCATGGGAACTTCTAAAATACAGATCCACATGTGGCAGACCAAAGGATTGAGACTATCGCCTGTGGAGAAGGTTCCGGACAGTTCCTGCCACCCATGGGGATTCCATACCGTGTCCATCTGTGAGGTCCCCCCAGAGACCAGATGCTGTGATGGACTGAAGGAAGTAGGCGGGCTCCTCTGTCAGCCAGTCTTGAGCAGCCAGAGGCAGAGATACAGCAGCCATCTTGTTTCCGGGGGAGGAGATTCTGACCACATGTTTAAAAGTCTGCACTCAAGGAACTTTCTTTGTTCTCTTTTTGAAACAGCTGGCATGGTCAGTCGCCCGTAAACTAGGCGCTATGCCAGCACTGGAAATTCCTGAGAACCCGGGCGCTCGTTATGATTTTGGGGTGTTTTACTATGCTTTAGAAATATTGTTAGGGAAATAAATTTTGTTCATCTTTTAATTGAACGACTCCGTGGTTTTCTTGTTTTCAACTTTTTTGAACACGCAAAGAAAGTATCTACAAAGCGACTAGATATTTTTCTCCTTCAAGACACACTGCTTTTTGCCGTAACACTGAGAAACATACACACACACACAATAGTAGTTAATCTAGGAAGCTAGAGAATAGAGAGGTATGCAGACAGTCCTGTTCTCGGATCACAGTCTGCCAGAAAAAAAAAAAAAAGCTTTTGATTGCTGCCAATGTTGAGCACACACATTACCTGGTAATGGGGAAAAAAGAAAGCACACTCTGCACTCTCCAAAACTCCATCAAATTATTCCTTTGTCTTCCTCTGCGTAATGTGTGACATGGGGACAGGCTTATCTCTGCGTACACCTGCGTGTGGTATGACACCAGATAGCAGCTGCTGATTGCTGATAAAGTAATGCCTTGATTTGCAAACACAAACAGAATAAGAGACCGACAACGGCTGTAATGGATTCATCTGCTTCCACGCCTTTTCCTTGTTCAGGAGTCTCCAAGGTCTGGCCCACTGGCCAACACTGGGCCCCAGTTAGACGTTTCCAGACGTATTCTCCCCCCACTTTTGGTGCTCACTGTGAAATGCTTATGTCAGGGTAGGAAGTACAGAATGACATGTCATTTTTGATGTAGTTTGAATGTATGTATGCATTTGTTTTACTTTACATTATTGCATCTACATTTTCCATCCTTTAAAATATACAGTCTTTTCTACCTGTGTGGGTTCATGGGTTCTGATTTGATTTGATTTGCCAGGAGTGGCAGCTCATTTTTTAACACCTGCGTTTGGCCCCCCCAGACTTTCTAATCATTTCTGTTTTGGCCCTTGGAGGCTAAAAGCTTGGGCACCCCTGTCCTACATTCTTAAAGGAAGCATTTATCTGTCAGAAGGAGTGAAATGACCCGTGTGCTGCAGCATTTCACACAAAATTACCTTCTCATCAAATCACTTATCTGCAGATCTTCACATCCAGTCATTTCGCTGCAACATGTTTCAAATGTAATACATGAAAGAGTTCAGAGATTATTGTTGGAATTTGAGAGCAGTGACAATGTATATTGGCAAGGTTTTTCTGATTGTCAATTTTTACTTATTTCTGTTGTTAAAATCTTTTCAAGTACATAAATGATAATATTAAGCAGCTGGAAGAAATGTGTACTACTTAAAAAAAACAGTTCAAGGGATGCAGGTAAAAGTATACAGTTGTTTCTGAGGATCAATTCCCTCATGTAATTCACTCATTTGATTCCAGTCTCATGATTTCAGATAAGCAGGTTGCACTAAAAATCAAAAAATTGAAAGCTAGAGAGAGTTGTGTAGTCGTACAGTTGCAATACAAAAAAAAAAAAAATACATTTTAAGATGCAGTTCCAAAATAGAGAAACTCGTTTAGGAGAAAGAAGGGTTGTAATGGACCAGAAGTTGTCAAATTTAATGACACCAATATCTTTACAAGGACAAAGATCTCTAATGAACTAACAAAACATGTTTTTGTGGGAGGAAGTCAGTGAAAACATCCACACAGAAAAGCAGAAGCCAAATATACTTGAATAAGCTGCAAGGTGATTGCAATAGACCCATCCCACAATGCAGCCAAACACATTGATAATAGACATGTTTACTGTAAAAAAAAAAAAAAAAAAATCTGTACCATATCATAGAACAGGAATCAGTTCTGCAAAAGAAACCACTGAAATTCCTTTGAACTGTCAATTACTGAATAAAGATATGGAATAAAAAGAAATTGCATTTCTCAAAATTATCCTTTTGCAACACAGAAGGTTCGTAAGCAACCTCAAGCAATGATGTAGTTTACAGAAGACTTTGTCAAAACAGATGTTTACAAATCTTAAATATTTAGGATGCTGGGGAATTTCCTCCATCTGCTGTTTGTGGTGTGTTTTAACAGAACAATGAGTGTGCTTGTTATTAGTGCCACAATCAGTCATGATCAGTATGTGACAGGCGGAGAAACATTTTCATGAAAAAAACAGCTCTGTGAGTCGTGTGTTCAGCTGTACAAAATCTTAAGAGACATCTACCTCACAGGATTTGGCAAATTTGCAATGTGGCACCTTCCTGCATGGTGATGCAGGGAGAAAAAAATGTTTTACAAATCAAAGTCTTCAGTGCATTTCATGATGTTACCAATAGAGAAACTGTAGTAAAGGTATTTGCTTAACCTTTTACTGAATTGACCGCACCTCACCTCGTCATACCATCTCTTTGTATTCTCCAAAACAATTACTGTATTTGAGATGATGTCATTAACACACACTTGCCAAAAAAAAGGGAAAAAGGCTAAATTACTATTTTCTTCCACCTTCTATAGACTTTTCCTTTTTCTATTCATCTTTAGCAGTGCAGTAACTGAACCGGCTGTGGAGGAACACGGTAAGTTTTTCTGTCAAGAAGTATTTATTTACTTTATTGATAAAAAATGTTAACAAGTAAAAGTTGAGACTCAATATGATATGCAGTGAGGTCAATAAGTATTTGATCACCCTGTGATTTAGCAAGTTCTCTCACTTAGAAAACATGGAGGGTCTAAAATTTTCATCATAGGTGCATTTCCACAGTGAGAGACAGAATCTGAAGAAACATTCAGAAATCACATTGTACGATATTTTAAAACAATTTATTTGTATATTACTGTGACAAATAAGTATTTGATCACTTGATTATCAGATAGATTTCTGACCAGCAAAGACCTGCTGTTCTGCTTTAAAATAGTCCAACTCCACTCTGCTCATGACTCTAAATTAGTGGCACCTGTTTGAGGGCGTTAGCTTGCATAAAGGCACCTGTGCCCCCCACAATCAGTCAGAAGTCTAACTACCAACATGGACAAAACCAAAGAGCTGTCAAAAGACACAAAACCAAAGAGCTGTCAAAAGACACACGAGACACAACTGTAGACCTTCACAAAGCTGGACGTGGCTACGGGGAAATTGCCAAGCAGCTTGGTGAGAAAAGAACAACTGTTGGAACAATTGTCAGAAAATGGAAGAGGGTGATGATGAATATCAATGTCCCCCGGACTGGGGCCCCTCGCAAGATCTCACCTCGTGGGGTATCGACGATGCTAAGAAAGGTGAAGAATCAGCCCAGGACTACACGGGAGGAGCTGGTCAATGACCAGAAGAGAGCTGGGACCACCGTTTCCAAGGCTACTATAAGTAATACATTAAAACGTCATGGTTTAAAATCATGTATCGCATGGAAGGTTCCCCTGCTGAAGTCAGCCCATGTCTGAAGTTTGCCAGTGACAATCTTGATGTTCCAGAGGAGTCATGGGAGAAAGTCTTGTGGTCTGATGAGACCAAAGTAGAACTTTTTGGTCTCAACTCCATTCGGCGTGTTTGGAGGAGGAAGAAGGAGGAGCATCATCCCAAGAACACCATACCTACAGTGAAGCATGGGGGTGGAAGCATCATGCTCTGGGGGTGTTTTTGCACAGGGGACAGGACGACTGCACTGTATTAAGGAGAGGATGAACAGGGCTCTGTATTGTGAGATATTGGGCAGAAACCTCCTTACCTCAGTCAGAGCGTTGAAGATGGGTCGTGGCTGGGTCTTCCAGCATGACAATGACCCGAAGCACACAGCCAAGAAAACCAAGGAGTGGCTCCGTAAGAAGCCTATCAAGGTTCTGGAGTGGCCTAGCCCGTCTCCAGACCTAAATCCAATAGAGAATCTTTGGAGGGAGCTGAAACTCCGTGTTGCTCAGCGACAGCCCTGAACCCTGACAGATCTAGAGAAGATCTGTATGGAGGAGTGGGTCAGAATCCCTGCTGCAGTGTGTAGAAACCTAGTGAAAGAAAAGAACTACAGGAACCGTTGTTAACAAAGGCTTCTGTACCAAATATTAAAGTTGTTTAACTCAAGTGATCAAATACTTATTTGTCACAGTAATATACAAATAAATTGTTTTAAAAAATCGTACAAGGTGATTTCTGAATGTTTCTTCAGATTCTGTCTCTCACTGTGGAAATGCACCTATAATGAACATTTAAGACCCTCCATGTTTTCTAAGTGGGAGAACTTGCTAAATCACAGGGTGATCAAATACTTTTTGACCTCACTGTATTACTAAGTATGTTTTTTAATGCGTCTTAACTGAGTTTTAATCTCCAACAATGGCTGATTTTAGGACACTAGACTAAATGAAGGAATTATAATTCATTTCATCAAATCATTATGTCCTTTTTGAACTCAGTCTTGTTAGCTTGACTTGGAAAATTGTTGGGGTTGGCGATGTCATTCTCTCAGCAGAAAGTGGTTCTGTCAGTGTGAACACACTGCTGGAGTACTCCTGACATTCATACTTGGTACTTTGTTGAGTTCTTTTAGCAGCTGCTGAAAAGTGATATACAATCATTATCTTCATCTCTTTCCTGCTGTGTGTGTGTGTAGGTGTGTGTGTGCGTGCATGTGGAGGTGTGTGTGTGTAAGCATTGAGATGTCAGTGCAGGTGCTGGTGGGAGTATGTCTGTGTTTGAAGAATGTCTCAGAGTTGAAAGTGAGTGCCCAACAGAGGAAGAAAAAACACATTAAGATGATGCAGAGATCTCCTGCTTCTCACCTGTCCTCCTCTGTCAGAAAACTGCACCTGTGCCATGACCCATCAGTCATGGCTGTCAATTCATCTCAGCACGAAGAGGAAGAGTGAGTGAGAGACATTGAAAAGGGAAACAAAGCCCTTTCCCATTGACAATCAGTAGGAAATGCAATTTAGTTCAGTTTCATGCAGGAATCTCCAAAATGCAGCCCATGTCCAAATTTCTACCGGCCAGCAGGCTTTTGTAAAAAAAAAAGATTCATACGCAGCCCTCAGCATCTTTTAAGAACTGTGTGAACGATTTTGATTGGCTGAATTACATTTTATGCCATTATAAAGCTGTGGAAACAACCTGGTTTGCAAATAAAAAAATAAAAAATTAAATCACAGTAATTTTGGTCATAATGTATTTATGTTTATGTCTGTTGTATGTAAAAAAAAAAAAATAAAGTGTCCCGTTTCAAAATATCCAATTCAATAGTTCCTTTGCATCTAATAATTTTTTTTAAGAATGCTGGCCAATCGGTCCTCACACATTTCCACCTCCCCACATCTGGACCTCTTTGCTAAAAGTTTGGACAGCCCTGGTTTAGTCAAGCCTTTGTGCTGCCATAACATTTAAAAATAGTAGTAGGATTTTGACTATTTCTGCCTTATAAGCGGTCCGTTTGATTTTGTTTGGGATATTATAGTCCTTCAGCTGTTTTTGCTCCGTCTTGCTCAGTTCCTCCTCAACACCACAAACCCTGACAGTCGATTGGTGGTAGAACCTCATCTTCTCTCTGTTTCTAGAAGACATACCTGACCTGCAACAATGCTTAACAGCTACACCAAAACCTTACTCCCATGGAAGAAATTCCAACATCCTGCATCTTATAGAATGTTAATATAATGCAGAGGTTAATGTTGAGCATTACTGAATGGCATCAGCAACCGAAGTGCTGTGAAACTCTAATCTTTTGCCTGAACTGATACAAATTTGCTCCTAAGAGAGGGACAATGTGGGAAGTAACACTTTCTCCACTTGTAAAAAAAAAACAATCATCTTTCCTTTGTGAAAGAGCTGTTAATTAACTCTCCACTGGCATAGTTTCCATGGTACCATCCTGTTAGCACAAGCTTAAGCCATGAAAGAGGTTATCTCTTTCGTGATTTTAAGTCAGATCCATTTGGATAAACATCACATATGTCAGCCTTGAAGGAAAAAGGAGGAAATTACCATGGTAATCAGTATTCATTGCCTGACAGCAACAAGAAGGGGCTTGCTTCAGTATATTAGGCAGACGTAGTTTGTCACTAAACTGAATAACAAGAAAAAAGTTTAGCATAGTTACATCATTATTAGTGGCTTTTTACCATTTGCTCCTAAAGTAAGACCATTAAAAGCTCACAAAACAGCTCCAATTTTGATTGATGATTATGGATAATAATTTGAAAGAAATGTAACCCAAAATCAAATGATCAACTTCAATAATCTCAATTAACCCTTTAACACTGAAGATGTCACAGGCAACGTCTTCAAAACACACACACTTAGAGATACCATAAATCTTTGACCGCTAATTAAATTAATGTGAATCAGTCGATTCTTACACAGAGAAAAGCAGCTTTTCGTTCTCTTGCAAGCATAACTTTACAAACATAAAAGCCATTTTTCTTTGCGATAGAAACTGTCGGTTTAGGCGGATTGCATAAGCACTTCCCTACTGCAAAGTATTGCGACTCAGTGCTTCAGGGCTTCTTTGCTCTTGCGTTAAATGCGTAAACCGTTGAAGAGTTATGTGGTAAACTCTGAAGCTGAAGCTTCCGTGTCAAATAGCTAAAAAGCTGTGAACATTTTTGGATCACTCATTGCCATAATATATATTCCAGCTCAGGGGAGGGCAAATTTTTGACTCATGGGCCACAAAGGGTTCGAAAATATGGCAGAAGGGCAGATCAGTGGTGCATTTTGGTATTCCATTTCATAAGAGAAAACGATAACAAAAAATCAGAATAAAAATGTGCCTTAATTTTGATTGAAAATGTATCCATCGTTCCTCTTCTAACCCGTTTTGTCCCTTTCGGGGTCATTGGGCTGCTGGAGCCTATCCTGGCCACTCGTGGGCGAAGGCAGGCATTCTGAACTGGTCGGCAGTCTGTCACAGGGCTACAATCACACACAGACACACACCTAGAGACAATTAAGGGGAACCAGTTAACCTATGAAGCATGCTTTTGGACAGTGGGAGGAACACGTGCACAGGGGAGAACATGCAAACTCCACACAGAAGGGTCCCCTATTTCCTGCTGTGAGGCAACAACACTAACCTCTGTGCCACTGTGCAGCCAACTGAAAAATTGAAAAAGTGTCATATTAAAACAAAAAATGTTAGTTTTTATGTCAAAACTGGGGCTTTTGTTCACATTTTTGTGGCCGTATTTGGTTTTGTCCGTTCTTTGTGGATCTTGTTTGTATCAGAGTGGGACCTCTGTGTTTTTGTGGATCGTGTGTGTCTGTGTCCGATTATCTTCAGGTGTGGTGCAAGAAAGGGTGTGGCTCCCATTGGACCCAAGCTGATAGAGGCAGCCTTTAAAAGCCCCATGTGGACCTCCAGCCTGCGAGGAGGGAGCTCTGCTGCAACCTGTCGCTCTTCTCCACCTTTTTTGTAGTTGGTGTTGTGGTTTTGTGTTCAGGCCCACTCTGTGTGGCCTTTTGTTTGTAGTGATGTTTAAGTGAAGCTGTAGGGGGGAACTGCCATTTTCTTTCACATATGTTTGCTCCCGTTAGTCTAGGGAGGTTAGAGTTTTGTCATTGATTTCCCTTTTCTTTTATTTCCAGGTGAGAGTTCAGATTTCAGTCAGATGTGGTTTTGTTTGCTGTTTTGGCCTTGGTTCACCCTGAAGCCTTTTTGCTCCACCTTTATGTTCTTGTTTGTCATTTATCAATTTGTAAATACATTTGTTCCTTTTGTACGGAGACAATTGTTTGGTGTTTTGTTATTAATTTTAAGTCAGGGCAAAGCACTTTACTTTTATGTTCTACTCCTCTAGGTACCCTTAGACACAAAAATGGGGCGTAATGCATTTGTCAATGTTTTGGAGCATTATCTATGGGGACACACCAGGAAAAAAGGCATTAATAATGATTATTAATATAATTTCTTCCTGTTCGGGTGCCCTTAAATAGTTTGACAGGCCCCACGGGCCGTAATTTGCCCAGGGGCAAACTATGGCCTCACTTTCTTCACCCTTTTTTGCAGCTGCACAAGAGAATGAAATGAAAACGAGGCTCAGAAAAATACATAAATAAATCACAGTCTAGTGAGATCTTGATGCCATGTAATCACAAAAATCTGAGGCTCAAGAGCCCAATGCTAAAGAAGACACCACTGAGAGAAATAAAAACCTAAAAAAACATGAGAGTTACTCTAAGTGACTTTAGATGACCCTCTTGTTTATAATGGAGCACGCAAGGAGTCACAGGCTGGGGGAAATGTGGCGCTGCACATTACTCACGGTTTCATCCTTCACGCCTAATTTGACTAATCCACAACAAACCAGATGGGTATTCGGCAAGATATTTTTAAAGTTCAATAGATTTTCTTCATAGTGCTGAAAATCTAATTAGAGTAGAAATCAGCGGATATCGGTTTAAAATCCATTAGTGGTGTTTAGGCTTCAAGGTAATATCTTTAAAGAAATAAGCCACCTCGCCTTTGAAAACCAGCCAGCATCGATTAAAAATATGAACCTGATCTGAGACTGTTCTCACCTCAAACGCAAGAACTGTTGCTGATTTTGGGTCTTGTATCAGAGTTGTTCACCAAGCAGGATTCCACCAACAACTTGACTCACCTCTGTAATCTGTACTCGCCACGCAAGCGGGTTGCTTTCCTGATGAAAAGCTCCGGTTGTGCCAGCTTTCCTCCCCCATGGGCAGACCTAAAAGAAGAAGTGAATGGTTGCACAGATGAGAAACTGAGAGGAGACAAAAAGGTTAATTGGTTTTGTTGACCATCTGTCTATGAAGGAGGAAGCGGATAATGATGGCACACTTAAGGTTGAGCAGAAAGAACTGGGATCTGCAGGCACTGATTGGCAGTGACCAGAGTGGTCACTCTTTCTATTAATAAACCAAGTTCATATCCCTGAATTGTTCCCTTTCCTTATTCCAATTTCAGTTTTGCACCAGCTGCATTTTGGTTCTTTTTGTTCTTGGAAAAGGACCCTGCCGTCTAACTCGGCTTTCTTTTCCCTCTGCCCCGTAATCTTTCTTCAGGTGAATGAACCACAGACACCCAGCTGAGAGGAGAAATAGTTGAACGGTGCATTCAGCAAGTTGAAAGGCACTGCTGTGGCTGATTCCCCCGGGGGCCAGTTCAACCTGTGAAGGATAGGGAATCTCTTTCTGCACAGCCGAGTTAAAAGTGACCGTTTATATCAAACAAGTGGACTCACTCGCAGGGAGACTGATGTAGAGAGAAAATGAAAGACAACCATCTACCCCTAACTGACCGTGACTCTCATGTGAAAGCCAAGAAATGAAGTTTCTGCAAACGATTAAACTCTGATTTTTTTTATTTATTCATTTCTGTCAAGCAAGCAATAAGAGTGGTTGTCAAGGGCGGCAGGAACATTATTATTAATGGAAAGTGATTCATTGAACGGAATTTGCTTTTATGGGTTGAAAATAGTGGTTAAGAAAAATATTTTCTCTCAATAATAATGAGTAAAAGCATATTTTTTGTAGAAATAACATTAACATTACACAAAGGACCTGCTTTACAGTTAAGTGCAGCCTGGGTCTGATTGATCTTGATGGTTGAAATAAGGAAGACGTCTATCTGTCACTGAACTCCATCCAAAAATGATTTTCCAAAACAGCTTTTGTGTTTTTTAAAAGCTGAAAGAAGTCAAGCAAAGACTTACAGAAGACTACAACTTAAATCATCTTGACACTTATGAAGAAAAATCACAGTAAAATCCAAACAGTGTCTACTTCTCCTGATCAGTTCCCTTTGGGTGACCTGACGGAAACTGTTTTTGACATTTTTTTAAGTGTGACAGGTTTTCCGGCTTCTTAGCTCTTTTATGTGTTTACTCTTTTTAATGGGATTTTTTTTTCATTTGTCGATTTATCTATGGGGCAGGGTACAAAAAGGTGGACAAAAAAGTTCCAAATTGCTGATGCTGTTTCAGTGTGACGCTGCAATGTTCGCTCTAGGCAGAGAGAATATTCTTCTCTCAGACTGTTCTGTTTTAAATTTGATTTGATTTATTAAACAGGAAAAGATTAAAAAAATAATCTGGCGTGACTGAGTTTATATCAGTTTTTCAGCAGGTTGCTGCTCTGCAGTACATAAGACTCAGGCATACATCACACATAACATGAAACAACAGAGAAAAAAAAAAGATAATACTTATAAAACGCAAAACAATAAAATAAAAAAATTCAAAAGTAAATTTGATGCTTTAGGGATATTTTGCGTTAGTGGTCATTTATGTCTGACTGCTTTATTGGGGGACTAATTGTTTGTGTTCTTGTGATTCTAGATTAAACTGATGAGTTAAAAATAAATGAAAAATTATACAAATTCTCCTTCATGGCACACAACTTTTAGGCTCATGTCTGCCACCTGCTGGTATGGAGTGTAGATCCAGAGTTTAATTTGTACGTATTCATTCGTAGTCTTATTCCATCTTTTTTTTTTTTTTTTTTTGAGAGGGACCTGGCTGCAGAGAAGATGGCGCCTGACATCATCGGTCAGAAGCAGAAAATGTTTTCAGAACTGTAGAAAAAAAGCTTTTATTAGAGCTTAAAACAGGAAAAGCTGTAGGATCACCAGTTACAATAAAGTTTTTTCAAGTGAGGACTCCCAGTTCTGGTCGTTGATGTCTCCAGCCAGGTCCTCTTGATGCCCCCATCAATACATAATTTCTTCATCTCAAACTTTTCTTTTCAATTTTGTTTTCCTCAAAAATGAAACAAATTCATAACTTACGGTACCCCCATTCCTCAACATTGGAATCCTCTTTCATGTTATTTTCATCCTTAAAAGTTTTTTTTCTTAGGTAATTGTCGTTGTTCAGTGTGCTTTTCTTCAGTTTAATAATACTTGTTCTATTGTCTACTTGTTGCAAAATGTACATGTTTCATTAG
The DNA here is from genome assembly GCA_023969325.1 of Oryzias curvinotus. NCBI lineage: Eukaryota > Metazoa > Chordata > Actinopteri > Beloniformes > Adrianichthyidae > Oryzias > Oryzias curvinotus. The sequence continues at coordinate 27,855,054 of CM043719.1, forward strand.
TGTTTTCAGATGATGTAAAGACTAAGTCAGTTGAGTTTAACCAAACCAGAGTCACAACACTGCTCCACGTTTGAGTCTATTTTCAGCCTTGAATCCCATTTTCCCAACATGTCATTGAATCCGGTAATACAAAACCACCTCCTCTACTAATTCAAACAACAAGGATACACAGCTAAACATATACATACATGAAGATATGACAGATGAAGGGCATCAAGGATCTGGAAAGGTAAAACTGGATCCAGGAAAGATTTTGTGACTGAACTTTGCAGGTGGAAACGATCACATTCTCACCTGGTAGCACTAAAAATGAGCAGGAAAAAAAATGAAAACCTTACAAAGCATAAACCAGAGTTTCAATGCAATCTACTGAGATAAAACCCAAAACCAAATAAGCAATTTCTTTCTAAAAACATCATCAGGATTACACAGTTTTATTTGACAGATTTGGGATTTTTGCCACAGCATGAGAAGAAAAAGTGCTGGATTTATACCAAAAGAGCATCCTACTGTTTCTTTCTTATGAATAAATGATTTAAATATGACAATGTTCAAATACATTTCAAAATAGGTGCACAGGATCTTGGATGAGCTTCAAGGATGTTGGCTATAGAATGTGCTCAAATAAAAACAAACAAGTCCTCATTGTATAAGTCAGAAAACGGCAGGGTCGCTGGTGCAGTATGTTTCAGAAACATCTGATTGAATCCAAGCAGACAGTGTTTCCATACACATTTCAAAATTCATCGGGCCGTTTCTGTCTTTTGTCACATTGTCAATAAACACTTGTGACCCAGTTCCACTGGCAGCCATGCATGTCTGTGCCATCAGACTGCCTCCACCTGTTTCTCAGATGTTTAACATTTCATTTCTGTCATCCCAGTGCAGATTGATTTTGTGTTTATCTCTAAGAAAGCGCTTTCCTTCAATTTCTCTGGGATTTTCATCTAAATTTAATCTGCAGGTATTCTTTATGCTCATGAATAGTTTTATCTCGTTCAATTTTTCCTTTAAGGGAGCTATTTGTTTGTAGTGGACTTAGAAAAATGTTGGTCTTTTATGGCCTTTCTATAGGTTTATGCTAATCATTATTAAAGACAAGTGCACTTTTTGCTTGAAAAAATTCTGCCCTGATTTTAGGTTCCAAGGAATATTCACAAAACTAAATGCCATTATGGAATGGACAACTTTTTTACTCTCTAAACAATCTTAGTATTAAAGAACAAAAGTGAAAACATTTTTTTAAAAAGTCAAACGGCTCTAACATAGTTCCTGTTTTTAAGATTGTTTTTTTATTAATGTTTTTTAGCCAGCAGGTTCATTGTCTGATTCAGAATCCTCACTTTACCGGGCAACTGGACAACCATAAAAATAATGCAATTCAATTTTTTATTTTAATCTCAAGAAAAAATGTGTTTATGTAATCAGTCCAGCTTTTAAAATATGGCTTATTGTGTCTTTTTTTTCCCCTTTTTTTCAATTTTACCCTTTTAATTAAAGCAAAATTCTGGGTGGCGATGCCTTTGCAGAAATCTAACAAGCAGCCTAAAGGTCAGGGCGTGTAAGCCTGGTTTTAATTTATTAAGCTGCCCTTAGGGAGTTAAAGGACACGTTCCAGTTGTGCAGAACGTTCAATAATACTCTTTTGACTGTCACCTTTTTTTCCATTTGGGACAAAACTGAAAATCAATATTTGATTTGCATGATCCTCTTAGCCAAATGCAAAACGCATTAAAACAAGTATTATGCTATAATGGAAATCACATCACAATGTCCGAAAAGTCTTCTCTGGTAAAAATGACATTGGATCTTCATGACACCAATCTCCTCTAAATGTCTTAAAATGCTCCATAATTAGTGTACCTGGTTAAACAGAACTAGTGGGGATGCACAAAGGTTAGGATGGCATTAACTAAAGACTGGTGTTAAACATGCTTTAAACAAAATATTATATAAATATAATATATTTTATTAATATACAGCAATATTTTGGAAATACAATTAATCAAATGTGTGGGTAATAATTATATACAGGTGGCCCACACCTATTTAGAAAGAAACAAAAGAATATATGCTTCTTATTTATTTTTAGACTAAATTGAAACATAAGTAACGGTGGCCGTGGTGCAGTGGTAGGGCGGTCGACCAATGATTGTAAAATTGCAGGTTCGATTCCTGCCTTGCACGCCCATGTGTCGAAGTGTCCTTGGGCAAGACACTGAACCCCCTCTGGTGGGAGGTTGGCGTCAGTGTGTGGCAGCGGAGCCGCCACCAGTGTGTGAATGAGTCTGTGACTGTAAAGCGCTTTGGGCCTTGTAGGTAGAGAAGCCCTATATAAGTATACGCCGTTTACCAATGCAAGTATATGCCATTTACCAATGTCAACCACATTTTAGAGACACTTTATGTTCTGAAAAACTCCCGTAAATGAACAAATTTTTTTTGTGTTCAGCACATCATTTGCACAGCTCTATTAAGGGAGTGTCATTTGCTGTCATTTAAAATCCACCTCTCAGCAGCATTTATTATTATTCTTTCATGATCCCAACTAAACAGCTATAAAGTAGTGAGAATTTGCTTTTCAACTCCAGACACAGGATTTAAAAACTTTTAAACACGGATAAATATTGATTTCTCCCATTATAGTATTAGATGGATGTGGCTCTTTGAGACTAACTTAATCTAGTGTCTCTTTTTATTCTCCGCTAGTTCAGCAGTGAAATCCAATGAAGGTCTTCGTCTTCACAATGAATTATAGATGCATTTCCTTGCAGTTTTATCTTCATGAATCAAACCTGCTTTCAGTTGATCACAAAAGCTGCCAGAGGTCTGTGTCGGGTCGCACACCCTCATCCAGACAGGTTTCCTAAAACTATTGATGGATTGTTTCAAACAAACTTGGCAGAGTAGATTTATTGATGTTCCTGCATTGCCAAAACTCCTGCTGCACTAAATGCATGCTGTTGTCCGTGTTACTCTTAGTCTCTTGTCATGTGAGTAGTTTGTTTTTTGATGAATGGGGGAGTTTGATTCCTGTCAGCAGGAAATAATTGTGAGGATTAACAGTTTGGAAGACCCAGATGCAAATTGATCAAGTAGACCAAGACAACACAAGAAGAAAAATGACAAATTCATTTAAACATCACAAAACAGTGAGAGACGTGACAAATTTTGGGCTTTTTTTAAAAATGACACCTGACTGTGACTGAGAACACAACCTAGAAGTCACAACTGCCCTCACGGGTTGATATGGGCTGCCTGCAGACGAAAAATAAGCAAATTTGTACAAGGTGCAGATATGAAGATAATAGTCCACTCAGTGAGCCTGTAGAGCAAAAATATTCATGCAAATTTTTTTTCCAAACAACACCTAGAGATAAGTATGGGTGGGGCAGGTAAGACGAGGGCAAGTTGTACAGATTTTTCATTTTTCAACACTGCCAAATCCTGCGCACTACTGAAATGAAAGTTCAAGTGAAAAGTGTACCTTCCTTGCATGCAGCCTACTGTCAGAAATGAGGAACTTAGACTGAGTGTAGTTTTTGTGGGCATCCTACAAGCACTTCGTGCACATTTGTGCACAGTCATTGAGATGTAAGAAGCCAATACTTAAGTATCACCTTTATGTCATAAGTGCATCCAACTTACCGTACATTATTCTTATCAACACTTCACAACACACTTACAGCACCCACAACAATGGTACGTTCCATTTTCATGATGTCCTTTGAGGAGGCTGCACAAGTCTCAAGGAAACTGCAAGATACACCTGCAGGCACTGCTTTCTACTACCCTCCACGGGCCCGGACTACCCAAAAAAACCCTGTACAGGTGCACGTGACTATGGCTTGACATAAAACAACCTGAACGCAAAATATGACCAAATCTAAAAAAAAAAAACAATTAAAAGCACCAACCTTTTGTATATCAAGCTTTAGAGCCTTGATGGAAAAATGATTTGTGCTGAAGGACGCACTAAACACTGACAACCACTTGGATTACACAAGGATTTAAAGTACAAAATAATAACATTTTCATCATACATCAATGATCCCCTACAGGTATCATATGAGTCCATAAAGGGATTTTAGATCTTTAGAAGATCTCTTTTTTTTTTTCCTTCTTACTGGAAGGAAGATCTTATCAATGGCGTCACAGAACAGCTTCACCTTGTCAAAGATTTCTTGGAATAAATTTCACTGACAGAAATGATCACTTTGCTCCTCAGGTGCACAGCGGTTAACCTCATCTGTCTGAAAAACACAAGACTAAAGAAACGTTGAAGGCTGGATGTGAGACTAACACAGAAACTGAGAAATGTACTTCAGCTGATGAAAGGGAATGATTTAATATCTAATGGCGCTAACTCTCTCTAATTGACCCCTGATGGCAGCTTTCTGTAAGAGAGGGGTCTTTGGTTAGAGCTGACTTTTCTGCAACACTGACATTTTTCAAAGGTTTGTGGCTGGAAACCTTTCTGTGTGCAGCCCATAATAACACTTTTATAAAAATTTCTGCAGATGCACTTGTAAGGGTGTTTTTCAAAATCTTAGGGATGTGGCTAAAACTTTGCAAAAAACACAAAATATTGTTTATTGTGAAAAGAATTCTGATCCAGTGAGCAAATACTTTAAAGGCAACAAATGAAGAAACAAACAAATAAAATATATTTCCTTTAATGCAAATGGTAGGATACGTAAAAGTTAAAACCATTAGAATATTAGCAAAATAACACATTAAGTTTGATTTAAATATTTACAAAAAAAAAAACATTTACAGATATCCTACAAACATTTTATTTATTGTTTTCCATTTTTAAAAGAATGGGCTGTTCTAGGCTCTTTTTGAATCCTAGTGTGCTCCTTTGCAAGATGAGAAATTTACATTATACAAAATATTCCAGTCCGCTGCTGTTGGTGTTCTAGCAAAGTGGAAGCAATTAGGAACAACAACAACTCAGCAACAAAGTTGTCAACTATATTAACTGACAGAGCAGGTCAGCGAATGCTGAGGGACAAAGTGCAAAAGTCCATCCCTTCAGTCTTTTTACGTGGCCTTCAGATTCGCTCAAGAACATTAAACTATACTGCTTAGAACAGAAAGTATAGATGCAGTGGTTTTAAAGCACCACTACTAGACTTTAGAGAAAGCATGTCCAAAGTTCAGCCAAATGCAGCATGCGTCCAGATTTTCTCCATGTTCCTGTTTGAAAAATGACTGATATGTGGCCTCCAGCACTTCCTAAGATCTATAATTTCTTGCTTGTGATTGGCCGAATTACATTACAAGCTGTTGTAAACCTGTGGCAACAACCTGAGGCTACTTGACCTTCAGAGCCTTAAGGGCCAAATGAGAAAAACAGATACATTTGTTTGTGGAATCAAAATCACAACGTTCTGAATAAGATTTGTGTTATTTTCCTGTTCACATGATTTAAATGTAGACGTTTACAGTGATAGTGAATCATTTGCAACATTTCATGTGAACCCAGATTTCATGAAATTTGCACGAAAGATTTTCTTCCAGACAGACTTTTCCTTTATATTATATTCCTGGTCTTTAAATATGACATTCACCATAACTGTGGTAAAAATGTATTCAGATTTATTTCTCTTTTCTATAAAGAAATCAAAAGTATCCCATTGCAAAAAAGAAAAAAAAAATCATTAAATAGTTCAGCTACGGTATTTGATGTTATTATTAAAAGACTTCAACCCGATTGGTTGGTCCTCACACCTTTTCACTTCACTTAATCTGGCCCTCTTTGCAGAAAGGTTGCAGAAAGTTTGGACACCCCTGCTTTAGAGCATCATGTCAGCATAATACTGTAAATCCCGATTTGATGAACTGGATAAATGTTCACAGTCCATCAGTGTCAATTTGACACAAGAGCATCGCCTGGACACACATATTAAAACAAGAAAGTGCGTGCAGACTTCTTTTTTGCAAAAGAAAAAAAAGAAATTACCCAAATTATCATTGCTGCTCTCCATTATTTTTTATTTAGAACTGAGAGGAACAAGTGCAAAACCAGAGACCAGACTGATTTACATAAAAATATCCAAACTTTTTATGAAATTTTAATGTTAAATAATTTAAACATCAAAACAGAAAGATCTAACTATAAGCAGAGTTTGGACGCATAAAAAGAGTCGAGCTGAGACAGAAAAAGCACAGCAATGACAGGAAGAGAATAGAGAGTCAAAGGTCATGCTACTACTCTGTAAAGCCACTCATTCCATCCGCCAGCTCCATCTTTTGTCTCAATCAAGGGGACGGTGGGGGCTCAGGATGAAACTCGGAAATGAAATGTTATTCTGTCTTCTGCTCCAGTAACAAACATTACAGATTATAAATTAGCCAACGACATTTGCAAAGTAAAGTGTTTTTTTTTTCTTTTTTTCACGTCAAACATGTAACACCAATACTCCTCCTGACATCCTTATTAAAATGCTGTTTGCTAATCACAGATGTAAATATGAACTGAGTTTTGCCTTGTCGTTGCTCAGCCCGGCGTTGAAAACGAGGTGAGAGCCTCTCAACAGGTTATCAAAAGCTGTTGAAGTAGATGAAAATACTTTGGCAAAAATGCCTCATTAAAACCGAGGAAATAGCTTCTCATAATTTCATCCTCACTGAGCAACACGCTTGTTCTTAATCAGCGGAGCTCTCTGTCGGCTTCAGATTGCTGAGGGAGTTCTCTGTTGGTTATGTGCAATTACTTATTTGCCAGTCAATAAAGCAGTGAGGCAATAAACCGGCTTTGTGTTAATCTAAGATTAATTTGCACAAATAGCAGAACAAGGAGAGGGCAGAGATAAAATAATAATGTACCAATTCAATATTCATTACCCACAGATTTTATGAGGAGGCGGTGGGGTTCATTTCCAGGTGTGACGGGAATGTAAGCGTGCCCAGATTTAAGTTGATGCTGTCGATTAGGCTCAAGAGGTTTTTAGGAGACATATTGTGATACTTTATTTATGATACTCACAGTGATACATCAACGTCCAAAGTATAAACCAGATGCTTACACCCGTGTGACAGAATTTCTATAGTTTTAAAAGTGTGTTTGATTCAGCTTAAAAAACTAAAAAAAATATATAGTATATGAATTCAATATTTCTTTTGATTTTCCTAAGGAAAAATAAAACAATTCACACTTGAGTCATTCAGTCACTGCTTGCTTCTGAAGGCTTTTACATAATACCACTGTTAAAAGTATTTCTTTGAAATTACTTTAAAAAAAAAATTAAGGCAACATTCTCCAAGCAATTTTTTGTAGTTTATTGAACAAAGTGGAATTTTGAGTGGGTAAAACCTAATATTAATGATTTTAATATATTCAAAAAGTTCAAGTTAGTTCAAGAAAATATTACTTTTAAAACATTGTTAAGTTTGAGTAGTACTTAATAAAAATAAACTGTATGTAGACAATAGACAATAGACAATAGAAAAGACAATAACTAGAAGGCAAATATATACACACACACACACAGTATGTTATGTCCTGTTTCCACCAACCTCTCAACTTACCACATGCATTTCATGTGAGATCATCACAAACTTGGTTTCAAATATAAAGAAAAGCCTGCTGCTGTAGGGAAGGGGATCAATCATGGGAGTCAATGACAAAACACTGCAAAAATTGTTTCCCAAGTCATATCTCTCAGCTTGGAAGGGGGCCCACGGAGCCAGCACCCACAACACGGAGACAGAGAAGGGTACTTTTGCTGTCAGAAGCCATAACTGCTTTAGGTTGGATTTACAGAAGTGGACATTTATTGCAGTCTCAGCTGCAGCACGATTCCTCACATAAAACACAACGTCAAGTTTCTTATGGTTTCACTGAGCACTTATGGCATAAAACACTGCGAGTCAGACTCCAATGTCTTCATTCACATCAGTTTACACATCTCTGATGCACATATTCAGAGCAGAGTAGCACTAATCCCATTACATTACATGTTTGGCATTAACTGATAAGGAAAGCAGAGGCAAAAGGTTTCTAAATCTAGTTCTTATATTTGGATCAAAAAGGAGACATTCGTTATTTATGGGAATAAAAACAGAGGTTGCCTATTTTTTTTATAAATTTACAAAGTGAAGATAAGGCTGATTTAAAGTCCCCACAGCGTTTCCAGTAGGAGTGTAACAATTAATCAATGAAACAACTTCTATTCAGAGGATGGAATTAGATCAATCCGTCTGAGGCAGAATTGAACCGGATCAACCAATTTCATCAAGATAGAAATAATAAGATAGATTAATCAGTAGTCAGATCGAAATCAGTTGCATTGAGACACAGTAGGTTGATTTCACAATTACGTACCACAGCGGACAACACACGTGAGGGCAGCAAAATCATCATAGTCCAACGAATTTTGCAGAGACGATACAGCGTAGTGAAACGCTATAATAATGTTTTTTTGTGTTATTTTGATGTGGAAAAACAACAATGCACTGAACTTTAGGGAACTAATATGTGAATGGATTTGCCATTAGTTCTTGTTCAATTGTTTGATTGTAAACATGTTTAATTTACACTTGATTATCTCAAAGAAATCCAAGGAATCTGGAAAACTTCACCTGCACTGTTCAGTACCAGGTATTTATCTCTGAGTCACACTGGTAGAATTTTTGGCTAAAGAAGTTCTGGATTCATTTTAGGTCAATCCGATCAAATCGGATTTTTCAAAGTGAATCAAATTCGAATCAGCAACCACAAATATGAAATCAAGTCCTTGTTAAAATGAATTATTACACCAGGAGTATCAAACTCATTTTCACTGAGGGCCACATCAGCATAGCGGCTGTCCTCAAAGGGCCATATAGAACTTGTTTATACATGTAACTAAATGTAATGAAACATAAATGTAACTACTCCTTGATGTTAAATAACTCATTATTTATTTAGTAAAAATTTGAAGAGACAATTGACAATTGCAGTTGCATGGAAAACATATGTTTGCTTGTTACTCTCTAGCATAAATCCTTTTACATTTGATTTTGTCAGGTTAGGTTATATGGACAGTGTTAAGTCCTAATGTATTGTTGCCCAGTATTTCAAGTCTGATTCCCCCTAGATATGAATAAATACACACCAATTTTTATTTTTTATTCTAAGAAATAAAACACTTTTATGCTCTCGCGGGCCACATGGAATGACATGGCGGGCAAAATTTGGCCCGCGGGCCTTGAGTTTGACACATGTGCATTACACCCTTAGTTCTATGTCACTTCCTTGGGCATAGCAAATTGGCATGTAGTTGATCAGAAATTTGCCTCTGAGTCGTGGGCGGAGCAGCCTCACCCCCCCTTCCCCTCCCTGTTGTGGAGCACAGAGCATTTTTTCTACGTCACAAATAAGCTCCTTTTCAAACTCCATTACTTACTCCTGATTTACAGCAGTTTGAATAAGAAATGCTCGCAAACACAATTTTGAGACTAATTTTTTTAATCCATATCCATGTTAAAAACACCAAAAAATACCATTTTATCAGAGTGGGTCTTGCTTCTTAATAACCATGAATTTTTCTGTGCTTAGTTGTTTATTGTGTCCTTTGAAAGAAACAAGAAAAAGAAACGGGGAAAGGCAGAAAATCTAAAATGGTCAGCTTTGACATGACATGACTTAAAGTTTGTCTTTTAATTGGGTCAAAAACCAACTTTTGAACTTAGGTGAGCACACAACCAAGGAAAGGGAAAAAAATAAACCTCCATGAAGCATTCAGGTGTGTAATTTCATCTGTCCTTGTTCTGTCAGTGGTCCCAGCTGAGGGTGAAAGTGGTCAACGTGTCCTGTCCCAATTACTAGTCTAGCAGAGGACCTCAGGCTGGGGCACACTAGGACTCTTCATGAACATAAGATGATGTCCCAGGATGAAACACACAAACAGGGCTTTCACACACAGATGTAGTCACATGCTGGAGAGCACGTGCACAAACAAATCCACACATAGAAACCCACACTCTCATGAAGGCACAGTGCTGAGGAAGCAGAGAAAAGGTTGTGTTCCCCATTGTGGCAGACATGCAGGCTGAACTTAGTGACAGACACAACTAGACTCCTTTTTCACTTTCTATCTAAACTAAATTTATCATCCAACATGTCAGAAAATTCTTTAAAAAGTAGCTTATTTTATAAAGACCCTATTTTCACACAAAGATATATGGATCTGTAAAAGGCTGATGAGGATAAGGACATTCATGTACTGCTCATTCATTACTAAATGCAAAAGTTGTTCATTCAAGATCTATTGAAAAATTTCTATTTCACTCAATTCTATAGCTGTAACTTTTTTTGTGCCTTAGCAGTCTTTTTGCTGATTTTTTTTCTTGTTCATTTAACTCTGAATAAATAAAATAATCAACACAGTTTCAGTGTTTCTATGCATAAACATCCTAAGAATCTTTAAATAGTTCCCAGCAGCTAATGTAGCCAAGAACAACACCCCAGTTCACACATCACCTTCAAAGAATTGCTGCTGAAAAATACTGCAAATGAAAACTTTGGTTTGTCATTTTACCAAATGTGGGCACGTATTAGTGTGACAGTTTATCTAACAATTACTATTGTGCATTAGGAGAAGAAAAGCTTGTTAAACCCCGCCTCTTATTGATTTGACCATCATTACTTTAATTGAATCCTTAACCTTTTCACACCTAGCTTTCGCTCCAGTGTTTACACTCTTTAGACTGCCAGAACGAAAAGTTCACACCAAATGCAATTCGCACATCAAATTTTGCCACCTAGGTGTGCGTCAAATTTGACTGTATAGCTCATTTACAATGCATGAAAAATATGGATGATGTTGAGAGATCCGGTTTATTTAACTTAAGGAGCTCTACAATGGCTTCGGTAATCACATCTCCATGTCTGGGTTCATGAGATCATTCAGAGACTCTCTCATCTCTGAGACTCCCAGAGACACCCACGTCTCGGGCAAAAGCCAAGTTCCTGATTGGTTGATGGGATGTGTATTCTTTGCCAAAGTTCAGATATTTTAACTTAAAATGCGCTGCCACCAGACCCCCGTTCTGCACCCGATGTTCAAATTGCAATCAAATTAAAACCGGCCACCCCTGCCGCACGTGTTGTGTTCGGTGTGAACACAGCTTAATTCTTTAACCATGTATGTAATTAACGTGATTCCAGAACCGTTTGAAGAGAAATGCAGCCTTGTGCAGATATGCAACGCTTTACATTAGTGAAATGATTACGTAGTTAATGTAAACCAGCCACATCTAGCAAACATGAAAAGCCGCTTTTCTCTGCGTCAGAATCAGCTAATTCTGCATGTTAGCAGCACATACACAGCAAATACACTCCACCCACAGAGGATTCCCGGAGTGGGGTTTCTGCGGTTTAGCAGCGGTAGGGACCCCACACTGGAGACCTCCTTTTTTTACCTGCAGCACACACACAGCACTGCCACACCTCCATACATGGGTGGGGTCGGGGAGGGGCGGCCGGTCTTCACCCGCCTGGTCCTCTCAGGGCGGCCGGGCTTAAGGGTATCATGTCGGCTGCGGTGATGGTCGGGCGTACGACGCTGGGGGTCGGTCGGCGGGGGGGGGTTACTGCGTGGCGGCGGGGGGTGGGGAGGTAACCAGATGATTGCGAGTATGTGTGCGTGAGTGCATGGGTGGACGGACCTGGGGGCTGGCTCACTGGAACCCTCTGGGGCTTTCCCTTCCCATCACAGAGGGGTAGGGCACTTTAAGGGTAAAGGAGGGGGGGGATTGTAGTGGGTAGGGTTATGGGGGGTGGCTGTGGGTGCGTGGCGATCTCTGGGTTGTTCGGGTCGCGTGCCGCGGCTGGCTCGCGGACACGGGGCACTGGTCGGGTGGTGGGCGGCTCTCGGGTTCTGGGGCCCTGGCTTCGTCCATGGCCCTTGTCTCGGCGTCCGGCGCCCGGCGGCCCCCATGGCTGCCGCCTGGTACGGCTAAGCGCTCCTGTCCTGTGGCCTGGGAGCCGGACGCCGGGTTCGCTTATGCCTCTGGGCGTAGTGGGGGCCCCTGTAGGGGGGCCTTCTCTGCGCCTGGCTGGTCGGGTGGGCGGTCCCCGCCTCCCCCCCTCCCGGGCTGCTTGGGTGTGGGGGGGGCGCTGACCTTGGGGGCCTCTCCTCCCCTTTCCTGGTCTGGCTGCTCTGGCTGGGTAGGATCTGGTTCCCCACAACACAAGGTTCACTTCGGCAGCATGCATGTATCTCCACCCCCACGTGCACGTGCACACTGCCACACTGCTCCCTGTCTGCTTCATCCCCCCTTCGGACCTACAGTGTATTGATGGACAGATATTTTCCACTCATCTTCGTGTCAGATTTTTACCCATGATGAAATATTTGTCTTTCCAGCAGATCTAGTATAATTGTTACAGCTTAAAAGAATAACTGATCCAAATCAGTGCTTGTATCCCCCCTTTTTTTCACCCTTCTTCCCTTTACTCTCTTCCACCCCCCCCCCGACACACATTTTCCCTCTTCCTCCCCACACACACTAAATATAACAAATAAAGAAATAAATAACTCAACAAAAAGGGGTTAATTCAGATCTACACTCTGGTTTCTAAAGTTCTACAACCTCTTTTTGTGATAGTAAAACCTGTCCAACACAAAAGGCCTGCAGCTCTAATCTGTTTGCTAAGTTGTTGGACAGAACAAGTGAAGAAAAAAAGAAAAAAAAAAAAAAAAAAAAAAAAAAAAAAAAAAAAAAGAATCAGCTAATTCATGTTGATCTCATTAGTGATCAAAGATTTACGGTAGGTTAAAGTGCATGTGGTGATTATTGCTTTGCTTCCAAGTCCACTGGAAAGTTGCATAAGTCAGTAATTTTTAAAGACCGAAAGCAATAAACTTACAAGCCCTGCTAAAGCTAACACGCTAACGACCGACTGCCAGTACAGAATCAAAGATGGGCAGGTCAACTAATGTCACCATATGCTAATGATTCTGTCAATCAAACTAATCAGCAAAACAGTTGTCCTCGCTTTCAGCCAATTGAATGTCCTCTTAGACTTTCTCTACGCTTTCACACAGGTGACAAAAAAGCCCCGCCTATCTTTGATTCTATACCGGTCAGTAGTTAGCGTGTTAGCTTTAGCATGGCTCGTAGGTTTATTGCCTTCGGTCTTCAAAAATTACTGGCTTGTGCAACTTTCCAGTGGACTTGGAAGCAAAGCAACAGTGGTTGAATGCAGTTGGCATTGAATCCAAAGAACTGTGTCCTGGTGATGGGATTTACAATGAATGTTTCACTCAAGATAGATGCTAATACTTTATCCTTATTAGCTATGATGCTAACGCTACCGGTCCCTATGTTGTTGTTGTTGTTTTTTATTTGTCTGATTTAAATTATTATTTTTTTTTACAGAAAGATTTTTGTATGTTTAGTCTGTTTCAATGTTATAAAGTTCTTTTTACAAGCTTTATGGTTTGTGGTTGTTTGTGGTAAAAAAAAAAAAAAAAACCTTCCTCACTTTAGATAAGTTGCTGCAAAACAATTAGTAAACTGTTAACAAAGTTAATTAATACATTTGTTAAGCTTGTAAGCAGTTTAGTAATATGGATTTTGAAGACAATGGTCTGACTTTAGATGTTATTTAATCTTAATAACACTTTCAGGTATTTGCAAGACATCTATAATGCTAGTAAATATCTTACTAGCATCTTACACATTAAAAAAGCCTGTTAATTTGTGAATTTAGTTAAGTAAGGGTTAATTGCCGACGAATTGTGCGTTATTACTTTTTAACACACGCCGTGGAAGCCTGAACCGTCCGACTCGTCCGCTTATACCATGGTCACTTACAAAAGCGATGCATATTAACCAGTTTTTAGTCCTTAAGTCATCTGATCAACTGATCGTCCCGATGGGTTGAATAAAGCATCATTTCAGAGAGAAAGTTCACCTCTTACTGCTTGTTTTTGTCCAAATGATGAAGATAAAAGATTGTTTTAAAGAAGCCAGCGCAGTGATACAAAGCATTTAAGCTAAGTGACCGCAACTTATTTTTTTCACCGTGTGATTATGTAAGGGTTAATGGCCGACGAAGTGTGCGGTTATTACTTTTTAAAGCACGCCGTGGAAGCCTGAACCGTCCTCCGCTTTGCGTCGGACGGTTGCTTCCGCAAAGTGCTTTAAATAGTGATAATGTACACTTTGAAGGTCAGTAACCCGCTTCTACCATGGTCACTTACAAAAGCAATACATATTAACCAGGTTTTAGTCCTTAATTCATGTTTTTTTTTCGATTTGGATCGCTTTTCTCAAAAAAAGTGGACTGAATGTTACGTGATGCGGCGCATCGTGCCATATCACGTAACACAGTGACGTGCGCTGAGGTTAATGGCTGGTGAGGCACTGACGTCATCAGTCATATTTACAAACATATGAACCATACTGAGTAACTTATTCACCATTTGATTGACAACAGTTAACGTGTTTTGTTTAAAATATCATTTCAACATGTTTTTTTTTCCATATACAGTGATCCCTTGCTATAACACGGTTTACTTTTCACGGTTTCGGTACTTCACGGATTTGCATCGTGCATTGTGTTCTGCATTCTGATTGGCTAAAAAATCACTCCGCTTCTTCTCTACCTGTGCGTCAATAACGTTGCAGTTTAATATGTGCACGTACGTAAAACAGCAAATTCTCTTGATGGTGGCATGTCAGTGTATAAGGATCTTTTTGCAAAGCAGAAAAAAGAGCGACAACAACTGCCTATCACTGTGTTCTTCTCCCGAACAAACACACCTGCACCGCGGCTTCAGAAGTCAGGATGCAGCGGCTGCAACACCTGAGTCACTATTTGTCCCACTGTACTTTGTATTTTTTTCATAATAATTTTACATTTTCTCCCGTTTCATCTAATCACTCGGGTCGCGGTGGGCGGGGCTAATCTCCGCGATTTCAAGCCTTCTGCTCACATTGATTATTAAAATTATTATTTGACAGTACAGTACAGAAGTTATTTGTCTAAAAAACGTTTCTAAAGCAACAAACGTTATTATCGTCTTACCTTTACTTGTAAATAAAGTCCATACGCCGATCCTTCTGAAGAAAATGACTTGCCGCTTGTTATCACTTCTTCTATTATTTTTAGTGTCATAATCTCAGGGCTCACCAGCGCCCCCTAACATGAGGCACGAGAACTTCTGGCCTCACCCAGCGGCTTTTTGGCCGGCGTTTAGCGCTCAGCACAAGAAACACGTCCCTCACATACAGTTATTTATAAAAACAAACACTGTACATCATATACATCTGCTAAATTATGTAAACTCAGCTCATATAGTACAAGTGATTGAACCGACATACAGAGAGACAGCAGTACCGTCTGACTGCATGGGTATTGCGCAATCCAAGGTGAGGCTCAGCGGGCTGGTGGCTCATCGCACGTCGCTTCTTAGTATCTGAACGGCAAATGCGGAAATTCAGCGATTTTGAAAAGAAAAAAACACCCAAAAATGGTACATTTAAATGGAAAATGACTGCAAAGCACAAATTACTGATTAAATATAATAAATGAATTTACTTTTTCTCTTTTCTTCCCATAATGACAGGTGAGGCACAGCCTCACCTGCCTCCCCTGACTGCACGTCACTGACGTAACATATAGTCCGCGTTGCGCAGCACCACTGCTGCAGTCAAGATTCAGCGATATATATATATGCTGATTGTCCCGATGGGTTGAATAAAGCATCAGTTCAAAGAGAAAGTTCACCTCTTACCGCTTGTTTTTGTCCAAATGGTGACGCAAATGGTCTTTTAAAGAAGCCGGCGCAGTGATACAAAACATTTAAGCAAGCGGACCGGAACTCCTTTTTTCACCGTGCGGTTATCAGGTTTTAATGCATACCCAGCAGCCAATCAGAATCGAGTATAAATATATATACTTTATATATATATATATATATATATATATATATATATATATATATATATATATATACTTTATATATACTATATATTAAACTTTATATATATATTATATTATACTTAATATAAAGTGTTACCCAATTTTTTGGTTATACAACTCAAATTAACACATTTATCTAACTTAATGTCAAACACTTATCCTACTCAATACAATGTATTTCTCATATCGGTTTTTGTTTATTTTTTCTCTTCGATTTTTCATACATTAAGTTAAGGCCATTAGGCCTAGTAATTTCTATATCAAACACATGAATGACCCAGCGACGTTTTGCACTGCAGGGCAGGAGCTCAACCCATGAACTCTGTCTTCGATAATAGGACATTTGGTGTCTTTCTGCAAAGGGGGTTGGTCATCATCCTCTCCCACAGTCTAACTCATGGTGCAGAGAGAAATAAACATAACGGGTAAAATTAAACAGAGTTAAACAGCAAGACAACAAAACCCATGGACAAAAACTCACACTTAAACCCCAATTTGCCCTGACCGGCAAAGAAAATGGTATCCCACAATTCCTTGCGCTGCCTTACGTTATGATGTCATGACGCATTGACAGCTTCACAGCAAAGTTACACCAATTTAATTGAATTAGGTTAATTGAAAATAAAATAACTATGTCAGACAACTACGTGTTTTTTTAAGTTGAATGAACTAAAAAAAATGATTTATTTTCAGCAAACTAAATAATTAAGTTAGATCTATGTAAAAAAGTTCATCTTTCCAACTCCTATAGGACCTTTTTTTAAAAACTTCTATAACAACTTTAAAGTGCTGAAGGCTAAACTTTAGTCATGTTTAGCTATTACTCCATTAATTGGAATAAATCTGTTTTATTACCACTGAACAGTAATTTGGAGCAAGGACTCACAATACCAGTTAAATCAGGCAATATCAAATATCTAGGTATTTATTTTTCCCCCAAATTATCAGAACTGGTGCAGCTAAACCACACCCCGTTACTGAAAAGCTTACAGGACGATCTAACACGCTGGGTTAACCTGCCTCTGTCCCTCATGGGCAAAGTAGCCACAGTTAAAATGAAAATCTTACCTAAAGTTAATTATCTCTTCTCGATGATCCCCACACAACCGCCACTAAAATGGTTAAAAGCATTAGACTCATCCATATCAAACTTTTTATGGAACATCAAACCTGCAAGAATTAGTCTAAAAACTTTAAAATCCGCAAAAAGCCGAGGAGGCTTAGAATTACCTAACTTCCACAAGTACTTTCTTGCAAATAGATTACAATACATCTTAAAATGGTTAAAAGATAATCCAGAAACCAACTCATGGTTAGACTTGGAACAGGCGTTATGTGGGAAGATTAACCTGTCAGATCTACCGTTTATTAGCCAAACAGTTCAAAAACAGGATTGTCTATTATTACTAAAAAGTTTAAATACAGAGACAACGATTTAAAGCTACCAGAGGTAGTTACCGCTCTGATTAACTTTTCAATGAACAAAACTCTCTCCAAAATATACAAACTTTTATGTAATTTAGATAATAATATTTCACTTCCAATAACAAAATGGGATGCAGATTTGAGCATCAGCACAGATGAAAACTTTTGGTCAGAACTTTGCCTAAACACCTTTAAACTGACAAAAAGTCCAAATTTGCAGCTAATCCATTTCAAAACTCTTCACAGGATTTACTACACTGGACAGAGGATGTTCAAGATGGGTCTCAGTAACTCAGAGCACTGTGAGCATTGTGATAGTAATCTACCTGATAGTTACATGCATGCACTGTGGTTCTGCATGCCTGTCCAGGCTCTCTGGCAGCAGGTATGTGCCGATCTATCAGCCTGGCTTAAGGTTTCAATCACGGCTTCACCATCACTTTGCGTGCTTGGTGACATGAGTGCCATCGAAGTAGAAGGAGAATTATTAAATATCATTTTCATAACTCTTTGTATTGCTAAAAAAAACATCTTAATAAATTGGAAAAACAAGAAAAATATAAATATGAGTCAATACAGAAATCTACTTTTTGATCATATCAGCTTGGAAAAAATGTCAGCCCAAAGTTCAGGTAACTTTGAAAGAATTCAGTCTCTCTGGTCTCCCATAGCTAACTCCATGACTTGGGGGGGGGGGGGGGGGGGGGGGGCTGGTCGTCGCTGCTCCTGCCTTTCTGCCGTGGTGCAGGGTGGGGGTCGGGGCCTCTGCTTCCCGGTGGGGGCTGGTGGGGGATCCCATTCGTTGGGGGGTCGGGTCCGGTGCCTGGGCGGGGCGCTGCGTGGTCTTCTGGGCTTGGCGGTAGGGGGTGCGTGGTGGGGGGTTGGGTGGTGGTCCGGCTTGGCTTGGGGGGGTGGTCTCTTTGTCCGTGCTGGGGGGGGTCGGCGGGGGGGTCCTGCTCGGGGGGGGTAGGTCCAGCGGCGCTGGATGGGCTGCCCGTCTACACCCGGGGCTGGGATCAACCCTTCCCTGGCTCTGGGGCAGGGCAGGGCAACACTCTTGGGGCCCCCGGTCGCTCTGGGCGTCACCCGCTGTGGCTGCGGGGTCTTGGGGGGTGTGGGGGGGGGGTCTGTCGGCCCTGTCTTGTGGGGGGGCTTTCCAGGGGGGGGGGCCGCCATGGGTACGGGACCTTGGGGGTTTGACTGGTCGGGGTCTCCGCTGGTGGCAATCGGCGGTTGCCCCGGCCGGTTGGCTGCCTTGGTCCCGTCGAGGCCTGACCAGAGCTCCCTCGGGGCCGGCGCCTGGGGGTGGGGGCCTGGGCTTGCTCCGAGGGGGGCCGGGGCTTTCTGGCTCATCTATCTCTGTGTGGGGTGGGTCGTGCTGGGCCTGGGGCGTCGGTGCCTCAGGGGATGGGGCCCCAAGGCTGGGGGACCTGGGCCCTATGCTGGGTGGGGCTGGGTGATGGCTGTTTGACCACCGGGAGACAGTCTACCAGCTGTCCCCAACTCACCCCCTTCCTCATATAATCTCATATTAGGGTGAGGGGGTGGGGGGCTTAGCCTGCGATGCGCTTTGGGGGGGGGCTACTTGGCAGTGGTCCCCCTCCCATGGTTGCCGTATGGAATGGGCCCCCCCTCTCTCGGTTTTATTTGCACCTTAGACATGTAGGGCCCTTGGTAGGGGGGGTGCTTGGACATCACTGCCAGCAAGCAGCAGATGTCCTCCTAGCACCCTACCCGCCAATTTTAACCGTTCCCTGGACATATAGGGACCCTTGGTGGGGAGGGTGAGGGGACATTACTGTGAGTAATCAGGGAATGTCCTCTCTGTGCCCTACCCACCAATTTTAACTGCACCCCCCCTAGTACACACACCTTTTACTCATAATATACATTCAAACACAAACACGCACACATGCACACATACACCCTTACGAACACACGCACACACATTATGCAAGGAAGGTGGGTCCTAGGTCCATCTGTCCCCTACCCCATCCCTGGTGGGGGGTACTGGCCCCTTGGCAGCGGCGGCCGTGTCCCCTGGGTGCCGGTTTCCTGGGCCCGGCGGGTCTCTCTACGCGCAGGGAGGGGGTTCACATTACACCTGAGCCGGGGGTGTCCGTTTCCCTGTGGGGTGGGTTCGGGTTTTTGCCCCTGGGCGCTGGGCCCCTTCCCACATTCCAACTGTGGCCGAGCCTGGTGGGGCCATGTTAACAACACCCCTTGCGGGCCCCCCTTTTCTCCGGGGTGCCCCCTCCTGGGCGGGGCCGGCTGTCCCCTGCCTTGCTCCTTCCTGGACCAACCGTAGGCCGGGTGGGTGGCTGCCTGGAGCGCAGAGCGGGTCTCCCTTGGGGGGTCCTGGCTCGTACCTGGGGTTGGGGCGGGGGGATACCCAGAACTCCTGGGTGGTGATGAGGTGCTCGTCTGGGGCTGTGGGCGCTCTTCTCGGGTGGGGCCCTGCGTTGGGCCCTGCGTTGGGCCCTCCCGGCGCGGCGGGGGGCTGCTCCCCTGGTTGGGCTGGGGCGGCGCTCTCTTCCCCCCGTGCCTCCCTGCTCCCTGGCTCTGGGGGCCTCGTGGTGGTCCTGCTGGCCCTGGCCTGGGTGGCGGATGTGGTCGCCCGGGGGGTGGTGGTTCTCTGCCTGCTGCCGTGTGGCGTTGGGGGTTCTGGCTGCCGCTGCTGCTGCGGCGGGGGTCTTGGTGTGGGGGTGGCTGGTCGCCCTCCCTCCTTCTTTTCACATTCCATCATCCATTTAGAAAAACATAAACACTCACCTGAGCACAGGTGTTAGCTCACCTTTACACTAATAGTTTGCATGATTGAATGAATAAAATATTTCACACTAGTTGGTTTAAAGGCATAAGTATGCGTGTGTGAACAATATCTGTATTGTATGCATGTTTTGTGTACATGTTGACATGTGGACACCTTTACAGTTAACAGGTGTGTTTATAACATCTGAATGTGTGTGTGGACAGGCCCCGCCCTTTGAGGTTTGTAATACACTTGAACCTTACCGATAAACATCCAGTAAAGTTGTTGCTTTAGGCTGCTTCATGGTTCTACTCCCCCCCCCTCTCCCTTAATCACCCTCCTATCCCCCCTCTCTCTCGCATCCCTCTTTCTTCTTCCCTCCTTTCCTTTTCCGTCCAGTCCAGCACCAAAGATTCTCAAACATGATGGAATGTAATAAAGTTTGGCCTCAACTACAAAAGGGGTTTATTCAGACATTCCTCTGGTTTGTCAGAAGATTCATAACCCCTGTTGTTAAAGTAAAATATGTCCAACACAAGAGGCCTTCAGCTCTCATCTGTTTGCCCAGCTGTTGGACAGGACAAGTTAAAAAAAAAAAAAAAAAAAAGAAATGTTTAGCTATGTTTTCTTTGCAAAAAGTTTACCGACCCAAGTACATTGTGGAGTTTTCTGTTTCAACCTTCAACAACAAGTCTGCAAACTTCTGAAGTTGATCACAGATGACAGACAGGTTTTACAGTCAGCAAGCTCACAGTAGGCTTTGGCAAGCTGGCAGCAGTGTTGATATCCCCCCAAACTGCAGGGCATTCAAGAAAAAAAAGTGCTCTTAAAGATGCCCCAAACCTTGGTGTGGCTGTGGTGCAGGACAGCACGGTAAACTTTTGGGAGGAAAACAGAGGGAATCTGGCAAAGTGACATTCTGGGCTTTATGCTGCTTCCACTGCTCAGGAGCTAAATTGGTATATGTTAAAACAATGTGAGCCAAAACTGCTAACAACAAAAGCAGCTCTAACAGACAACAGCACAAGTCTACTTTACACAGAAATGAACCTTTTAATTTAATTAACAGCATGCATTTTCCAAAGCCAACTTAAGAACGTAAACATTGGTGAAAAAACAAAGTTTGTGCAGTACCTGACAAAAGTCTTGTCGCTTATCCATTTTGTAGAAACAAAAGCGTATAACCTCACTTTTAATGAATCCATTGGTTTTAGAAATGTCTCATATGAAAGCTAAAACCCTCCTAAATTATGTTCAATATACTATAATAAAATTGCTTCACTGAAGAAACCGTGATCATTTAATGAACACAGAAAGGTCACGTTTTGGCAAGACAAAAGTTTTGTCGCCTTGTCATATGATGCACCCAATCCTAGATTACAGCCTCACCTGTGATCAATTACTAATCAATCAATTAGTGGGTGTGTATAAAAAGAACCCCAGCACACCAGGCCTTCACATCAACTGCAACTTGACCTCTGACAACATGCCTAAGATTCACCCTGAGACCAAAGCGTTGATTATCAAGAGGCTGAAGACCAGATCCACTGCTGAGGTGGCTGACACCTTCAATGTGTCTCAGCGTCAAGTACAAAGAATAAGAAAAAGATTTGAAGAGACTGGAGATGTTTTTGACAAGCCCAGGTCCAGCAGAACTGCTCGGGAGGACCATTTGTTGATTGGAAAATCCAAGGCCAGCCCCTTTTCCACTGCAGCAGAGCTCCACCAGGCCTGGTCACCTCAAGTCCCTGTGTCAACCAGAACAGTTTGTAAAATTCTGTCTCAAAATGGCCTCCATGGTCCAATCAGTGCCCAGAAACCAGCACTAAGCAAAAGGCAATTGAAAAAACGTGTGGCATTTGCCAAGGCCCACAGCCTGCTAAAAGGATGGATGCTGGAAAAGTGGCAGAAGGTGGATTTCTCAGATGAGTCTTCAGTTGAATCACATCACAGCCGCCGCAAATATTGCAGGAGACCAACTGGAGCCCGCATGGACCCAAGATTCACCCAGAAAACAGTTAAGTTTTGGTGGTGGAAAAATCATGGTCTGGGGTTACATCCAGTATGGGGGTGTGCCAAACATTTGCAGGGTGGAAGGCAATATCAATAGCCTAAAATATCAAGAAGTATTAAATGGTAAATGGCATATACTTATATAGCGCTTTCTACCCTCTTACAAAGGCCCAAAGTGCTTTACAGTCACAGTCCCATGCACACACACATTCACACACTGATGGCGGCTCTGCTGCCAAACACTGGCGCCAACCTCCCACCAGAGGCAAGGTGGGTTCAGTGTCTTGCCCAAGGACACTTCGACACATGGGCGTGCAAGGCAGGAATTGAACCTGCAATCTTATGATCATTGGTCGACCGACCTACCGCTGCACCACGGCAGCCTATTAGCTACCTCTTACATTCCCAACCATAAAAGGGGTCAAATTCTGCAGCAGGATGGTGCTCCATGGCATACTTCCATCTCTACATCATAGTTCCTCAAGGCGAAGAAGATCAAGGTGCTCCAGGACTGGTCAGCCCAGTCACCACACATGAACTTCATTGAGCATGTCTGGGGTAGAATGAAAGAGGAAGCATGGAAGACCAAACCAAAGAATCTGGATGAACTCTGAGAGGCATGGAAGACTGCTTTCTTTGCTATTCCTGATGACGTCATCCATAAATTGTATAAATCACTGTCAAACCGCATGGATGCTGTCCTTCAAGCTCATGGAAGTCATACGAGATATTAAATATGGATCTCACAGTAGCACTACTTGATTCACTAATGTTATGCAACATATTTTTGTTTTTGAAGTAATTTATTTGTTAAATTTTCACATTACTCTCTGTAGGCGACAAAACTTTTGTCTTGCCAAAACGTGACCTTTCTGTGTTCATTAAATGATCAATCTTTCTTCAGTGAAGCAATTTTATTTTAGTATATTGAACATAATTTGGGAGGGTTTTAGCTTTCATATGAGACATTTCTAAAACCAATGGATTCATTAAAAGTGAGGTTATACGCTTTTGTTTCTACAAAATGAATAAGCGACAAGACTTTTGTCAGGGACTGCACTTCTAAAGATGTTTTCACCTGTCAAGAAAAGAAGGAAAATATTTACAGATCAATCTTTTTTCTCCATGTAGGGAGTTAGTATCCTGCTATGATCTGCATCATTGCATTTCAATGTGTCTTGCTTTTCTACGGGAGAAGCAACTGTTCAGTCATTCACAGTAGATTAAGTCTTTGAAAAATGACAAAGTGGTCATTGTTTTAAACTTGATTAAACTGTTTTATTCTCTAATTTTTTGATAGCCTGCAGCAGTCCTGGGCTGCAAGGACCACATTGTTTTCGAAATTCTTGATTCTGACTGTGCGTTTGAGTGAAATTGTTTTTTTGTTTTTTTTTATTCCCCGCCACAAATTCAAAAATTCATCAAAATTTGCACGCATGCAGTACCCAGTGACGGTAAATTTTAAGCATAGTGAACGACCCTAAACACAGCCACACACGAAATGATGACATCACAGCAGTTAAAACTAATCGGACCAAAATATCCTATAACACATTTTAAAGAAGCTTTTGTTTTAACAAAAGGGAAGTATTGTTGACTTTTGACCTCAGGGAAGAGGCCAACATCTTACATTTTTGGGGGAAAAAAGGCCTTTGGTACCGTTTGCAAATTTAAACTCCTAGGAATTTTGATCTATCACCTCCTACCTCCTCGAGCACCATTGAGAAGCTCCTTGGGAAAGAATGTTGGTTTTAAATTTTGCAGATTTTGTATGACGTTAGAGTGGCCAGCTTGCAAAAGTGAGGTTCCCTGGTCACTCGCACATTATTTACCACAATATGATAAAAAATGTAATACGTGGGCTGGTGGCTTAAGCTGAATGATATGAAATGAAAACATTGGAAAATTAGGCATGGTTAACAGAAATGTCATTTAAGTAAAAGCAAAAATTTACTTTTGCCAGTTCTTCTAAAAGTTACATAGACATGTTCGTCACCCTTTGGCAACCACAAAATAAAATGGTTGCTATGGAGATAAAACCATCAGAAAAGTCGCCATTTGAAAAAAGTGTTTTCATCGTGAATTTATCATGCAGATGAACATGTGGGTAGTGACAGAGGAGAGTGAGGGGCGTGTAGCAGCCGCTTGGCCAGCGGGGGGCAATTTGAAGAAGGTGGTTAGGCTGGGGACGGGTAGGCCTATACCATGCCGCTTGTGGCTTTGACCTTTCATTTTATCCCTTTTTGCAAGTTCAAAGCTTGAAACTAAAAAACATTTTGAAAAAAAATGTCTTGAGTGACATTTTATCTAAAATAGTGTGGTTAGAGACTTTAGATAAAGCGATGAAAAGCTGGTTTAGATGGAGCTGTGAAAGTTTAATTTTACTTAAGTAAAAGTAATTTTACTTTTTTTTAAAAAGAGGTAAAAACAGAAAATAGTGACTGTGGTTCAAATAGAAAAAAAAAACGTTTACACCTAAAATGCGCCAGATTCCCTTTAATTGGGACTTGTTTATGCACTCTAGAAATGGATGCATTTCAAAATCAAATTGATATGGGATCAGCTGAAACAATGTTTTCATTTCAAAACAGTCCTCCGTCTAAAATAATTGCAATATTTTGTCTATTCAGCTTCCCAAGAGAATAATTCTTTTTCGTTAAAACAATCTGCACTCTGTCCCAGGGAGCACACTAAATTCAAACAGAGAAACATTGATTATATCCCTAACTAATTCCCTCGTCCCATGCACACCTGTGCGATGGAACACAAACCATTGGTGTGTGTGTCTTTTTTCTGGCGTTTGTTAGGTCTAATTAAAGTGCAGCTGCTCACTAGAGGGGTTGATGACACATAAGGGTGTTTCATTAATATTGGAAAGCAGTGACGCATGGCGGCGTTGCAGGATGGGGCAGGCTGCTGGAGCAATGGAGGAGAGGGGAAAAAGAAACAGAAAAAGGGAAATCTAAAGATTTCTATGTGGCTGCTTGTTGAGGATTGTTGCCAGGTTGAGGGGAAAAACTGAAAGAATTAGAAAAAGAATTAATGAAATATTTAAAAAAAAATCTGCTTTGTAAAACATAGATCCAACTGAGCATAAAATTAAAGACAGAAAGACCAGTTTTTCTATCATAAGCATGAAATAATTAGTCTTATAACGAAGCAATTAGCAGGAAAACTAAAGAGAAAAAAGAAATGACAGAAGGCATGCACAATGAGACTGGAAAAGGCAAATTATCAGCTGCTGTAGGGAGTATTTTAATGTCTTGAGCATTAGTGTGTACGTTCAAACACCCTGTGAAACAATGTGTGTGTAAGTCATGGGGACCTTGTGCTGTATAAACACCGACCTTGTCAGGAGTGGTAGTCCTTATGGAGACAAAAGCTTGGTTCTAATGAGGCAAAACGTTATATGTGGAGCTCAGGTTAGGGTTAGAGATCAGCTGCAAGAGACATTTGCTTTAAGTCCGAGCTGAAATGGTTTATTGGTTAGGAGAACTCTGTGCACTTCAGATGAATAAAGGTCAGGATAGCTGAGAGTTTCTTTGAATGCTGGCCTACTGAAGATAAAGAGGAATTGTCGGCCCTCATCGTGAGACCAGTGAGCAGTTCCAACCAACCAAGGTCCTTCCAGTTTTTACAAGTGTCCACAAAGTCTTTTAGTAATTTTTTTTAAATCTGGGAGTCACTAGAATTGACTTTTTCCTACTTTTCAAAGTCTCTCAAATTTACTTAATGACTTCTATTTTAGATCAAATGTGATGTTAATGGGTTTGATTCCATTTTACTGCTTCTACAATATTTTTTTGGTAAAGATGCAACACTTATCTAGCGTATTCATCTGTCCATCCCTCCATCCGTCATCTTAATCGGCTGAATTCCGTTCAGGTTTACAGAGTCGCTAGAGCCAACTGTGAAGGCGGGGTACTCCCTGAACAGGTCGCCAGTCTGTTTCAGAGCCACACACTCACATGCACACCTACAGAGACAATTTAGAGTCGACAAATGCTAAGATGGTGCTAACAAATCTAGAAGGGTACCAAAAATATATACATTTAACCATTAACCATAGCTACAGCAGAGCCCTTCTCCGTCACGGTTCAAGGTGTGTCTCTGTGTGCCATGGTAGCAATAACTGTTCTTTAACTTCTAGCATCTTAATTTTTTTTGTTTTGCAAACTCCAAAGATGCCGGGTGTGAAAATCTCACTAGTTTAGCAGTTTCTGAAACTCTTGGACCAGCTAGTTTGGCACCAAACTCCACCCACAAAATATTGACCTCAGACTGTCAGCAGATCCTCCTACATCTATGGTTCGATTGTCTTCCATGTGATTGGTTGATTAGCTGTTTGTTTTAGCGAGTAATTAAACAAAACAGTTCCGCCTTCCTGCTATTCTCTTGGCAAAAAAGTCATTTGGATGGAAACAGTCTACCTTAAAAACTGTTAATTGTGATTTAAACAGAGCAATTATTTCTGTGAGGAGAAGTTGTGAGTTTATGCTAATCACTTCCTGTTGCTTGGAACCACAGGTAAAGCAAGGGGTTGATTCTCTTAACCCCCCCCCCCCCCCCCACACACACACACACACACACACAAAACAAACACTGAATCTGGCATTCAGAGATTGCTGAGAATGTTTTGTCTGTGTATTTTTGTCCAGCAGCTGACAATCAAAGGTTCTGACGGTGCCTCCACATATGTTTTTGTCTACATTCTCTCTCTGTCCTATTTAATAAGAAACTGCACTTTGAGCATTTCAGTAGCAATTACTGCAACAATAATTGACAGAATATTAGCGCTGATGAAGGAACACTGATGAGTGAACACGAATCACAATAATCTGAACAAATTTTTCATTTGTGTTCATAATATTCCACAAATACTCAAACAAATATGTCATTTACATAGTATAGATCTGGCTGCACACCACACAGATACACAAACACTTCCAACTGAACTGTCTTCACAGAAACGCACGCTTGGCAGCTTTGCCAGGAGGCTTTGAGTCGCTCCAATCTCCTGTATAGCTTTATTTGTTTTGTCTGAAAGCAAATTTTAGAAAATTGACACTTGCCGTAACGAGCATCTGTTTTCGCCATCTGTAAGTTATGCAAATGAAGCCGATGAATATTCAGACGGGCCTCGGTTTAGAGGCACAGGCCCACAGGCTTGCTTACAGTTGGTGGAGGGAATCGTGCGGACCTGTGGGACAGGAGGAAAAAGGAAAAATCAATCTCTGTACCAACACGCTTCTCTTTCCAGTGCTTTTTCCAGTTTGTGCTGACATATGCTGAGGGGAAACTACAACTCAACTTACTCTTCATCTCTATCTACTCTTTTTTCTGATGTCTTTGTTTGTTTTCTCAATTTACTTTTAAATGAAGCCTTTCTTTTTGCTGTTTTATCACTTTTAATTCACTTTGCATCTTTTTAATTTCCTACCTCTTAGCTTAATTTCCATTTTTTCACCTATTCTCCGCTCTTCACCTTCTCCCTACAGCGAGGCTATCCTATGAATAATTCAAAGATGTTGCAGGATGATAATGGGAAATTAGAGGTGAGACTGTGTTAAGCTTGTGTGTGTGAGATTGAATTTTTCTCTGGCCAGGAGGCAACTGTTAGAAGCTCTTTATCCATGTAAATGATGTCAATAAAGTGACATTTGTGCTTGAGGTTACAAAGTATGGGCAAATGACAGCCCATTTGGAAATTACACATCCTGATTACAATTTAGTTGTCGTATCAACATTATTGGTAACCGCCATTAATTCTGTCAATCAAAACTTTCTAGATTGACTCAGAAAGAGTCAGTTACTGTGTCATTTAAAAGGCTGTTTTTTGTTTGGAAGCTATACCTTGTTTATTTGGATCCACTGAATTCTGCCTTGCCTCTTGGTTATGTGTTTTTACACTTCAAATTTGGTAATTTGAATGTCAAATTCTGCTCAGGTGCCTTCTTCTTCTCCTCCGGCACACTTGTGCACTTTGACATGCAACAAAATCACCGCGTGTGACCTCAAGCAGAAAGAAAGAAATACAATGTGCAGAAGATTCTGCATTCAGGGTTAGATTCAGTCTGTCAGCATACATTCCAATAATCCAGTCATATTGCAAACACTTCATTGCTAAATATGACAAACACTTAAACACACATTTTGGAATGCCAGTAAAGCCTTAGTCACATGCACCTGTATGGGAGGGGGGTTGACCCATGGAGGGTCATAGAAAGGTGTGGCTGCATTTTAAGGGGGGCGCAGGCGTGTCTTGCCGTTCCCTTCAGGCTTTAATGAACACCTTAAGGCACACTATGAAGAAGGAGTGTATGTGTGAGTGGTAAGCGTATCATGAAGCATTTGTAAGGATCATGTAAGTTGCTCACACTTTTGACGTACGGTAAGAGTAAGGCTGTAGTATGGTGTCCTTACGCCACAGTCTAGTCGTTGGTAAGGTGTGTCCACTGGCTCCTTACTGACAATACACAAGAGCGTTACACAAAGGATGTGCATATGATACTTTAGTGCCGTGTAGGACACCAAATTACACTCTGGTTGTCCAATTAACAAATTTCTAACAATCAGGCTGCCAGCAGGGAGTGCACAATGGGTGCGTAAAGAGCATACAATTATCGCTTGAACACACTAACGGGGTCCTAGCGACCATAGGGTTCGCGGATGTTGAAAAAACAAAAAAAATCCATACGATACACCTGCATCCCAGCTACTTTCCCTTTACTTACTCGTGCATTTTATTGCTACACCTGCAGACAGCCCATATCCACATGTAAGGATAGTTGTGATTAAGGCTGCTGCCGGAACAAGATCATAAGAACAGCAGGAAATACTCTGGAGAAGATATGCGAGATTTACTCATTTTGTTAAGAAAAATAAAAACAGCACACATGGTACACAGAATATTCTAGTGTGAAAAATTTTTACTGGCAATGATGCGTTTTGACAGAGAGTTCTAATCTAGAGCACTCACTCCATACTCTGTGTAACACTCCAAACCCTCCTTCCAAATTCGAACATGCCAGCTAACAGGCTCATGTTTACATTGAAAGTAGAACTATAAATCTGTTCTTTTGTTTGCTTTTTACCAAAAATATCATAGTGTAAGAATGTCAGAACAAGATTGTTGTCAATTTTGCTGTCTGGTTGGTTAGGAAAAACTGCACCTCAGCATCTGCATGTCACCTCCACTGAGCTTCTTCTCCCTAACCGATCCTAAACACAAACATGTGAAAGTCGTGATCTGGTAACACATGTAAACATGTTATTTAGAAAACTATCTACTTCATTTGCAAAATACTTCATGCATTTTAAAGGAAATATTCTGAAGGTCAGGACTTGGTTGAACCTGTCTGAATTGACATCTTAAAATATCAGCATTTATTCTAATTTTAATGTATTTTTTTAAGGGGCCAGCACCATGCATAATCATTTTTATCGTTTAAGTGTGTTATGATGTTCACTTCTCACAAAAAGAAACCCCAAAGCGGTATTTTGATCTATTTACGCATTTCTGAGTTTTCCTGTAAAACCCTGCCCTCTGAGCACCAGCCCCTCCCAATCCACAAAAATGAGCGGGTTCTCACGAGCTGACGTGGAGAACAGTGCGAACCGCCCCCTCCAGGAAGAGTCTGCGCTGCCAGCACCGCCCCAGGGTAACACCCACTTTCTCCATGGAGCTAGCAGTGTTTGGCCAAAGCGCTTTCATTTTACATGCACAATTCACACATCCATCTTTGCAAAGGTTCAGATGTTCTTTGTTTTCGTAAGCGAAACGCAGACACTGCCGAGGCACACTCCAGGTTGACTTTATGAAATGGGCGGAACCCACAAGGAGGGAAAGGCGGAGCCTCAGAGGTCGAGTCGTCTTACTTCCAAGAAGAAAAATAAACTAAACGAAAAAAAACTCATATTTAATCTAAAAAAGTGTTTATTTGTGTGCCAAAGGTAATATATAATCATATATGTGGATATTGTTTAATCCAAAAGGCTCCAGGATATCAAGGTATTATCTCTTTAAAGCTGCATTTTGTCTTGACTATGAATTCTGGATGAGTGCTGAGCGAGATGCTTAGATCCATCACTTCTTTTCGCTGAGGAGCTGTTTCTCCATGGTTTCCTCTTTTGGTTCCATGTTTTATTTGCACAAACTTTGAAGTTGTAAACCAGTCAGTTTTAGGATGATGACATCATAGTGAGGCATGTTCGACAGAGATATCTGTCAGGAAACAAAGCTTTGGCTTTAGGGGTAAAAAACACACAAACACAGTTTTGCTGAGAGCTTCAGGCTCCAGGTAATAGATCATTTCATAACACTTCAGAGCCAGAATCTTGCTCTCTCGGAGACACATTCATTCTTTTGTTGCCCAGCCCAAGTTTTCTTGCTTAAGCTTTATGTCCTGGAGGAGAGGACGTTGTGATGCCAGCAACAAATCCTGGATAAGCATACTTCTGCCTCTATATGTTCCTCTAACTCAGACAGCTTTGAGGTGCAGGCCTGCAGGCTGCATGCATAAACATACCCGACTACAGCTCCTCATTCCAAGCCTGCACACATGGACCTTTTGTCTTAAACTATTACAAATGCAAATTGAAAGAAAGTCTTTTGGAACAACTAAAAGACAGACGTTTCGATGGACAGCATTTAGTTTGCTTCTTACTGCTTACTTCTTACTTCTACTTGATCAAAGGTAAAGAAATTAGATCTTTGTTAAGATTTTTGCTAGAAAATGGGAAGAAATACATAAAAAAGTGCTCACAACAACAGCTTCTGTACTGCCAGGCACTGTGAGCCCTTGGTGCAATTCAGATTTACAACAATTCTCCTTGGTATCATTCATCTTTCAGCATTTATGTAGCAAAGCTTTCAAAGTGCATCAGTAGTGACCATGGGGATCTGAAAAACTAAAATCATATTTTTTCTCTTTTGCAGAGTCATAATTTAAACATAAAGCCACCACAAGGATATTTTCTGTTCCAGAAAAGAGCCGAATACTTCTGCGTTCTTGGTCTAATTGATGAGGAAGAGCTCATCAAAAATGTGTTGTAATTAATCTACTCGACTGAAACATGATTTCACTGGATAGCACATTAAATCTTTAGCCATTTTTTAACTGGGTAAAGCAGTGGTAAAGGGCCTGGCTGCCATTATTCAGGGGGATATTCATCATGTTAAATGATTAAAGCTTTCCGATGAATTTAGATTTGGAAATCCCTTAGTAATGGCAATCCAACAAGGCTGTTTCTAAAAAGAAAGACACCGACAGAGAAATTGGAAACTTTATTCTCTGATATCATACCGTTAAGCAACTGTAATTTAAATGTGCAAATTAAAACACAGCTATTTTAAAAGTGAACTGTTTTTATAGTTCGAGGTTCAACCAAGTTGCCCTTCAATGAAAGAATTAATGAAAGTGACTCTTACATGCTCCTGTTATAGGTCTTTATAAATCGTGTTTCACTTCTTCATTGTTTTTCTTTAGCGTCATGTTCTGCACTTCAATTCTCACTAATGCATTAAACATCTGTGGAGCTCAAAGGTGTTTAGTTAAAAAGTTTTGACCCCGACACACAATGTAGTTTAGACAAATATCCAGAATTACCTCCGGAGGGCATAACTTCTTTTGTTCTTTAATTCATCTCTTTTTCCTCTATTTTTGCTCTCCTAGCGTCATTTGCTTCCCTCCAACTGTTTTACATTAAAGTGTAATAGGTTTGAAATAAATCAAACAGTGTTTCATCTTTTCCTAAAAAACTCTAATACAATTGCAGAAAGATTTAATGAATGTTTTATTGTAAGAAATAGCTGTTTCGCTCTTTAAACTAGTGGTTTTGCTTTGATCTTCCCACCTTTAAGTCTAAAAGATTAGTTCATATTTGTGAACGAGGTTTGAGGAGTTTGCTATTCATCGCAGTGGTTCAAACAGTGACGGGACAGTGAATGTCATGATCCTGACTGAGTGATAACATCATCAAAGAAGCTGAACAGAGGGATACTGATGGTTGGCGTTCTAATAATCTCTCCTACCTCGTAAGATTTTCCTTTCAGTAGCACAAAATGATAGATCTAGCTATCCAGTTGTCCTGCCTTGTCAGATATTCGTACTTACTGTATATGAACGAATGCATGGTTTTAACATTAGATTGTAAACACAGCAGGGTAAGGTTACAATTCAGGGGTTGAAATGTATATGTAGTATGATGTCGTTTGTTGTGTGACGTGTCCAGGTGGTGAGCTGTATGGAGAAGTGGCATCACTGTGGAAAATGAAACAGAAATAATCCAGAAGATCCGCCGCTGATCCGAACCCACAGTGCCTCTCTGTCCGTGCGCTTAACGTTTTGAAATCCTTTCCACAGAACATTGCAAACGAGGTGCGGAATGGGAATTTAAGCTGGAACTGAACCTCTCCACCAAGGTTTCAATCAAATTCCACGCCGCGCTCACTGTGTTCTGTTTGAAATGGTCACCACGCGGACAGATAGGCATTGTGGACACCGATGTGCCACCGAGTCGTGACGCGGTGTGAAAACAGCTCAAGTCCCAGAAGTTAGGGAGTGAGCCAGCCTAAAAGTTCAGAGATAAGTTGACAACTCTAGCACTGCATTAGTTTAATAAGGCATTCAACTAAATGTAACCTAAAGTCACAAAAAAGCTCAAAAACAATATAGTAACCACAAGATCGAAGAGGCAGCCCAGGTTTATGGGCTGCCAGCCAGAACTGAAAATTAGGACTCCATTTCAGATTGTGCATGCACAGTGGAAAATTTAGTGGGTAGGAAGGATAAAACACTGTTTGTGAAAGCTGAACGTTACACAAATGTACATGGCATAATAGACAGCACTGCACATGACCGACATACTGATAAAGCAATGACGCCAGTGAGTTTTGCTTTGTCACTGTTTCAGCAGATCGTTCATACCTGCATCCATAATGACCCTCTGACCCGCCATCGTTTATTGGATCACAGGCCACTGCAACTATTGATTTTCACCTCAGAGATTTTTTTACCTAATTAGCAGAAACCTATTTGAAAATACCACAGGCTCTGAATCTTATTGTCTAAAGTCCTGCAGCTCCTCCACCACATTACAATTAGTATGTCGCTGCTTGCCAAAATAGTACAAAAGCTAAAAGTTAAGAGTCTGGGCCAACTTCTTTAGTAGAATCAATCGTTCTCAACACAAATCTGTTTAAGAAAGTGCAGTATTCCAAACTGGCTAATTTATGGCATAGCACCCTTACTAGAATAACAAAACTGCCAGCTCTGTTTAATTTAAAAATACTCCATAAGCTGCAACAAAGTCAGTCAAAGAAGACGCAATTTTGAAATATGGGCTGTTTAATAAAGTTCAGATCAAGAGCAAATGCAATTTGTCATGTCACCCACATTAACTTTGGATCCTCTCATTATGCATGCACACAACTTATGTCCTCATTTTCGATACTTCTGTCTGGCCGTATGCTCCATAGCAACAGCTGCACAAACCGGTGGAAAGCTTTTGATATTTTAATGATATTAGAAAAGAGATCCAAGCCTGACCTAATATTGCACTTTATGAAAATAAGAAATTACCAAATTTTCACAATGACCTTCACTTATCTCCAGGTTATATTCAGCACTCGATGACTTTCAATGAGAGACTTTACTTTGCTTTGTTTGTAAAATTGTAAAGATATTAATTGACCTGAAACAGAAAGTTTGTAGCATTGCCTCACATGTAAAAAATGTATATTAGAATAGGATTGTCTTTCTACTGGAAAAAAAAGAGAGAAAAAAAC
The DNA here is from genome assembly GCA_023969325.1 of Oryzias curvinotus. NCBI lineage: Eukaryota > Metazoa > Chordata > Actinopteri > Beloniformes > Adrianichthyidae > Oryzias > Oryzias curvinotus. The sequence goes on from CM043719.1 coordinate 27,888,957, forward strand.
AGTGATGACTTTCCTTAGATTGGCCTTGGTTGATATGGTCCTGTCTATATGTTTTTGAATCATTGTTTGAATGTATGATTGAAAGAATATCAATGGTTGTTGACTACAAGAGCAGGAGACATATGGACTACAAACTACAAATATGGCTACCTAGGAACTTCCTGTAGCCGAGTGACGACTGATTGTTACACAGTAAAAGGATGTGGGAAGGAGAGACTCGAGGGGTTGACAGCCGGAAATCACATACTTTTGTGGATTACCATTGCGTCGGAGAGGAGGCCAATCTGACCGCGTCGGTGGGTGGAAGGAAGTTTGTTTCGGCAATCGGGTGAGACCACCACATGCTTGGATTGACTTTCAACCCGTCAGATGTGGACCGAGCCGGTAAGCCTTGTATGTCTATCCGTCGGACGGAACTTCGACGTCCCGCTTTCTACTGGATTGCTTTCATTTGGGAGTGGAGGACGCCAAGGAGAAGCGGTGACTGTGTAAATACGAACTAATATAACAAGGAACTTTGGTGGACTTGGTGAAGGACTGAGGAAGTTCTGGGGGAGTTAAAAAGGAAAAGCCAAGACTGTTATAAAAAAGAGACCTGAGGAATATAATTTTTTTTTTTTTTTTTTTGGTGTGTAATACTTTGATAAAAGGTGAAGAGTGTTACATAATGGTGGCCAGTATGGGGAATGATTTTGGAATTTAAAGGTTTTTTTTCTCTGTTTTCGTTTCGGGAGTGCTGCACCTTTGTAAAAGAATGGCAGTCGGTGGAGAGGATAATATGATGACTCCAGCCAAGTTTTCGCCACGTGTAGTTTCTGTTTTGGATCCTGACTTTTCCTGCTGGTCCTTTTGTTAAACGACGGTCTAATTCTGCTGGGGAGATATCTTCCATGTTAAGTTCACTGTATTACAAGATGAGGATCAGGCCTCTGTACACGATGCTGATGAGCTAGATATGGACGGTGGTCATAACAGAGATGATAATGAAGGTACACGGTTAGAACAGGGGAGACATCTTGAAGAACCTGTACCAACTGATGATAATGTAAACCTTGAACATGCTGCTTTAAAACAACAAGTGGAAGAAATGGAGGGGAAATTTAAAGACTCTCTCATAAGCTCATTGAATAAAGAGAGCAGTTTCAGAGAGTATGTGGATGCCAGTTTTGCTAAACAGGAAAACAGTTTATGTATGCTGTAGAGAAATTAGAAAAGGACATGGTAAACTGTATGTTGCGCCGGGATGAACAATGAAAACGGCAGTTAACAACACAGAGATCTGTCAGTACCCCAGCAGAAAGAAAAACCATAGCTATTTCCACAGATGTTAGTACCATTACTTCATCCCCTCCATCTTACTCCCATCTTACACGTCAGTCTGGTGCAACCCCATATTACAATAAACCTCCGGTTCGACTAGATTTCCCCACGTTCAGTGACAAAAGTGACTCTGACCCTATTAATTTTATAGAACAGTGTGAGAATTACCTGGATCTGAGGCCTTTGCCCAATCATGAGCTAATGGGAACTTTGTCTGCAGTTTTGAAGGGACCGGCTTTGAGTTGATGGAAAGCTACAAAGGCAGAGGTTCAAGACTGGTTGTCATTCAAAGATGCTTTCCTGTCTGCATTCCTCCCCACTGATTATTTAAGTGAGGTAGAAGAGAAGTTGCGAGTCACGGTCCAACAACCACACCAATGCATCAGGGATTTTGCCTATGATTACCGGGCATTATGTCTGAAATGGAAGCAAGATATGCCTGAAGAGGGAATAGTCTGCAGGATCCTTAACAACATAAACCCAAGAGTTGCGGGATGCCTACGTGGAACAGTTTCATCTGTTGCCCAGTTAGTAAAGATCGGATCCATGGTTGAAAGGGACTGTACAGGTGTTAAAGACTATTGGCAGAAAATAAATGCCAATACCGATCGACCTACCAGAAGACCAGGAGACAAGAAAAACACTCCTAAAGGGACTATGGGTGTGACAACATGCCGACCAAACCACCAAGAGAACCAGGACCCAAAACTTTTGATTGTGCCCATTACTCTCAGAGGGGTAATGACTTGCATCATTGCTGGACTGCTACGGCTAATGATTCTGGAGGGCCGTTATACAACTCTAGCTGTCCCGAATTACTCCAACAACTGGTTCAAGAATGGCCGACAGTCACCTCCGGTGTGCTGAGAAGAACTCACCTCGAACAGCATACTATCTTTTTACAGGATGAGGTCCCTGTAAGGGCTCGAGCATACAGGGTCTCTCCCCTGAAAAAGAGAATTATTGAAGAGCATATAACCAAAATGTTAAAAGAAGAGATCATTGAACCATTTCAGTCTGCCTGGGCATCCCCTGTGGTCCTGGTGAAGAAACCGGATGACTCTTACCGATTCTGTGTGGATTACAGTTGTGTGAATGCTAAGACCTTGCCCGATGCATATCCGATGCCAATAATACATGACATCTTGCAGTCACTTGAAGGGGCCTCCTGGTTTAGTTCCCTAGACCCAAAGTCAGGATATTGGCAGGTCGAAATGGAAAAAAATAGTATTACAAAGACTGCATTCACTACACACCTGGGCCTATTTCAGTTCAAGTGTATGCCATTCGGGTTAAAAAAAATGCAGCAGCTACATTCCAACGGCTAATGGAAAGAGCGTTGGGTTATCTGAGAGGGAAGAAATGTTTTGTATATATCGATGGCATTATAGTGTATTCTAAAACAATGGAAGCCCACATGGAAGACCTGACTGCTGTGTTTGAGATACTCAAGGCAGCAGGCCTCAGCTTGAACATGTCTAAATCCCACTTTTTCAAAAGAGAATTGCGGTTCTTAGGACACGTGGTATCCGAAAAAGGAGTGGAGGTGGACCCAGAGAAAACACAAGCAGTGACTGATTTTGCTACTCCCACTGATGTCGAGTCGCTCCAACGATGTTTGGGTCTAGCTGGATGGTATCATAAGTTCATCCCTCATTTCGCTGACATTACCGCTCCTTTGAACCACCTGAAAAAGAAAGGAGTAGAGTGGAACTGGACCAAAGAATGCCAAGAGAGCATTGAAACGTTAAAGCAGGCTTTAAAAACTCCTCCGATCCTATCTCAACCAGACGTGTCTTGGGAATTTCAGGTCCATACCGATGCCAGTGAAGCAGGATTGGGAGCCATACTAACCCAAGATACACCACAAGGGGAGTGTGTTATAGCCTATGCTTCTAGGGCGCTGCGGGGTCCAGAAAAGAATTACTCCACCTCAGAGAAAGAGTGTTTGGTAGTCGAAAAGTGGAGGCACTATTTAGAAGGACAAGAGTTTACGGTTTACACAGACCATGCCGCTCTATCATGGGCCTTTAATTGCCCAAAACATCGTTGCGATTAACTCGTTGGATCTTAAGGCTCCAACAGTTTTGTTTTAAGGTTCAATACAGAAAGGAGTGCCTCAACACAGGGCCTGATGCACTCTCACCGCAAATGTCTTCAGGCAGCAACGATGCTGCTCCCTGTTTAAAAATCTCGACCAAACCTTTTTCTGACTTGCCTACCACACTAGCTGAAATCACCCAAGAACAAGATAAAGATCCCACTGTTGGTGATCTACACCGATGACACCTTACCTACACCCCTTTGGGTTGCATAGGTTTTGTGACACATCAAGGTGTGCTCTATCGAAGGGTGCCATTGAAAGAACAAGGCGAAAAATACCAGTTGGTAGTGCCCAAATCCCTCCAATCAGAGTTCATCAAGTATTTCCATGACAACCTGCTAGGGGGCCACTTAGGCCAACTGAAGACACTCTTAGGGGTCTTGGAGGTTGCTTTGTGGCCTCTTCTGTGTTCATGTTCAAATCTAGACTTAAAACATTTCTGTTTAGCCGTGTATATGACTGAAAGGTCCTATCTGCACTTTTCTTTCTTTTCCTTCCTTTATTTTTAAGTCAATTTTCAAATTTTTTTTCTTCTCTTTTAAAGTAAATTTTACGTTGATTACTTCTTTGATGTATTGTGATTTTAATGCATTTTTCTGTTTTGTGAAGCACCTTGAATTACTTTGTGTACGAATTGGGCTATACAAATAAACTTGCCTTGCCTTGCCTAGTGTGAGAAAGGATGTGTGGGATCACACAAATAACTGCCAGATATGTCAACGAATGAAAGCAGAAAACCGTAAACCATCTGGCTTAATGCAGACTACTTCGGTGAGCGCTCCGGGTGAAATGTTGGGGATTGATCTTATGGGACCGTTTCCTAGGAGTAAGAAAGCCAACACTGTTTTAGTGGTGATAGTGGACTATTTTTCAAAATGGGTGGAAATGTTTCCGCTTCAAGACAGTACTACTCCACGCCTGATTAAAATCTTGAGGGAGGAAATCTTCACTCGCTGAGGCGTCCCAAAATATTTAGTCTCTGACAGGGGTCCCCAGTTTCCCAGTCACCTGATCAAGGAACTGTGTAACGCATGGGGGGTCATACATAAGTTGACTACTAGCTATCATCCACAGACGAATCTCATGGAGAGATTTAACAGAACTATCAAAGTTATGATAGCCTCATTTGTTGGCCAATACCACAACACGTGGGATCAATGGCTGCCCGAATTCCGTTTCGCCGTTAATACTGCACAACAAGAGACCACTGGGAAGACCCCAGCAGAGTTGGTTTTAGGACGAAAAACATATGGACCTCTACAGAGGCTCATACATAAACCACCATCCCCTGAACATTCGTCTGCATATAGCTTATTGGAACGACAGCAGAAGATGTTTGAGGAGGTTCAACGAAGAGTGGGGTTGCATCAGACTCGACAAACTAAGAATTACAATAACCGGAGGAAAGATGCGCACTTCCTGCCGGGTAACTTAGTCTGGGTCAGGTCGCATCCACTGTCCAAAGCAAGTGAAAAGTTTTCTGCAAAACTAGCACCTGGGTAGGTCGAGTAAAAATTTTAAAAAGACTGGGGCCGGTTAACTATAGAGTTGGTTGGGGCAATCCACAGAAAGAAGATGTGGTACATGTGATGAACTTAAAGACGTATCATGGGTCAATTCCGAGTCAGCAATTAGCTGGGGGGGGGGGCTGTGTAGCATTGCAACACGTGTAAAAAATGTATATTAGAATAGGATTGTCTTTCTACTGGAAAAAAAAGAGAGAAAAAAACAGTGATGACTTTCCTTTGATTGGCCTTGGTTGATATGTCCTGTCTATATGTTTTTGAATCATTGTTTGAATGTATGATTGAAAGAATATCAATGGTTGTTGACCACAAGAGCAGGAGACATATGGACTACAAACTACAAATATGGCTACCTAGGAACTTCCTGTAGCCAGGTGACGACTGATTGTTACACAGAAAAAGGATGTGGGAAGGAGAGACTCGAGGGGTTGACAGCCGGAAATCACATACTTTTGTGGATTACCATTGCGTCGGAGAGGAGGCCAATCTGACCGCGTCGGTGGGTGGAAGGAGTTTTTTTCGGCAATCGGGTGAGACCACCACATGCTTGGATTGACTTTCAACCCGTCAGATGTGGACCGAGCCGGTAAGCCTTGTATGTCTATCCGTCGGACGGAACTTCGACGTCCCGCTTTCTACTGGATTGCTTTCATTTGGGAGTGGAGGAGGCCAAGGAGAGGCGGTGACTGTGTAAATACGAACTAATATAACAAGGAACTTTGGTGGACTTGGTGAAGGACTGAGGAAGTTTTGGGGGAGTTAAAAGGAAAAAGCCAAGACTGTTATAAAAAAAGAGACCTGAGGAATATAATTTTTTTGTTTTTTTTGTTTTGTGTGTAATACGTTGATAAAAGGGGAAGAGTGTTATGTATTGAAATTGACATATTTTTGACTACGACGCAAAAAATGTCACAGTTGGTCTTTTGTAAAGACCCAAATTTGTAAAACCTTAAAATTCAACCTGATGACTAACTAGGAAATAACAGAACTGAAACATTAATGAACTGCAGAGACAGATGATTAAAAACATCAAGAATCTGGCAAAGAACAACAGAACCAGAGGTCTTTGGCAAAAAACCCTGTTTTAAAACTGCATTTTTTCATCTGCTACTGATTCACAATAATTTGAATAAAGAAATACTCAAAAATGCAACTTTGAGCTTATCGGTAATTGTCTTAACATGTCCTGAATCAACAGCAAAATCCCACAAGAACACATAAAAAAAAACAGTTTTCATCTAAGTGGATCTTTAAGGGAAGTACACTGTAACCCTGACCTTAACCATATTTAGTGCAGGTCAAGAAATGAATGAAAAAACATCTATTAGCGGGTCACTTGTGCCGTTTGCAGGATGCTAATGTACAAGTGGCAAAGAAGTAATGACTGCATTAATTTCAGATCTTAGACAAACACTAAAATGGGATTAAAATGAACAAGCAGAACAGCACTACTGCAAAGAATTGAATTTTTCTGCCAAATGCAAAGATGCCCTTTTTTATTGCACTTTTTTGTCATAACATATTTAATTATGAACAAATATTAAACATTTCTAAAAATGTCAATATAAATTTGATCTAAATGACAGATTGTATTGGTGACAGCCTGAACATGGCTCTCAGACTTCAAAGGAATTGCAAGTGAAAAACTGTAGGTCAACATGTTTTACATTGTTGTTTATGCCTCACCTACCGAGCCCCCCCTCCCATCCTATTTATGTTTACCATGAGATTCCGGCAGGTTCATTGCAGCAGGTCAAGGCCCTGTGCCAGAAATCAGAGATTAACTCTGAGCAATTAGAGAAGTGAAATTCCCTGCCAATGTTTATGATCCGGCTCTTGGTCTTGTTCTGGGGATCGGTCGCTAAAATATGAATGTACATTCAATATTTAACATGGGGACATCAAAGTGGGCCATAGCCTCAGAGTGGGAAAAAGAAAAAGAATGAGGCAACATTACCCAGCAGTATGAGCCAAGATTACTCATGTGAGCACCAAAAATATGCAATTTGCAGGCATAGACATTCTCAGGGCATAAATTTAACAAACATTTGTGAAACATGATTTTCTTCTCACTTTTTACGCAAAGTAAAAATGAAGGCGCAATTTAAGCTGCACCAAAGGCTAATACTCCCCCCCCCCCAAAAAAAAGTTAACCTGCTAAACACTAATGGAGACAAGATTTATTTAGAAGTATTTGATGTTCTCTAAAGTCTGTTCACAGGGGCCAGACGGTGCGAGCATGTAACCCCAACATGACGTTCTCCTCACTGGGTGCCTGTGTCTCCTAGAGATGTTTTTAAGATTTTTACTTCTGGTTTTTAAATGCTGAAATGGTCTTGAATGGTCCTAAAATCTGAAGTTCAAATGTTTTTAATGGTTCCCAAAACTCGTCTTGTGACTCGGGGAGGCAGTCTTTTCAGCTGCAGCTCCCAAACCCTGGAACCCCTTTTCTGTGAGGTCTGCCAATTCCTTCAGTGATTTTTAGTCACTTTTGAACACTCATCTTTTCACTCAGGCTTTTAAACTTTATTGTTTCCTTGATTTTATTGTTTTATTGTTACTGTGTCTTCATTGTATAATATTGTTTAGTGATTGTATTAATATTTGATTTTATGCTCAGCACTTTGGTTATCTCTGCTTTAAAAGTGTACTGGGTGTGATTTTCAATTTTTAAATCTCTGTTTTTTGACACAGAAATGAATATTTTAGGACATTTTTGTTAAAAATCTATGTGTGTAGTTAAAAACACATTCCAGTCATACAATCCAGGAATCCTCTTAATTTAGCATCACCTTGAATGAAAGAAAATGTTTCGTTCATGTGGTTTAAAATCATTGTGATCATTTTGTGGTATTCTTCTGTATATTCATGTGTGAGGGAGACCACACTGATGTAGCTGAACATCTATCCAAGGTAGAGTGATGAAATCATCTCCTACTTACAAACTCTTGCGAGCACAAATGAAAATACTTTTCTTTGCTGCAAATGTGCCGTTTTTTTCCAGTTCCAGCTTCTCCCATCCATAAAATTGGAAGCAGTTACAACATCTGCGAGGCTGAACACTCTGCAGTCATCTGGAACGGTCAGCAGAGGCCCCATGAATGCTGCACAGGAGCAAACACATTATTACTTGTCTGCTCATCTTCAGACTCCAAAAACGGTTTCTGGTCATCTATATACACAAAAACACAAGTTAAAGATGACACATGATAGATAGCAATGTGAAGAATACTGTCAGCTATAGAAAAATAAATATAACATGGCCCTATTGCTAACCAAACGCAGCTTTTGCACTGCTTGAAACTCAGTTACGCAACTCAGTGCTGTGATAGTGATAAATTGCAATTAAATTCTTAATCACAACTGCGGTTATGGGTGGATATGGGCTGTCTGCAGGCAAAAAATCTGTACGGGGCATGCAAGGTCGTAGAGCACATAGACAGAAAATGTTCATGCACATATTTTTCTACTGACATGCTGCAAGTGACAGGTCGAAACTTTCACCAGAAAAATGTTCACTCACCAAGCCAAATGATCTGAATCAGGTGTCCTATTCACTTGGCCTGGCCACAGGTGTATCAAATGAAGCACTCAGGCATGCAGACGGTTTTTCAAACATTTGTGAAAGAATGTTCCGCTCTCAGGTGTTCAGTGAATTCCAGCATACAACTGTCATAGGATGCCACCTGTGCAACAAATCCAGTCGGGAAATGTCCTCACACCTATACATTCCACAGTCAGCATCTTCATCTTTATCATAACAAAATGCAAGAGTTTGGGAACAAATAATGGTAATTGGTAAAATGGGGTTTACATGTATAGCACTTTTCTACCCTGCTAACAGGGTAACAGTCCCATTCACACACATTTACACACTAATTACGGGTCCGTTGCTGAACAGTATCGTCAACCTTCCACCAGAGGCAAGGTGGGATTCATTGTCTTGCCCAAGGACACTTTAACATATGGCGGGCAAGGCGGGAATCAAACCTGCAATATTCTGATCTAGGGTTGACCAATGAGTTATATCGCTAGAGGAGACACGCCCGCTTGAGAAGCCTGGCCACCGGTGGCGGAGCACGAAGCCATCTTGGTGAGGTCATCGGCCCCCACATGACAATGATTTCTACAGCCTTTAGTGGCATCTAAGTAGCTTATATATAAATATATTATATAGTTTATATGTAATATATATAGATACATTATTTGTCGTTGTTAAATAAGAGAAACAGTCAGCCTTAAAAGCTCAAGCTTTAATGAAAAATGCATAGGTGGAGGACTTCCTACAAATACAAAAATTATTACAAAGAGTTTTTAAAAAATAATTTCTAAACATTTAGAAGTTTTAGACCTCTTTGACATGTAATATAAGTTATTTAGAAAAACCAAACAATAAGTTAGTACTAATAAAAATAATAATAATAAATCAATAGTTAGTCAATTAAAACAATAACAATAAATACATAATAAGTCAATAAATAATCATAAGTCAATTAATAATAATAATAACAGCCATTACAATAATAATAATAAATAGTCAACAAAAAGTCCAAAAGTTAACAATAGATTTTCCCATAAAAAAAAAAAACCACAACAACAACAACAACAACAACAACAGATTTATACTGATTCATGTGAGTGATCAGTTTGGTGTAACACAGATATGGTGCCGGTTTCAAGCAAACAGTCTGACCTCTTATCAAAATATGTTTCCACAAAATGTTTTGAACATATCCAGACTGTATTGCTAGCTGGTACCACAGTGATCCATCTGGGTTAGCTCTTGTGATAGCTAAGGCCCACTTTTTCCTTAAGTCTGAATCCAACCTGCAAGAAAAGTTCAGTCATTGAGTCAGAAATGTATAAATCTATATTACTATAATAGCCTAGTGTGAGGAATCACGTGATGTCTCCTCTAGCGATTTAACTCATTGGGGTCGACCACCCTACACTGCACCACAGCCGCCCCAGGAATAGTGCAAAAAGGTTGCTGTCTTTCTGTAAAGTCAATTTCTACAGAGCTCCAAACTTTGACCTTCAGATTAGCCCAAGTACAGCACACAGAGGCCTTCATGGAATGGGTTTCCATGGCCGAGCAGCTGCATCCAAGCTATGCATCATCAAGTGCAATGCAAAGCGTGGGATGCAGTGGTGGAAAGCACGCCGCCACTGGACTCTAGAGCAGTGGAGACGATTTTCCATCTGGCAATCTGATGGGTGATTCTGGGTTTGGAGGTTGCCAGGAGAACGATACATTTCGGACTGCATTGTAACGAGTGTAACATTTGGCTGAGGAATTATGGTGTGGGGTTGTTCTTCAGGACTTGGGCTTGGCCCCCAGAGCACAAAGCAAGGTCCTTGAAGACATGGATGAACTTGACTGACCTGCACAGAGTCCTGACCTGAACCCGGTAGAACACCTTTGGGATGAATAAGAGCGGTGACTCAGAGCCAGGCCTTCAGTGTGTGACCTCACCAATGTGCTTTTGGAAGAATGGTCAAAAATTCCTACAAACACACTCCTCAACCTTGTGGACAACCTTCCCAGAAGAGTTGAAGCTGTAATAGCTGTAAAAGGTGGACCAGCATCATATTGAACTCTATGGGTTAGGAATGGGATGGCACTTCAGTTCATATGTGAGTCAAGGTAGAGGAGCAAATACTTTTGGTAATATAGTGTAGGTGAGACACAGGTATATATTGAACTGAATTTCCTTTTTTTTTTACTCTACAGCACAAGACAAAAGTACAAAAAACAAAGAACAGATACTCAGAATAATACTAAAGGACTCTTCTTCTTCCACTCCTCTCTACAACCCTCCACAGGCCAAACAACCCAAAAACCTGAATCACCTGCACAGTGCATGTCACTCAGGTCTAAAGACCCATTAAGGTGAAAATTGTGTTTTTAACATGTTCTTGTGGCATTTATCTGAAAGCTTAAAATTACATTTTTGAGTATTTCTTTGATCAAATTGTTGTGAATCTGGAACAGATGAAAACATGTGAAAAGATTGAATACAAATGTCTGTAGAAATAACACTGGTCTCCCCTCTCTGCTCCATTCTGATGCATCCACTTGTAGACGACTAAATCCATCATTTCTTTTCTTTTTTTCGTACCGGTAATGTTAGGCTGGCAGTGTGAGGGGCTGTTATTTACCGGGAAAAAACAGAGAGCTCCCAACAATAGGGAGGGGAAAAGGGGCGGAGCTGCTCTGTCCCAACGCTCCCGCCAACAACTCCGAAGTGAATTTCTAAGGAACTACTGCCGCTCTGCAGAAACTATGTCCTAGAAAAGTACACAGGTTGGTTTTTTTTTTTGGCTTAAAACGGCATAATCATAATGAAAAGACCACTGGGGACGCTTTCAAAATACAAGATGATCGCAGTGGGACTTCATAGCATTATCTAGAAATGTTTTCACTCAGTAAGCACCAAGTTTCTTATTAAACTTGGGCACAAAAAATAATAATAAATGTAGAGGCCCATAGATGCCTCAAAAAGGCAAACTATTAGTGTTATTTCTATTTTATGTCATTTGAAATGTAAACTTAAACTTCTGGAAACATTACCTCTACTTTCTATGCTGTGGTCTGCTGGTGTGGAGGAATTAATGAGAGGTACAAAAAGAAACTGGACAAGGTGGTCAGGAGAGCTAGCTCCGTCCTGGGGTGTCCCCTGGACTCTGTGGACTTTGTAGGTGAGAGGAGGATGCTGACCAAGCTGTCCAGCATTCGGAACAACCCCTCTCACCCTCTGTATGCAACGGTGAGGACCATGAGTAGCTCGTTCAGCCAGAGACTGCTGCCCCCCCAGTGCAAAAAGGAACGCTACAGGAGGTCCTTTGTCCCAACAGCAGTCAGACTCTTCAACAACACGGTCTAGGACTGCTGAAACCGCTGCTGTTATTTATTGCCTTATTTAACTCGTTATTTATAACCTGTACTTTTACTCCCACTTTGTATTATTACTATTTTATTCTTACTCAGACTTTGTTTTTTTTTTTACTTTGTTTTTTCGTCCTTTTCTAACTGCTAAATTTCTTGTTTTGGCTGCTGTGACAACCGAATTTCCCTCCGGGGAGCAATAAAGTCTTATCTTATCTTATCTTATCTTATCTTATCTTATCTTATCTTATCTTATCTTAATTTCTTAAAACATCCTAACTATGTGCCAAAGTCTTTTTGAGTCAGCAAGGTGCCATGTTGGGTATGTTTTACATCAGATTGAAGTGTAGGTCGGTAGCTGTGCAACAATATCTATCAATTTGTCACAGAGCCATAAGCTGGCAGATAGACTCATGATGTTACTCCCGTGCCAAGGCTAATGATCTACAGACACGAACCTCAGAAATGTCATGAACTGTATATATACTGTATGAACCTGACCCCAGAAACAGTCATTCTTGTTTCATTCCGTGGCAATGACAAACATTTTTAGATCTTCGAGCATTAACTAATGGACTGTACATGTTTTGACTCACTAACTAACAGATTTGAGTGCTTTTTGTTAACTTTAAAGGGTTTAGAAAAGCCCAAAGGTTGGGGGACATTACTTGTCACAGCTCAGTCTGATTTAAGCTCTGACCTTTGACCTATATCATCCCCCTCTTCTATCTTTTTCTAGTCTGTTATTCAAATAAATATATGAAAATATTAATATTTTCTGTGAAGTTTAATGAATATGTTTATTTTCTGATATCACAATTCTGTATTATAGAATAAGAAAAGGCTGTTTGCAGAATTTTCTTTTGCAAAGGGCTTAAAAAATCCATGTGAAATGATTTCCTCAAAGGTACTCTTGTCTTGTCCTCTACCTGTGAATAACGTGTTCCTTCTTTCCCGGCTGTTTAATCTCTTTAGCTCTATCAACTTCTTCCCCGGTGAAACACATCTCTTCTTGTCTCCAGCATGTAAGCAATATGCCGCAGAGCAGCGTCTGCCATGAGCTGTGTAAGCTCTCGCAGTCATCTATGGCAGGTACCCCACAGTGATAGCCCAAGAAGATGGAATTACTCTGACAGCCATGTAAAGCTCCAAATAGTGAAAGAGGGAAGTTATAACACTGTTTACATCAGAGTGAGGCTGCGACGCCGCTCCCTCACCATAGCACAGATTAACTTTAATCTCGTGTCACAACTGCAGAGGAAATGTTGCTTCCTTAAATTTCAGCTCAGGCAGAAGATATTTTTATTTTTAAACAAAGAGCAGAAACCTAATCCGTCTTTAAAGTACAGTTAGTTGGATAGTATGTAAAATAAAACATCAAATGGTAAATGGCGTATACTTATATAGTGCTTTCTACCTTCTTTCGGAGGCCCAAAGAGCTTTACAGTCACAGACCCATTCACCCATGCACACACACATTCACACACTGGTGGTGGCTCCGCTGCCGAACACTGGCGCCATTCTCCCATCAGAGGCAAGGTGGGGTTCAGTGTCTTGCCCAAGGACACTTCGACACATGGGCATGCAAGGCGGGAATCGAACCTGCAATATTACGATTATGGGTCGACCGCCCTACTGCTGCACCACGGCCGCCCAACAGGAAGTCTAAATTAGTTTCTGCTTCCCTATTTCCAGTTCTTTTATCCTGTAAAAATATAGAATAACTCTTTTAAATTACATTTAAAATACTCTTTTCATTGGCTGCCCATTTACTATATAAAACAACACAAGTAAAGGAGTACTCTGCACTTTGAACTAATCCAAAAATTTGATAAGAAATTCATATCACTGTCTGACTAACAACTATCTATGACTCCTACAAATCTGGCCTTGTTAATTGTCCATTTACCTTTCTCTAAATCCCTTTAATTACAGATTTTATCACTGCTAATAATCTGGATTCTAAGATTTAAGAGGATGATTAACCTGTAGCAACTAGACAAGCTTTTTTCCAAATGTTATCAGAAGCAACACTATTAGTCATGTTTTGTTTGCTACAGGAACAATCTGATCAAAATCTCATGACGCTACTAGTTTCATTTCTGACATGAAACCATGAAATCAATGATTCTAATCATTTTATTACACTTTTATTACGTTGTCCATTAGAGGACAACCTTTCTGGAAAAAACTCATCAACCTGCTATTTTGACACCTTTCCAACCGGATTCCTCAAAAAAAAAAAAGTGTTATCTGTCTGTGGGTTTGTCTTGTTAACAGCTCGCTCCAGTCAGAAGCTGTTAAGCCCCTTCTGAAGAAAAGCAGCCAGAATCCGGCCAATTTCTAATACTCCTTTTATTGGAAAGATTATTAAAAAAAAAAAAAAAAAGAAAAACGACTTATGATCCTATGGCACAACTTTTTGAACACAAGCAGCTTCTCAAGACAAACTTCAGTCAGGCTTTAGATGACAGCTTATGTTAAAGTGGGACAAACAGTTCTTCTTAATCTGAGAGAAGTCTTTGATCGAATGGATGAGATCCTCCTTACCAGGCTGGAAAAGTGGGCAGGATTATCGAAAACAGGTCATGGTTAGATCTGACCTTACTTTGATAGCAGGGGTTATGTTGTGTCTTTGGTGACCTTAAATCTGAGAGCTGAATCATGCACAAAAAGAAAGATTCATACTACATTTATGGACACCTGGTTTAATGTGACTTTGACACCAAAGCAACATGATCCATTAGACTCTGCTGCTGCTTAGAGCTGTTAAACTCCTGGATGTATTAACAAAACATAAGCCTTTGGATTTGGTAAAAAAAAAAAAAAAAAAAAAAAAAGAATGGAAGAAAAAAAGGAAAATTGAAGAGCTGGTTTCTGTGAAAACAGTCCATCCATCCATTCATCCCTCCATCCATCCATCCATCCATCCATCCATCCATCCATCTTATTCTGCTTCTCTGGGACCGGGTTGTGGGGGCAGCAGTCTAAGCAAAGATGCCCACTCTTCCCTCGCCCCGGCCACTTCCTCCAGCTCCTCTGGGGGGACCCCGAGATGTTCCCAGGCCAGCCGAGAGTTGTAGTTTCTCCAGCGTGTCCTGGGTCCTCCCCAGGGCCTCCACCCAGTGGGACATGCCCAGAACACCTCCCCAGGGAGGCATCCAAACTAGATGCATGAGCAACCTCAACTGGCTCCTCTCGAATTGGAGGAGCAGCGGTTCTACTCAGAGCTCTCCATGGATGACCGAGCTCCTCCTCCTATCTCTAAGGGAGCACCCAGCCACCCAGCCGCTTTTATTCGGGACCTTGTTCTTTTGGTCATGACCCATAGCTCATGACCATAGGTGAGTATTGGAACAAATACTGGGGCAGGGACACTCCACCCACCGGGAAATGGCAAACTACCTTTCTCTGGTCGAGAACCAAGGCCTCAGATTTAGCGGTGCTGACCCTCATCAAGACCAACAGTAGAGTCAGATATCACAGTATCATGCTAGATTCACATTAAGACCCAACTATATCAGCTTTTTAGAATCTCCGTCAAACAGAGACACAACAATCTCATGTCCAGACTGGATTTAGAGAATCTTATTCTGGTCTTGGTCTCCTGCAGGCTGAACTGCTGTAACAGCCTTATGTCTTCTAAAAGACTGTTAGAAAGCTGCAGCTCCCTTTAGAGTGCTGCTGCTAGATTTTTACATTATAACATGTCTATCATTCCTGTTCTCACGTCCTTAATGATCACCAGTTCAAAAGGACTATGATAATCCCAATCTGCAGCTAGATTATAAATCAGTCGGTGGTGTTTGACCCAAATACCTTTTAGATCTATTGTTGCTGTACCAACAAAGCAGAGCTCTGCCAAAAGCCATCACTTTTGTAAATCTTTAAGTTAGAACCAGAGTGAAGCTGCTTTCAGCTGCTGCTCACAGCTGGAGCCAGCTTCCTGGTGAGCTCACATGTGTTCCAACTGTTTCTAAATTTAAATCTAAACTTTTTCTTTTCTGCATTTGTTTAAAACACTGCAGTCTTACAGTTCCATGTAATGCACTTTCATTTACTTCTGTTTTTTCTTTATTAGTTTTTTTTTTCTGCTATTCCTGTTGCTAAAAGTCTTGAATTCCTTGATTGTACAGAAAAACCTAACTTTGCTTTGAATCTGGGTAGTTAATCAAAAACCAGTTTGTTGTCGTCTCCTGAGATTTTTCCCAGTTTTCAAGAATTTGAATTTTTATTTCGTTTATTTTGTTCTGATATTTCCATCTCTTCCCTTTTTATTCTTTCAGGTTTTGCTTAATTTTATTATTTTATTTATTTAATCTAAACTACTGGGGATATTTCTGTTTTTTCTGAAACCGAGAGTGAAATTCACACTGCATCCTTCTCCTCTCCTCATTACAACATTCACCTCATTCCTGTTTATCATGAAATCTTTAATGTCACCTTGCTGTGCGACTCTCGCAGGAGAACACATCATAACTCCTGTTCCAAAGTGTCCTTTCTCACCGATGATTTCCGCTTGCCTTTTTCTGAACTCCAGGACATCTGCAGCCGGCAATTTATCGCAACTGCAAAGCCGCACTACATGTCTCAAAAGTACCGAAGGGAGGGGTCGTAAATCTCCAACACACGGGGGGGGGGGGCATGTTTCACTCCGTGGAGGAAAGGGCTGGGAAACATTGAGCACTGCATTAGTCATGACATGACAGGAGGTATCGTAGAGTTGGGCTTACACTGTATCCTACCATAATAGGTTTTTGGGAAGGACACGAACCAGTAATCAAACTGAATCCATTTATTTAATGATAAGTAAAACTGGAAAATATTTACATATAAACAATTAGCTTATTGCGAAACTTTTATGTTATTTAGTATTAAAGAAAAATATGTTGTGGCGCTCTCTCTTTATTTTTTAGAGGTACCATGAAAACGCTGTTGGTTCCGCCGTGAATCCCAGTCTTTCTGTTCTTTGATTATAGCTTATCCTATGTATAAAAATAGACTTTACAAAAATATATGCTGTAGTAGTTTTGACATATGTCCAGTTGAAGTGCATATCATAATTACTTTCGACTCCAAAGCAAAAATAGGATGGAATCAAACCAAGTCCCTCACACCCAGCTTTCCATTCCACATTCACGTTTATGTTTTTCCAAGGATCATTGAGGTCAGCTAAGAGCCTCCCTGAAACTTTGTTGAATCCATCGTCTCTGGGTTTTTTAAGGATGCAGGGTTGCATAAAGCTGTTCAAGCAAACAAAACTCACGTTTCTTTCAAAGTAAAAAATAAACCACATTCACCATGAAACATCTTTAAAGAAAGATCTTACATAAAACAGGTGGGGAACTGCTTGAAGAGTCAAATATCCTGGTGCTTTCAGAGTTGGTAATCACAGATATCATGGACAGTTCAGGGGTAAATACCTTGAGCAGGAGATCGGTGACAGGCTTGGAGCGAACTCTGACAGTGAAAACAGCTGAGAGGAATGAAACATGGGAGTACCATAGGGCAAGAGAGTTTGCTGAGTGACAAACATAAAACATGTCCCTCGTGTGTACCATAGTACACACAAGGAAAAGACAAGTTCTCCATCGGTGCACGTCTTCATTTGTGAGCATTGTTTAATTGTTGACAACACAGCAATTCAGTTGTGTTTCCACAACAAAACACAAATGATCCCTAGAATCATGACATGATATAACATCACATTTGCAAATATCTACACGTTACCTCTGGCTTTCTGTGTGCCAGACTTAACTGATTCCTCTTGAGTACTTAAGCAGGAATAAGAGCTCTTACAATTCTAAGGAGAAAGAAAATGAGAGCCAGCTGCTGAATGCAAACCACTGGTTAAAAGATGATAATCACGTCTGACAGGGAATTAGCACCCAGAGTGAGTGCTGATGATTATTAAATGTATCCTCTGAGTGGACAATCACCCTTTAAAATAAAAGATGTACATTGTGGAGTGCATTGTTTTTCTACGAAAAGTATTTTGTCATCACAGCAACAAAATAAACCCTTTATTTGTTCTGGAATTGGAAAATGTTGTGTTTTTTGTAGCCTGTTCTAATGCCTGTTTTTTATTTTTTTATTTTCTGCACATCTGTTTTCATCTTTGTTTTGAGTAAACCATATTTCCAACCATCTAAATAATTGAGTTCAGACGTTCTCATCACTTCCACAGCACAAAGGCGTGCAGACTGCTTCTCCAAACATTTGTTTTTAAAAATCGGGTTTTTTCTCAGGAGCCCTACAAAAACCCAGTGTGCTGCATTAAAAGGTTCCCCCTCTGCAACAAGTCCAATCATAAAAATTTACTGCAATGAAGCCAACTGACAGCGAAGCAGTTGGGAATGACAGCAACTCAGCCACAGAGCGTTAGGCCATGCGAGCTGATAGAGTGGGGTCAGCAGATGCTGTGGTGCATTGTGCCAACTTTAGGTCGTCAACTTTCGGTGCTGACATTAAGTAAGGCTTTCAGATTACGGTAGCTCAAGAACAGTGGCCAGGAAGATTCTGACCGTTTTCTAGAGCCAAGCAGCTGCAAGCAAGTGTGGTGTAAAGCGTTAGGTGCAATGGTTCAATGCAAGTCGCCTTAGGCTCTAAAGCAGAGGAGATACATTCCCTGGAGGGAAGATTCTTACCTGTCCATCTTAAAATCTGATGGGTGAGTCTTGGTTTGGCCACTGCCAGGAGAACAGTCCTCGTCTGACTGTATGGTGTCAGGTGTAAAGTCTTACTGATGGTATCTTCTGATGCTTGGATGTATTTAAAGAGCTGGACTTGAAATTTCAGACAATTCTATGCTGTGCCTGGCGACACTATGGATGAACTTAATGGGCCCGCACAGAATTCAGACCCGAACCAGACAGAGAACCTTTGGGATGAAATACACTGATGACTGGGAGCTCGGCGTTCTTCATCATCAGGGTCTGAATTCATAAATTCGCTTTTGAAAGAACGCTCAAACATCAACATACACACACTCTTGAACTCTTGGAAAAAGTGTGCCATAAAGACTTGAAGCTATTGTAGCCATTCTAAACTCTATGGACCACAAATAGTGTTGTTGCTACTGTTGACATGTGACAAGCTGATTCTTTAACCCTTCAGCTTCCGTGTTTACATTCTTTTGCCTTCCATAACTCTTCATCCATTTATGCAGTCCAGTTAATTCCAGCGGATTAAGAAATAGAGAAAAGCAGCATTGTGTTGATATACCACACTTTAAAGTAGTGAAGTGCTTTCACAGTCAATTGTATACATTTGAGAAAATTAAAAGTGTTTCTATTGCAGAGAAATATTGGTCAAAAAATATGTTTGGAATGCTCGATGTGTTGTAACGATCATCTATTTATTCATAGTGCTCATTACATTTTTTAGGGTAATTAGATTCTTTAAATTGATATATTTACACACAACAGATTTTACTCTTTGTTATTCAGATTCTTTTATGTAACACAAGTCAACCAAACAAAAGAAAAACCCAAATAATATAATATAATAATCCTCAGTCTTAAAACCGATTTGTTTTCTTTAAATGTCCCATTAATGTCCGTGCTGTAGCGTCTTCCTTTTCAGAGTTCACAGTCACTCCCACTCCCGACACGTAGGCATCCTCCACAATGAAACGACATCCAAACAAAAACAAAAAGGAATCCTCTCACTTGGGTGAGAGGATTCCTGTCCAAGTTTGTCCAAACAGAAATAAATCCCCAAAACGGAATCCGATGCCTCGGGAGTTAGATCCGCTTCTTTTTTTCTTTTTCCTTCAGGTCTCTCGTAGACTCCCTGAAGTTTTTCCCCGTCACCACAGGATGTGCACGCCCCCCCTTACTTTGGTCCTCTTTATCAAATCAGTCCCCGGTACCATCAGTCACATGACTTACATCTGACGTGTCCTTAATACAAAAACAAAAACTAACAACACATTTCTGAATGACATTTCCTGAGGAAATCGGAACTAGGACTTTACAGTGTTATGGGAACAAATGTTTTTGACACAGAATTTAATCATAGTGTCAATTCCTTATTTTAAATACTTTTGTGGCTACAGTGTGTATCTATCATTTTCATTTTTCTAATTTAAGATTAACATCTGCTCTCTATTGTTGCTCATTCGAGCTCCGTACATGTGACTGAAATCAGATGAATTCCGAAAGAAAGTATATTTTCCTATAAATAAATGCTATTACAATTGAAAAATGATTTTACCAACATACACATTATACACAGTTAGGACACATAAATGTGACCCTTCAAGACATACCACACCCACAATTCTGTGTTTTGCACCCGTTGCTTTTCTCCCGCCTCCATGACATGACCCTCCTTTGATTTGGCCCGTGTATCTCTGAGGACATTTGGAGCCTTTGGTGTCAGGAAATCCCCATCTGTGTAAGGTCAAGCGGGCCACAGGAGCTAGTACTGGTAATAATATTTGAGAGCATTCACCCTGTGAGCATTTAAGACGTCTGCTATGCTCCTCAGGGAGAGTTTAAAAGGAAAAGTTGAGTTTTGGCTGCAAAAGACACCAGGAATTTAGGAAATTCTATTTCTTTTTGTTACAGTTTGTCAGTTTCCCTTTGTTTGTGTGTGTAGTTTGGCTGTGACTCCTGGAGGACTCCTCCTCTCCTCCTGTCCTTCCTGAAGTGTGCACAGCTGCTTGCACTTAGTTAATTGGGTTCTTGTATTACTTAAGCTCACCTGTTTCAGCAGTCTGTGTCGCAGTGTAGTTTCTGTTTGTTCACTAGGTTCCTGGTTTACTTGGCTTGGTTCTTTGGAGAGGATTTCTGAGTCTTATTAAATAATTCTCCTCACTTCACGTGCCTCTCTGTTCCTGCATTTGGGTCATCTTGATTCCCCGTAACATTTTTAAAAATATAAGGTAACAGTTAATGCATTTTATCCCTAAAAAAAAGTTTTATCTAACACTCATTATAATAGAGGAGCAATTAAAAAGAAGATAAGGTACTTACACAACAGTTTTAAGGTTACATATTATGTCCTTCAGAACCAAACAGAACCAAAATACATGAAATGTAGGCAGAAAGTTTACTAACAGATGTGGTTCCTTAACGTGTTCATTCTTCTTTGATCACAGATGAATCAACTGCTCTTCAGGATTCAAATGTGTTAAGGTTATGAGCTGCTTCTAATCAACTGTTTCATGTGAACGAATGCAAAAAAAAAAAAAAAAAGTTGGTAACACTTTATATTAAGATTACTTAACAAGCTTTGTTAATGCATTAACAAGCATAATAATAGAATTTTAGGGTGTTAGTGAGACATTCATTGGTACAATACATCTAATAAGGTTTATTAAATTACTTAGTTAACACATTTACAAGCATTATTATTAGGATGTTTTCAAGATGCTAATGACACATTTATTGGCATTTTAGATGCCTAACAAATGTTTCAGTGTTAATAAGCTTAATAAGATTAATTAACAACCTTTGTTAACAAATTAAGAAAGATTATTATTGTTTGGGGTTCTAGTAAGACATTTATTAGCATTATCACACAAGCCTAAGTATTAATAAGCTTAATAAGGTTTATTAACTAACTTAACAAATTAACAGGCTTTTTTAATGTGTAAGATGCTAGTAAGATATTTACTAGCATTATAGATGTCTTGCAAATACCTGAAAGTGTTAGTAAGATTTATTAACATCTAAAGTCTGACTATTATCTTCAAAGTCCATATTACTAAACTGCTTATAAGCTTAACAAATGTATTCATTAACTT
Source organism: Oryzias curvinotus (assembly GCA_023969325.1). Taxonomy (NCBI): domain Eukaryota; kingdom Metazoa; phylum Chordata; class Actinopteri; order Beloniformes; family Adrianichthyidae; genus Oryzias; species Oryzias curvinotus. The sequence continues at coordinate 27,910,550 of CM043719.1, forward strand.
TGTTAACAGTTTATCAATTGTTTTGCAGCAACTTATCTAAAGTGAGGACAGTATGTACCACAAACAACCACAAACCATAAAGCTTCTAAAAAGAACTTTATAACATTAAACCAGACTAAACATACAAAACTCTTTCTGTATCAGAAATATAATAATTTAATTTAGATATATTTTCAAAAACAAAAAAAACATAGAGACCGGTGTCGGATGATGCTAGCATCATAGCTAATAAGGATAAAGTATTAGCATCTATCCTGAGTGAAACATTCATTGTAAATCCCATCACCATGACACAGTTCTTTGGATTCAATGCCAACTGCATTCAACCACTGTTGCTTTGCTTCCAAGTCCACTGGAAAGTTGCACAAGCCAGTAATTTTTGAAGACCGAAGGAATAAACCTACAGGAGCCATGCTGAAGCTAACACGCTAACTACTGACCGGAACAGAATCAGTGTTGCCAGAAAGAGTCACAGTTTTCCAGCCCAAAAGTCATCTGAAAACCGCCAGACCCAGCCAAAAACAGCCCAACACAGCTTTTGTTGATGTTTTTTTCGTACTGGACTGATTTAGCAAAATAAAAGATTTTTCTAAATAAAAGATAGTTCAGACTAATAATAAAATGTGTACAGTATTGAATATTTCTTCAGCAGGCCGCCTTCTTCCATTCATTTGCTTAACCCGCTCTATCACCACTATAACCTGCGTCCGGCTCTTTCAACCTTGTGCTGCGCTGGAGCGCCCCGACTATCGTGTCAACCTATGATGACCGTATTTAGCGCTCTCTGTGTAGGACACACTGAGGAGCGCGTGGGAAACAACTTTCAGCTGCAGAGGATGTGAACAGGTGAACAGGTAGAGAGGAAAAGCAGGTGGAGAGGTGGAGGAGGGGCTTTGGCTTCAAACTCTGTCAGAGAGATGGAAACACGGGCGTCAGATTGAGACTCAGCTTTCCCTGCGGGAGTTGAAGCAGAAACTTTTTCTGGGATGATTTTATGAACTCAAACATGGAAACATAATTACCAAGAGGAACTATCCAAAATAATAAACCCGATCTCTCCACATTCTCAGTGTTTACCGTGCATTGATAAACACATCGCTCCATGCAGCGATCAGACCATAACTTCAGCTGGTAGCTCCTCCCACACGCGGTTGCGGTATCATCCTTTAAAAAACACAATTTCTAAGAGGCGGGGCCGGGCGTTGAACACACCCAACAACAGGTTTGATGACAGGGCCCATTAAGCGTCTCTGCCTGGTGCAGTACATAAGACTCCAACAGGCACACAGCCTGATGTAGTTCACTATTATATATTCATGAGGGGAAAAAACCCGCCGAACCTACCCTAAAACCGCCCAAATTATGCAGAGCCATTTTTACCCGCAAATTTAGAACAAAAACCACCCAATTGGCAGAAAACTGCCCAATCTGGCAACACTGTACAGAATGAAGATAGGCAGGTCAACTAATGTCACCATATGCTAATGAATCTGTCAATCAAACTCATCAGCAAAACAGTTGTCCTCGCTTTCAGCCAATTGAATGGCCTCTTAGACTGTCTCTACGCTTTCATATATGGCTGTCCTTCGTGTGTCGAAGTTGACTGTCTTGAGTTTGAGGATTAAAAATGACAGGCTCTCATGTGGGCTGCTAGTCCAGCACGGGATCTGCAGAAGCGATCACATGTCAAGCATTTGAATTCGGTTGAAGTTGCTACGGAGTGACGCTGGTAATGTGCCTGCTGGTATTCACGTTGGCGTTGGTCTTCAATGGTTGTCATGGCTTTCTTTAAAGTTTCACGCCATTTAGATTTTTGTAGGGCTTCTTCTTCCCAGTTGTAAGTGTGGGATGCCTGCTCTCTTCACTGTGTCGCTTTAGCACATCTTTATAGCGTAGTTTCTGTCCACCGCGGCTCCTTTTTCCTTGAGAAAATTCTGAGTAGAATACTGCTTTGGGTAATCTATTGTTGGGCATCCGACATACGTGCCCTGCCCATCGAAGTTGTGACAATGTTATTAGGGCATCAACACTAACTGTGTTGGCACGTCTCAAAACCTCAACATCTGGGATACGATCTTGCCACTTGATGTTAAGAATGAAGCGAAGTTGGCGAAGCTGTAGACGTGTTAGAGCCTTGATATGTCTGCGGTAGAGAGTGGTACACTCGATGGAGTATAGCAAACAGGGGATGACTGCGGCTGCATATACCTTCACTTTGGTACTAGTACTGATGTCATGGCAACTCCACAGTCTCTTTTTTAGTGCACCATAGGCCTTAGTGGCAGAAAGTATTCTCCGTTCCACTTCAAGATCAGCTGAGTTTGAGTTAGTTAAAGTACTGCCCAGGTAAGAAAAACTCTCTGTTGACTTCAGTGGTTCATCATGGACCATAATCAGTCTCTGGGTGTTTGTTTGATAATGTGGGAGGCTGATACAGTAGTTCAGTCTTAGAGATATTAATCTTCAATCCAAACATCTCAGCTGCAGAGGAAAAGCGATCTACAATCTGTTGCATATCAGATGCGTTACTAGCTACAAGGGCCGAGTCATCAGCATAAAGTAGTTCTCTGACACACATCTCCTGTGTCTTAGTGTGGGCACGAAGATGGGCGAGGTTGAAAAGTTTACCATCAGTTCTTGTGCGGATAAAGACACCCTTGTTTGGGCCTTCTTTCATAGTATCCAGTACAGCTGTAAGATATAGAGAGAAGAGGGTTGGTGCCAGTACACAGCCTTGCTTCAGTCCATGGTTAACTGGAAATGTGTCACTGGGTTCACTACCAACTGAAACCTGTGCCCTCATTCCATCATGAAATTGCCTAATAATGTTGACAAGCTTGTCTGGGCAACCATAGGTTTCAAGAACCTTCCATAGAGTTGTACGATTGACTGTATCGAAAGCCTTTGTAAAATCTACAAAGACTATATAAAGTGGTTGGTGCTGCTCTGCTGCCTTCTCCTGCAGCTGTCTCAGAGTGAAAATCATGTCTGAAGTGGAACGACCAGCCCGAAAACCACACTGAGACTCAGGAAGTACTTCTTCAGCGATGGTCTTTAATCTATTCAGGACAATCTTTGCAAGCACTTTTCCAGCTATGGCCAGTAATGATATACCCCGATGGTTTCCGCAATCTGCACGGTCACCCTTTTTCTTGTAGATGGTGACAATTAAAGCATCTCGGAAGTCTTGTGGCACAGTACTAGAGATAAGACATCTGTTGAATAAATCTAACAGAGATTCACACAACTTCTCGCCACCATATTTCAGAATCTCTGATGGGATGCCATCAAGACCAGGTGCTTTACCGCTTGCTGTTGATTTCAGAGCGTACTTGAGTTCTTCCATACTGAATTGTCTACACAGTTCAGTCCTTTTTTGGTTTATTTTCCAGGTTTTGACATACATTTGACTTTACTGAACCTTCTTGATTTAGCAGCTTATAAAAGTGCTCCTTCCATCTGGATCTGATGTCTTGGAGATCTGTAAATAGCTTACTTCCATCTGCTGATCTTACTGGGGCAGCAGCAGTGCTTCTTGGGCCATAGATAGACTTCAGACCGGCAAACAGTCCATGATAGTTATGATTATCAGCCATGCTCTGCAATTCCTCTGCTTTCTTCTGCCACCAGTTGTTCTTCAAATGTCTCAGCTCCTTCTGTACCTTTGCCTTGATTTCAGAAAGTGCACTCTTGCTCTTTTCAGAATTTTCATGTAGATGTCTAAGATGTTTATGCTTCTTTTCCTCCAGGAGTTTCTCGATTTCACTACCATGAACACAAAACCAATCCTGAGTCTTTCTATAAACAGGACCTAGGGTGTTCATACTTGTAGAATAAACTGTTTCTTTCAAATATTTCCAGTGCTGTTCAATATCCATCTCTCTAGACAATTTACATTCTCCAGAGCTGCTTCAATTTCTTTTGATAGCTCATCACAACACGTTTTGTTAAGCAGTTTGTTAGTATCCAGTTTCTTGGGCTTGGTATTTGCAGAAATTTTCCTACGAGGTAACACAAATTTTTATTCTAAGTTGACATCTCACAAGGTAGTGGTCAGTAGAGCACTCTGGTCCACGCATTGCCTTTGTACATAATACATCTGCTAAGTCTGATTTTTTGGTAATGACATAGTCAAGCAAGTGGAAGTTACCTGAGCGAGGGTGCTTCCATGTGAAGAAATTCTTATCGGGTTGATAGAAAAATGTGTTGGTGATGCTAAGGTCAAGTTGAGAACAAAGGTTTAGAAGAAGATCTCCATTGGAGTTATTTTTCATCTTTCCAAATTTGCCAATGACACCCAAGTAGGTTTCCCAGTCTGTTCCAACTCGAGCATTGAAGTCACCTAATATCAGGAGCTTGTCTTCTATGGGAACTTTGAGGATAACATGAGTAAGTTCTTGGTAGAATGTTTCTTTTTCGTCATCAGTGTAAGTCATAGTTGGGGCATACACGTTCACCAGAGTTAAATAGCGACCTTTCTCAATAGGTACTCTTAGAGACATAAGTCTAGGATGAAATTGCTGTGGGTAGTGAAACTAACTTCTTAGCAATTGTGTTGTGGATTGCGAAGGCAACTCCAGCTTGTCTAGGTGCTGTGGTCTTACCAACCCAGAAGAAAGTGTACTCTGCTTCTTGGAGCTGTCCTTGGGCCTCAAGACGTGTCTCCTGTAGGGCTGCAATCTCAATGCTGAGCGTCTTGAGTTCCTTGTTTGTTAATGCCTTAACAAAGCTTGTTAAGGAATCTTAGTATAAAGTGTTACCAAAAAGTATTTTCCTTTCAAATAGAAACCCTGTCAGTCTCCAACACTTGTTCAATCTTCTTGATTCAGCATGTTTTCATTGACTATTTTTACAGTAATTTAGAACCCAAAACAGAATACAAAAGATCTGCCATAACAAGTACAAGCCAAGAAAGACTACACAAAATCAGCCCCACTCCTTGGTGAAGACATGACACCACTCAAGTGCTGCATAATGGATGAAAACAGAAAGGGAGAAATGACTTAACAGCTTGTTGCTTCAATTAGCCCTTTGTTGTGAGGGTTTAATCTCAATTATCCCACTCCCTCAGTTTTCTCTGTCATTTTTATATTTGCTTCCCCCCCCACCCACACACACACATTAGAACACTTAGAAGCAAAAGACAGAAGAAGGTTTAAATTAAGCAGCACCCTGGAGAGTCTGTAAATACAGACAAAAGAACAGAGGAAGAAGACTGAAGAGAAAGCTGTGTTCAAGATTTCAGAAAAAGGGAAGAAATCTAGATTAAGAAAGATGATAATTAGGCACAATAAAAAGTATGTTTCAAATATATTGGATGCTCTTGTTGAACGCATTTAACAAGAGCATCCAATATATTTTAGATGTACTTTTTTCCCCCCTAATTATCATCACTTAAGCCAAATGACTTTAAAGGGTAAAACTTAAAAATGATCAACTGAAATAAAATCTTTGGCTGAATAACTATCATTGTATCGCTACAGTATAACAGGAATAGTGAAAAAAGGAAAGCCAAAGATGTCAGGAATAACAAAGTCAAAGGGTACATGTCAATTTGGACAAACAACTGATGCAAGAAAACCTAGGAATGTGCAACCAGGGGAATTTTCAATGAAACAGTAGTCTTACTTTTAACAAGAGAATCTTAAATTTAGTCAAAGACAGAAATATCAAATTGAATTAGCCACTTTTCTTTTTATAATAAATGAATTGAAACTTCCAGTCTGTTGGATGCTGCCATCTTCAAATTGGAACAAATGTTGCTCGGGTCAAATGTTTTCAAATGGGTTTGCATACCGTTTTGCCTTTGTTGCATTACTAATTAAAGGTTTAAAAAATAAAATCAAAATCTTTTGTAAGGGAAAGGAACACAGGAAGGCTGTTAGTCAAAGAAAAGATAATTGGTTAAAAGGGGAAAAGAAAAAAGCTGAAAATGTCTTAAAAGCAAACAGATCAAGGTGGAAGAAGCAGGACCAGCTAAAAAAGTGCAATCGACAAAAACCTCAAGTACACTTGAATACAATGTTGGAAATATGAATAAATGTTATAGAACAGCTGGAAACCTTGTCAGAAGTATGTAAAACTTTTATTTCTATGCTTGTACCACAAAATTCCCAGTTATTTGATAACTGGCTCCACTTGATGAGTTAACTGAGATTTAATCACCAAAGCTAATCTACAGAAACCTTCCATCATGGGGGCAAAATTCTCCCAGCCTTAGAGTTGGTGGCTTGATTTCCATTTTTATCATTACATTGTATAGTCTCTTTGGGCAAGACACCTCTTTCCTCTGGTGGATGAGGTTAAGCAGTATAATTCTCTCACCCTCAGTGTGTGACTGCAGGAGCGTTTGTGTCAGCCTGTGGGTAAATGATTACTTAAAAAACACTGTAAATGGAACATGATATGCATTTATATTATTTATTTGTTACTTTTGAACAACCACATCCTGCACTTTACTGCTAATGCACTCTGGTTAGACCAAACTGCATTTCATTGCCTTGGACCTGTACAATGTAGTGACAATAAAGTTGAATCTAATCTAATCTAATTTTTCTTTTTTTTTTTAATTATATACTCTATGTAATGTATGTGATGTGGTGGAAAATGTCAGTTTAACTAAGTGAAAAATTGTGCTCTTGCACAGTTTGGCACAGTATGGGAGCTTCCATTATATTTGTTTTACCGTGTTTATTGAAGAGTTTCAGTGATTTCATCATTTAAAATAACAGAAATGCACCAAATTTGAATGTAACTTTAAATATTTGCCCTTTTTACATAGAAAAGGTAAAAAACTGTGATCCTTAGGATGTTTCATCAACAGTACTGACTTCCCAGTGGGAGCTGTTTAGCCATTTTATGAAGCTACATTTCTGTTTTCTGCTGGTTTGGAAATTATCCTCTTAGTTTAAAAGAGACTGGTTGCCAGAGCTCCCAACTCCCAGAGTCTCCAACACGTGGCAGCTCTAACAAGCAATAATGAATTAATGCCTCGATTTTAACCCTCTGTCTGAACACATTTCTACGCTGGTGTTTTAACCAGCTTCTGTTAAAGTACCTGTCCTGATAAAGTTAATGTCTGGCACAATTCCGACCTGTGCCTTGCCTCAGGTGACTGCCGTCAAAAAGCTCCAGATATGTCAGCCCCTTCCTCCTGCCATTTACTTTCCTTATGAGCATCTGTTGGTCACCAGTCATAAGCAATCCTGCTGGCACACATGATGAGACCACAGCAGCTGGCGTGTTAAGTGGAAACCAAAAGCAGTCAGACTCTCGGAGGGGTTGGAGTAACCTCCACCTGACACTGGCTTCTCCTGTGTGTGTGTGTGTGTTTTTAAAAGTCTTCCAACAGCCACAGCTGGTGCTGTGATAAAGATCATCCACAGTCAGAGTCTGATGCAGCAAGCCTTTTTTTTTTAATGCTTAACTGCTACGATAAACAGGCAAGGCTTGACATAGAACGCACCTCACACTTACTCCTTTTGTATTTTATATTATTATTATTATTATATGTAAGGGATCATTTTAGGAAGATACATTTATATCCAAAAGCCCCACGCCAGGCAGTTGATATCCTGCTGTAGACGTTTTACCATCTCTCACAGCAGCAGCACATTACACTGAAAATTTTCATGTCAGTAATTCAGATAAAAGCCGAGTTCTGTGTAAAACACTGATGTTTAAGACTGACACACAAAAAGTGACTTTCAGTTGGTGTTTTAACCAAGTGAAAACAATGAGCCTCCAATAGTAGACGCTTTAAACCCGTCCTTCCTCCACACGATCCAGAAAATACAAACAAGTTTTAGCAAATAAACAATGTCAAGTTCAAAAGTTTTTTTTTTTTTAATGATCAGTATATAGCATATAAGGTTACTGTTCCCTATAAAGGCTGGTGAAAAAAAAGTGTAACAGCCCCTTTCAGAGCCTTTTAGCAGCGTTGGACCCCAACTCTGTTAAAGTGGCAGCAGAAATTCATGGTATGAAGGTCTTATCATGATTTCCTCCTGAAATGATCCATCAAATTAATTTATGAGCTTAAAGTTTATTTTAAATGACATTAAGTAAACCAAAAGCAAAAAAGAAAAAAATACCATGAATAAATAGGCAATCGAGAATGCTAATATTAAAAGAAACAGAGAGTAAAATCAGTGATGCAAAGGTTTCGATAAGGGACGTACCGAACAGAAGTATAGCAGAAAACTGCAGTAATGCAGATAAATTAAAAAACACAATAGAACCGTCAAAATAAAAATATAACATGTAAATAGGTCACAAAATGTATCCTGCTGCACAATTTAAGAAGACACAAATCATCACTAATGTCACTCCACCAATCTAACTACACTTTCCCCATCATAGATTCTGCACAGATATAAGGTTTAGACCCAATGAAGAAAATGACAGCATCTCTTAGTTAATGCTGTACTGTTTCTGCAGAGCTGGTGAAGTACAGAGAACGAAAAGATCGATGGCATTTCCATCCTTTATTACCCACAGCAGGTCAAACTGTTACTCCTCAGGTTTGATTGACTGTGACCACAAGTAAGCAAGTTTCTCGGAAAGAGAACTCCTGCAGTTCTGCCAGATTACACAGATGCTTTTCTGCTGCTGACACAGTGGGTTTTACCTCTCTGCGCTTTGTCACACCTCGGTCCACCGAGACTCCGAAATCAGAGGGAAGGAAAGGACGCGGGAGGCCAGGAGACTTCCTGCATTTTTCATGACTGACACTCAGTCACAGACCAAGAGTAAAGTTTTGAAGGACAACAGTCAAACAGCAGAGTCCCACCGGAGTGACTTTGTTGTGAGGCTCAAATCACAATTATAATTAGGATTTGCATAATTTCCATTTGCTAATGTTTGAATCAAATCTGTAATCTTTTGGCTGCCACTGAATAAATAAGCATATTCTGTTTTGTTCGTCGTTCGTTTCCCCCATACTTCTCTTTAGTCTCCAGCCAATTCCCTTAACCCATGTGCTATCTTAGATGACCCCACCCTTACTTTGATGTGTTCTCCCTACCATGACAAAGGTGGATAAAGGTGGAAAAACTTCATGTAATCCATTGAACCAGTGAAGATCACAAATTATTGAAGAAAAAAGGTTCAGAGCTCTGTCTAGTGGGTCTAGATGACCCAACTCCCAATGGTAAAGTGCCTAGGATAGCATAAGGGTTAAAGCTGGGGTGTCAAACTCCAGACATGGAGGGCCAGCCTCCTGCTGCTTTCCAGAAATCCTGCCTTATCTGCAGCTAATTCCCCCGATCAGGTGTGTTTAGCCAATAAGGAGCTTCAATGGCAGGTTGGTTAGAAAACATGTAGGACACCAGGCCTGGATTCTGACACCCTGCCTTAAAACCTTGGTAACAACTGCCCGTACAAGTGGATATGGGCTGTCTGCTGCCAAAAAATGGGCAAATGACAAGATATCAAGGTTTTAGACCGCGTGATGAGCCTCTAGAAGAAGTTGTCTTGAGGCGGCCACACGAGCCTCAAGAGTACTGCAAGACATACCTGCGCTCATCTTAAGATGCAGGCGCTCCTTTCAACAACCCTCCATAGGCCTGGACAACACAAAAAACACAATTGTTGTTGCCCAGAAATCTAACCCCCCTCAAATAGCTTTACTCTGAAACGTAGCAGCAGTTGAAATGGTTTCCTATTTGATTGTTTGTTGATTTGTTTGTTTATGTAGTATTTTAAAGATAACATATATCGATTCAAGTATAAGGTACCACTGGCTTTTGATTGGTGCACTTACTTTGTTTTTTCTATTTAAGGGAAACTTCCACACAAATTCAAAAAAATTATTTCTGTCCAAATGAAGGGAAAAAAAAGAAAAAGCTTAGCACACATGTCTGCAAAGATCAGGAGACTTTTCTCTGCTCAATCTCTCACAGACAGAAGTCCCAGACTTTCCTGACATGCATTAGTGTCAGCATGGAGTTTTCAGTGAACATCCCCACAATATCAACAGACAAAGCACAGCTCATCACTACTGCAACTAAATGAACTTTACAGAAAATTTCTATGCCTCGTCCCAAAGATTTAACATAATATGCAGCATCAGTTAAATTACCCTACTGTGATTTATTTATTTGTCTCTCAGTTTAAATAATCCAATGCTCTTCTAACAAGGTTACTGCCTGCAGATCTAAAGACAATCCAAAATGCAGCTGCATGTCTCTTATTTAATCAATCAGAAAGGACCCATCACCGTTCAGATGTCTGCACTGGCTTCCTGCATCCACTTCGAAGCCCTGATATATAAGGAGGTCAACTTAAATATCTTTTCTATCTGAACACCTTCAACAAGGTCTTTCCGTTTCTCTGAGCTCTTACGATATTACAACTGTTGGCTCCTGAACCACACTCCAAAAAAACACATAAATCCTTACTTCTAATTTCAAAACTGTGCTAAAGACGTACTTTTTCCAGGCCTTTTCCTGCTCATGTACCTCTTGGTTTGTACTAAAGTGTCATCCAATGATTAGAGCTAAATAAAAGCATCAACTTTCGGTTGTAACCATGTTTGGTTTTTCCCGCCGTCAGCTTCCTGTGTTTTATTCATCATTTAGCTGGTAGTCAGCTATCTGGCAGCTGCAAACATGGATGACAGCTGTGATACGATCAGTCAGTGAAGTAACAGTGAAGCGCCAGAATTCATTAGTATTTGGGTGACGCTTCTGTTAAAGCCAGATGTTGTGAAAACTAAAAAACCTTCTCTGGGGACTAAAATCAGTCGACGGTGTTTGAGCTTTTATTGCATCCCACATCTTGAAACATAAGGCAGAGATTTAACAAAATGAGGAAAAATATATTATTTTTTTCGTTTTCAACAATTTAATTGTCCGGTTATTAAATTGCAAAAAATGATTCTCTATAATGCATTGATTGTACTTGCCTAGGGGCTGCAGGTCCTTTGATTTGTCTTAAAGAAATTCAATTATTTGAGAAAAGCTGTCAAAAGAGTGTCAGCAGGAATGAAAGGAAAGGACGGTGGTGTTGTTGGTTTAGAGACTCTGAGGAAGAAACAGCAGCCAGAGCTGGAGGTAGCAGAGATAAAGATGTTGAGTGACGAGCAGGGATAGCATCAGGACAGATCATGTTAGATGTTTTGGAGAGAGATGCAGGGAAGCAGACGGAGATGGTTTGGACGCGTTGACAGGAGGAACGTTGATGTTGGTAAAAGGAAGCTAAAGTTAGAGCTGCCATGAAAAAAGGCCTCGAGGAAGACCAAAGAGGAGGTTCATGGTTGTAGTGATGGACGACATGAAGGTGGTTGGTGTGATGAAGGATGCCAGATGATTTGCTTTTACAACTTCTGAAGGGTCCACTTAATTTAAATTTAACATAAGAAAGACTAATTTAAACTCAAACTAATAAAAGTGCACACACCTTTTTATGTTTTTATCTTAACCCATAAATTATTGAAATAAACCAAAGCAAAATGCCCTTCAATTGAATTTGGGAAAGTGTATAATATATATTTTATGCTGCTATGGAAGATTACTCCTCATTAAAAGAGATATAACTGCATATTCATGCAGCTGTTAGTGTTTAACTGTTTAAAACTAGAAAAAAAAACGATAATAATCTCAAAAAATCTCAAAAAAAGAGAGATGATAGCTATTTTAGGTGTAATTTTTTTTATTAAATGTCAGCTTAAAGTGAAATTTCTGAAACCAGGATGTGTCACTGTGTGAAACCCCTGTTTGCTTAAATCAACCCTCCTTAAGTCTCCACTTCCCCTCCTTCACATTAAAAGGGATTTGAGAAAAAGAAGAAAAGCATCATGGGATTGTCTTACAATCCCATGATGCTTTTCTTTGATGTGACAAACCTGCTGTAAGTAAAATCAGCCTGAAAGCATTTTCTTAAATATCACATTTCCATTTGCCAAGTAAAAACAATAACTGCCGAAACCTTTGTGGTTTTTAAGAGAGAACAATGAGGTGTCATTTAGCTGTGACATGAGCCAGGCTGAGTGCATAGCAGCATCAGTTATGGGTCCAACGTTCTGAAAATGATCCCAACAGCTCCTGGATGGATTGTTGTGAATAGTGATACAGACATCTGCGGTCCACAGAGCATGAATTCTAATGATGCTTTCCATCCTGCTAATTTATGCTTCCCCCTGTCCTCGCCCCTCTATCTTCTCGCTGTGGCAGGGAAACCAATCTCCCCCCAACATCATGAAGGATGTTCCAATCCCTTAAATTGTCTCACAGAGAGTGGAGCTGTGGGAGGAAACTCGCAGGTGTGTGGTAGAGAGTTGTTTTTCCAGTCAGTTATGTTAGCTCAAGCTCAATTATCTTTTCTTTCCTTTTCATAATGACCATGGATCATTCAGAAAAAGTTGACAGCAGTATCCCTTCATCTTTTTCCATCCCATACTTTCAGTCTGTGCTAGAAAGGACATCGGAGTGATCAAGTCAGTGGCTCCTGACAGCCTTCATAGATATTAATCAGCGCATTCACAGGAGTTTTTAGTTCTCGCTGCCTTTTAAGCAGAAAGTTTCATTTCTTACGTGCTGAAATATCTGTCCTGTAATGTCGACACAGTATGTTTAAACATGGAATACGTAGGTGTTTCAGTCAGACAAAACTCTTGCAGTAGAATACATTTCTTTCACATACTTAATTTACATCTTAGTTGGCATTCACAACTTTGATTGGCATAAGGCTCCGTACAATTGGGGGCGGCCATGGTGAAGCAGTTGGGCGGTCGACCCGTGATCGTAAGATTGCAGGTTCGATTCCCGCCTTGCACGCCCATGTGTCGAAGTGTCCTTGGGCAAGACACTGAAACCCACCTTGCCTCTGGTGGGAGGTTGGCGCCAGTGTTCGGCAGCGGAGCCGCCACCAGTGTGTGAATGTGTGTGTGAATGTGTGTGTGCATGGGTGGATGGGACTGTGACTGTGACTGTAAAGTACTTTGGACCTTCCAGTAAGGTAGAAAAGTGCTATATAAGTATATGCCATTTACTAATTCCATGAGATAATTTCCATAAACTTTAGGGTAAGAAACCCCGAACGGAGCCCACAGGTGGAAGCCCGGGAGGAGGGTGGGGCGACGAATGCAGCGCTGCAGTAAGAAAGAGAATGAACGGCTGCACACCTGGACTTAAATAGGACGCTGAACAGGTGAGTTAATTACCTACCGCCCTAGGGGGGGAAGAGACTGCAGAATTTTGGCTGCCTGAAAGGCAAACTCATTCGCTAATTTGTGATTTTTTTCAAGCCAGTTATTCAAAATGCTGCTCATCATAAAAATATGCAATCTCTTCAAAATAAAAGCACATGGAGGCAGATGCTCTTTACAGTGAAGGCCGCTTCTCTAGCGTCATCTCTTTTTTTCTCCCCTTTATCCCCAAAGAGCAAAGACAACAAAATATAGCAGTCACATCCCTTCTAGTGGCACCTCAGTGTCCAGATTTAAAAGTGTTGAATGCTTTGGCTTTTGACCAAACACCTACACTATTAATGGGATTTGCAGAGGCCTCAGCTGCACCTTCTGCTGAGTGCAGTTGACTTTTTTGGCACGCAAGCAAGCTGATTTGAAACAGTTAAAGGTAATACAAGTTCAAGAGAAACGCAAAAGGCAAACATGTTAACGAAGATGTGATGGAGGCACACAGGCCCTAATGTGAGGATCTGTGTCCGCACAGATGGAAAAAGAGGTAAAACCAACAGATCAGCAGTTGTTTTTGCAGCCTGCAAGACGAGCTGTAAACGCATTCAGTCTGTAAATGGGAGAAACATTTATGTGACAGCAACATTGCAATGCTGTGAATGAAAAACAACTCCAGATGAGTTCTAGACTCTAGACCAAATTCAAATGCAAGGACAATTCTCATTATTTTCACAGGATCATTGTGCCTAAAATAAATGTGATCAAAAATAACTGAGTAGAAGAAACTAGCAGGCAGAACTGCAAACAGTTTAATAAAAACACTTCATTTGCCTTGTGAGTTTTAATTATATTTTGATGATAAAACAGGCTTACCAATATAAGGGAGCCTGTATTTCTTTTTTGTCACAGCAATATTTTATTTATGACAGATATTCTAACCTTCTGATATGTGTACAAAATACAGAAACAAAGGTACAAATTTTGTTTTAACTTTAATTGAATAACTACCTTGAGGGACATTTCACTTGTTTGCCAAAAATGAACTACTTTAGCAAACAGGATATCTGTCTCTCCACTCAAGGTAGTGACATGTGCAAAGAATATTTTGTAATTTCATATGTAAATTGATGAAAATCAAATAAGAGCTTCTGAAAATGTGGCAGAGTCCGAAACAGGCTAAGGCACTCAGAAATGAAGACATTGTGGCACTAACAACACTTCAAACTGAGTGAGGCTCAGTGCAGGATTTAAGCACTGTGAGGGATTTGCAAATGAAAGTCAGGTGTGAGGCAACCAGGAGCTGTGTGCTGGGGTTGCTGGGAGATGTAGTGCATTCAGTATTCGGGAAACAGTTCCTGCCGGTGACCAGAGGGGGAGACAGAGCTCTGGCTTCTGACATAATGACAGTTTTTATCACTGTTTTATTGTAAAAGCTAAAAAAGATTGGTCGGTCGGTCGGTCGGATGGATGAATTTGATCATAGACCTGCGACAAATTGACACTAATAACGATTTATCAACACCATTTATATATATAAATAAATTTCATATTTTTGCACAAATGCATTTCATTTATAACTTCAATATTTGAAAGTATTTTTTATATACAAAGGAAATATTGAGGCGACAAGTTCAAAGTAAATAATTTTGTATAAATATGTCCATCGTCAGTGTTATCGTGGACTTAATGCTTTAAAGAGGCTGAGCAGCCAAAATTTCATCCTTAACCCCCATTTTCTTCTTTTGCCAAAAAAACAAAAGTCAACCAAGCAATATTTTTCATAAAGGTTTTTCAGAAAGCTAAAAATGTTGTTTGTAATTTTATGCAAAACAATTTTTTAATTGAAGGGACTTTATTGTCTGGTAAATTCTGCATAAATGTGTGTGACACATAACAATGTAAACATGATCTTTTACAGTATGACACCAAATGTGACCTTAAATGATATGCAGAAAATGATTTGTTTAAAAAAAAACGTTACAGAAAGATTGTGAATGTATTTTCAGTTTTTTTTGGCTTCAGAATTACTAATATCTACTTATTCTACAATCAAGCAAAGTCTGGAAAACACAAATAAAAAAAACAAAGGTGGAAGTTAATTAAAGCACTGAGATCCAATTGGCCACAGTATCGCTTTTCCAATAAACTTGACTAACCACAGCTTTCGGTTATTATAGATTTATCCATCTCTGCTTCCTCTTCACCTCTTCACACATCACAGACTCTTGCTAAATGTTTCCCTTTGGGAATGAATGGAAGGAGTTTGATAAATTGCGCTCAGGTACAGGAGGCTTTTCAACGATCTCTGAGCACACAAGGCCACTGGGAGTCACTGGATCGCAGCCAGTGCTTTGCTGGGATTATGTTTATGTCAATAACATTCTTTATTATTTTCATATTTTTATGTCACGTCTTTTAAATCAGGTTATTTAATGTGTAGTAAACATTTCGTGTTCGGTGAACACTTGTAAAATCGTAGTCCCCTTGCAAAGATGAAGCTGACAGCAAATTTCTCTGAAGAGTCGTGAGTGTAAATGCAGCTTCAAATCCCAATTACTAACAGTTGCCATGTCTTCAAAATGGCAAAACTTTGGGGGGAAAAATTGCCCTTTTGCAAAAAAAGCACAGCTCACAGCATCTCTCCTGGAAAGAGGTGATCTGTTCACGTTAAATAACAACCCTGTTGCTCAAGTTTTTGAGGTGTGATAGTGAAAAAAAATATAAATAAATGCAAAACTCCACCCAGTTTTTAAAGGTTTATACAGGAAATACTTAAAGAGAGTGATTCAAAACCTAACAGAACACCCTTGGCACCCATATTTAAAGAAATAATAGGAGGTGTCTTAACTTCTCACCCCTTAAGACAGTGGAAACTCAACCCGAGCTCATCCTGCCGCTACTTGGCAAGTTACATGAGAAAACTACGACATCTGACAGTAACTGACATTACTTTCTCATCTCAGGCGGATTTTTCCTTTGCACAGCTTCAAAATTATTTGTATTTTTGTTTGAAAGCTTGAAATGGTTCTCAGGGAAAGAACGTTAAAAGTAATGTTTAAAGACCCACTCAGATGGCCAAAAAAGAAAGCAGTCATTTTCTAGTTTCTGCAGAACGGCAGACATTTATTAGAAATTCACCTCTTGGATGTGGGCGAGACTGTTGATGCGGAGCAAGCCCACCACCACTTCCCATCACCCATCTTTTTGCATGCTGTCCTGTTAGCTTACAGCAGTGTTTTTCAACCTTTTTTGAGCCACGGCACACTTTAACCTTGACAAAAATCCTGCGGCACACCAGCATCCAAAAATGTAAAAAAAAAGGAGAAACTCATAGTCTGTATTGATCTACAGGCCCTCCATGATCTCACGTGCATTTTTGTGATAATTGTGGCAGAAAAAGCTGGAAATTGCAGCTGTTTATTCTAAAAGATGCCATAAAAGTTAAGTTAGAAGATTTAAAAACTGTTATATGTGTGTTTGTTGTGGTTTCCAGATGTTTAACAAGGAAGACTCATTGTGCGCTGAGACGCTGTCACTTCAACCCAATGCATCATGGGAGATGTATTGCAAACAGACGCTAAACGCAAAAAGACTAGCGTCTCTGAGCTTCATGGTTTTGTTCTCTTGTTCCACAGTCTGACACCGGATTCTGTGGAAAGCTACACCGCTAAAGACGAGCTTTAGCTGGTATTTTTGTTGGAACTGAGCGACTTTATGAGCTAAATTGGAACAAGGAAGTGAAGATTTTAACCACTTCTGATTGGTCAGACTGATGACATGTGATTAAACCTCAAAGGATGATTGGTGGAGACAGTTAAAGGGGCGAGACTTTTACGAAAACAGCCGACACTATGGCTAAATCGCGGTACCGTCATTCTTATCAAAATGTCTTTAATTGAATCAAATAAACACTAAGAAAAAAGTATTTATGATCTTTCATATTCCTAACTACTCAGTGTTTATCAGGGTTTGTTTGGATGAACACAGAGCTGATGTCCTGGAGATGGAAAATGTTTTTGGATCAAGGAATGAGGGCAATTTCCCACGGCACACTGGTTGAAAAACACTGGCTTACAGCCACTCACGCCCCCAACCTAACATTAGCGGTGCAACAAAAATGGAGAGTCATATCCGGAGCCACCCAGGCACACCGCTCTGAGACAGATGCCAGCACAGACGAGGAAAAAAGTCTAGGATCTAGTCGTCTACAAGGGGACGCATCCGAATGGAGCGGAGCAGGGAGCTTGTGCCCCGCCCGTTGTATTTTCTACCAAACAAATACACACTTTTTTCAAACTTTTTTTATCTGCTCCTGATTCACAACAACGTTTTAAAGAAATATCCAGAAATGCAGTTTTTGGCTTAAATTTCTTTATATGCTGTATGTCCTCCATCGTAAGAGAAAAAGCCGGAAGAACATTTCAAAAACATCATTGGAGAGGGTCGTTTAGTATTAAAAAAAAGTTCATCCTGAGCATTCACAGTCTTTAAATCTTATTTTGACACAAGTCTTTCAATATCATATTATAAAAACAAAATTGGCATTCAGAAGAAATTGAATGCAGTTTACATTTATTATACAAAATAAGAGGCAATGCTATTTTTCCATTGGGGGGGACAATGTGTCTGTTCTTATCATCCATAACATATCAGCAAAAACCACAACATATAGTTAAGGCCTTTCTCCACTCTTTTATGTATGCTAACATACTCAGCCCTCCTAATACTCCTTTAGTGCATCTCCTCCATTATGAAAATTGCTCCAGCAGCCCCTGAACACTTGTCCCAGACCCCCACCATCACCATCACACACACACAATGTCCTACCCAACGCTGGCTGCTCTCATAATTCCTCCTGCTATATGGGCGCTGTCAAGGGATGAAATGGTTTCCTTGACCATAGCAGTGCCTGGTAGTTGTTTTAGTGTTTAGATTTCAGCAGAGTAATAAAGCATCACTGGCGAACCCCGACAGACAGAAAGCTTCATCTAATAGGCCTGTCGCTCTCGTGCCAAATCGCTTCCTGCATTTCAATTAAGGACTCTTCCAGCGTGGAAAAGTCTATATTAAAGAGAGTTTATGCGGCTTATTACATGCATGAACATAGACAGATATGATGTAGTGTCTGCAAGATTAAAGATAATGAAGAAATGATGCAGTAATCTTTGAGATGTTGCCACATCCTTTGCACAAATATGTTGGGTTTTTTTTCTATTTAGAGCTGAAACTGGATTTCTGGTCTCTGGTTGGTTGGTTTTCCCTCGCTATGCACAAAAGTAAAGAACTCTGGGAATTCATCCAGCACCAAGAATACAGTGCAAAAACCTCCATGCAAGCCAGCAGACTGCCACCCCTGCATGATGTCCGACAATGGGTGCACCAGACAATTTTAAATAACTTCCAAACTGAGTTTAAGACTCACCATGGAAATTTACAGTAAGTCTTAAACTCACTCAACATTTGGTTTTACGTCTGTTTGGTTGGAATACGACTTTTATGTGTTTTGAATACTAAACTTCTCCTGTTGGGTCAAAAAAAGGTCATGGGTTCACAGGCATTTATGTCAAGTCAGGAAGCATCAATTCAACATGCGCATGCGTGCTGACGACAGCAAGTCAGGTAAAAAAAGACGCCTCCACGTCTTTTCTGGCAGCCATTTTTGTAGGAGCAGCAGGTTACTCTGAATCGGAATCTGAATGAGCTAGTACCTTTACTGAAGATAATATGGACATTTTGTGGTTGACGCTACAAAAAAGAACACAGTGCCTCCAGTCAGCGGCTTTGCAAAAACAGACTTTCCTGCAGGAAGCAATATCAATATCAACATGTTTGGTGAATTTATTTTAATTTACTTTCAAACTACAATAAGAGAAGTTTGTTTTGAGTTTATTACATTTTTGTATTTTGGAACTGCCTTTATTTTGCGCATCAGCGACACCAGGTCTTTGTTTCCTGTTTTAATCTGCCTCCCTCGGAGTTCTTTGTCTATCAATTTGTGTTCTAAAAAAGCTTTATCTTTCGTACCTTCTGTTCTATTGTGATGCCACAGTGCCCTCATCAAAGTGAAGGAAAAGGGTGAGGAGGGGAGTCACGATACACCAAAGAGAAAGGAGTGTGTGAGCGCGCACAGACAACGGCTGACACCGACTTCTTTTGTTTGTCTTCATCCAGTCTGTCTCATTTAAAATAATCATAGGCTTCATGCAAACAGCAATATTGCTAACAAGGTTATTTTTAAATTGTCACGTGGGGGTGAAAACAAGAACTCTGTAATGAAATCAGGAATGAACGCAGAGGAAAACCTACAAAACAAACATCAACAACAAACACTCTTATGGCAGCCACAGGGGAATATTTCAGAGCACAAAATCTGGACACCTTGAAAAACACAGTTATGTCACTTTGACCAGAGTCTTTCCTGAAATACAAAAAAAAAAAGATTTTTGATTATTTTTGTCAGTTCTTGATGCACAGAAAGACCTAAAAAAAAAAAAAGGATCCACACACTCATCTGCTGGGTCTTCTTGAAATAAGGAACCAAACAGGGCTGTTCCACTTTGGAACAGTAAGGCAAATCTCGTAAAAATTAGCATCAGATGAAGCAGAGTCACAGTTGATAGTATCTCTGTGAAGACCGGTCACACCGATGCAAGTGTCCGTCTTAGATCAGACACGGCACCAGAAGTGGAGCCGGCGAGTCAGGCACCTCAAAGGGCCACGGTCACTCATGAAAAAAATGGTTTGAATAAAATATTAGCACTTTATTCCTATTTTTCTTCAGGTTTGAAGGGCCAGTGTCATTCTGATCAAAGCCTCTCAGAGTAAACTATATCCATATATATGATAATATATATTACCTTTGGCACACTAAAGAACACATTTTTTATGAAATATGAGTTATTTGCACTGTTCATTTTCCTACCCAGAATGGCTTGATCTCTAAGGCACCGGTTTTCACTTCGTGTGGGTGCCCCCCCATGTCATGACATCAACCTAGAGTCGGCTTCGCCAGCATGTCTGCGTCTAGCCCACGAAAACAAACAACTTCCGAACTTCTGCAAAGACAGATCAACATATTGTGGAGCCTTACAAATTTTTTTGCCGATCACCGCTGGCACCTCGGAGGAGTGTTTGTGGGGGGGTGATGCTGGCATCGCAGACTCATCCTGGAAGGGGCCGTCCTCCAAGTTCATGTGTATGAATGCAGGGACCCGAATGGAGCAAACTACCGCTTCGGGGTGGTTTTTGGTGAGGAATCGACATTATAATTCACTTCAAAGCTCAAAAAGCGGATTTTGCACGATATAGTCCAATTAAATAATTTTTCACAAAAACACAACTATTTCATAAGTGGTGGGACATGTTGTCATGGTAATGGCTACTGAGCCTGCACCTCTACTGCCATAAAGGAAAGTGGTATATGTGGTAAACATCATGTTAAGTGATAAAAAGCATCAGTTCAGAGACAAAGTTCACCTCTTACTGCTTCTTTTGTCCAGATGATTTTAAAGAAACAACGTCCACAAGTAGTTTCCTAGATCGCTTTGATTCCAACATTCATCCACCATTAACTCTAACCAATAAATGTGCATCAACAACCAAACAATTTCTTTCGTTAATTTGTAGTCCAATTATTTATCAGCATTTATTTACTCTGTATCAATCGATACAGTGAGTGAGACAGAAAGACAGACAACAAACTGCTAAAAATGAAAGGCAACATAGTCATTGATAGTAAAAACCAAAGTAGATACTTGAATTTCTATCATAGAGCCATTTGAAGGACAGAGATTTTTCTTGCTCCCCCAGTCTCCCTGATCATAGCTGTAGCTGTCTAGTTTTCTAGGAGAACCTCCTAACATTTCACTTTTCCTTTTTCAACTTCCACCGCATTTGTCCTCTTCCTCCTCAACTGCAGAGTCCTCCTCACACCACCATCCTATACTGTGGCTACACTCTTTCCAGCTGCCAGTTTGCAGGCACTGATCTAGTATTTCAATATCAAGACACATACTTATACTGGTATTTCAACACACTTTTACATATGTTTTCCCTAATTTTGGAAATGCATAAGTGTTCAAGGGTCTAAAAAATACTACAAAAAACACTTTTAGACTTTTGTTTGAAAAAACCATTACTGCACTGTGCAAAGATCACGACTGGACTGTGAAACTGGACAATGCTGTCTGTTTGCAGCAAAGCTCAGCCACAGACTCCTCTCCACGTCAAAAAAACTGGGATGGGTGTTATAAAAGCCTCCAGGCGGAACAGTCAGAGGATAAAAGGATGAGAATTTTTCCTTCAACTTCAAGTAATACTGTGGAGAGCAAGCCAAATACAGGAGGGTTAATTAATGCAAAGGAGACATACCTAAAAATACTCACATGCACTCATGCCATGCAGGCATCGAAAGCTGCGAGACGAAGATCAAAGTGGCAAGAAATGAAGCAAAGTGAGAGAGCGTGGCTGACGTACAGGATGCAAAGAAAAAAAGAAACAAAAAAGAAATAAGATTGATCGGAAAAGGGAAACGCAAAATGAGACTGACATGAAATGCACAGATCTAATCTGTCTGAGGCGCACACAGTCAAGCATCCAAAGTGAGGAGTTTTCTTGTTTTGTGATGGAAGGTAATATTCCCTTGAGTGCAAAATATACAGATTTTTTTAAACAGCCAAATGACAATAATAGTCTTAAGTTTGGAGTACAAAGAGGAAAAAATCTGGGTTTATATTCTGACAAGAACTTTGAGAGGAACAGGAAACAACCCTAATGAAGGATCACAACAAGAGGAAATGAAAGTGCTCTAAACTGCAGGTTTGCGTTCGGTTGCAGGAGACAGTTTAGCTTCAAACGCCTGCTTTGAAAATACATATATTTAAAAATAAACCCATTTAAAAGAAGGAAAATTGGGGCAGGTGTCATCTGTAACGGGCTGCCTTTAGTTCACAAAGTTTCCCATTCTGGGATGTCAATCAGACCGCTGTGAAGTTGGATTTAGTTTTCAACAGTTTTACAACATTAGACATTATCTTACAGTCAATTATTTTGTGATCTTAGTCCCTTTTAGAAATTTCAACTCAGTTAAACACATGGAAAAACGTTTGAATGTGCAAAAAGAATTCATATACAAGTCCTAAAAAACAAGGAAAGACTCATTATATTGTGTTCACATATTTTACACAAAACCCATATAGGAACTTTTTTTACTGGCAGGAAATTTTGTAAAAAAAAAAAAAAAAAGGACAATGTTATTATTTCACTTAGTCCGGATTGGCAGGCTCCAGAATTAATGCAGAATCAGCTAGATAAACATTTCTGATAAGCAGATTCAAATGAATGGGAAGATGTGTCCAAACATTTGGTCTGTACTGTATAAACAACACGGCTTTAAATGTTATGATGCATGTCAGTCGCACTCTGCCAAATCTTTTCTCCAATTAATTTTTCCAACGATGCTACCATGTTTGTCCTACCTTGGCTCGAAAATAAAAGAAGGAATCAAAAGCTACTCAAAGCTAAATCTTAAATAAAACAGGAACAGAAAATGCAATCAACAGTAGCAGCAGTGCAAACAATGCCATGAGGAAGCACTACTACACAAATATTCAGAAAGAGCGGCAGGAGACTGAGTCCAAATGCAGACGCCAGCTCTTAAAGCCAAGAGGCCCAGGTGAACAGCCGGTTGACGGCCCTCCCATGTTAGCCAATTACCTTCTCAGGTTGGCCCGAGCGCCAGGAGAGCTTATGTTAAGCACAAAGTCTTGTTAATTAGACTTTCTGTCTCTTGCTCTCTTTCATTCCTTTGTCTTTGTATTTTGCCACTGAGCCTGCCCTTCACAAAAGATAAAGATGATCCCTCTGGCTTTTATTTCTTCCGTACATTGAGGAAAAAAAAGGCTTAAGGCCAGCCAAGCCGAAGATGGAGTATTGTCGGCACAGGAACAGAATTCTCATAGATCAAAAAGAAAAGAGCGCACACAAAGTCTGAGGAATCAATACTGTTCCAGGGATATTGTAGGAACTGAGTATGGAAATGTTTGTAATGAAGCTTAAAAGGTAACCATAAATAAATGTCAAGGAAAAAACAAAAACGGCAAATTTTATCTTACAGTTTTTCCTGAAATGTTGCTAAATGATCCCGTTTTCAGCTTTTCAGGTTTGTGATGAAGAAGGGATTTGACTTCACTTTTTCCATGGACAAATCTTCTTCTTCAAATCCTTGGTTATAGAAGAGCTCTAAGCAGAAGGAAACACATCCTACTTTATTCAATCCCTCAATCACATCAGCTGCCTAATAAAAATGGTTTCTCCTGCTCTGGCATTTACATTACTTAAGAAAAAGATAAGTTTCAACTGAACTACTGCTTATCTTCATTTCTTTGTGTGTCATGTATGTCCCATGTGCCAATTATTGACTGTTTGTGAGAAGTAGACTCAGTGACCCCCTCCTCCCTGGCATTCCAAACAGGAGTCTCTGCAGGCTCCAGAAAGCCTAAATCTCATATTGAGAAATAAACAGCTATTATATTAGTGGGGAAAAATAACCATTCTGGTCTGGTTACAACCAGACCAATCAGAAGTATCCATAAAAGTCTGGGGTGCCTGTTAGCCCCCCCACAAGTCAAGTTCAAAATGTTTGATTGACAGATTCTCCCGCGTCTGCCTTTAAGTGGAAGGGGTGTGGACTTCCAACAAGCCCACTCCTGATTGGTGAGAGTGGATGACAGAAATGATAACTCAGACAGATTCAGAACAATCACTGCTTTTTCACATCATCTGGCTCTAACGTGGTGGCGTCCACATCCCAAACAAATGGCGACTGAATGGACTTCATTTACTTGGGACTGGAAGTGAGGAGTTTTCTATGAGTGGTGTCACTCTCACTATTCAATGATGCTACTCAATGATGGCGCTCCACATGGTCCTCGTGTTAGACTGCTACTTTTCCATAATAACATTCTAACTAAACTACTAAACTATAATTGGTTTGTATTTCTCCTGCATTTCCAGGCAGGCAAAAATTTACCATTTTTATGAGCACTTTCAAATACAACCAATATTTTACACATTGCAAGATCAATAAAACTAGAAAAAAAGAATGTACTTAGACTATCAATCAAAATATTATCAATCAGGAAATGCATATAGCAACAGTAGTGAAATGGAACAAGGAGTAGTTTATACTAAAAAATGAAAAAAGTGTTGGGAAGAGGGGCGGCACGGTGAAGCAGTGGTTGCCTCACAGCAAAAAGGCCCCGGTTCAAGTCCCCCCCCCCGGCTGGGGGACCTGAAACGGACCATCAATGGGGGACCTTTCTGCGTGGAGTTCGCATGTTCTCCCCGTGCATGCGTGGGTTCTCTGCGGGTTCCTCCCACTGTTCAAAAACATGCTTCATTTGTTAATTGGTTACTATAAACTGTTCCTTGGTGTGAGTGTGCATGGGTGTGTGATATGTGGCCCTGCGACAGACTGGCGACCTGTCCAGGGCGTCCCCAGCCTTTGCTCACAAGTGGCTGGGATAGGCTCCAGCAGCCCTGTGACTAAACGGTTTTAGAAGATGAAAAAAATTGAACCCTAAGGTGTACCAGTGATGTAAAAGAGTTGATCTGATGAAAGACGCATCGTTGAACATGAAGCACTAAAAACTCTGTGAACCCTTCTTAGCATTTGTGGTGTGTAATTTTCTGCAGTTTGGATTAAAACTTCCTTGATCATTTCTAGAAAACTCCGTTTTGAGCCTTTTTCCTTGTCTGAATGAGACAGAGATTGGCTGAAACCTGTTCCAGAACCAGAAAAAAAGCACTCTTCATAAGATAGATCATCATGTGCTCAGACAGCTTTGATGAGCACCTTCCTTCTACTTTTCTCTGTCTTCAAAGCAATAAACTTTATTAACTTTCTTTCTTTTCAGGTAGATTTTGTCTATGCCTTTCTATTTCTTTAGAATTGTCTTGTTTTTTTCTCATATTCTGATGCATAAAATAAAGCTGATGAACCTGCCGAGATTGTTACGCACATCTCCAAAGTTCTTTTTACACAAGAGATACTGTTAATAATAGCTTTATACTTCTCTGAAATTCAGTTTATTCTTTTGCTCAGATGGGGATTTTTCTTGCACCCAGTTGCATCATGCATTCAACCATGGCTGTTAAATTAACAAAAAGCACACATTTAGAAGCTGAATTTGGATACCAAATCACTGG
This sequence comes from Oryzias curvinotus, assembly GCA_023969325.1. NCBI lineage: Eukaryota > Metazoa > Chordata > Actinopteri > Beloniformes > Adrianichthyidae > Oryzias > Oryzias curvinotus. The sequence goes on from CM043719.1 coordinate 27,935,895, forward strand.
AGGCACATTAGCAACGTCCCCATGGGGTTCAACGCTTAGTCATCCTTAAATATATTGGGGTCCAGCAGAGTGAGGTGTTGGTGCACTATAAAGGTCATATGACATGACAGACAGGTTTAGATGCCACTGGATGAACTGAAGGGGCTCCGACCGTCCTTTTTCCTCCCTTTTACACAAAGCTGTTGAGGCAGATGTCCGCCCTCCCTGAGGCTGGCTCTGCCTCGTTTCTTGGTTTCTGTTAAAGGGGTTTTTTCCTTTGTTTTTGCTTTTTTCTAGAAAAAAAAGAGCTTGCTGTGGGGGAATTGTTAAATTGTTTGCTTTCTCCAATATGTGAAGTGTCCTGAGATTACTTTTCTCTGTGAATTGGCGCAATACCAATAAAACTGAGCTGAAGTCAATTCAAACATCAGAAACGGTGAATGAAACCCCCTGCATTCAGGACACAACACCATTAGCCCTCGCAGGAACAATGCAACACTGCCTCCTCTGAATTATAACCCATTCTGAGACGCGGGGGAGTCCTGGAGTTAAGACCACATGCAGGGATGACATTTGTTTTCTGTCCTCCTGTGATGCTGCTGCTCTTCCATGAGCATTTCTGTGAGCATTAACTACAAATGCATCTTGAGCCATGATGTGGCTGCACACACTGTGATACACCCGCTCTTAAAAACTAATAAAGCTGTCTTTCAGCTGGAGGCTTTGACATCTTTTGTTGCAAAATCAGTTGAACTTGTACCAACTTGACTTTGCCAAAACTTTGCCCTGGATGTGATTACACAGTTTCACAATAACTGCGACTATTCTCAGACTAGAAAAATATATTGCTATCGTTTTGATCTAAACATTTTCAAGCATACATAGTGGATACTTCTACACAATTTTTGCATCGAACTTAGAAGAAAAGTTGCCTAAAAATGTTGATATTTATGAAGCTCCTAGTTTTACCACCCAAAAGTTTTGTAAGAAGCAGATTTTACAACAAGATATACAGGATATAGATGTAATTAGTCAAGTAGAAAATGATCTTTTTACTGAACTCCACCTGCTTTGTCCTTTAAAATAACAACAGTTGGAATAGATGTACCTCCTAGGAATAAATATGTTACAGGTGGAGGCCACTAAATTTCTCCACATCTTATATAACAGTTTTTCTGTAGTTTTGCCGTCACTCCTGGGAATATGAGCTAAGGTCCAGAGTTCCTGCTAGATAAAAATGCCTAATCTCCTCTTCAGAAGGTTTCTGGTGGGAGGAAACTGTTGCCACCTTTGCTCAAGCGACATAAATCCACCCCTCTGGGATATTGTGTCTCAGAAACAGACACCCTAGGACAGGGGTCCCCAGACTGCGGCCCCGGGGGCCGGCCCACCCACCCATTTGACCCGGCCCCCTGAACGATACCAGAAGAGAGAGTCCCTTTCTTAAATTTTCTTTTCGCATTATCACATAGCCTGGCCACGTGATGGAGACTCATTGAATTATGGAAAACTGGGGTGAAGTGGACCAGCCCAACGGAATCCCTGGAATCGTTTCCTCATGTCAATAAAGTTTATTTGATTGAAATGTGAGCTGAGCTAAAAATGTTGCTACTGCCTCACCCCCCCCCCCCCCCCATCAGAACGGAACAATGAGAAAAAGGTTAGGTAAAGGAAACATTGAGAAATCAATCATTGTGATTTGCGTTCAACTGAAATGCTGTCACCCCAAGTCTTTCACATATCGGAATAGAGCTGTGACAGGAAAAGCCTGGAGCAAGATTCATGAGATTTGTACTGCTTTGACGTTTAACACCAGGCCTCTTCCAGCCGTAGGTGGCGCTAGTATAGAGCAGCGACAGTCCCGTGTGAGCACCATGGGCTAAACGTGGATACCTGAACTCACATCACGTGTCCGGCGTGAATGCAGCAGAAGACCACCTGATCTGATCCCAGCAGCAGGATTTGATGCACGCCGGCCTCACCCCCACAGACCCACACTGTCTGTTGTCCACTGTTTTGACACTTGAGTGGGGAAAAAAACAGAATTTGTTTGGTGGGAATATAGCAAACAGGCTGATCTAATCCAGATGAAAATACAGAAAGTATTTCAGAGGATAGTCGATTTAGCAGAAGTGACCTTGATAGGTAGCTCCATAGGAGACAGTGGAATGGTCAAACATATTTTAGCTGTTTAGATGGACAACCTTTAATGCTTTCAAAGTGAGAAATTGATCAAAGAGATTGATCTTTTTTTGAAGAACCCTTTCACGTCGTCAATGAATTTACAACAGAAAAGTGATCTGTGACTTTGAAGACTAGGAGACGCAGGATCATCTGTAACCTGGAAGAGTTCAACTGGGCTCCCGCTGTTCATGTACCTGCCAGCGTAACCCGTGTTGTTATCAGTAGAAAGCACACTCTCAGGATAGATTAACTGTCTAATTAAAGCAGGGAATGAGGGGCGGAGGTAATCAAAACTGCAAATGAGGGATAATCTGCAACACAGGAAGGTTTTTGATATTTAATTATCTCACCAAAAAGTCACAAAACACCGGCAGAAATGTGGGAATACATATTCAAACTGTATTGTACCCAAGTGTTTCAATGGGATTACCAAATATATAACATTTTTTATCCCAGTAGACACTTAAAAAAAATGTTTAAATAAAAAAAAGTTTCATAAACATTTATTCAGATAAATTAGTCTTGAGGGGATGTCAGGATTTTTGCCTTCCTCTAGCAGAAAGGTAGAATTTTCTGGCCAATATTTAACTTAAATTTCTCATGACAATATTTAAATATTCATAAAGACTCCATCAAATTCTGTTTTTTTTTTTTTTTGCATCTGTGGTACCTGACAGCAGCTTCAATGCATGTTATGGAACTTGTTAAAGCGTGACATCAGAAGCTTGCGATGTGACCTTTCGTGCTCCACTCAAGTACAGCAATGCCTTTGAATTCATACAAAATATCTGGAAAATAAACAAAAAAAACAAGAAATGCTTTCTTTCCCTGGGTGTGCATTCTTTTAAGCCTTGTACAGCTTTATCATGATCCTTATTTGTAAATAAACAACTTAATTTGCTCTTAAGTCTATATTTTTCTAACGTGCTGTGTCTTTTATGGAAGCTGTGGTGCAATAATTACTTTCACTTCAAATGGCTCAAAAGAAAAACGTTTCCTTTTTCTGTACATGTGAGCACACTGCCTCCTTGTGGCAGTCTAGTGGTATTGCCGCTAATGAATTTCAACAATTTAAACACTAGTAATATTTTATCAACCCATGAAACAGGGTTTTATATCATACCTTTGACATCCAAAAATGACTGTTTTCACTAAGATTCATCCTTGAACCTTTACTCATAGTTACCCTCATCTTCACCAAGCCCAACAGCAAAGCTGAGCCTGTAAATGCCACAATAAAAGGATTAAACCTCTGAGCTGGTTCAGATCAAAGTGGATGTTTGCCAACAACAACGTGTCTGATGCCAGCATAATTAAGCTGTGACAATAAAAGCTGTTAATCCTATTCAAAAGCAAAAAAAAAAAGTGTTCATAGGATCACTTAGACGTCATCTGAGCAGCACCAAATCATGACAAGAGGGTTCAGATCATTTGTGCTTTATTGAAGAAACAAGAAAAGATTGTACAATTTTAGATCATTTCAAAAGCAGCGCTAAACATCTGGAAAACTTCCCATTTATGACTTAGCTAGCATGACTGAGCAGCACAGTGCAAAATCCATCAACCCGCATAGACCTCGCATACAGACGGGACACCTGAAACATCGCAGACGATGGCAACACACCTAAAATCAAATGGCAGTTGTGCGATTAGTTGCACACATTGAAAGGCAACAGATGTGCAATGAAGAAGAGGATGGCAATAAAGATGGATCGATTCTATTTTCGTGCGTCGGGGGGGTGTTTTATGGCTTAGTGGGCAACAAGGATGAGGCCGCCGCTCACTTAGGAGCAGCAAATGAAAGGTTCTCCGCCTTGCCCGAGAGCACGCAGACACGTCCGGACTCAGGTGTGACGGCGGGGACTTCATCGAAGTCGTAAAGGAAGAAGGCCAGCTGCAGCATTTCTGCAGAGCATCGTGTGAGCCGTAAACACAGTGGAGGTACGTCTGAAGTTAAATATAAAGTGAACTTTTTAAACTAACAAAAAAAAAAACAATCTGGGTAGAAATGGCTTCAGCTCGTGCAGAAATGAGTCATTTCAACCACTTTCATTTTACTTGTGGCTTAATCCGAGAACATTTAAAGACAAAAGACGTTTATTTATTTAAAAGTAAACAAAAAAATAGATTTAAAATAACTCAAAACATTGCGATATTCGTAAAAAATATGTAATTTCTCAGACTGCAGGCTGATATCATGGGTTATTTGCAAGAATTAATTGAACATTATATATTCAATTTAAAAAAATGATCAGTTTGACGTGAATCTGTAATAACTATGACGAAACTGAAGCTGCTAAAGTGTCTTTCCTCTAAACCAGTGAGCTATAGAGCTAAAGGATGAGAGTTCCATCTTTGTAAAGCCGGTCTCAACCAGAAAAGTTCAAGAACACATTTATTTGATCACACTTCCAATAATCTGAGCTGAAAGCTCGGAATTCAACAGGAGGAACTTCACATTATTTCAGTGTGATGTTTGATTGGTATAATTATGCATATATTTGTCAATCACTCTCCAAGAAAATCAGTTGACAAAAAATTATCTCAATACATTTCCAAAGTAAAAAAAAAAAAAAAAGAAGAGGATTTTCTAGTTAATAGGGTGAAAATTTCATTAAACAAAAAACATCCCAAGACAAACATAGCGGAAAAAAAAGATTGAGAAATTATAAAACTCTAAAAAAAAACCAACAACATTCAGGTCATCTTCTCTTCCTTTGACGCTTCAAGCAAAAGAAAGCCTCTACCAAAAAGCATCTCAACCTGGTTGCATTCCTTCAGTAAAGCTTGATTAGAAGATGTAGTCACTGGTCATCTTGAGAGACGGCATCGCTTCATTGACGTTCTGGTCCAAGCGCCGGTACTCCACGGTGTTGCGGGAACATAAACCATCTTTCCACCGCCGGCTCTGGACCAGGAGAAGGATCTGAAAACAGAAAAAACGAGAGCAAAAATGAAACAAACAAGACCAACTACATCAGAAAAAGGCCCGTCATGAGGAAGAAAGTCATTCATTTTGTTGATGATACTGTTGTATTGTGTTCTTTCTAAATCTCTTTTCAACAAGCTAAAAGTATTTGAAGCAAGGTTCCGGCTGCATTACAGTGGGGAAAAAAAATGTTCCGACAAGATGCAACATTCTGAAGTTTCCAAGCAGCCATCACCAACGTGACTCCAGTCTGAACAGAGTTCCCCCAGCGGCATTCTGGTGCACCCCAGCATGCTCAGCACGGGATCAGCTAAAGCTCCGTGTGACTGCACCACATCACAGATGTGTACCAAAAAGAGGAACACATCAAATCTTTAGGATATGACTGTACACGAGAGCTGGACAGAGTGAGTGTGAGGTCCTTTAGGATGAACAAAAACATGCTAAATAAAGGTAGCGGGGTAAGAATGGGGCGGCTGTGGTGCAGCGTTAAGCCGGTGGCCTCTGATCAGAAGATTGACGCTTTGATTCCTGCTTAGCCCGCCCATATGTTGAAGTGTCCTTGGGCAAAGACACTGAACCCCACTTTGCCTCTGGTGGAAGGTTGGTGCCAGTGTTCGACAGCGGAGCCGCCATCAGTGTTAGACCATTCATTTCTGAACGTCCTTTTGCTGCCGCAGATAAGTGAATTTACCCATCGTGGGATAAATAGAGTTATCTATTCTATTCTATTCTAAGTGTGTGAATGGGACTCTGACTGTAAAGTGCTTCAGGCCTTTGAGGAAGTAGGAACACAGCTTTACCATTTATTCTGATGAAGATGATGACTGAGTAACAGCTGATAATTTCTAAATAGAAGTCTAGTGTTCCCCTGCGTTTCAATATTTGCAGATCTTTTTTCAGTCACATGACTCCTCTGGTTCATCACAAAGGCTCAGACAACTCAAGACGCTTGTATGAGACTTTTGCATCTGAGGAAGGTGCTGTGGGAATTTCTGAGGAAGGGGGAGCGGAGATGAAGAGCACGCCGGCTGGTTGGCCTCTGAAAGAGCAGGTTCCACCAGTCCCTGAATCACTTCTAACCACTGTGCTGAGGTCTCAGCTTTGAGTCAGCTTCATTTCAAAATTCAAATTCAAAACATGCAAATCATGTTGGAAAGTTCAACCGTCAAAGCCCGTGTGTATGCAGAAGTAACGCTGCACAATGGTTGTGTTTCTGAAAACCTGTTTCATGTAACCAACCTGGCAGACTCACACGGCTGAGCCTTCGTGTTTCTGTCCCATGTAGATACAGATTTGATTATAAAGAAAAATGAAACATCCACAAAAATAATCCAGGACTTTCAGTGCTTCCATGATGTAAAAACAGATTTTTACTGATTTTTTGTGTCCCCACAAATCTCCACATAATGTAAGTAAATTCTGGAATCTCTAAATTCAATTGAAATAAGGGGCAACATGAGATGGTAAATAGGAATTTAGTTGTGATGAGAACAGCATTGTTGGAGTTAGATCATAAATGTAGAGAATAGATAGATAAAATCGTGTTTTAACATGTTCTGGTGGCATTTTTCTGATGGACGAATATTAGGAAAGTTAAGCTCAAAATTGCATTTCTGAGTGTTTTTTTGATCCAAATCAATGTGAATGAGGAGCAGATGAAGCAAATGCCATTTGAAAAAGAACTCAGAAAATATGATGGGCAATTTCTAATGAACTATTATCGCTCTGTAGAAACTATGTAATGGAAAACAACACAGGTTTATTATTTTTTTTTTTACTTTAGATAAAAACGGCACATTCATAAATAAAAGACCACTGGGAACCTTTCAAAATGGCTCCAAAGATGATGGGAGTGGGTCTTTCAAACTACGAGCCTTTGCTCAGCTGCCATCAAGCCTACTCACCCTTCTCTTGTTGTGATAGGTGATGTAGACGATTGCCACCAGGAAGGCCAGAATGACCAGGTGAAAGAAGAAGTGCGAGTCCTGATCTTCAGCGTTGTAGTTGTCTGGTTCCTCGATCTCTATCAGATCTTTTCTACTGTCCGGTTGCTTGTCAGCAAAATTATTGCCGATGTCAGTAGGGATATTGTCCTCATCATCATCACCTTCTTCATCGGTGTCAGAAAAGTCTGTCATCATGGTGGAAACAAGCTCAGTAGCCAGATCGATGCTCGGCAGGGCTGAAGTGTGGGGCATCGTTGGTGGGCCGTCTGACTCAGGTTTTGGTTTTGTTGTAGGTTCTTTGGTTTGAGTATTCTTTACAGTTGTGGCTGAAGGTGTTGTAGGATTTGTAACCGGTGTTGTAGAGGTTTCCGTGTCCTTTGCTGTTTTGGTGTCATCAACAGTAGAATTTACATTCGTCTTGTTATTTATTAGCTGGTTTGCTGCCGTCTCTGTTGTAGCATTTGCAGGTTGCTGTTTTTCTGTGCCATTTTGAGGAGCTTCAGTTCGATTTGCCGGCGTTGAAATTTCTGATTTTGCTGTTTTCACTTTTGTGTTTTCTGAGGAACCTTGATCACCTTCAGGCTTAGAGGACTGGCTTGATGGATCTGTAAGTACAACAATAATGTCAATTATAAACTGCATAACTCAAACATTGAACAAATAAAAATTCTATTTGTTCAAAAAAAGAATTTCTGTGATCTGAAAGGATTAAATTTTTTCATTTCAATAAAATCCTCTGAATTTGTTTTGTTCTAAGACACGCCATACAATCAAACGTGTCAACGAAAAAGCCTAAAGAAATGGCCTTTTACACTCAGTGATATACCACATGTAAACATTACATGATGCCAAATAAATTACAGACACACTAGCATATAAGGAACCAGCGTCTTGCTCAAGGCATGAGCAAGAGTTGAGGCAAACTACAGGCCACTACTGTTTATATGCATCTGTATGTATTCACCCCTAAGAGCTTCTTGGCTTGCATTCAACATAAACCTTCATTCTGCCTGCATTCCTGAATTACTGACACCTTTCAGAAACACCGGGTCCTGTGCTGTTTCACAGCGTGCAACAATGGCGCCTCTTAGCCTTGGGTCACTATGAGGGAACACTAAGACCTTCAGAACATGGAGCAGGCCAAGAGAAAGGAAGCAATATGAGGCATAAGACATTGCAAGCATAAATAATCAGGTAACAGGAGGCCTTTGTTCCAGCAACAGTTATGGTCTTTACTGCATGATCACCCCCCATGACAAGAAAAAAAAAAGTTATCTGCCCCCAAGTACTCTTGCTGTTGTGTCAGACTAACTTATTGTTGTGTAATCTAAGGTTTTTTAGTTTTTTAGAAACACTTTAAGTGTTTAGAGCTTCATATTAACCATAAAATACATGCATTTCACTTGATTGGAAACACAAATTACTATTACACCAGAAAAATGAAGTCCCAGTTTTATACGACGCAGACAAAAACAGACAACTCCCTGTAGACTAAGCAGCTTTTTGGTCTTGCTGTCAGTAAAAATCAAGTCTAAATTATTTGAAATTTAACATTTAACAACAGAAAATATTATACTTTCTCCTGCCATCCAGTGTGAATGGGTGTGTGATTGTGGCCCTGGGACAGACTGGGGACCTGTCCTGGGTGTCCCCTGCCTTCACCCCACAAATGGCCAGGATAGGCTCCAGCAGCCCCGTGACCCAGAAGGGGACAAAACTGAAGAAGATGAATGAATGAATGAATGAATGAATGAATGAATGAATGAATGAATGAATGAAACTATTATACTACAAGAATATCATAACTGGATTAAGTCTTCTTGGAATTACCCTAAACCAGTGGTCCCCAACCTTTTTCTTGCCACAGACCGGTATGACGTCACACAAACTTTCACGGACCGGTCTTTCAAATACAGGCAGATGATTATTGTAGCAAAACTAGGATGATGGAGGGTCAATAAAAAATGAAGTCATTTCTTTTTTTTGGTAGTGGAAGGCTCCTCTTCTGCCTCCTGGCTGGACATTTTCCACTTGGCATAGAAACTTTCCAAAGACGTTTGTTTGTTACTCATTTTGCTAGATCCTGGGTTTTATTTTAGCTGTAACGTATCACGTGACCGAGAAGAGCGCCTTGGCCTGCGTTAATGGTGACATAGACGGATGTAACAGAGAATCGGGCAATTTTTCAAAATAAAACATCTTTCAGATTAAGAAATAAATAAAACAGAAGTAACGTAAGTTATTTATTATTTCTGTGCGGCCCGGTACCAAATGACCCATGGACCGGTACCGGTCCGAGGCCCATGGCTAAAGGAAAAACAATCCCAGGAAGTAACACTTGCACAACCTAGATCAAAGGTCTACAACCTGAAGCTTTGGAGCTACCGGTACATGCATCTCCATTACCCACCCCACTGTAAATGTAACCTTTGTAACATACATAATTTAAATAAGGAATGGACCTGGCTGTATTTGTTAACTTATTTTAGCTAATTAAGTTTATCCACTGTCATAACTGAGCAAAAAGAGTAGTTTACTTTTAGAATAAATGTGAAGCTCATTTTGTGATCTTCTGCTGCACAACAGTGTTTAGTTGCTGTTCAGAGGTCTTTAAAATACTACATTCCATTTACGTGTATAGATTTAAAATAAAAAAATTACACCAATGTTTATATTCAACAGTGAAAAGTGAAAGAGGATGAACAAAGTCATAAAGATGGGCAAAGCCATGTTTGACTTGGCTTTGTTGCATTTTTATTTCAAGTACCCGGAAAATCTACTAAAGCACAAGGATCTTATCTGGCAGAGGCTTTACATTATTTTGGAAGGAACTCGTGTGCTGCTGTCAAAAGCAAAAGAGAGACTTAGAATATGGAAAAATGGATCCAACATTTTTTGTGGCTTATTGACCACAAAAACAAATAACGTTTATCGTTGATCTTTCTAATAAAGTGGGAGTTTGTGGATCTCGATGGGTTTTAATCAGAAACAATCTGACCCAAATGACTAAGGGTTTTTTTTAAGGTTTACAGGTAGCAGACCCCTGGCTAGACTGTTATCAAATGTAGTTCTTTGGCAGGAAGTTAAATGCATTTCTGATTCGTCCGGACTTTTATCTCACATTACAAATTAATGCCGCTTGCTAGCCTACACAGATCTGTAGACCCACAAACACCACAAACAGGACTTACAACTGCTACACGAAAGACAGGTTTAGCCTGTTTTGCAGTGTTTTAATATGAAGACATGTATCAAAAGCTGGCATCGATTCAGTGACTTGTCGGCGCACAATAAATACCTTCATGAAAGCCGCTGACGAGAGTCTTAAGTAAATAGGACGCAGTTAGAAACGTCAATAGAAACACGTCAGCTAGCATAAATGTACTTCCGATTCCATTACTCCAAATAAAAATGCTTTCAAGACACAGCATTAAAACTACGAATTAAACACAATTATAATAACTAGTAAAAACATTAAAAGATAATTTTACGTCTATTTTTAATAAACTCGACTAATAACCCGAAAATATTTGCTACCAAACTAGCTACAACAACCACTAGGCTAACGTCCCTCAGGCAGCTAGCTTGACAGCACCATGACAAGACAGAAACAAACTGTGACCATCAAATTCATGCGAGAAGAGGTTCATACTCATCGATTTTTTCTCCTCTTCTGCTAAAACACATCTGGTGAGAAGTAAATGAAGAACCAAAATGGAAAAACAGGCATAAACGCCGCTGCTTCTTCGCTGTGCGCTTCCGTGCGTCGCCATGTTGATGCGTGGCTGAAAGGGCGTGGCCTACTTATCCAGATAATATACTAAAGTGGGCGTGGCTTCTGCGACATGTGAAAATAATTTATTTTTAGCTTATTAAAAAATATATATTCTAATTTATTTAATATTTTAAGTTAAGCCCGAGTCCTTCATTTTGATTAACTAAAATTATGACTTACTACAGTAATACCACAAACAGATATGACAACAGATAATTTTGCTGTCACGTATTTTTGATGAGTCATAGTTTTATTCCTCCCAGTCAGATTTTTTCTTAATTTTTTTTAAGTCTGCGCATATTTCCACCTTCTTGACGTGACGTTTGTCTGCGCAGTCGCCTTTAAAAATGAGGCCTCTGCAGCAGGTGTGTCTTTTGTACTTTAATAATACTATAATATTAATAATACTTGTAATATTTCTTCCTACAGGAAAGAAATGTAGAATTGCATTCCCAGTGGCATAAAAAATCCTGAATGCATTTTAATGTGTCACCACTTCTATGTTTTCGGCAGTCAGACCAGAAAAATGCTCTTCTGAGGGAAACTTGGCAGCAAATATAGCTAAACTAACTTAGTTATAAAAAAATGTGTTTTTATCATTTTTAATTTAGGTTATGCAAGAGTGAATATTTAGAAGGAGAGGAAACATCTGATGCCCTCATCTTCTCTCCTTTCTTAGTGACAACTATGATCCTCTATAAATGTTCACATGCCCTGCCTAACCTCTCATTGATTGGCTGAATCGGGTGATTCGAGACTAAAACTGGTTAAAGATATTTGATCCAAGGAATTAGCTCCAGGAAGAACAAACATGTTTGAAAAGCAAGCAGGATATTAGAGGAGCATGATTTTAAAAACAGCTATAAACAATTTACAGTCACAGTAAGTTAGGGATATTGCAAAAACCTCAGTGGATGTTGTGTACTGTACTGACAGTGAGGCCATTGTTTCAGGGTGGTAGACACCCCTCAGTTAGTATCTTTGCTATGTCTTATTGGGGCCAAAAGCCAAAAATTCTACAAGAAAACCCTTTCCATTGTTGCATCAATTTCAATATGCTGTGGGTAAAAAAAAAAGGATTTTGCCACTGAGTCATTTCAGGTTAATTCAAACAGCCATGAATACACAGAGTCGCTTAGCGGACGAGCAGCTCTATCTAACCATAGAGCACTTTTGGTTACGTAGTACAGTCAAAAGCTGCAGGTGAACTTGGTGAGTCTGAAAGTGTTATCAGCAGACTAACATCAAGACATAGAGACATTCAGAAACAGTACTGTAAACTCTATGCTCAGGCAAATATGCTAATAAGAAAATTCAGTGCATATTCTCTTCAAGTGAAGTGTTCGTTATTCAGAGCTTACTGCACTCCTCTGTACACGGCTCCTCTTTAGTGGAACTATGGACGCAGGACATTCCGCAAATTCTTAGTGGCCTATAATGATGCCTTTAGGCTTCTGCTACAGGTGCCCAGGTGGTACAGAGCCAGTCAGCTGTTTGTGGATGCTCACATCCCCACCTGTGAAGCTCTACTGTGTAAGCTAACATACAACCTCATGGAACGCCTGGACAAATCTAAGAACTCAATTATCATGTCTCTGACTGATCCCAAAAGAAGCTCATGCTGCTACACTTCTGCCCTGAGGAAACACTGGATACAGCGATTATACTCTTTTTAATTTATATCTTTTTACTTTTTATTGTGTATGCTGTATTTGTATATTTTTTCTATGGACCACATCTGAGTCTGAAATAAAAGTGTTATATATATATGCATCAAGACACAGAGCTACTGATAGAGTTTGTGATGGACCGCAACCATGACCAGCACCTAAAGAACTCTGCACTCAGACATGGTTATGCAAACGCCGCACGGCTGAAAGCCTGTTTATCAGATTGTGAGGGGCTCTAGGGTTTTCCAGACAAACCATTCACAACTGACTCCACCTCTTTGACTTAATCCTTGTATTGTGTTCGGGTCAAAATTGATCAATTTTCACATTTGAAAACAGGTTCCGAACACAGTATGTGGGTTAAATAATAATAATGCATTGGATTTATCTGTGCTTTTTAAGACACTCAAAGCGCTTACATGGTGTCCATTTTTCATTCACTCACTCATACTTGGTGATGGTAGCTACTTTTGTAACCACAGCTGCCGTGGGGCAGACTGACAGAGGCGTAGCTGCCAGTTCGTGCCTACGGCCCCTCTGACCATCACCGGTATCACTCATGCACATTCACAGGTAGGCAGTAGCGTTAAGGGTCTTGCCCAAGGGCCCTCACTGGGTTATGTTAATTTCTCACCCTTGATATGATAATTGCCTCATTACCATTGTTCATTCACCCGAGAATCGATCCCTGGATCCTTCACCTTACCAACCGAGCTGCCCAGACAGCTGTTGCAGGTGACTCCACTGACACCACCATGAACGTTTCCAGTGGGCATGAGACCATGTGACCTGGACAACACAGCAATGGTTGTGTACCGTCCTGTTGAGTGTTGGTTCACGTTGCACAGGAACAATGGTTGTCAGTGTTGCTTAAGAAGTTGAGGTGAGCAATACACGAAGGTCAACACACCATATAACTGTGCTAGCTTTAGTGGAGGAGGTGCAACCGTCTGGGGCAGGCATCACCAATCGGCACAAAACCAATCTGAAGATGCATTTACGGTACTTACCTCAGAGACATCACAGAACACATCATCGTCCTCCAATCCCACCAGCACACCCCAACTTTCTGTTCATGGATGATAATGCTACACCAAATTCACAGCTAGACTTCGGGACGTCAGAGTGGCTCATTTGATATTACCAGCAATCTCCCCTGACCTCCACCCCATAAAGCACATCTGGGACCAGCTGAAGCAGCTGATGATCATACCCCACCCCAAAGTGAGCTGGCAGAACTGCAAAAGCACTTGTGAAAGAGTTTAGCATGAGAAGTTGCTGTCAAGCTCTGCTTGCCTTTATTTAATGATCACCATATTTAATTAAGCAAATATGACTTGGGTGTGGTTTTCTCTGTTTATTTTTATCTATACATTTCATCATTTCTGTAGTTTGATCAATCTTTGTCAATTTTTTATTGTATTGACTACAATGCTTGAAATAAATCAAATGATGTAAATAAGCGATTCTGACATGGTCAATTTCTGTTATTTAGGGACATCTTTATTACTGTCTCGATTTTTAGGGTAGTAAATGTCAAAGTAACGAAAATGTTTCTTCTCATTCATTATTATTGAAATCAAAGGGAACATTCAAATTCAGACCAAATAGGAAAAGCACTCATGTAAATAATGATTTCCCTAACTTATTGTGAGTAATGTCCCTCACAGCATTTTTAAATCTGTATGGATGCAACGCAGAATTTAAGACATTCCTCCATTATCAACAACTCCTTTCACTGAGACTCTTATAGAACTACATTTCTGAAAAAGCGTCTTTCTCGTGTAACTATATCAAGTTAGATGTAAGATGCAGATTTATGTCACCAAAAAAAAAAAAAAAAGCACAAATACAAAGTGTCTCAGGATGTTTTTTTTTTATTTAGTTCAGGGAATGACAGGACTCAAGTACAGTAAGCATGATTCCCATTACCATTTGTGGAAAACGACCCCTGGAGTGTGTTTCATCTGGATATCCTCTCAAATGTTTAAAGCAGAGCTCTAAAGATCCCACATTTTTTGATCATGGAGGATTAACGTCTTTGTCTTAGTTAAGACTCCTCAAGTGAATTAAACTATGCAAGACTCTCAATAAAATATTCCTTTCTGCTATTTATGTAACAAGACGGTTCACACCAAATGTAGACACAAAAGACAAGTGAGACAAAAACACCGAAAGCACAAACTGGGGTTTAGTGTTTCTCAGAGCAACAAGGAGCAGCTCAAAAAAGGAACAATAAACCCTTCCTATAATATAATATTTCAAACTGAAAGAGCTCTCAGTGCACAAGTGTTCCAGTAAATCCTTTTTAACCACATATATGTCTAAGTGAGGAGTGCTTACCAGACAGCACCACCATCTGGTGATGCAACAACAAAACTGCTGATGGTGTCAACCCTTTTTGAGTTTTGGGCTGATCTGATGCCGGCGGTCCCTTTTTGCTTTGGAGGAGCGCAGTAAGCCACAAACTAAAGCATTGTCTTCCTAGGATTCAAAAAGAAAGAGTGAGGCCAAAGTGAAAGTACTCAAGGCTACATTTCCCTCTCAAGCTTTGCAAACTTGCATCAAACTTCCTGTTAAAAGTTGCAGTTTTGTTCAAGACTCTTTAAGTGTAATATTCCCTTTAGTGGTCTTTAAAAGTGGGAGATCGTTACAAGAACGACTTGACCTTTATGCTGTCCTCCTTCCACCAAAAAAACAAACAAAGAAGAAATAGGTATCTGTGGGAAGTGAGGAAAAAAGGGGGGGTTTTGTTTGTTTTTTACTTTAACATTATTTCGGGAAATGCAACAGGGAAAACTGGAGTCTTCCACCTATGCCTGGAATTCAAGACCTAGACCAAGCTTGTGGCCTCCTGCGTTGATGTTTTTGCCATCAAGAAGTGCAGACAGTGTCAGTTTGATGCCTGAAAAACACATAAAAAAAATAGGGTTTTTTTATTACTAATAACAACAAAGACTTAAAGACATCTCAGATCCATTTGTCCTCTTAAATGCATCTAATACACCGATAAAATGTAGTGATTAAGAAATTCTTAAAGTAATGACATATTCAAAACGATTCAACCACTTCAGGGTTCCCTCGCTTATCCACCATGTGAAATCCACAGAGTAGGGTTCCAGATGTTCTAAGGCTGTAAAACTACACACTTGATCCACTTTTCTCAGACAGACATGAACATTGTTACACTTTTCTCTTCTGTTTAAACTCTAAACGTTCAAATCTTTGTAGAAAAACCAGTCCAGTATTAGTGATCTGTGATCAAAGATTTATGTGGATTTGGAAAGCTAAACGCCATCAGGAAACACAGCGTGGATGAGATGTATTAATAAATGCTCCGGGCAATCAGGATGCAGAACACTGACCAAAAGGAAAGGGAAAAAAAGCATGCAAAGCTGCGCTAAAAATAAATCTGCGAAACAGTGAGACCGTGAATGATGAACTGCAATTTAACAAGGAAACACTGTTCATCAATTTGTCAAGTTTCTAAAGCAAATTCTTGTTTTTTTCATGTAAAAGCAGCTTTTCTGCTCATTTTTTATTTAGCAAAACATGTTCTTGAGGAAAGATCCAGACTTGTTTTCTCTAAGCTTGGGGGTGTACTATTGGGCCTCTCCCTGTACTGAGGATATATTGTACTGTGCAGTACTGTGTTTTTGAAATGCATCGGAGTAATGTCAACTTTTCCAAGCTCTCTCTGCACCTTCAAAAGAACTGCCCCTCAGGGATAAATACAGTTGTTTGAATTGTAATGAAAACTACTTTTCCTAATAAAAATTGGTGTTGAAATAGAAAAACAAAAAAAAATTATACGACATCATTTCGAGTCAAAAATGTAATTGCAAAGTAACGAGAAAAAAATGTTTCAGGATCAGATTCAGTATTTTGGTAGTAAAAATTTAGATTTGTCGAAAATCATCGACACCAACTTCCACCGAGCAAACTGCAAACTAGAGATGGCTCGTTTGACACGGCGCTTCGGCGCGCGGTTCACCTTCATGAAACAGAGCGTTTCGGCACAATGTTCCGGGGCGTGTGTCAACTAGCGCAGATCACGTGGTTGATGACGCATGAAGCGCCAAATGCATCGTTTGGTCGAACCACGGTTCAGATGTCACATGTGTTCCAACAGTTGGATGCGCTGTTCTCTAGAAATAAGAAATGAATCCAGAACGTTTCCCGACCAGCAGTTCTATTGTTTCCCCTGTATCAGAATCAGCATCAGTTCATTGCATTTCTTTACCATGACTCCTGGTAAAAAACATACTGTGGCTCAGGATCCTTTCAATTCGGTTTCCCCTAATAAAACAACACACTATGAACGTTGTGTATAAAAAAAAAAATGCTTCAATGTATGTATGTTGGCAAAGTGAATCAGTATCAGTAGAGCTACCTCAGTGGAAACGTCAGTGGGGTTTGCATCCAGAGGTCCTGGGTTCAAAACCAGTGTTTTGCAATTTTTTTCTTTTTGCTTTGCGTTTATTTTCTTCATGTGATGTGCATTTTGCTGTGTCAAGCACTTCTCACAGAAACGTCACATGTTGTGTTGTTTTACGTGTTTTTTTTTAGTCATCATTAACAACATTGTTCTGTTTTATGTTTTTTCATCATCATTTCCACATTGAAGTGTTACAAGGAGCTTCGTTAAACGTCCAAACGATATACGTCCAGTCCACCACCAGATGCCGCTGTCCCTGAATGGGTGGTTCATTTTTCCGGCACAATTACATGAACCCCAAGGGAAGCTTCATGGGGCTTCTATTCCCATCCCTACTGCAAACTATTTCAACCTCGAAAAGATTAAATTTACAGCTGCAAATGTCATTTTTCCTATTCAGGTAAAAAACTCCCAAACTAGAAAGTAGCTTCACTCACCTGGCTTCAGAGTCTGAGTGTAGCCCAGACCCACGAGGCTGGAATTGTTCACCTTGGCCTGAGGAAGAACAGAATTAAACAACATTAGAGTGGCTGAACAGGCTTTTATATGCCAGGGTTGGATAATGGGGAACACTTCAGTGTCACAGCCAGAGAGCCCTGGTTTGAATCCCCAACTATGTGAAGTTTGCATGTTCTCCTCGTGGGGTGGTGGGAGTGGAGGTGGGTTTATCTGGCTTAATGGCTTCCTCCCACAGTTCAAAAACATGCTTCGTAGGTTAGTTGGTGCTTAGCTGTGAATGCGAGTGTGTAGTTGTTTGACTCTGTGTGGACTATGGACTGGCAAACTGTCCAGGGTGTAACAACTGTAAATAAAGTAACAGGGATAGGCTCCAGCATCCCCATGACCCAAAACAGGAGGTAGGAGGTGTAGAAGATGGATGAGTGAATAAAAAGTAGTAATAAAAAAAAAAAAATCCATCCATCTTCTTCTGCTCATCCAGGACAGGGTGACGGGGGCAGCTGTCTAAGCCAGGGGTGTCAAACTCATTTTGGTTCGGGGGTCACATTCAACCCTTCTGATCTCAAGTGGGCCAGACCAGTAACATAAAAGCAAAATAACAGACAGTTTTGTTTTTGTTTTGTTTTTTTCTCAGTTGGAAAAAATGCCTCAACCAACATGGTAGCCTAATGTTTATTATTATTACACATTCATTCACAGAGGCCAAAAGGTCAATAGCTTTTTGGGGAAAAAAGACTTCTGCAGCATTTTTCAGTTCACCATCTAAAAATAGTTTGGATGTTTGCTCCAACTTGTCTGCAATCAGGTGTCTGTCACTGTTCCATCACTGATGTCACGGCTGCAGTAAATGCAGACGGTTGTTCTTCAGTCCAGTTGGTAAATCTTTGCTTTTCTTAACCACAAATGCTGAAACTTTTCTCTATGGTGAGTCTCATAGTGGTGCTGAATGTTATATTCTTGGAGCACTGCGACCTGTTGATGACATAGCAATCACGCGGGTTTTGAATTCAGCTCCTTGAATAAATAAAACTCTCCATTTTTCCTGCAAAGCTCTGCACTCCACTTCAACCTTTTTTTCTTTTTGCCAACCTTTTGGTCATTAGTGTGTCACTAATCCTTCTTATAGCAAAGTAACAGCTGTGAGGCTCACAGGGAACCAAACTGCACCTTACCCACCCCAAAGCTGTTAGGATTCACTTTTGGCATGTGCTGAGAAATGCTGATCCACCTGTTTTGCTTTGCGCCCCCTAGTGGTGAAATTGCGCATTTCGGTTAATTCTAAAAAAAAAAAAAAATCATAACTCGCCACAGGAATGGACTAGAAATGTGTTTTTTCCCCCTGAACATCCTAACATTTTTTCCTCTTCATGACTGGGCGTGAACGGCCCGTGGGCCGTGCGTTTGACACCGCTGGTCTAAGCAAAGATGCCCAGACTTTACATTTGTCCGCGAAGAGGGATGATGAAAAAGGTATTAAAAATACATTTAAATACAATTTTTTTGTGCAACAATTGTTCAAATGCAATGCATTGTGGCCTATATTTGCCAATCTAGTTAGCATTGATTCACACTGGTTTTTGGCAGAGACTTTCTAGGGCACTCGATTTTGGAACTGTAGATTCAGACAGCACCACAAAACGGCGAACAACCAAATAGAGCACTATGTAGTGAGTAGTGAAGGAATTCAGACATACTCACAGTTACAAGATTTTTGGGTAAACAGGCTCAGTGTATAAACAACCAATCAGAGTAATTAGCTCTGAGGGGGATTTAACCGAGGCTCAGGTCGGGGCTAATTCAGTTGAAGCCCGTCTGTTACAGACAGACTCTTCCTTTGGAACCTTTTGGCAGAAGTTCCCCTGCATTCCTATCTTGAAGACCTAACATACCATGCCAAGTTGGTCAGCAAAGGCAGCAGAGTGTGTAACTAAGACAACAACATTGTGAAGACCCCCATAGAAAAGGCTACTCACAGAAAAAGATGCTTCTGGGTCAATCTGATACTTGGCAGCAATGCCAAAGCGAGTGTTGCTGTTTCCAGCTGTCCAGGACAGGTTGACGGCCGTCTCCAGCTGCTCGTTCACCTTCTGGTAGATGGAACCACCAAACTCTGTGCCATCATTTCTGAGGAGACATAAAAATATGTTGAACAGTGAGAAGGAAAAGATTTTTTTCCCCGTGGGGAACACTAGATGCTAAAAACGAGTGAAATGTGTTTTCCATGTTCCCTTAAATACGTTGGCGGTCTAGGACTGTGACATTCGTGGCAACGCACCACACTCAGGTGGACTTTCCCCGATGCAAAGCCTGCATTAACCTCTGTCCCACCTTACATAACCCCTTCAGCTGAGAAATAAAACAGGCTTTGCCAGAGGGGTGCTGCACGAACACTCTACCTTGTCCTTCCCTTCTGCTCCCTGAGACTGGCCCAGTCTGCCAATCACACTCACTTATATAGTAAATCCCATCACCCGGGTATAAAAATACCTCACTGGCACCTTCGTGCACGGCAAAAAGCCAAACAGGAAACGCAAAAGTTAGATGGTGAAGGAAATGTGTAGGACTCGTATGGAAGCTCAAGAAGCAACAACGGAGAGTGAGAAAGTTTCATGCATAGTTAAAACTTAACTTTAAAGATGGAGAACTATTAATGTATGGGTCACCATGCTTAAATATACTCCACTACCTTTTTCAGCTCTTTCTACATCAGTTCTAGAAACTGAATTCAATTTGTGGCTCATTTATGACAGCCATTTACCGGGAAAGCACCTTGGCGCTCTAGTGAAAATCAACTGAGTTCGACTGAATGCAAGCCAGCAACTCTGCATCAATTGACTTCTTCATAACTTCTTACACGTTGGTGTGGAGCTGGAACTCATCGGTCTTGTATCCAACTGCAAAGTTGCTCTGGGTGACCTTATTCCTGCCAGCCTCAAAGGTCATCTGGTAGCCGGCGAGCCAGCCTTCATAACCCACCACAGCGGCTCCATGGATGGCCGTCCCGTTGATGTCATAGTTTACGTCGCAGCCGACGTTGACGTGGTCGCACTTGTATGCCGTCTTTACTTTACCTCCTTTCTTGCTGGACGATCAGGGAAAAAAGTAAATGTTTATTGACAGCAGGAAGTTAAAAATAAAAAGAGTTGTAAATGAGCCGTCAAGGACACCCTTCCCTAAATTCTATTTGCAGTTTATTTACCCAGTGTTTGGTGAAAAGGAGGAATCCAAAGTGAGCTTCAGCCCCTTAGCCAACTGCGGAAAAGAAAAACCCCAGTAAGACGACTCAAAACAGACAAACCTCTAATTTCTCATTTAAGCTACAGAGTTCCCTCGCTTTATTGCCATTCACCTTTTGCGATCTTGCTGCTTCACAGTTTGGTTTCAGTGCAAACATTTTTTTTCAAAGCGTACTGTGTTCTGCATCCTGATTGGCTAGAGCCCTTGTTAATCAATCCCCGTTGTGCCGCGTCTTGTACAAATACATGCATGGTCTCCAAATCTAGACAAATCTTCCATCGTGAGCAGATCTTCCATTTCTATTCTATATTCCTGGACTTTTTTTTCCCACAAATGTTTGAACTTTGAGAAAAGTGGTAAAAGTGTGTAGTGAGGAGTTTTATAGCCTTTAAACATCTATAATCTTACTTTGCAGATTTCACCTATCGCGGGTTATCTTTACAGTGCAACTCCCACGATAAACGAGGGAGTAATATGCAATAGCTACATCAGCCACTTCTCTAGAAACGTTTACGACTGTGTAAACTGAAACAAACAATAGGATCATATTGTGCCTTTCAGTTTTATCCCATAAGCAATTACCTGGTCCTCAAGGGTGATCTCGGTTCCCAGAGTGTTGTCCGTGTTCCACTTCTCCGTAAAGGTCAGTCCATGCTCCGCCCACTTGTATTTAGTTTCCAATGACCCAGCAACCTTGCTCGTCTCGGTGTTGGCAGAGCCTGTGCTGGTGAACTCCTGCAGATGTCAAAAATCTGTAAGTTCTGACTGTTGATGACTAGATTACAGGAATGAGACCATTTTATTTACAAATTCATTTAAATCCTAGTCTTAACTAGCGCAGGTAGGTTGGCCCTCCTTGTCCCAGCGCAGACAGAAACATTGGAACCTTTGAATCTACAAATGTGTTCTTGGGTTGGTACCGCTCATAGAACAGAAGAGCAGCTACAGCTACAGCAGCTACAGCTACAGCAGCTACAGCTACAGCAGCAGCAGCAGCAGCTAGAGCAGGAGCAGCAGCAGCAGCAGCAGACTGCGCTCTCAGGAAATGCTCCTGCTCTCTGTGCCCAGACTTTGCACAGAGATGGGGGGGGGGTTAGATTTGCTGCAGCAGTTTTGGAATGAACTCCAAAAAGAGTTTAGATTGAAAGAAATGGTCTCTCTGGAATCTATCTTTCAAATTACTTTTAAATGAACGTGAGACAAAGTTAGCAAACTGTAGATGCCTTATTTAAGACTGTCTTTATATATTAACTGAGTGTGAGTTTAATTGAGAAATGTGTGTTATTGTTGTGCTGCTGCCTCTTGGCCTGGACGCTTTTGCAAAAGACATTTTTAATCTCAATGAGTTATTTTATCCTGGTTAAATAAAGGTGTAATAATAACAAAAACACATTTTAACTAGCTAGCGCAGCATACAGATAACCTTTGAAAAAAGCTGTTGATTTTTTTTTTCCATTCAAGAAATACATGTCTATGCTATCTTAGAAGCTTAACTGTGATAAGATAACAGTTTATTACCAACAAGCAGCTACCTAAATTGTGATAAGAGTCCTGAAGTACAGACTGGAAGCACCGAGTATCTGAGAAGAAGTGACCAAAACATACCAGTCCATTCTCAGACTTTGTCTTCAAGTCCAGCTTGATGAGTCCAAAACCTAAAATAAACAACGTTGTGAGAAAAAGCCCAGTAATGTTTAGCCTGATAGTGACATCGCTGTCAGAGAATCCACAGAGAACAAAGAAAAATAAAAAAAAATAAACATGTACACAATAAAAGCCACATACAGCTTGTTTTATGAACATTTAACAAAGAGTATCCTATGATCTTAAAATTAACACCAGACTACAGGTATTCCAGTTCATAGTAGGTCTTTGTGTTTTTATGAAGAAGCCACTCTCAGTTTGTGATCAAAAAGAAACTGTGGTGTCAATCCAAATTTCATTCATCTAAACCAAATTTCTCACTGACAGACACTAACAAAAGTTCTAAAAATCACTGGATTTCAAGGTAACCTTTTGAAAAAGGTTTAATGTGCACGTCTGATAAAAGCACGTATCTCAAGTCACACACTTTGCAGCTGTTGAGATGTTTGTTCCAGGCCTTCTTACAGAGCTGTCAATGTGCAACACCCTATTTAAAGGGACTTAATTGAAGTCAAGAACACAGGAAGTCAATGGAAAGTCAGTGGTCATCTATTTATACACAAACATCGCTCTCCCCCGGCTTCTGTCAGAGCAGGTTCTGTAACATGGACCCAATACACCCATCAGGTCACATTTTTACAGAAACTAGACTTGCAAAAAATATACAAGAGATGGTTCTAAAACCGTTTTTTCTGGGATTACTTCACATCACAATAAAGATGAGCAACAAAACAAGAAAAGATTATTTAAATAACAGGAGATGTTTGTAGTAATAGTCCTGGAAAATTACAATAATCCTAACAAGTGTTATAGCTAATTTTATTTTACATGAAATAGAGACTTTTGGTTTTTAATCTCAACTGTAATTCAAACCTTGGAGAATTCTGATTGGCTAATAAGGGGCTCACCATATCCCTTTGTAAAGACATCCCTGGCAGACTTTCCAAGGTCAGCATAGGTGGGAGGTACAGCCATTTTCTGAAAACAAAAGAAAAAGCAGGTGACGCCTGAGACCGGATGGGGCGTAGCATAGGAAGATGACGGGGACAGGTGAAAGAAGTAAGAGCTTAAGCCTTAAAGACCTGCTCTGATCATCTTTTAAACTATATTAAAGCTTCCCCAGTGGGCTTTTCATTCTATGCCATGGTTTCTGCAGAGCGGCAGGAGTCCATTAGAAACTCACCTCTGAGTTGTTGGTGCAGAGTAAGCTGTTTATAGGCTCTCTCAGAAGCTTACAACCCCAACCTAACAACAAAAATGGCTGACGATATTCGAGCTACCTAGCTGTACAGTTTTGAGCCGGATGCCATCTCAGACGAGGAAAACGAAGAGCAGATGCATCAGAACGGAACCAAAGCTCAGTCCCACTGGACCACCTTAAAAAATTCAACCAAGTATTTTATACCCCTTTGCAAGTTGTTGAAAACAAATGTCTGAAACTCTGTAAAAACAGAGAAGTCCATGGAGGACCGTGATGGTTGCTGGGTAGATTCTTTGCCAACCGCTTCATTGCTGCACTCAGACGTTGGCACAGACCAGTTCTTTGTCCACCTCTTTCAAAACCTTTCAGTCATGCAAATATTTCCTCATCACCCCCACATAAAGAGACACATTTACAGAGCCCAAATGTACATAAGGACTTGTGCAGAGTTAGCGACAACGTAATATCTAGTAGATATGACACGGATTTCAAGGGTTAGCCAAGCGAATGGCAGCTAGATCCGGAAAACTCCAACTATGTTTGCAGGTGTTTTGTTTTTTAATTTTTTTTTAATATAATTCATTGAGATCTGAAGCAGCAGATTGGTAATTCAAGTGGACCCCAGCTAAAATCAAAGCTTAGCATTAAACATCTTTAAGCACTTCACAGAGCTCAGCGCGCCCATCAGCAGCCATCACATATCCTATTTTAAGCTGTGCCTGTAGTAGATTTTCAATTCAAAATGCAGCAAACACTACCACATTGAGTCCTTTATGTTTGCTCCTTCTAACGTCATTTTCAAACATCCCATCATCAGTCTTAGTTTGTTCTGAGGTAATTGAAAAAGTCTGTCGGTCCTTCACATTAGATGTGAGACCTCAGCCAGGAAGCTGACTAGTATAATTCATGTGATGCCCCAGCTTCCCCCTGGAAATAGCCAGTTCATTAAGCAGCTCAGACCCTCTCGCAATGCTTAGACTCGCCGTCTGCACTGGTACACCTGCTGTGTCTGTCTGCGTGCTCTGCGGGCTTCACGCACACGTGTCCGAACCCGTAGAGGACGCACGAGGTCATAGTCGGCTGGTGAAAGTCATGACACTCCCTCCACAAAACCTACACTCCTTTTATTTGACCGTTTTTCAACAAGTGTGAAGGAAAAAGAAAATGACACTGCAATATGAACACGACAGGGGCCATTCATTCATAAACTCTTTAGCTTAACTTTGAGCCGGCATCCGATCCGAACGTCCTTCAGCATCACTCGTGCTTTTTTTTAAAGACATACAGCCGTAGCCAGGAAGAAAAGTTATTAAAGGAAAGTGTTTTGCATTTATTCTGCTCTCCTAAAACACCACGAAGGTGAGCACTGCCCTGAAATAAAGGTTAAGAGGAGAGCATCCTCCTGACCTCGCCTGCTAACAGATTAGCACGCATTTGCACGCTGTTAAGACGTAAAACAGAAATAAAAGTGGGTAAAAAATATAATAAAGTGCAAGCTTCAAAACAAGACACAGTTATTAGCAACTGCAGAATTTAAAGTGAAAATTAGACACATGATTTTCCGAACGGCAAAGCAGTTTTTTAAATCTGAATGACCGCAATGCGAGACATTAGCCACAAAGCTAGCTGCAGATGGCTTATAAAAGCAGAGGGCCTAACCATCCTGCTGCGTTCAAAACGCCAGGATGGCGGGACCATCCCGGGAGTCCGGGGCGAAGCGCGGCCCCGGTAACAGCCACGAGCAGCTGCGGTCAAACGACGCCATTTTTAAATCATATTCAGAGTAAAGTTTAAAACGCCTACCTCCGTGGAACAGCCTGAACTGAGAATTGTCAACTGCACAACGACTGGGGAGGGAGAGGGGCAGCGTCACGCGCACGTTAGAAATCACGCAAACTCCGACAGCATGTCGTCATGAACAAAGATCCAATTCAGGCTCTCATGGCAAGACAGCTCACTCCGATTTTTTTCTTTCTTTTTCTTTTTTTTTTTTTTTTGGAGCGCCAAAAGTTAGTGGACACTATCTCTTTTTTATACACGTATTTAATGACATTACATAGAAAAAGCAGTCACATTATTTTCACTGTTTAATTATTTTGTACTCTTACAATTTCATCAAGTCATTTTCCTGAAACAAATTTAACATGAATCACTTCACTTTTAACATATAGTAACAATGAGGACCTTTGCAAAGAATAAAATGTGACGAATAGATTAAAAAAAGAGCAGGTAATACTCTGCAGCTAATGTTTGTGTTTAAAAAGTATTTTAACCAAAAGTATTTTATACAGGAGCATGTGTGCAGAATATGAACTGGAAACCCCAAAGTCAAAATGGGAAACACCTCTGAAGGTGGTAGAGAATGATAGATATATATAATTGTTGTGTTATTTGTTTTATTTTACCTTTAAAAACACAAACAAATGTTTTGACTACTACTACTACTGAAATAGGCTATTGCATACAGCAAAACACTTTCCCAGAAGAATAATTGGTAAATAGTTTTTCTTACCTTCCTCAAATTGTCTTGCTTTTCACCGGGCCACAGCTTAAAATGAGTCTTCCCTGGATAAATAAAATAAAAAAAAATTTAAAAGATAAAAACTTGCAG
Organism: Oryzias curvinotus; assembly: GCA_023969325.1. Taxonomy (NCBI): domain Eukaryota; kingdom Metazoa; phylum Chordata; class Actinopteri; order Beloniformes; family Adrianichthyidae; genus Oryzias; species Oryzias curvinotus. The sequence continues at coordinate 27,961,971 of CM043719.1, forward strand.
TAGAGAATTAACAATTAGCTTATATACAATTCATCTTTGTCATGTGCTTTATTGATATTTCAAGATTCTTAATTCTGTCCAATAAAAGCTAGGAACCGGATATTGATAAATCATGTAATAAAATGGTTACAGTAGAACAGGGGTGGGATTATATAAATTCGCTTCCTTCCACTCCCTTTCAATATTTATTAATATGTCTAATTATCCAAAGTTTGATTAGTTACTGTATGAATGTATAACTGATGATTATATTGTTTTTTGTTTATTCTTATTTGATTGCTTGAAATAAACCATTTCAAATCAAATCAAAATATAATCGCTTATATAACTACTGCATCAAAATATAAGTTGTAATTATAAGATAAGATAAGATAAGATAAAGATACTTTATTGATCCCAGCTTGGGAAATTCAGTTGTTGCAGCGTTGGCGTTAGGCTCAAGATACAAACTTACACACAATAGATGACAGAGAACCAGAACAATCAATCGGAAAGAAACATCAGTGAATTTGAACAGTCGTATTGCATGCCACATCAGGAGAGAGAAAATAGACAGACCATAATGACTTTATCTATTGCACATGGATGACAAGTTATAGAGTCCAATGGAGTGAGGAATGAAAGATCTCCTGAAGCGGTTTGTGCGACAGCGAAGTTGCCTTAGTCTGTTGGAGAAGGAGCTCCGCTGACCGTCCAGTACAGGATGGAGAGGATGCTCAGGATTATCCATGATGGATACCAGTTTATTTAAAGTCCTCCTCTCCATCACGGATTCAAACGTGTCCATTTTGCAACCAATTACAGAGCCAGCTCTTCGGATCAGTTTGTTCAGTCTATTGCTGTCCCTAGCAGGTATGCTGCCCCCCCAGCAGACCACCGAGAAGAACAGAGTGCTGGCCACTACAGACTGATAGAATATTTCAAGCATCTTGCTGCACACGTTGAAGGACCTCAGCCTCCTCAGGAAATGGAGTCTGCTGCTGGCTTTCTTATACACAGCAGTGCTGTTGCTCTTCCAGCTCAGTCTGTTGTCGATGATGACTCCCAAGTACTTGTACTCCTCTACCTCTGCCACATCTCTCACATCTCTACTAATTAAAAAATGCTTGTTAAAGATTGTGAAGAGATACTTTTTTTCAGCTGTAAAATATTTCATTTAAACTTGGGCATCGCCATTCCAGTCATACCCATTTTTGTTTTGTTTCATTACTGTATTATTTTTTTAGGACTAAATGTGAGAAACCATACACAGGTAAAACTTCCTCTCTCATGTCAGTACTCACTGAAATCCTCAACTTCAGAAGAAATGAAGAGTTTTACTGGTGAATCTAGAGATTGCCGTGAATATATTAAATCAGGTTGTGGCTGTGTGTTTTTTTGTCTGAAGTTTAAGGTTTAACCCTTGTGCTATCCTAGGCACTTTACCGTTGGGAGTTGGGTCATCTAGATTCACTAGACAGTGCTCTCAACCTTTTTTGTGATCTTCACTGGTTCAATGGATTACATGAAATTTTTCCACCTTTATCCACCTTTGTCATGGTAGGGAGAACATGTCAAAGTAAGGGTGGGGTCATCCAAGATAGCACAAGGGTTACAAGAGTCACAGAGGTGGGGACTGTGAGTGACGGAGACGGCTGGAATCAGGTTGTAATTTATTATTTGACCAGTTGATGTCGCTGTTACCAAAATGTTATCAAAACCTCAGTTTACAGCTGAAATTAGAGTTGATAGTTCTAGGGTAAAATCCTGCACTTCTTCCTTTTGTTTGTTGTTCAGAGTCCACTCTTTGTTCTTTTGCAGCATTTTGATTCTAATTTCTTATTTTTCCTTTTCACATCAAATTAGCTTTCATGAAAACTTCTTACAAGTTTGGATTTACATTTTTTTTAATAGATACTAAAATCCCATACGACTGCCGTGTTTATTAGGCAAAGAGACATAAATCGTTAAATAATTACATGCTAGTAAAATATTCTCTTCACAGATGTTTGTCTAAAAGCCAGCATTTGCCTGATTTGTAATGGAAGATGATTATGCAAAAGAATGACTTCCTGAGATTCACTTCAACAGTAAAGTCAAAGCCAGGAACGTTTTATCTCTTGCCAGCAGGACTTTTCTGTTTAAGTATTTTTCCACCTGAATATTAAGTATACATTAGCATACTTCTCCTGTCATTAAAAGGGATGACTTTAATGACTTTTACCTATGACAATCTCCAGGAGACAGACTCATCTGCTTTCTAAAGCTTTTTCAATCATGGTTTAAACACCACCAGCTGGCTACCCTTCAAACCCTTCAATGATGTATCTTTCTAAAAGTGCTTCAGTTTTTGACATATCTAAATGAAAAGTTATAGTAAAATGTTTTGATGTTTTTTTTTTTTTTCTTCAAGAAGTATTTAAGACAGTTGTGATGGGAAATGTGATTAATGGCAACAATTTAAGCCATGAGTGCAAACAGCGCTGCTCATAAATTAAGCGAGTTGTCTGACAGCTAAAGAGAAGAGATGCTTTAGCTCAGTCACCGACATCCACAGCTTGCTGTCATTAAACAAACACACTGAAATTGTTTCCCGATTTCTACTGTGGAGTCCCCGTCTCTGCTTTCTCACCCAATCCCAAGAAACAGTTAATCAACAATTAGCAGCAGGCGTCTTCAGAGGGAGCCAAAAATAATAATAATAAAATGCTTCTCTAGATGATCCTTAAGTACTATGTGGATGCTCTGATTTCATCCCCCAAGCTTCAAAGCCAGCGCTGTGCTCACTTCAAACAGCCGTCATGGAGTGTCAAACCCGTCTCCAGAAGACAACAAACACACAGAAAATGTTCATCAGCCCCGGCCAAGCGTCACCAAAGCAAATACAACAAATTGAAAACAGATGTCATACTTTGCTCCATATGGATTAATACAACTGCATGTCATCCTCCCTAGTATTTAATTCAGTGGTTGCATCCAAACTCCTCCACCTCTTGAACTTCATCCCAACCATTTCTATGAGTCAGTAACTTCACTGCAAGCTTCTGCGTTATCCAGCCCAGAGTCAAAGAGAATAAACCAAAGTCTTTCTGAAAGTGGGGCTTTAAATCACTGCGTTTGTGATTAAGCAATGCAAAAGCCATAACCTTTTAACCCCAGCCTTCTGACATCAAATGCACCCTGCAGCGAGGCAGGACTGAAGAACTCATGGATTCACTTTGGGGAAGATGGAAATGATGGACAACATCACTCATTAACACAACAGACAAAATCCTGATGTTTAAAAATGTTTTTTTAGTCAGTCATGAAGTCTATTTCAACATAAAGTGAACATATATTGAGGGAAGCTAACTATCACTCCTGTGATGTATTTACTTTATTCATTTTGTTTGATAATAACTTAAACCTTTAAATAGGATTGTAATGTCAATAATGTACTTATTCAAATGGTTAACAAACCACAAGTTATTGTGATTAAATTTGCACCCATGAACAGTGTAGAGACAGGAACCATGAAGTTTTTTTCTCTAACATTAATGCTTGTCTTATATTACAGCTAGACAGATAAATTACATTTTCTTTCATTCAAAATTTGAAAATACTAAAAGAATGAAATGCAGCTGAGACTCTTTCACAAAACCTGTGTTCAAAGTGGAAAAAGCAGATGGAAAGAACCAGTCTGCAGCGGTGCATTTGAAATAAACGCATGCCTTTTTTTGTTTTGATCAGCATTTCTGTTGATAAGTGGGCGATGTGATTGGAAAATTGAGAGCTGCGTGAACTTTGTAAACACATTGTGGGTATGAGAAAATGTCAAGGCTCAGCTGTGGTCAGATTGCTACACAGATCAGTGAGTGACTCATTTTCAGCGTGTGATGCTGGTGTGTGTCTGTGTGCATTTGAGAGAAAAAGAGCAATGTGTTGTGAGCGTACGCCGCCCTGTATGTCGAGGCAGATGCTGCGATCGTTATCTCTCATTCATGGCGTCCAAGGAAATGTAGCGTAAGCTGGTTAACAGTCAGTTTCTCAGCATATGCCTGACAGATAGGAGCTGATAGTCTCTGACGTTGTTCATGAAGCCACCTGCTGCCTTGTTCTGTGGAAACTGAGCTAATGCTGTATTGTTGCCCAACTCTGCGTGTTCTGCCACATTGATCACCTTCTAAATGTTAGTGGAGCAGCAGGATGCAATTCAGATGAAAAAAAAAGTAAAATAAAAACACATTTACAACATCTAACCATTTAGAGAAGGCAGAAAATAATTAGAGACGACAATATTTTGTGAGCAGCAGCCCAGGTTAGACTTGGAAAAAGAATTCATTTATAATAAGAAACATTATTTATATAAATAGGGGTAAAATCTGCAGTATATCAATTTATGTTAGTTGGTTTAATCAGGTATAGAATGTGAGAAAAAAGTAAAATTTCAAATAAGATTAAGAAAAAAAGGGAAATAAAGTGATGAAGACTGCCATTTTCAAAAGAATTTTCTTTTTCAATTCCAGATTTTTTTTTAACCAAGCATTGTGAAAACATTCAGGAGATGAAAGAAATGAGTAAATTGGTTTTAAAAGTGAATTGGGATAATAAAGGCAACAAGTCTCAGAACAAAAGGAAATGCTAAGTTCATTCTTAAAAAGTTGGTTTCCAAGTGTCACACTCAGAAACGTCACTGTCCAAATGACAGCCGACCTCTGACCTCAGTTTGTGTACAACTCTAGGGGGTGAAAATAACATTTTATGGGTCAATTTACATTTTTTTTCTTGTCAAATGCCGTTCTTTCTCTGTCTCTGTGAAACTCAGACTGACTGATAATACTTTTGAGTGCGTTTGAGTGTCGTCTTTATTTCTCAATTTTCTTACAAACTCAGAGAACCTCAGCTGAAGTGAAGTGGAAGACTTTTGAAGAACCTTCCTCAACAGACTCAGCCTCTCAGTTTGTTTGCAGAATCTTCGGAGCCTCCTGTTCGTCTTTTTGTCTAACCCTGGAGTTGAAAGCCCCACATTGTGACCATGACTAAAGACTGTGAAAGGACGTTGTATCAGTTACATTTTCCACCTGTGTTCTGCACAGCTGATCCACTTGGTAAAGAAAAAAAAATCCCTGTATGTCCAGTTTGAATCTGTGACCTCAGGAGATACTCCACTCTTGAAGTCATCCAATAAAACTTTATTTATATAAAGTGCTTCTCATGCATTGCACAGCTCGAAGTGCTTTACATTTAAAAAGCACAAAATATACACAGGTATTACAAGAAAAACCCTTTACTCTCCCCAATCCCCTCCATTAACACATACAACCCATGGTCCTGCAAGCAACGAATACCTGTAAAGGTTCACTTCTGAAAGAAGCTTAAGGCTCGGCTCTGCAGGAAACAGAACATTGGGGTTTTTGTCATACCGGGAGCCAGCTCAGCCACAGCAACATTGCTACAGCGTCCAATCAGACTGAGACAGCAATGGGGTCCACTTATTTGTGAGGCTGCAGTGTTGAACTTCACCCAGCCCCAGCAAGGGCAAAAACTGCAGCAAAAACCCTGTGATGGGGCTGGGGGGGGGGGGGGTGACAAGAGGAGAGGTGTTTCTCTCGTTTGTCTTCTTTGCTTTCCTTCAGTGAGCCTCCATTTGTAGGAATGTGGGTGCCTAACCTGGAGGAGACAAGTGTTGACTGAGCCCAGCACCACTCAGACTAATGAAGTCATTTAGACGAGCGGCGAAACATTTCAAGAAAGAAGATTTTAAGTCTAGTTGCCATGATTTAACGTCAAGAAAATGTCTCCTGAATGAATAAGAACCTTCATCTCGTTGATATAGTCCCACTCCAATCATCTTTTGAGCTATTTTAAAAGCATTCCCAGTGGTCTTTTAATCATGATTATGTCGCTTTTAGTCAAAATAAAATAAAAAAAACCCTGTCCCGTTTTCTAGGACATAGAAGCAAAGATCTGGTCTTTTTCAAGTGGATGCATCAGATGCATCAGAATGGAGTTTGTGGCCTGTCTATGGACGCCTCTATGACCCAGCTGAAAGCTTTTTCCAACGGTATTTTTTCCTCTGCTCCTGATTCACAACAATCTAAATAAAGAAACAGTCAGAAAATTAATTTTGAGTTTAATTTTTGTAATAAATGTCCTCCATCATCAGAAAAATGCTACAAGTGCATGTTAAAACATCCTTTTCATTGGAATGGATCATGGAGAGCTTGAGTCACATGATCTGCATGGGTTGTTGCATTTCTGAATGAGAGGATTTGAACCTAAAATTTGAAAATGATTCATATTTTCTGTGTTTCATCCAAGGATTAAGTTATTTTTCACTTTAAAGCAAGAACTTTGTGATGGATTATACCTTTCAACCGTGTTTGGATCAACGTTGATGACTTTTGCAGACCTCCATGAAACCTTGCAGTTGTGCAGCTTTGGGCGGGGCTTTTCTGTCAAACAACCATCAGCAGTTGTTTAAGCGTCAACAACCCCCTGAACTAACCAATATGCAAAACTAAAGATTAATGCAAGGAAATCTATATTTCACTTTATAGTACGATTCACATCTGCTGCCGATAACCACAATAGAAAACCACAGACTTGGCAGCAGGGATTGAAGATCTGGGCCTGCCAGCACTTTCACCACAAACTTTCAAACTGCCACGCCGCCACCCCCCAGCCCCTACACCCTCCACACATACACACACATACACACTATGCTACATCCAGGATCAATGTGTGTACTGAATACTGGATTTTGTAATCAACACATTCTCCACATTATTCCCCTCAGGTGCCCCGCCAACATCAAAGGAGGTAAAGGATGGAGTGGTATCTCTGTGTGCCTGTGCCTTTCAGTGCACGAAGCAGCCCAGCTTTCAGCCCCGAGACACAGGCGGGGAGCAGCCGAAGAAATTTGATTTCATGACTACCACATTGCTACCCGGCAGGTAGGGCTGTGGTTTGTGAAGATCGCAGGTTTTTCCTACACCTGGTTGTGAGCTGATCACACCAATTCGGTCTTTATACCACAAGATCAGATATGAAAATCCTTGTGCGCACGCTTGTTATGGTTCAGCACACAGCAGAGGTACTAAGAGTATTAATGTGTCACTCATTCATGGGGGGATCAAACTTTGACTCTGAAAATAACACGTAAAGGCATTTAAACATAGGAATAAAACATACATTTCATTGAGCAAAGTTACGTTTATTTAATGTAAAAATGGAAATCATTCAGCAGGTTTGTGTATTTGTGCTAATTTTTCCTAATTTGATGCAACAAACAAAACAAAAAGTAAACTAATTGACATATTTAAACTATATACTATATTGAATCTTCAAGTTTGTTGGTAAGGTCTGTACAAAAAAAATATTTAATAATTGGTCCTCATGAAAAGAGATTTAATACTAATAAGAATTTGTTATCCTTTTTTTTATTTTTAAGAGAAGTTTTTATCAAAGTGATATTTTTATGTTTTGCTGAAAATCAACATTTCCATCCATCCATCTTCAGAAGCCATGGAATCCCTTTCAGGGTCATGGGGTTGCCTCACAGCGGGTTCTCCGTCCTCCGTCCTCCGCTGGCGTCCTGTCCAGGATGTCCCAGGATGTCCCATGCCGTCACCCACGAGTGGCCGGGATAGGCTCAGGCAGCTGCGTGACTCCGAAAGGGACAAAACAGGTTTAGAAAACGGATGGATGTTTATTTTTTGTGTGTGTGTCTTTTTTGTAATTGTTTTTCGTCTGTTTTTATTAAATTCCTTCATGTGAAAGTTTCAAACATCATGAAAATCAATGGCAACAATAAGTCAAACAATTTTAAAAATCTTTTGTCAGCTTTGTTTGTGGTGAACCTGGACCCTGAACAGGATACCAGTCTGTCACAGCCAACATTGAGATTTTATAGTAAACGGTACATACTTGCATTTCCTTTAATGAAGGAACAAAACATTTTACAGTCACAGTGGCATCCTCCAACTGATGTTTGGCTGAGCTGCCACGCAAAGCTGCCAATCGGCCCACCAGAACTTTCTTGCCAAACCCATGGGCAGGTGGAACAGGACCTGCACCGGCCATTTTTTATTTTTACAGTAAAACTATTACTTACATCTGTTTCAATGTTTCACCTTGAATTTGAAACCTTCTTAAATTAATTATGAAAAATATTGAACCATTAAAATTATGTTATTAGAATTTATCATTTTTTTGTCTTTAGGACAAATACCGGTGCATTTCTTACATTGGAGGCTGTTATTCAAGACCATCATTCATTTGTTATGACTGAGCAGTGGAGCTTTATTTAGAAAAAAACAAACAACCAATTGACATGAAACCAGACACATTACTGATGTTCATGTTGGATAGCTTTTTGGAATTGGAATTGATTTATTTCAAGCATTCAAAACGAGCACAAAAAAAAAATACAAATGATGACAGAGATTTTCATCTACATTATTTGATTGGAAAATAAGAAATTAAAAGTGAGGGACACATATCCAATTATATACATCCACATGTTAATGCTGTTATTATAGTTCATCTTGATTATAAATCTTTTTAATACAATAGATGACCAGTGAATCCTTGAAATGCAAAGTTTGTCAAAAGTTGTTTAATTAATTAAATTAAAAGGAGTGGGAGGAACTTATATTATCCCATCCCTTATATGCTTTTCTTAGCTATTTTACTTACTTTTTTTTACATCTAAATCAAATTGTGGTTCGTAACTTCTGATAAAAGACACGTTATTTCAGAAACTTTACTTTTTTACTTGAAATTCTTGTATAGAGTTCCCTACAGCGAGGTTTACGACGTTGACTCAGTCTTTATTTAGACTTTTGTTCAGACATGATAACAGTACAAAGTTTTCCACACAGATCAGGGAACATTTGCCCTGTTTTTTTTAACTTCTTTTCAAATTCCCATCAAAAATGTAACACCATTAACTTTTATTTCAGCTATTTGGCCACAAAAAACATAAATTATGTATTCTTTATACCAAACATAGTGTTTTCTCTGCAGTTTTCTTCACAGAAAAGTCTGTAAAAGCTGCTTGAAAAAGCACAACATTTAACAGCAACCACGACACTAACTTTTTTTCCTTTTTAAGTGTATTTGAGTCTTTTTTCATGCTCAGTATCACATCACGTGGCTGAACTTTTGCCCACAAGACAACATTTTTTGCCTTTTGCGTATGGAAAACAAAGTGTCCAACAAAAAGCCTTTTAGCCATTTTTCAGGTCAGATGCACTTTTTTATTGTTTTGTTTGAAGTATTTCCTCGTATTTTGTGGAAAAACTCTTGTGCAACTTGAAATGCACAAATTTCCCTTTGAACCAGACAGTCAATTCCATCTACACAGCACACAAAGTTACAGTTACCAGGGCGTTGCGTGAAGATTCTCACATGTGTGTGATCAGCACTGACATCTTTCAGAGGTTGTGTAATTTGCTCTGTCCTTTAGAAGCATCGCCTTCACAAATGCTGTACTGTAGACGTGAAAAAGGCTCTTTCAACTGAAAGATAAGTGGAAAGAAAACCAGACCACACTGTTGTCTGGAAGTAAATACGGCGTTTGTCAAGAGACTGACGGTTAAAACTAAATGCCAAGTGCACGTCGAACTTCTAATGTACGAATATTCACACAAATGCGTTCAGTCTTCCACCTTTATGCAAGCCACATCCACAATAAAAACATGTTTGCCATCTGATTTCTCATGTGCACATCTTTTATACGTGGTCTTTCATGTAACAGCACTAAATATTGCTCAATTTACTCATTTGGGTACAAAAGCATCATAAACTTTATATCTGACAGCATACACATATGTGCTACTTTATATACATGAATGTACATACATTTTTTGGGAAATTTAGTGTGAAGGAAACATTTATTTTTGTTTGTTTTTTTACTTTCCTCTCATCAATCAATCTTTATTTATTATCAATCTTAAAGTTAAACCCAAGTTAAACCTAAGTCCAATCTAAAAATAAAAAAAACGTAAAATAAAAAGATACGGGTAAATGTGTAATAAATAAAAACAATAAACAAAAGTGGGTGGGGTGGGATTATACAAGTTATCTTCTTTCCACTCTTAATCAAGCAACTGATTGCTTGACATGAACCAGTTCCAAAGGTACCATTGGAGAGCTGGCCTGTAGCCCATTTTGACCAACAGATGGTGACAGTGGAGCAGAATTACAAAACAACCAGTCCAAGAATAATTTTTGAAGCCCTAAAGGATTTCTCAAATATTTTCGTAAAGATTTTTTAATTGCCTTGCTGCCAAAACAGATTTCCTTATACGTTTTTCATTTTGAGAATTGTCGAATGCTAAAATCAGCCATAAAAGAGTTTCTGTGAATCACATTAAATGTATTATTTATAAAAGCTTTCCTGTTATCTCAGCCCTATAGTCTTCTTACAGTTTAAAGTCCCACTCCAATTACCTTTTTATCTATTATCAATGCAGTTCAGCTCAGACGAGCAAAACAGAGACGTTAATACATCTATTTGTCTGCAATGGATGCGTTGCAATGGAGCGGAGCAGGAAGCTTGTGACTGTAGTTTGTATGGAACAATGAAGCTTTGAATGTCTTTTTTTATTTTGTCTGTCCCTGATTGGCAACAATTTGCAGAAATCGAGTTTTCACCCCAATTTCTTTAATATGGGTTCTCCATCATGAGAAAAATGCCACAAGGACATGCTAAAAGCACCAAAAACATAATTTTTGGTGAGGGTCTCTAAGGAAGTATGTCAAAAGTTGTCAAACAGCAAATATAAAAAGGGGTCACTTCTTCAGAATTCTTCAGAATTATTGACTTGTCTTGAATTTATTCTGAAAAATGAATGTCTTATTTTAATTTAGTTTATAAACTCAAATAAATTTATATATTTGACATTGCCTTGACATTGATTTTTTAAACTTGTTCTGTCCAACATCTGGGCCGACAGATGAGAGCTGAGGGCCTCTTGTGTTGGACATAATTTACCTTAACAACAGGGGTTATTAATCTTCTGACAAACCAGAGGTATGTCTGAATAAACCTCTTTTGTAGTTGAGGCCAAACTTTATTCATTTTAATCGTGTATGAAAATCTTTGGTGTTGGACCGGACGGAAAAGGAAAGGGGGGAGAGGAATGGTAGGGGGGGGGGGGGATAGGAGGGTGATTATAGAAGGGGGGGGGGGGGTTAAAACCATGAAGCAGCATGAAGCAAATATGAAATATTTCATTCAGTCACGCAAACTATTTATGCAAATGTGACCTAACACCTGTGCTCAGGTGAGTGTTTCTGTTCTTCTACAATGGATGATGGAATGTGAAAAGAAGGAGGGAGAGTGCCCAGCCATCCCCACACCAAGACCCCAGCCATAGCAGCAGCAGGCAACCAGGACCCCCCAAAACCCACACAGCAGCAGATAGAGAACAACCGCCCCCCGGCGATCACATCCGCCACCCAGGAGTTCTGGGCATCCCCCCTCCCAAACCCCAGGTACGAGCCAGGACCCCACAAGGGAGACCCACCCCGCACACCAGGCAGCCACCCACCCGGCCCATAGTTGGTCTAGGTGAGAGCAAGGCAGGGGCCAGCCGCCCCCGCCCAGGAGGAGGACACCCAGGGGAAGAGGGGGTCCACAAGAAGTGTTGTAAACAGGCCCGACCAGGCTCGCCCACAAATGGAAATTTGGCGAGGCTCAGCGCTCAGGGGCAAGGACCAGAACCCACACCACAGGGACACGGACACCCCCAGGCTCAGATGTGATGGTCTGCCAGAGAACTCAGGGATCCCTCTCCCTGCATGGAGAGAGGACCGCCGGGCTCAGGAAACCAGCACCCAGGGAACACGGCCGCCGTTGTCAAGGGCCCGGTACCCCCTAACAGGGATGGGGTAGGGGACAGATGGTCCTAGGGCCCACCATCCTTGTGAAATGCATGTGTGTGTGTTTGTGAGGGTGTGCATGTGTGTGTGTTTGTGTTGGAGTGTATATTTTGAGGGGTAAAGGGTGTGTGGAGAAAGGGGGTGCAGTTAAAATTGGCGGGTAGGGCACTGAGGGGACATCTCCTGATTACTCACAGTGATGTCCCATCACCCTCCCCACCAAGGGGCCCTAAATGTCTAAGGTGCAGTTAAAATTGGCAGATAGGGCGCTTAGGGGACATCTGCTGCTTGCTGGCAGTGATGTCCAAGCACCCCCCCCTACCAAGGGCCCTACATGTCTAAGGTCCAAATAAAACTGAGAGGGGAGGAGGGCTATTCCATAGTCGGGACAGCTGGTAAACTGTCCGCCAGTGGTCAAAACAGCCTCCCCCCCCCAGCATAGGGCTCAGGTCCCCCCAGCCCATGGGTCCCATCCCCCGAAGTGCCGACCCTCCAGGCCCCACCCCACACAGAGGGAGAGGAGCCAGAAAGCGCCCCCCCCCCCCCCAGAGCATGGCTGGATCGTCCTGTATGCTTTTCAGTAATGGGGTGTGGTTTAGCTGCCCCAGTTCTGATAATTTGGGGGTAAAATAAATACCTTGATGTTTGATATTGCCTGATTTGACTGGAATCGAGAGTCTTTTCTCTGCATTACTGTTCAGCAATAATAAAGCAGATTTGTTCCAATTAATTGAGTAGTCTGATATGGAGGAGAATTCATTAATGATTGTTGCTGTTTCATTTACAGAATGTGAATTACCGTATTTTCCGGACTATAAGTCGCACTTTTTTTCATAGTTTGGCAAGGGGTGCGACTTATACTCCGGAGCGACTTATATTTGAGATAAATTACATTGCTAAATAATTTCACATTTTCGTTATTTTCACTGACAACTGCAAGAGGGCGCTCCAGGCTCGGAGTTGTACTTAGTGGTACTTTCATACTGTCAAGTGTGTTTGTTACCTGCGTGCTCCCACACTTCAATACAATTTATTTTAATTTAAGTAGTATTTTACTAATGATTATCTTTTTTCAGGTTAACAAATATGTATCATTTCAATACAAACATTTGTATAACATTTTAGAACATTTACCGGTAATTATTTTTTTTTCCTTTTAACCCAATACAACAATACATATTGACATATTAAAAAAGGAGTCCAGCATTGACCTTACCAGTAGCCCTTTAAAGTCCAAGCCCCACTCACGCAGTGGTTTTATGTTAATAAAGCATGCACGTACTCAGTTCGTTGTGCATCATGTAGCTATTTAGCCTGTTCTCTAACCCCCTGTTATTTTAAGTTGCCTTTCAAGGTGAGATGTATGTTCTTGGTCTCATATTTTTTAAATACATTTCCTGTCAAAGTGCGACTTATAGTCCAGTGCGACTTATCTGTGTTTTTTTCTACTTTATAATGCATTTTTGGGCTGGAGTGACTTATACTCCGGTGCGACTTATAGTCTGAAAAATACGGTATCTAAAAACAGTAATATGTCATCTGCATAGAGACTAATTTTATGATGGCTGTGTTTGGTTTTAACTCCTTTAATGCAATCATTCTGCCTCATTGCTGCAGCCAGAAGCTCCATAAATATTGCAAAAAGAGAAGGAGCGAGTGGGCAACCCTGTCTGGTTCCTCTTCCAAGAAAAAACCTGTTGGAAATCTGTTTATTAGTTCTGACTGATGCATTAGGGTTGTGATATAACATTTTAATCCAATTGATGAATGATTCTCCAAACCCAAACCTTTGGAGGGCAGCGGTGAGGAACTTCCAATTTACTCTGTCATAAGCTTTTTCAGCATCCAGCGATAGTATGGTCATTTCCTGGTTTTTAATAGTGGCAAAGTCTATTATGTTAATGAGTCTGCGGACATTGTTACTCTTGTGCCTATCTTTGATGAAAGCAGTTTGATCAAGGTGGATTATGTGAGGCGTGATTTTTTTTCTATTCTCTGTGCTAGTGCTTTGCAAATAATTTTTACATCTGCATTGAGTAAAGAAATGAGGCGATAGCATGAAGGACTCGTGGGATCTTTGTCTGGTTTTAGAAGAGGGATTATGTTGGCTGAGTTCATGTTAGGTGGTAGTGATTGGCTTTCCTTGATAAATGTGATTGTTTTATAAAAGGTTGGTGCCAGTTGCTTTACCATGAGGCACTCAAACAAATTTAAATGCAGCATTTTAGTTTGAGTTTTTCAGTTTACAATTTATGACTTTTGATTCTGAATTTGAAAGCAAAAATACTATGAATAGATTAGATCTCGTAATGTGACTGACGTAAGGGTTTATCTCCTTAGTAGGTTTAGTAAACTGTTAAAACTTTTCCAATTTAATTCCTTTTCTGATTTGACTGATTTGATTTTTTTTCAAGCAATGAAATATTGGAATGATGCAATAAAAAATTACTAAACACAGGTATAGCAAACCCATTTCACATATTAACTATCAATTGATTGGAAAATAAAGAAACATAAAAGAAGATAAAGCCATCTTCTTGACAATATTACCTATTATCAAATTAACATGTTTGCAGTAGCGCACACACACACACACACACGCACACACAAGCCTCATTAGGTTCATTTACTGTAATGATTAACAAAAACAGTCAAATACAATTTGATTTGTTGCTTCACATAAAGCTTCACATCCCTGTTGTGTTATTTCTTTATACATTTTGCATAGTTGCCATAATCCAGTTCTTATCAGATCAAGTGCCGATTATTTATCAAGTTCTAATATGAACTGTCCTCAAGGGTGGAATTTTATTTAAAAAAGAAAATGATTCAGTCTAAAGGGCAGACATTTATGGAAGCAAAAATTTCAAACTTCTTTGAAATAAAACTAAAAATGGTTGTAGGTAAAGTCAGTTGTGTATGTCACAGCACTGCTGTAACTTTTCATTTAGCGAGTCTTTCCATGTTTCTCTGCCTACATGGGCTGATAAATTTCATTTTTGTCTCTGACTTGAAAATAGCTGATTTTTTTCCCTCATCCCTCTTTCAATAATTCAACATCAAAGTTTGTCTTTCCAGATTATTTTAATACATTAAAACAAAAAAAAGAATAAATAAGAGCACCGGAAACTTAAAACCTAAAGGAAAGTTTGACACAAACTGTCCAACTCCAAGGAAACTGCGAGACCACAACATCAGAGCTATGTCATCTGAATCTCAACAGAGGTTAAAAGAGGTCTGACTCTTTTCTCTGCTCATAACAACCAGGAGACAGATGTTGCAACACATTTTGTCGCCATAGCAATAAAGCCCTGTAATCTTCCCAGTCAGAAAAACCAGAGCAGATTGGGTTGTGTAGCTCTTCCAGTGTACTATCGCTATAAATCTCTTTAAGGATGGACAACAACCACACTGGAAACAACAAATCCTGTGAGAATAATGTTTGTTCCCAAGCCTCCTTTGCTGATATGTGGTGATATACTGTGAGAAGAGTTCCATTCAGACCTTGTTTTGACACACTCATTGCATGTTGGAGTAAAAGTATTTCTCAACTATAAGTTTGAGGTTAGTTTCTCTCTCTGTTTTATTACAGGCTCTGCCGGTTCTGAACAAATATCGAGCAGCTTATTGCTCATTGTCACTGTGTGAGTGTGTGAAGACGCTTGGACACAATGGAGGAGAAAAATCTTAACGGAAGTCACACGAACGTAAAACAATATCAGCCTTTATTTGTTTGTTTGTTTTCCCCAAAAAGCTTCTCACAACTCATCACTGCTATAACTCTATGGCTTTGCCTTCGGATGAAAACTTTATTGTTGTTCTGACAAAATTTTGGTCCCAGAGTTTGGTTAGAACTAACGGGAAACACAGTTTTCATTCTTAGTAAAACATGGGAGGTAGAAGTTAAGCAGAAAATGAAAAGGAAATAAGTTTATGTTCCCAAGGTGGAAACAAATAAATAAACATAAAAGATTCATTAGAAAAAAACTTGTTTAAATCTGTTCAAGCAAAAATAGATCATTTTGAGTAATTAAAATGACTTATAATGTCAATTTTCAGTTATATGAATACAAACATGCAGCCAATTAAAGCTACAACGTACCATAGTTTCTGGAACCGGCTGACATAATAATCATTTGAAAACAGATAATGGACTGATACAAGATCACGCTGCATTACAACAGCTATATATTGAAGGCGTTAATATTAATGTCTAAACTCTGATTAAATGACTTTCAGTAATCTGAGTGGACTAAAGAGGATTTATAAAACTTTATTTATTTGTTTACCGGATGAGGAATTACAGCAGATGAGTCATCAAACAGTTCCCACTTCTGACACTTTTTGTTCAAATGTAGAACGTTAAAAGCATACCGTGTTTTAGGTCAATAAGACGCAATGGGTGCAATGACAAGCCTCCATAGGTGAACTGACTGTCTGTCAACCAGGAGCATATCCCTGAGGGATGCCACAGATGATGTGGGCTGCTGGTTTAAAAAAAGGCTCCAGCTACTCAATCAAACTTTTATCTTTTGAAGTTTGGATTTCTTTTCCCATACCGCAAACAACAAAAGTGATAAGGAAACTGAACAAATCACACAAAAATTACAAAAAAGACTCACATTTAAAGACTCACTCCAATATGTGTTTGATTTAGAAGGTTAGAGCAAAGAAGTAAGACCTTAAGCTTTAAAAACCCACTCTGATCCTCTTTTCAACTATATTAAAAGGGTTCCCAGTGGTCTTTTCATCATGGTTTTGTTGTTTTTAGCCAAAATCCCCAAAACCTGTGTTGTTTTCTAGGACATAGTTTCTGTAGAGCAGCAAGAGTTCATCAGAAATGCACCTCTGGGTTGTGGGCGGGACCGTTGCCGTGACGTTAGCCTGCTCCTGCTTCCCCTCCCTGTTGCTGAGAGCTCTCCGTTTACACAGTCTCCCGCTAGCTTAGAACTCCACACACTCCAAACCTAGCATTACTGGTGTAACAAAAATAGGAAGCAATATTGGAGAAAAAACAAAAGTGCACATGGATCCAGTCCTCTCCAGGTGGTTGTATCAGAACAAAGCAGAGCAGGGAACTTGTGGCTAGGCTGATTGTATTTTCTACGTTAAAAAAAAAGCTACTTTTTAACATAATTGTTCTATCTGCTCCTGATTCGAAATGATTTTGATGAAGAAATACTCAGAAATAGAATTGTAAGCTCAATTTTCCTTACGTGTGTCTTCCATCATCAGAAAACACATTATAAAAACACCAAAAACACCATTTTCATCAAAGTGAAAACCTGGTATCTGCTATGTCCTCTCAGACTTTCAGACTAGAATAACATCAAAGCCTGAAATTTATTATAATACCAGACAAAACCAGACATTTCCTCACAGTCTCAAAAACAACCAAACACCAGTTTATTTTCGATTAATACAAACAACCACAACAAGTGTCAGTTTAAAAAGCACTGCTGTGAGCGGATAGCAGAGTGCCTCACTGATTTTGTATTAGTCTGACTCCATTCAACTCTTGCAAGTTACTTATCATAGAAAACACTTGTTTTCCATCTGGAATTATCATGTGAACTTAGCTGCATGTTGGGATTTTGACATAATTTGTTCATATTATTCCAGAAGTATTAGTTTCTTCATTTCTTAGATTAAGTTCTAAACAAGGAAATCCCTAAAAATGTAACAATGTTTTAAAAGAGGATCGGCATAACAGCAGCTTATAATAATAATAATAATAATAATAATAATAATAATAATAATAAGTAATGCAAAATAACAATTCTGTAATAATTCATGACTTTCTAAGATTCCCTGCACTAGAATAAGCTCAGAGATGTCTAAACATCTTGCAAAAGAGAAATCCCCTTTGCACGATAAGCTGTAAACATTTTAAAATATGAAATTGTTTACTATATTTCATGAAAGTTTCAAGGGTTTTTTCAAAAGGTTATAATATAAGCTTGATTAGTATAAGTCAGTTTTTGCGACTCACCCACATTTTCATGCAACCCTGAGCTCTTCTTTTTTGTACGTTTCTCATTTTTCTACTGTGACAGAAGTCTGAGTGAAAAATAATGTGTACGTTATCCTTGCAATTGAGGGAAAACGTCACACGAACCTGAGAAAATTTATGTTTCAAACACCACATTTCTTTTCATGGGAAGTGGAGGAAAAAATATCTGGAGGGAAAAAAAGTGAAGTTTTTAGTGATCAAACCCAGATGGGAACAGAGTTATTCTTCCTGCTGGGGTGAAGTGGAAGCTCTCTGCTTTTGTGTCGTTTTGATTTATGAGAGGGTTTTCTCTCATAAATGTTAGCGACAATCCAGCAATTTCCAAAAAACATTCACGTTAAAAAACAAAAAGCTTCCACTGAAACCAACAGCCTCAAATCGAATTAAAATGATTTGTTTTAGCCACGTCCAAATGTGTCTGTTTTGAAAAAATATTTTTTAAGTTCAAGTTCACATTTATTATTTGTTCGTGCTACACATAAAATAAATCAATAAATATATCAATAAAACAAAATCCCATTCTTCTTTTAATTCCCTTTATTTGCCTGAAGAGGTCAGTCTAGCTCCCTCTGCCAGCAGCAGATGTCCAATCTGACCAATGATCTGCAGATCCTCAGAAAAAAGTCCTTTTCGCATTCAGGGACCTGAAACTTCTGCTAAGAAAGATTTTATTGGATGAGATGAGAGGAATTTAGACAAAGCTGGATCTTTAAATACTGTAATGACTCTTATCGTACAATCAATTAAAAGATACTTTACATTTTACACGAAAATTAACCATACATAGACCAAAAACATTCTCTGTGAGACTTTAATATTTTATGTTAAATACCTAAAACACAAAACTTTTTATGAATGAAACAAATTAATAACAATGTTTTCTAGAGAAAAAACAATCTTGGTTGGAATATTTCCAAATGTACCTAGTGTTTGGACAACCTTAACTATTTTTGTCAAATAATTTCAGAATTCAATAAATTAAAAAACCTTGATCAAAGTCAGACAATATTTTTTTAAATGATGCTGCATCAGTTGCAGATGAAGCCATGGAAGGAACAGGTGTAAAAAACAAGAGAAAATGTGAAAGATTAAATTCTGTAACTAAAGCTTCGATCAATTTCATTTTTTTACATTCTGTTGTTTTACAACTAGTAAGTTTTTTCTAAACTTGGCTTAAATATATAAACAAGCATCCAAAAAGTTACTTAGAATTCTAAAAAGTTATTTTGAAATTACCAACTGAAACATTTGTTGCTGTTTCCCCCAGTTGTTAATGAGCAAAAGGCATTTTTAACTTTTTATTTGAGTTTTTTTAGATGCAGACAGTTATTTATGAACTCAATGTTTTCTTTATTCTACAAAACCCACAGGCTTTTTATGGCACCGTTTCTCCTTGTTAAGCAGAAAATGTGATTAAAGTCAACTTGACTCTTTTAGTGAAAAATCTTTGTTAACTTTGGAGAAAATATATCAATTTAACACAGAATCGTCCTGGCGACATTTTTACTATTGAACAAGCACTTAGAGCAATGTGTATTTTTTTTAAGTAAATGCTTAACAATCATTAGAAAATAGTGTAGTTTGCTCAAAGTATTAACAAACTTTTCTTTTTTAACTTTTAACTTTTTTTCACCTTAAAACAATTTTTATAATTTAAATTTTTGCATAAGCAAACATTGACGAAATGTAACTCAATAGGCCATGTTTGCTAAAATATAATGATCTTTTTGTTGTTGTTGTTGTTGTAAACAGCAAGAGTTCCCAGATTATGTTTGCATTAATAACTTCTCAAGTGATATTTGTTCAGGTCAATAGATCACGTCTTCCAGAATTCCCTTCCATACAGAAACATTTTAGTTTTTAATATCCGTTTGCTTTACATCATTTTAATGAGACTGTGGACTAAGAGACCAGGTTCCTGTCACTTCCATAGATTTTTTGCCCACCTCACATGATTTTATTTGATTTACTTTTCAGATTTAAAAAGAAACACAAAAGTTCTTTTATATTTTTTTCCCCTCAACTGTCCTTTTTTATTTTTTCTAAATATACCCCAAAAAAAACTTTCCTCTATAAAACAAAATAATAGTTGGTATTTTCACTGTGACCTTCATTTAGGATCATTACAGTAACACACATTTGTTCAAATAACACATTTTAAAACAAAAAAAAAAATGTTATATAAAAATTAAGCAAAGACCTTTGTAGAACTTTATAGATTGATAGCAATTTACTTGTGTGTGTGTTTTTTTATTCTTGATCAGAATCCCTTTACATTATCCCAGTTAATCAACACCTTGTTTAAATTGTTTTAATATACTCAAATGTTTTTTTTCTATTATTATTATTATTTAAATAAAAAATAACATTAAACATCTTTTCTTGTATATTCCTATTTGTGTCAATCCTAACATGAATACAGAGGTTTCTTTTCTTTGCCCAGCTGCCCATTTAAATAAAATGTACAGAAACTACATTAAACAAAATGTGAAAGGTTAGAAAGCTAATAAGCTCTAAAAAAATCTGATTTTACACATTTGTTTGAGCAAACAATAAGGGCTCAACCAAATATGAAAAGTATGGTAAAAAGGAAGATCATTACTTTGGCTGCAGGCAAAGTACTAACACTTGTTGCCCATTTTCAGAGTACTTAATACTTCCCCTCAAGTGAGGGTGTACACATGCACAGTCATGTTTGAGTGTTTTTTACCCATGTGGGGCTGACTCCTAATCCTGCTGCATGGATTGAAATGGAAACACACACACACATCCACAAACTCACAAACTCCTCCTTAAACCTAAACAATGATCCATCACAGGAGTCCACATCCTCCTCCAGGCCACATCAGTCCCTTTGCTGCGGAAAAACTGATTCCAGAATCGGCTGCTAACTGTCAACTGCAGGACTCCAAACCGCCCACTGCCCACTAGAAAGAGACCATAGGTTTAATGGGCCTGCCATCAGAGTAAATGGGGGCTTAGTTTGGGAGCGCTCTGATCTCTCTCTGGGTCTGTAACTTTTGTTTTGGGAAAAACCCCAAAAGAGAGCAAACACAATGTTGGCTTGAGTGTAGAGCTGGGTTTAGTTTGTGTCATTGTAGGTGAATTATCTGGCTTGCTGCAGCAGCCATCAAAATGTGTGTGTTTGTGTGTGAAAGTTTTGCAAACGTGTGTGTACCTTCATATGGTTCCCTGCAAACGTCCTCTGCTGGTCCACATTTGTTTGACAGTATGAAAAAGACTTTTTCGAAATAAAACCAAGTGAAATGACAAAGCATAATCTGACAGGATTAATGCAAACACAAGTTAGTCATTAACATTTCAACGGCAACTGTGTGTGTGATCACTCCTGTGTGTGTTGGTGTGCATACGTAATGATCATAAACCCCTCAAACTTTGAGCTGGACCCCTGCTTCAGATGAACATGACCACCCACACGCTCTGACCTGCTCTACTATTTATTTTTTAGTTCACATAAAGGACCATCTGTGGATTCTCTGTGGGTAAGTCATCAGCCTGACCACAAGCACCTCCCGGTTAGACTGCTCCTTCTTTATTTTTTACCATTTTCCAGCCTCTTTGCAGTTAAATCAACTGACTTGTAAAGGTGGACACAGTTGACATGAATGTTGATGCTTTGGTTCATCGTGGTTTTTGTGGGAGATCTTGAACAAGGGACCAGTGGAGGATTGGTTTATTTATAAAAGAGCATAAATCTGTTCTACATTCATTGCTAATTTTAAAAATGCAAAACCAACAATTTATGGAGCTGAATGTGCAAAAGTGTTGCAAAAAATTTTAATGGAAGACGTTTTGGAACTCACTCTAAACCTGGCTTAATCCGACATTATGTGAAGCAAAGTCAACAATTTTTATATATGAGGAAGAAGTTTAAAGACTAGAAATGTAAAAGATACAGATATGTTTCAGCAGTTACAGCACTATCAGTTGAAAACCACAAATATGGACACGTTTATGTTGATAAAAAGGTATAAAACTGATTGGGAAGTAAATTTCTGCAAACTTTATCAGTTTCTCTACCTGCTGTGTCTCTACTGTCTTTGCCTGTTTGTGTACATGTGATGCAAACAAGAAGGCATCCAATCACAAGCTTGTTTTCTACCACGTCGGGTCCATTCCAATTGGCTGAAGAAAAACCTCAGTGAGGGATGTGTGCACTAAACATATGATAAGGCTTTTCTCACTGCACTGCAAACAATACCTCAATGAAATAATAGTCACATTTCTTTTAACCACAAAGACCCAAAAGGCCAGGTTTTAAAGGGCCAATACCACACAAAATCAGCTTTTTGAGCATTCAAGTGAATTTTAATTTAATTCCTCACAAAAAACAAAGCGGTAGTTTGATCCATTCATGCATTTCTAAGTATTCCTGAGCACCAGCCCCTCCCAATCCACAAAAATGAGTGAGTTCTCACATTGTGACATAACAAAGTGGGGAAAAGCCAATCCAGGAAGAGTCTGTGCTGCCAGCACCACCACCAGGCTAACACACCCACCTCCTAGGCAGAGCTAGCTGTGTCTGGCAAAAACATTTTCCTTTTCTATGCTCAATATGCACATCCATCATGGCAAAAGGTTGGATGTTGTTTGTTTCCGTGGGCGAAACACAGATACTTTTTTTTTTTTACTTTATTATTCAGAACAAATATGCATGACAAGAACAATAGTCATAATGATAAGAATACCAAGGGATGGTACATGTATTACAAAATAAATATTACAAAAACAGATTACTATGCATTGAAAATGTTCAAAGACAGACAGTTTTCATAAATTCGTATGGCTTTGTTGTTAAAGTTATTAGAAATAGTGTGCAAATAAGACTATAAATCTTTAATTATTACAGGGAAAAATAGTTGTGATGAAGAAAATTTTGATTATAATTAAATAAATTAAATATTATAATTAGATTAATTGCCAATTTTATGTTTGATTTTGTTTTATTTTCGAGTAGGCCAAATATGATGTATTAAAATTTCATCTGAAATTGTGAGACTAATTTGTGATTTATAAAACGTGTACATTCTGTCCAAAACGTATTAATCGTGTTACAATTCCAAAACAGGTGACTGATTGTTTCTGGGTGTTCTTTACAAAGAGTACAGTTGGGGTCAATGTCTTCTTATATCTGAGCGCAAAACGGAGATACACTGCCCAGGAAGGCGCTGGGATGATGTCATGAAATGGGCGGTGCCTTAGAGATCGAGTCGTCTTACTTCCAGGTAGAAAAAATGAACTTGCAAAAGTAACTCATATTAATATATGGTCATATGGATCGAGCTTGTTGTCAAAAGGCAGAAGAATAGCATGATATTGGCCCTTTAATGTTTGAAGGTGTTATGTCCTATAGACATTTTGTTTTTGTTGCTTAAAATAAAAACAACAGCAAAAGAGTTTTTCTGTTAAAAGGTCAAATGAATGCAAAATATCTAGACTGTATCCATTATGTGAGAGAACTGGACTGTATCGCCACAAAGTGAGTTGAATCTTTTATGTATCAAATCGTGGACCATGTTTGGACATGCATGTCAAATCATGTGAGACGGATTAATACACAAACCTAAAAGTCTTCTCAGTATTAAAACAGATGAACTTGCTTTTCAACACTCTTTAGGTACTAAAACAAGCAGTACAGCACAGCACAAATGCTAAATAAAATCTGTTACTTGAGGGGGGAAAAAAGTGACTCAAGTTGGAAAAGTTTGGAAGAAAAAAACCTTCTGGTTTGTCAAGGTCCTCTGTCTTTTGATGAAACTTTGTACAACAGTCATTCTGGCCTCTTTGAGTGCGGTGAACACACTCACCACTAATGTCAGGTTGGTTCAACAGAAGAGAAAAACAGCAAGGCCACAGTAACCAGACAGCTGCGGCTTTCAGCATTAAAAAATACAAGGATTAATGACAAAAAATGATCCAGACTCATAATTAAAAAACAATCCATAGGTCATGACAAAAATAGATGCTACAAAAAACTGAAATGGGAAACTTTAAATTATCTTGATTCCACAAAAATAAATCAAAAATCTTTCATCTGTTCTAGCTTTGTTGCTTTATATCTCTAAAGACCTTATAGCTTTTAGACCACAGAATGAACCCTCAGATCTCATAAATAATCTGCAGTTTGGTTTTAGTAGGCCGACACCATCCTTACACTGTAAAAATAAACAGTTAAACACCTCACGCTACAATTTTGTTCAACTAGAGACAAGAAAAAACCTGACGACAGGGCTGAAGCCCTTCGTAGGCAATCTTTACCAGAAGACAATAAGTGGAGTAAAGTTTACCTAAATGTAGGGAATTATGTTCTCACAGTTCCACGCCCCTAAAAACCCTCTTGCAGGTGGTCGGTCCACCGGAGTGTTGATGTGAGCCTGTCCGAACACTCATTTCCATGTTTGGCCATAAATGGAAACCAACACTTCTCTATTCTGTCGTTCAAATATAAGAAATGGCATTTGAAAAAGAAACAAACAAAGAGGGCAGATAGAGCAGCTGAGTCCAAGCCTCAAGATTGGTAGTTAGATTCCCGAAGTACTCTTTAGTTTTGGGACTTAAGAAGCATCACTGGGTGTGTAAGTATTTTAAAATGGGTATATGGTGAGAAGCATCAAAGCAAAACAACATGTAAAAAAAAAAAAACGTATGAAAAGGCTTGGCTTTAGGACACAAATCCATGACAAAAATTATGATGTTAAAAAATGAAGACAAAAGAGTTTTTTCAAACTCAATGTAAGTTTGTTACTGTCTCTAAAATGCCCTTCTGTGATGTTTTGACTCAGAAGACTCAACAAAAAACAGACAACGCTGTTTTTGTTTTATGATTGCTTGATTTTCTTCGAGAGCTCCACTGCTCTATTTAATTTTTTTTTTTTTTTTTTTTAACTTGTCCTGTCCAACAGCTGGGCAAACAGATGAGAGCTGAAGGCCTCTTGTGTTGAACATATTTTACTTTAACAACAGGGGTTATTAATCTTCAGACAAACCAGAGGAATGTCTGAATAAACCCCTTTTGTAGTTGAGGCCAAACTTTATTAAATTCCATCATGTTTGAAAATATTTGGTGCTGGACCGGACGGAAAAGGAAAGGAGGGAAGAAGAGAGAGGGATGTTAGAGAGGAGGGGGGATAGGAGGGTGATAATAGGAGGGGGGGGGGGTAGAACCATGAAGCAGCCTAAAGCAACAACTTTACTGGATGTTTATCATTACGGTAAGGTTCAAGTGTAATACAAATCTCAAAGGGCGGGGCCTGTCCACACACACATTCAGATGTTATAAACACACCTGTTAACTGCAAAGATGTCCACATGTCAACATGAACACAAAACATTCACAAAATACAGATATTGTTCACAATATCAGATATTGTTCATGCCTTTAAACCAACTAGTGTGAAATATTTCATTCATTCAATCATGCAAATTATTAGTGTAAAGGTGAGCTAACACCTGTGTTCAGGTGAGTGTTTATGTTCTTCTAAATGAATGGTGGAATGTGAAAAGAAGGAGGAAGGGTGACCAGCCATCCCCACACCAAGACCCCCGCCGCAGCAGCAGCGGCAGCCAGAACCCCCAACGCCACTCGGCAGCAGGCAGAGAAGAACCACCCCCCGGGCGATCACATCCGCCACCCAGGCCAGGGCCAGCAGGACCACCACGAGGCCCCCAGAGCCAGAGAGCAGGGAGGCACGGGGGGAAGAGAGCGCCTCCCCAGCCCAACCAGGGGAGCAGCCCCCCCGCCGCGCCGGGAGGGCCCAACGCAGGGCCCCACCCGAGAGGAGCGCCCACAGCCCCAGACGAGCACCTCGCCACCACCCAGGAGTTCTGGGTATCCCCCCGCCCCAACCCCAGGTACGAGCCAGGACCCCCCAAGGGAGACCCGCTCTGCGCTCCAGGCAGCCACCCACCCGGCCTACGGTTGGTCCAGGAAGGAGCAAGGCAGGGGACAGCCGGCCCCGCCCAGGAGGGGGGCACCCCGGAGAAAAGAGGGGCCCACAAGGGGTGTTGTTAACATGGCCCGACCAGGCTCGGCCACAGTTGGAATGTGGGCAGGGGCCCAGCGCCCAGGGGCAAAAACCCGAACCCACCCCACAGGGAAACGGACACCCCCGGCTCAGGTGTAATGTGAACCCCCTCCCCGCGCGGAGAGAGCCCCACCGGGCCCAGGAAACCGGCACCCAGAGGACACGGCCGCCGCTGCCAAGGGCCAAGTACCCCCCACCAGGGATGGGGTAGGGGACAGATGGACCTTGGACCCACCTTCCTTGTATAATGTGTGTGCGTGTGTTCGTAAGGGTGTATGTGTGCATGTGTGTGTGTTTGTGTTTGAATGTATATCATGAGAAGTAAAAGGTGTGTGTACTAGGGGGGTGCAGTTAAAATTGGTGGGTAGGGCACAGAGAGGACATTCCCTGATTACTCACAGTAATGTCCCCTCACCCTCCCCACCAAGGGTCCCTAAATGTCTAAGGTGCGGTTAAAATTGGCGGGTAGGGTGCTAGGAGGACATCTGCTGCTTGCTGGCAGTGATGTCCAAGCACCCCCCCTACCAAGGGCCCTACACGTCTAAGGTGCAAATAAAACCGAGAGAGGGGGGGCCCATTCCATACGGCAACCATGGGAGGGAGACCACTGACAAGTAGCCCCCCCCCAAAGCGCATCGCAGGCTAAACCCCCCACCCCCTCACCCTAATATGAGATTATATGAGGAAGGGGGTGAGTTGGGGACAGCTGGCAGACTGTCTCCCGGTGGTCAAACATCCCCCGAGGCACCGACGCCCCAGGCCCAGCACGACCCACCCCACACAGAGAGAGAGGAGCCAGAAAGCGCCGCCCCCCCCCCGGAGCAAGCCCAGGCCCCCACCCCCAGGCGCCCACCCCCAGGCTTGGTCAGGCCCTGACGGGACCAAGGCAGCCAACCGGCCGGGGCAACTGCCGATTGCCACCAGCGGAGACCCCGACCCGTCAACCCCCAAGGTCCCGTACCCATGGTGCCCTCCCCCCCCCCCGGAAAGTCCCCCCCACAGGCAGGGCCGACAGACCCCCCCCCCCACACCCCCCAAGACCACTGCTCTATTTAAAGAAAAGAGCAGTTGAATTTGGTTAAGACTTTGATCATTAATCATTTAATCAATCTGAGTAGGATTTTGATTCCTGTTCTACTGTGGTAGAATGGGAATTATTGTGGCCTTGGTGAAGACCAAGGTAGATTTCTGGAGGTTTTCTTTTTATCCTGGAAACACCCAAGCTTCTGCGCAAAATATCTGAAAGAGGCAGAAGTTGCCTTGGAGACCAACTCCGATCATCTTTTGATCTACGAACCACGATTTTAATCAGTGTGGGTATTTAAATATAGTATTTCCCTTCTTCATGGAGACTTTAATATAGTTAGAAAAACCTAGCCCTGCTTATTAGGTTTGTTTAGCCAATTGTGATGGCAGTAATGATATGCTGCCCAGATGCATTTTGTCTTGATAAAATCAATTAACACAACCAGCTGATTTACAAATCTGTCATTTTATCCTTACTAAATATGAATTTGGCTTTGCTTGGACACAACAAACAGAACCATCTATATACAATAGCAAAACAAACACATTTCAGGAAAACAGGAATAGGGGGGCAGACTGGCAGCCATGGCAATGTGACAAAGTAGATGTATACTTGTCACCTGTCTGTCATAGCTCATCACCTTTAGACACTTCATGCACAACCACCAAATGTTTGAGACTGGTTTGATTTTGTAACGTTTCTCACCTTCTCTTCCTGGTCCCCAAGGAACAAAATAGTGGCCAAGGCCTTCACTTCCTGTTTAGTAGTTGGGCACAGAAGATGGAAAGAATTTGGATTTTTTTGTATATACCTCTTGTAATAATTTGAGTTGTTTGTTTATTTATGTATGTCTTTGTTTGCAGGACAGGGTATTATTTAGAAGACATTTCTATCTTTTGTTGTCATTATTTGAAATGTTTGTTTAAATGTGGCTTCCTTCCTGGGCGTGGAACTGGAGCCCCTAAAAGAGAAGGAGCTCAGTGTGAAGGGGAGAGTGTGTGAGATCAGCAAACAAAAACCTGGACCTGAACTTAAAAGTCATCTGCCTCCTTTGTAAACCAGGCCACTCCAGTCACATCACATTGTGACGGCAACAAGAAACAAGAAGGTGTAGCTTTAGCTGTCCACTTAGGAACAGAAGGCCTTGCTCAAGACTGCTGGGCCAGTTAGGGGTACATTTCCAGCAACACTCTTTAGGGGGTTTGAACATGAATAAGGGGGTGAATATCCTTGGTAACAAGAAATCTACAACAGTCCTGGTGCCCCTCCTCATTGAAAAGACACAAAGAGGTGAGGGCGTTGCCATACCTGTGAGGAACAAGCGGTTGGAACCATTGACTGTATATAGAAGATGATGGAAAACTACAGTGACCCCTCCTCCTCGAGTTCCAAACAGGAAGTACCTGCTGGCTCCAAGAAGCCAAAATCCCATAGACTTACAGGGAAATAAACAACTGTTAGATTGTTATTTTGTTATTAAACTGTTATTTGTCAGAACAACCATTGATTGACATGATACCTTTTCCTTAACATCTTCTTGCTAATCCTATTTTTTTTTTCATTATATATTTTCTCTGTCACAACTTATTCCAGTTATAAACTGACCAATCAGATGCCTTCTGCATGTTGTTCGCTTTAGCCCCCACCATGAACGTTTAACAGATTCTCTCGAGCCGCTGCTGTGGACGTCGAAAAAACGTGCTCATGATTGGTGACAGTAGTTGCCACAGAAACGTTGACTCTGACCACTTGGACCAATCACTGTCATCTGGCTCCAACACAGCGGCGTCAGAATCACAGAAAAAAAATGGCAACTGAGCTGGAGAAAAGGCATTTTAAATTGATGACGTCACACCCGCTCTGTCCAGTTTTACATGTACAGTCAATGGTTTGGAATATGGCTTGACAGGTGGCATGGTGTGACTTTAAAAAGGCTCCAGGAAAACCTGGCATGGTGCGGCAAGAACCCTGCTACTGCAGCAAAGAATCTCGTGCAGGGACCAGGTGGGCAATTCTGTCAGAAACCAATGGTTAAGGGTCCAAAACATGCAGGAGAACAGACTTGATTGAAGAAAAAACTGACTCATAGTGTGACAAGACCACAAAAAGGAACAAAGCAGCAGATGACTTACTGAACTAAAAACCAGACACTTCATTAAATACACTTAGAATGATTACATAAATGAAGACAGCTGTGGACAATTATCGAATGAAACCAGGTGAGACTGTTACAGGAGGAAACATAAAATCTGAAAACAGCACATGAATCAGGAAAACATAACAAAGGAAACAAAACGGGACAATCCTCACACAGACTGTTTATCAGGAAAACTGAAGTTTATTTGTCTTCATGAATCTTTAAAGTTCATCAAGGTTAAATGTGTGTTCATTCCAACCTCATTCAAGTTTATTATGTCATACTTTAAATAGCAGAGACGCCGCCTCAACTCAGAGAGATTACTATCTTTTCAGCGTTTTCGTTTATTCTGTGGTGAAGGCTCCATGTCTGTGTATTTGCACACATGCCTGCTTCTGCAGTTCTGCATGTGTGTGAGTGAGTAGCAAGGAGTGAATGGCTTGGCTCCACATCAAAGCACCCTCTGAGTCTCTGCATTAACGAGGTCCTTTGTTTCCTGCCTCCCAGATTACAGCACGTCTCCCCATGCTGCCAGTGTGTGCGCCTCTGCATTTGTGTGAATGTGCCCATGAATGCGTAAGAGTGTTAAGGGCACAGTAACCTGCAGACCAAAGGCCAAGGCCCCATCCTCCTCCTCATTTTCTTCCTCTAAACTTGCCAAAACCAAGCAAATGAAACTAGCTCCGCTGTATGATTTCATGTTGATTCAGTAGGCAGTTACTTATACCAGTAGCTTGATACAAGCACTTGGTGATCTATTAAACTCCATTATATTGACAAGTTTCCAAAATATCAAAGTGGCAGATTCTTTATGAATATTTTTAATCCTTTTTCCGATTTAAAAAAAAGGAGTTTTCATCAACATAGCTAAATAAATCATACTTCCCTCTAGTGTTTGACTATTGTGTTACAAAGCCATGATGCAGCCAGCACAAGTACGAATGCAAACATTGACATCATATTTAAGGAGGTGGAACTTGAAACTTTTTGGTCTCACTGTTTTGACCTGATGAAGATGTAAAATCCAAGGTCATGGAGATATGTCGGGGCAGAAGACTTGCAGCAGGCTTCTTCTGCCATCGATGTCCCACATTGCCTTGGCCAATCCAAGCAGCACACGTCCCAGAGCGATCATCGTCAGGTTCATCAACCATAACTCGAGCAGGGAGAACTAAACTTCTCATGTTTCTTTAAAACTGAAAAGCATCAAGGACAAATGACAAATCTGTATTCATCACAGTATTCAAAAAATAGGCTGAAATCCATCTTAATTCTAAGAAACAATTAAAGACTCTAAAAACAGAACTTTGTGACACTTCAATAAGTCTTGAAGAAGTCTGTGACTACATCAAATTGCTAAAACAAAACAAATCCCCAGGAACTGATTCATTTTATACGTTACTTCCCCAGCAGACGGCGCTCTTTCAATTGGAAGTTTACAATGAAAGTATTTCCAATGATACCTTACCATGGAGCATGACCCGAGGCCTTTTTACTCTCATCAGAACCGCACGAAGATTTACTCTATTTTGATCATAGGAGACCCATTTCTCTTCTTTATAATGATCATAACATTTTAGCTTTAGTTTCTACAAAAAGAGTGATGATGAATAGATGAATCACGGTTTTTTAACTGACAGACATATTGCAAATAATATTTCTTTAGTTTTGGACATACTTGATTACTCATGTCTAGGTGCAGATGACTCCTTTATGTTATTTCTGGACTTTTGTAAGGCCTTTGACACAGTAGAACCTAACCTCCTTTATCGCTCATGACAAAAATTTGGTTTTGGGAACTACTTCTTTAAAGTCATTACAAATATTTATTCCAACCGCTCTATTCAACTTAAATCTGGTTCATCACCTTGGTTTGATATAAAACATAGAGACAGGAATGTCCTATATCTCCATTTCTATTTCTTCTTGAAGATCAGCTTCTCTGTGATCACATTAAATCCAGTCCATTACAGGGTATCTCCATTGCTAATAGATCTATTGTCATAAGTCAGCTTGCTGAAAATGATAGAGGTAACACTAACTTTCTTCCAATTATTGATCAAATGATAAAAAGGTTTAACCTCTATCTCTTATGTAATCTTTCCATTTAAGGTTGAATTATCTGCTGAATTCTGCTTGCTTGGTCCATGATTTATAAACATAAACTCCAGTGTTAAGATATATTCTGTACAAAAACAAAACTATCTTTACCAACAGTGGTTTGATAACAATAATATCAGATTGGTTAGTCAATGATTCAATCAAAAGAGTCAACTCTACACTTACACTGATTTCATCTAGTTCTAGAAGATCCCTGTTTCTATGAAGGACTTTTCAGTCCTTCTTGATGCTGTTTCCCTCAACCTCACCTATCTTTTTAAGGAATCTCCTACTCCATCCGCTCTCCAACTACAGCTTCACGTGACGGAGACTGCTGTCGGAAAACTCTGCTTCTCTACTTTGAGAAATCAAAGCAGAGCTGTTTGAAAACTGTTTTAGCAGGAATCCCAAGCCATAACTTTCATGGACACATTTGTTGGGAAAAGGTCTGACTTCTGCCAAACAAATATCTTGGATTTTATCCAACAAATCAGTATATGAAAAGGCTGTAAAAGGATATTGCTAAAGCTGTTCTTTCTGTTTTCAATTTAAGGATACATTTGATGCATATTTTTGGGACTTGCAGGTACTCTGAAATAATTTGGGACAGATGAGCAAATCTGATAAAAAACTAAAATGCATCCAAATTTTACTTTAACATTGAAAAACATTTTATTTGGTTTTATTAATTATGATATTAAACTTTTGTCTCAATTTTATTAAATACATCTCCTGATTTTGTTAACCGAGTATTACATTCAGTAATCTACATTTAGCAATAAAGCTCCCAATTTTTTTTTTTTTTATTCAAACTAGATTTTACTTACCGGTACATTCCATTTCCCCTAGTACAAACAAAGAAGCAATCAAAACATGTCATTTTTTAATATAATTTTATTTTTGTGTATTTGTGTTTTTTTATTTATTATTTATCTCTTGTAAACGCCATCTTCAGACATCCCTCCTTGTGGCAAACCATTCGGACACACAGTAAAAACAGTGGACTGAGGGCGCGGAACTTGAAAGAAGGTGCTAGAGAACTGTGGAGTCAGCTTACACTTTCTCAGTGCGCCAAAATGTTTGGTTCAACCAGGAGCCCCTGTTTGGCAAAGCCTTAAGAGTATATGTTCTGAACATCAGAACACAAATGGTTAACTAAGAAACAACGGTTTGAATCAGCGGCACTTCCACTGTTTTCTGGAGGATTTTGGTTCAGATGACTCAGATGCAACATGACTGCGCCAAAGACATGGATTTCATTGATTTTCCGCTCTGCGTGAGGAAATGTTAGTTTCTAGAAATCAAAAGGAAAAACAGCTTCAGGATAAAAGGTTTCTCTGTGAGCTGGTGTTTCTGTTCAACATCCTGAACCATCTTGATATGTGCCACCTTCAGCTTTAGGGTGATGCTAGAGTTTGGGTCATGTCCATGACAGGACTGATCTCCTTTGCCATGTTGTCGTCTGTAGTGTACTCAGCATAGACAGGTTACCTGTGTGAATAGCTGACTACGGAGTCCTGAAATGCAGGTTAGACGTGCTCAGTAATCCATTTGTGGTCAAAGTAGAATGTGCCCCAACCATCCTTTAAATGAAGCTGACTGAACTCCAGTGTAATTGTGACTCTGTGGCTGCTGGAAAAGTTCCTTGTTTCCTCCCCAACTCTGATGCTTTCTGTGTTCAGCAGGACTTATGGGAGCAACTGTTCTCAATGACCCAAATGAAGAAAACGCCACATCATCTCACTGTTCAACATTTTCAATGAACTCTCGTGATTCAAACTACTATAAGGTCAAGCCGAAGACTTTGATGGACTTTCACTGAATTCAAGGTCCCACTCCCATCATTTTCTGATCTATTTTCAAAGTGTTTCCAGTGGTCTTTTAATTATGATCGCGCAGTTTTAGCACAAATCAAAAAGTCTGTAGACTTCTGAAACATTTTCTGCAGAGCGGCAATAGTTCATTGGAAATTTCATTCTAAATTGTGGGCAGGACTTTTGGCACAGAGCAACCCCGCCCCCTTTCCCTGCCCGTTACTGAGAGCTCTCCCGGTGGCTTACAGCCCAACAGAACCCAAGCTAACATTACCGGTGCAGCAAAAATGGCGAGCAATATTGGAGCTGTCCAGCCATACAGTTTTGAGCCAGATGCCAGATCAGACAAGAATCAATGGATCTACATGGATCTATTTATCCACAAGTGGAGGCTTCAGAATGGAGCAGAGCAGGGAGCTTGTGGCCCTCCCAGCGTCTTTTCTACATTAAAAATAAGCTCTTCTTCAAACAGCATTTTTTTCCTCTGCTCCTGATTCACTAGGATTTGAATAAAGAAACACTCAGAAATTCAATTTTAAGTTTAATTTCCTTAGTATATGTAGGAAAAAAAAGACAAATCCACAAGGACATGTAAAAATGCCACGAAAAAATAACATGATTTTCATCCCAGTGTGTCATTAAACCCAGTGGGCATCATAGTGTAGAAAATGTAGCCTGACAGAAATTTGTCTAATTCCATTTCTTTATTCCAAAGAACAAACAGTTCAAAGATTGCATTTGTAAATACTGTAAGTTAATATTGTTTTTAGTTGTGTTGCTTTTGGCTTGTGAAAAAAGAGGCATTTTAAGGAGAAACTTGAAGGGCCACAGATAGATGATTTAAAGAAACACTAACATGTTTAAGTCCCAAACCGTCCCTTTTCAGTCCCACCTAAGTTGGCATCAGTGCTGTTGCCGTCTGTCATGCTGGGGGGGGGGACAAACACGAACGTATTCTCATGGTTGCTACAAGGGAGGTGTCATAGGAAGTGGGTTTCTTCTGCAGGTTCAAAAACAAAAGCCACCTGAGTTCTTTCCTTTCCAGTTTTTCAATTTCATAAAGTAACTTGGAGGTGATTTGTTAAAAGAACAAGTCATTTACTACATTACTGTATAAAATGGTCCGAAGTTAAAGAGGAAATGAACCCTTTGGTTTCCAAAACGTTGTTTCTGTGGTTATGCTGTATCTATGTCTTCTGCATTTTTAAGGCATGATATTTTTGCAAAAAAAATTATTATTTGTTTTTGCAGTTCTTTGTAAATGGGGGGGGGGGGGGGGGGTTATTGACAATGGTTTAAATTGGGGAGAATTGCCACAAATATCAGGCTTCAAACCACTGAGTCAAAACTCTGAAGTATGTTCCAATAAACACATTTTGTATCAAATTCTTAATTTGAGCCCTCTTCCTCCTTTTCAAGCAAATAATTAAACTTGTTTTGACCAATATAATTGCATCATTTACATGTCTATGTGGATGTATTTATATGAATATTTATTTTCTCATCAAATCACTTTATCAATCATCCAGATGTATCTATGTGTAGATGTATATCTATTTTGTTTATTTTGTTTAGTATTTTTGTTTTTCGATTTCCTCAAATAAATCAAGTCCATGTCCAAACTGTTTTTATAACAAATAAAAAGAAATTCATTTTACCAAATGAATTAGGAAGCAAAGGCTTTATCACTAAAGATTCCTCCATCATCAGTTTTTTTCTCTCGTGTCATTCATCAATCATTTCTGGCTGCTGTATTTCCAAACCAAAAAAAACAAAGATAGTTTATCTGTAACTGTCACACCTGCTAACAGGCTTCTTTCTATCTTCCAACCCCCCTTGATTCTTAAACTCGAGTAAAAGCTACGTCACAGACTGAACGTGATGAAGGTGTTCAGCACTTGAAACAAAGGTTGATGCAGAAGCTTATTTGTTACTATTTCCAGCCCCCACATGAGCCTTGTTTCACGAGCCGGGGCCTGATTTGTTTGTGCTCTATCTTTAAAAAGCTCATGAAATAAAGCAGAGTGGAGATGGAGACTTTCCGACCACAGATTGCTGGTTCCTTCCTCTGATCTTTAGAGGAGAGCGCACAACATTAGAAACTTTCAGGCTGGTTTGTTCCAAACACAAATTTAGCTGGTTTTAAATAAGCCTGGAATATTTGACTTTTTCAGTTTGTGTTTTCTTGTTTGCTCACAAATGAAGAGTTTTTTTTTGTTTTTTTTTCATTTGGTCATGACTAATACTTTATCACACAAATGTAATTATTTTAATAGTTTCATCCCCAATCAGGACAACATCAAACGAGATTCAGTGTCTTTAATTGCAGACAAACTGTTTGCAGGTCTTCTGTGGATCAGTGGACGGAGATGCAAAGTTGTTTCAAAGCTCTTCTCCTGTTTATGTTTGTTGATTTTCCTCCTCAAAGCCCCTCACGGATCTGTGCTATCACCTCATAAATGATTGATTAGGAGTTAACGAAGAGGTGAGGGGACTGCATTCTGCCAAATCAAAAGAGACAGATTCAAATCAGTAAACACGCAGGATTCGTTAGACTCCTCACAACATCAACTTCTGTCTTTTATTTATTTCGAGCGGTTTTCGTCCTCCCCTTGTTTTTTAAGTCACACAGCTTTAAAGAAAGTTGTCTGTACCTTGCAAGCAGGAGGTGTAAATTGATCTAAAGTGGAAAACTTCCTAATTCAAACCAATGGAAGAAAGCACTGAACTTAAAAGCTGCCTTTTATGATCTTTACTCTCTTAGTCCTTGAGGTCTTGCTCTGTTCTTCATGTTTTTTTCATTTTTGTAAGACTTTTTTTTTTAAAGAACGTTTGATTTTTAGCCTCCTACACATAACAAACCCACCCACACATACAACATCCTCATATTGAACTTTTATTTATTTATACATTTTTTTTAAATAATAACATCGAATTTCTTTGTTTATAGTCATTTAGATGGCAATTGCCTGCCAGCTCATAAATATCTGACGCATAAACAGTAATCTTTAGGAACTATGTTGAATATTGAGGTTCGGATTTTACAGCGAAAACTTGGACATAAAACAAAACTGCTGAAATGATTGGTTGAGGTTCCACTCAAGCAGCTGCATGCTGCCTTCAAGGACATGCTTTTAATTGTAGGAAAACTGCCAATAAAAAAAAGCACACAAGTGGTTCCAGTTAAGAGCCGTTCGCTTGGATGTGGCTTCACCCCAATGAAAGGACATGATTTAATTACTCTACAGTTTTAATGCGCCTGATGTTTCTTCAGAACTCCTAGTGTGTAATTTTTTTTCTTCTTCTTTTTTTTTTTTTAACCAATTGTGATTCATCTTTAAAGAAACAAACACGTTTGAGAGAGTTTCTCCAGAGCTGACTCAATACTGGAGAGACACGCAAAAGAATCCGCTTTTTGTGACAAATTAATCATGTCAGTGATGAGGAAATGTGTGAAACCTTCAGATCGTGTAACCTGCCGGTACTTTTTCTAGTTTAATTTTATTTAAAGAGAACATGGGTTGTGGGTTTTAGTCAGTGGGGGGCGGGGCTTCTGTTGCTTTTAAAGGTATTAATTAGGTTTTTTATGTACTAAGTGAAAAGTTTTATCAAGTTACACAAAAAAAAGAGTTACAATCTATCAAAAGAGGACTCCATTGGCTCTTTTATTTTGACAGGAAATAAGGGGCGTGCTTACTCCACGCCAACAGGACCGCCCACAACTCAGAGGCATATTTCTAATAAACAACAGCCGTTCTGCAGAAAATATGTCCTTAAAAACGACACAGGTTTTTTTTTATTTGGCTAAAAGCGGCTAAATCATAATTAACAGATCACTGGGAACACTTTTAAAATGGATCAAAGAACCATAACCATATGAAAAGTGGCAAACGAAGACCCTGAAGACTGCATTTGACGTAATGGGAGGTGCAATCGACACTAAAGCAATACACAATCAAATTCCTACAAGCACAAACTTGTTGCGTTCACACTGTCGCACTGCGTGCAACCTTCTGGGCTCTTAAGGAAAACGGGCGTTTCAGGGCTCAAGTGAGCAAAAATAACAGTGGTTTCAAAATGATGTTTTATGCCAAACTGTGATTTCAATCTGCATTTGTCTCATTTGCTGATCCCGCTCAAGCTGTTTTTGTGCCAGTAAATTATTTAGTGCAGCAACATATCTGTTTATTTATGTTCAACCCAGAGCAGCTGAGCTCCTTCCCAATAGTTAGAGCTGATAGTGGAAAAACATTATGCAATGCAGAAGTAACATTTAATGGAGAAATAAATAAAGTGCTTGCCTAACTGCAATTTTTTGGTCAGTTTTTGATGTTTTTATTGCACCAGGGTAATGGTAACTTTGACTTTCTATTATTTGAGGGTTTTTTTTTTTTTTTAGTAAACTCTCATCCTCCAGCTCATTAATCCAGAACAAAGCAAAAGATCTCACATGACCTAAAGAAACATTTACCTGTCCATCAGGACAGGTATTCCTGAGCTCGAAAAGACAAAACAAAAAGAAAAATGACTATGGTATGCATAAGACTGTTTATTGAAAGTTGTATTTAACTTTCATTAGTAATCCTAAATGTCTCCTTCATCACTGCATTATAGCGGTTTTTACAATATAAAGTAATCTAATCCTTGAAAAAAGGAAATACTTGAATTTCAATTAATATGTATCAACCGAATATTAGTTAATGCCAAACAATACAAATAATTAATACATTTAAAGCTTTTTATTTAAAATCCTTTCATTTTTCAAAAATAATGTTCAAGGTTCTCATGCAGTGAATAACATATTTTTTATCAAATGTAAAGAAAATAATTACATTTTAAAATATATATATTTTTAGGTTTTTTATTTTTAAGAAAAGCCTTGTATTTTTTTAACAGTGGAGGCTCTACAAGTTACTTTTTTTTTTTACACACTGCTTGTTTTTTTTATAAGGTTTGTAATCCACTACTCCTCTAAAAAAAAAAGTGAGACCTTAAGAAAAAACTGTTCATAGTTCTGAAAAGGTTTGGATAAGAGCACTTTTCTCTTGCTTCTTCCTTATTTGGACCTGCCTAAAATGTACATTTTGTTTGGTAACTTGGTGATTTTTAACGGAAGTCTT
Source organism: Oryzias curvinotus (assembly GCA_023969325.1). NCBI lineage: Eukaryota > Metazoa > Chordata > Actinopteri > Beloniformes > Adrianichthyidae > Oryzias > Oryzias curvinotus. The sequence goes on from CM043719.1 coordinate 28,000,077, forward strand.
CATAAACGCAATACAAACTAATTTTGAACTAATTCAACCACGTCTTAATATGAGTATGAAGATTTTTCTCACAGTTTTTCTGTCACATTTTGCTTTAAAATGTGGCTGTGCTCCCCCAACCTCTGCTAAATATAAACACGAACATCTTCCCATCAGAGACGTTTCCTCTATCAACCACAGACGCTGTGTTTTTCTGAGGTAAAGCTGTATCTGGGCTCACCTTGTGGGGTCGCAGCAGCCATGCGTTTGCTGTTGTGTGTAGGCTGCGTATCATTTCTATCTGCTCGCGTTTCCTTTTTTGGCCTTTCCTGTCAACAGTTGCTCTGATGTCACAAACGGCGCTCATTAAAATGTGAGATAAAAGACAAGGAGAAAGGATGTTTGCAAGGCACAAACCCCTTGACTGGCAGAAAGAGCTGATTTAAAACTAAAACTCAACTACTGTATGATCTAACAAGATTAGACAAACCACTCAAACAAAGAAAAAGAAAGGACAACAAAGCACCAAACGCTAGAAATGCAGGATGTCTGTCGGTGTGAGTCTTGCAGGTTTCAGATGACACAGGTTACATGTATGTGCTCATCTCTGGCTTTCTGTTTTGTGTCAGCCTTTCCGCAGACTTGCATAGCCTCAGGTGAACCTTTGCACCTCTACAATAAACATGTGTACATTTATCCATGTTCTCGGTGAAGGTGCAGAAGGTCCAGCATGCAGCACGCTCACGACACACCGTGGCCCAAGCAGGAGTAGTGCTGTCTCTTTGGAAAAACAGCTGTCTATATTTAATCAAGGCGAATAAACATGGAGTTTAAACAACTCATTTATAATTTAGATTTGCATACATTAAAACTGCTCATTTTAATCTTTTTATTAATATGCATCGACGATATTGTATAAATATGCAGTTTTATGCAAATATCAGGCCCCTTTTCTGTTTGTATTTAATTCTGTTCCCCAGCTGTGGATCGTCATTTTCATTCCAGGCAACAGACTAAGATTAAGTCGAATATTAAGTCACAGCATGGGAGTGTATAAATATTTCTCAATTAAAAACTCTGAAGACTAGCTAGGCTACGAATTCAGCATTAAAAATGCATTGGCGTTAGGTGGTGGTGGTGAATAGGGGGGGGGCAATTATGAGTTTGATAAGACATCAGAACTTCTGTGCTACATCTTTGAACTGTGTTCCCCCCCACATCTTTCCCTCCTCCAATCAAGTAGTTGCAACATCCAGCACTTTTTGCTGTTTTGGAGACTGCTACAAAATCTGTGGGATGTTAGGACCAGCCAAAACATGCTGTGCCTCTGTTGCTGATGAGCGTGCCTTCTGATGTTTTCACAGAACGTCCTACATTTCCTTCTTCCTGCACAGGCTGACACTTTGCAGTTCAGTTCTGTTCCCTGATGTAGAAACAAATACAAAAAAAGGAAAAGAACTGAGCTGAAAAATATGAATTAAGGACTAATTAAGATGTGTTTTTTTTAGGGGGGAGGGGGGTAATTTACTAATTTTGTGCATCCTGTCACTTCTTTTTTGTCAAAAAAGTGCAAAATAATGCCTCCGGTTCTTGAAATAATTTGGATTACCATTTAACAGAAACTTATTTACTTATTTAAGATCATTTTTAAAAATGAAGTCAAACTCTAGAATCAGAGTTTGGTAAGAAAATGCATCCTTGCGTGTTCTGAGCAGAAAAGTGTTACTAATGAAGTTAATTACTAGAAAAAAAGCAGCTCAAAATTAAACTTGATTGATTTGAGTATGAAGCACATCGACTGTGATTTAAAAAAAAAGTAAGGGATGCCACATTTAAATCTAAAACATGTAAATTAAAACAAGAAAACATTGGAGTCCACTCTTTCAAAGAACTGAAAGCTGTTGCTCTTCTTCTTGTGTGAGGAAGCCTCTGCAACTTTGCCCTTGAGGTTCCAACTTCTTGTTAGACAATACTCAGAAAATCTTCAAAGACTCCAAGCCTTCATGTTGAATGCTAAAGTTCATAAAAGCCCAAAAATAAAACAGCACAGATAGCACTGCTTCAGAAAAAAAAAAAAACTGGCAGCACCAGGTTTGCAAAGTTGCACAAGAAACCACAAGAGTTTTGGCAGTGTCTTTGTGAAAGAAGAGAATAAAATGGAAATCTCTGGCTTTTGATGAAAATCAGACGGAGCATGTCATATCAAATGCCTCATGTGAGGTACAGAGATGGATGGGTGATGATTTAGACTCTGCAGTCAACGATGTAACCATGACCCCCTCAAATGTGCAGCCCTGCTTGTTGTTTTATTGTCGTTTCACACAAAACCTTTGCATCTTAGCTTTTCAGTTAAAACATGATGATGGCGTGCAGGAAAATTGCCGCTTGGAGGAGGTTCCCACATTTGACACATTTTTCTTATCAAAATTAGCAATTTTCTACTATTCTGTAGCAGATTTTCTTAAAATGCATTATTAAAACTTGATGTTTTTTTCTCCTTGAGCAAAGCAGGAAAAGGAAGTCATTTTTTTATAAAGATGTTTGATTTTGTGGCATGAATTTGGCACATTAAACTGAAAAAGAAGTCACTATTTTAAATAACACTAATTTGTCTGCAATTAATTTACTATGATTAACGCAATAAATTGACACCCCTTAAAAAAAAAAATATATATATATATATATATATATTTATATTTATACCATGGTCCAGGTGAATACTCGATTCTGATTGGCTGCTGGGTGTGGATTAGGTAAGGTTAATGGCCTTCGAAGTGTGCATTATCACTTTTTAACACACGCCATGGAAGCCTGAACCATCCGGCGTGAAGCAAAAGGCGTTAAAAAGTGATAATGCACACTTCGAAGGCCATTAACCTGCTCATACCATGGTCACTTACAAGAGAAATTAATAGTAACCAGTTTAAAGTTATTGTTGTTTTTTTTTCCATTTGGATCGCTTTTCTCACAAAAAGCGAACTATTTTAGTGCTGCACCACGTGACAAATAGTTTGCGTCGCGTCGTGTCGCACCGCCGCTGCAGTCAAGATTTGGCGATATAAAGCGATCTATATATGCTGATCTTTCTGATGGGTTGAATAAAGCATCAGTTCAGAGAGAAAGTTCTCCTCTTACCGCTTGTTTTTGTCTAAATGATGAAGCAAAAGGTTGTTTTAAAGAAGCCGGCGCAGTGATACAGAAAATTTAAGCTAGGTGACCGGAACTTCTTTTTTCAACATGCAGTTATCCTGTGGTATATCACTTTTTAATGCACACCCAGCAGCCAATCAGAATTGAGTATTCACCTGGAATACTCTGAATACCATGGTATATATATATATTTCTTTTTTTTTTTTTTCTAACAGACACACGAATCACAGTGGGCCCGTGAAAAGCGCAGAGACGGCCCTGGAAGTGATGAAAAAAGCCTGTTGAGCCGGGCTCAGGGAGGTGATGTCTCTTTAAGAGGCTCAGCCGAAACAATCGTACAACCCCCCAACAAGTCATCGGGCCTGTCAATCATCCGGTCGGCGCCCTTTGATGTCGGGACTCCTTGGCTTGTGTTGCGCTCATATGGGCTGTTTGCTGTTGTAGAGAAACATTGGGCTTCTACCGACCAGGCAGCCGGGGGAACGCCACAACGCAACTTTTTCTGAATGTGCTGCGTGTTTCTCTACTTTGGAGGCGCCCCAGACTGAGGAGCGCTAACAGAAAAGTCACTTTTCCCCCACTTTTGTTTCTTTTTTATTTTATTTTTTTTATTTTCTTTTATTTCTTTTATCATATAAAGTAAATAAGGTCGCAGGGGGGAGCAGACATGCCTCAGCTCAGCAGTGGCGGAGGGGATGACCTGGGCGCAAATGATGAGATGATTTCGTTCAAAGACGAAGGAGAACAAGAGGAGAAGATCCAAGAAAACGCCTTCACGGAGAGAGACCTGGCCGACCTGAAGTCCTCTCTGGTGAACGAGTCGGAGATCAGTCAGAGTCCGAGCGCGGCGGTAGGTGGCACGGTGCGTGAACGGCTGTAAGCATGCGTGGCTGCCGCTGACGGCGTGCTGAATGAGCGCACGGCACGGCGCGGCGCGGCGCGGCGCGGCGCGCAGCCGATGCGCCCTCAGGAGTTACAGTAGTCAAACTCCCGGGCTGGCTCTGTCAGACTGAGAGGTGGACCGCAGCTAAAGTTTGATGAAGCTAGACCTCCATCCCGCCTCGTTTGGAGCTCATTCTTCCATGTTTTGTTTTCGCTCACTGTTCCAGGCGGCTAGACGGGGGCACCAGGGCGAGCAGAGGGGCTTCCCAGACAAACACCGAGAGCATCTCGAAGGGGGTAAGACAGAGGACAATGACTCAAACCAGTCACGGTGATGTAGCCACCTGTCACTGACAGAGAGCCGATTTTAATCACAGATTAACTAAAACCTGGAAAGTTTCTACGTCAAACTGTGATCATTAATTAACACTTTTACCCCGGAGATGTCGCCGGCGACGCCGAAAAACACATTTTTGGAAATGCAAATAACTTTACAACTGTTTGTATGACCAGCATCATTCCAGTGGATTCTGAAGTGGAGAAAAGCGCCGCTTTTCTCCACTTCAGAATCCACTGGAATGATGCTGGTCGCCTAGATGGTAGAAGCCTTACAAGTTAAAAAAAAAAAAAAAAACATCAGCACTGGAGCTAAAGCTCTGGTATTAAAAAAAAAAAAACAACAACTTATCAAATCTCTTATATAGGTCTTCATCAGAACCGCATTTTCGTTCCAAAATCTGCACAGAAAGTCATCAATCAGAGTCTCCAAACTTTTTCTTTTGTTTGTTTTTACCACCCAAAAAGAACAGAGTAATTTCCCTCCCTACATGTGGGCACAGAATGTGTAGTTTGCTCGGCAACTTTAATTACAGGTTTGCAGTCAGCGTACCTCATTTCAGTCTTCATAAAGGAGAAAAATGTTCTCACATTGTGGTCCTTTCAGCTAAATCCTCCCTTAAAATCCAGATTTAAAAAAAAAAAGGCCTTCAGAAAAAGAAACCAAAATGTTTTTGGAAGAAAAAAAAAAAGTAAGGTAGTTGGAGCTGCTACTACATCAACCTGTCTTGCTTAATATGGGTGGTGGAAATAAGCTGGGGGAGTTCACGCCTCTCAGGCTATAGGTGACGACTGTCATGGTTTTGTCTCAGCCATGATCTCCTCTCAGCTCATACAGGCGTCTAACATGATGTAACTACTTAGTAACAGCTCACCTGCTTTCAGAGCAACTTTCCCTTTGGATGCATATTTATTTACTTTTGCTCCTCTCGCTATAAATCTTTTTCATCGGCGCCGTGGAAGTAAGTTCCCACAGCTATTTTGCTGCACATCAAAACTTTTATTTATTTATTTTTTTAAACTACACCTTGATTGCATCGGTTCAGGCTTGGACACTGATTTTCTGACTCTTTTCTTGTGCTTTTATTTAGTGTCGAAGCAACAAGATGGAAGCATGTACAAGTCGGCCGCGTACCCGGGGTATCCGTTCCTGATGCTGCCGGACCCTTACCTCCCCAACAGCTCGGTCTCTCCATCTGTAAGTCCTTCTGCTCTCCTGCATCAGCAGCTGAGGGAAGTCTGGCCTCTCTGTCTGTGGAGTCCCCTGATTGGCTTTTTTTTCCCGTTGTTTCTGCTGTTTTTTTAATGTTCATAAACACAGAAATGTGGTTTTGAGTTTTAAGTCTATTGGATTTCTGTAGTGATGCTTCTGGCAACACATCTCGCTTACAACCAAACTCTTCAAAATATCAGCAAAAGTATTTAAATTAATAGTTTTATTTTTTTATTTTTGGTGCTGGCCAAAAACATTTTGTTTACTTTTTTAGATTAAAGCCATAGATGTGTTCATTCAGTATGTTAGGATTTTTTCCCTTTAAATTGCAATTTGGATTCTTTTGCAACCCACCTCTTAAAGGCCCTTTTAAACACATAATTAATATATTTTTAAAATATTTTCTGCAGGTTTTAGGCTCAAATGATTTCAAAAGAGGTTCGTTGTTCAACGTTTCTTTTTTTTTCCCTGTTATTTTCCTTGGGAAATATGAATAATTTGAAACAAGTCAAAAGTTTCACAACATCTCAAAGTTCAGCATCTCGGCTGAACTTGAAACACGATGGAGTCGACGTCTTGTTGAGCCGAAAGCCACCGATGGGAGGTTTGTCGTTGACTCCAGAGTGTTTCACTGAAACAACCAGGAGACAGACTCGTGCACGTGCTCCTAAGCATGTGTTTCTAAACAGCAAGATAGCCTGCGTGAGAGTCAATGGGATGCTTTAGGATGAGACATGCAGGTAAAATGGAAAAAAAAAGAAAAAAAAACGTTTTTTAGGATGCAACGTTAAAGTTTGCCTTCAGTGTTTATTCTAGGCCATCCCATTGAATTTATTTCTTCAAAATACCATAATTCTCCTAATTTTATCTTTAATTTTTGTTTTAGAACATTTAGTAATTTATCAGTGGAGAGCCTCTTAAAGATGTATGCTCATCTAAAAAGCATAAAAATAAATAGATTGCTCTGGGACACAATCAATTCAATTAAAAAAAACCTTTATTGAACTTCAAAGTATAATCTGAATAGAAATGAGTTCAGATTGAGCTTCATTGAAGCTCCCGCACCCCTCTAAAAAAATAAAAGGTTTAGTGTAGTGACCTTTGCTAAAACAGATTTGGTTTGCTGAAGAAAAATCCTTAAAAACAACAGATTTTTGTGTTTATGAACTTCTAAGAGGAAGTCACGCTGCAGTGATTGAGAAGAGAACGGAATGAGAGAGTGTCCTTGTTGTTTTCCAAATCATCTTCATGGCTGGTGTTGTGTAACTCTACATCCGCCATGGTGTCAGACAGCGCCAATGAGCAAGTGCGATGGTATTTGTCAGTCATCAGAGTGTCTCACAGCCTCCTCTTGGAGCTGCAGAAAACTCTTTTGTCGCTGACAAAATAAAGAGCACTCTCTTTCTCTGTGTGTCTTTGAGACTCCACACAAAGCTCTGTTGTTGCTGCGTCTCCTGTAATTAGCTGGCCAGTTGTTTCGGGGCCGCAGAAACCTGCAGCTCGGAAGGCCCGAGAAGGAACAGGCTGGTGGACCTGGAAGGTTCCAGGGGGGCTGTGCTGACTTCCTGTGTCTGGGTGGGAGCCGGGGCAAGATGGCACACGTTGGAGATGACGGTGTCCTCCTCGTTTGCAGCTTTGCTAGACACATTTCTCAAAAACGCAGTTGGAATCTCTAAATAGAGAAAAATGTCATATTTTTGTATCTGACGGGAAGTTAAAACAGTAAAGGTTTCTGTGTAATCTTGGTTGAAAAAGTTTTTTAAAAAAAAAAAAGGCATCCAATGAGATTAAATCCGATTTATAAGAATGCTAGTTTCATTTGGTCCGCCATTATTTCTGAACGCAGCGGTTTCTTTAGCTCCAAGTGTTCAGGATGTGCCTTCACAAAAGAAAACAATAACAGAAAATCCACCTTTAGTTTACGTCCATTTTGTTCTCATTTGAGAATCACCCATTTTTTTAAAAAAGTGCCTTTCTTCTGCAAAAATGCAAACAACCTTTAAAATCAAGTCAAAATGGATTTTTCCGACTAAAGTAGCTTCAAGTGCTTCACACAAAACATTTTCCTATTTGAAAAACCAAAAGCAAGACAAAAAAGACAAGTTATAAAGGAAAGTGTTCTCTTCTAGTAAAAGCTTCTGTCCTGATGTCATCCTTTACTAGTTAAACTGAGCAAAACAATTTGCCGGTTGCTGTAATCTCCTTCAAACGGCTAAACTCCCTCAGCTGGATGAGTGGAGGTCAGATGTGAGGTGTATTCCGCTTTCTGATTGTTTTTTTCTGTTGTTGCATAAATTCATTTTGGCTTTTGTTTGGAGACATTCAGAGAGAAAGTTGAACAGAAAAGCGGGAGCGGCTTTCGCTGCGTTTGGCAGAAAAAGACGTGTCCACAAATTCCCAGGACTGTGGTTGTTCAGACAGATTAACATGTCGTTCGTTTTTATCTGAATACAATAGATCGTATGTCCTTCACCAATCTTTTAAGAAGCTTCACATCTCTGCTGAGAAAGCATTGTCCATAAAAAGTGGCTGATCGCTGGAGCGGCTGCAGCTTTTCTGGCTCGGCCATAATTCTCCATTCACATCATAACATGGGAGCTTATTGTCACAATAATGGAGATGTCTTCATCTTTTTGGCTAAAGTGGGTGTTTGTGGCACATGGAGATATGGTAGCTTGTTGTCTTAGAGCAAAGCTTCATCAGGCGAGTCTATGTGTTTCAGTTCATTACATTAAAAATTAAAAGTCTGCATTTGAGGCTTTTGTTTGGGGTCTTCTGGATCTGTATGGATTCTTCTCAACTCTGCTGCTTCAGGCTTGTTAGTTTCCAGAGTTCCTGCTATGTTTTTGTGTGTTTGGGGATGTGGGGATGCAGGTTGTGCGTTTGATTTGGATATTTGTGTCGGGATCATGGAAAGGATGCAGAGACGGTTTTGTTTAGTATGTTCAAATGAATCGATTTGCTCCAAGTTTGTAGTTCTTTTCCCGAGCAACTCAGTGAATCACAGTCATGTCAGGAGCTGTTGCTTTATGTGTTACAGAGTTAAACAACATTTAGACATAAAAGATGATTTTAGTGTGTGATTTGTTCTGAAAGAGGATGAGGAGCCACATTTTACAAGAATCATTTAAAGTGTTATTTTGCTCCTGATGGAACAGTTTCAAAGCCTCAAACTGTTGGAAGCTATAAAGAACATGTTTCTGAGAAAATAAAAGAATATTTGTAAATGTATTATAGACTCAATTCTCAATGTCAACACCAAAAAAAGAAGACAGTAACACATAAATTAAATTAAAAAGACGTCTGTACCCATTCCTCCAAATTGAGTTCTGTTCCTCATGCTGGTTAGAAAGAGTTAGCTCTCTAAAAGCATTCAGACGGTGAATAAAACAATCAAACATCCAATCAAACTTCCTGAAGCAATTTCACAATAAAACAATGAGACTGTACAGGAAAAAGCTGAAATATCCACCTATTGGGTGGATTTTCTAATAGAGAATAATCAATTTTTATTTCATTCATTCATTTTCTGTACCATTTTTCCCTTTCGGGGTCACGGGGCTGCTGGAGCCTATCCCGGCTACTTGTGGGCGAAGGCAGGGGGACACCCTGGACAGGTCGCCAGTCTGTCGCAGGGTAGAATGTCCACAATCACACGTCCATTCACTCTCACAGTCACACCTATGGACAATTTAGAGTTGCCAATCAACCTATGCAGCATGTTTTTGGAGAATAATCCCTGCTGGGAAAATCTGTGTTTGCTGAATGTCCAGTCAGTTTAAATGTCCTTCATCTGAACGCTGAAACTGAGCAGCGATGTCTGCCGGCGTTCCGCTGTATCGACATCAGGGAGGCTGTGAAACTCCCTGTGATGTGGAAGCTGTGGTCACAGCAGCGTCATCAAGCTCCGAACACAACACGCTGCTTTAAAGCACTTTCCCACCCACTGTACCTGGACACTGACTGTTAAAGGGCTTTTTTTGGGGGGGGATAACAGTAAATGTTTGATTAAATGACTGCTTGACGGTATGCAGGGAACCGGTGGAATTTACAAGCCTGTGTTTTACAGCACACTGTGCACTGTTGTTGTCTCATTTGGGGGAATTTCCTGCTCGTTTGACACTTCATTTCACTGAAGTAGAGAAAAAAAAACATTGAAAATTGACTGGAAGGGAGCTGAGAGGCAACTGACATGTTTGGGAAAGGAAACAGTGAAACTCTGTCATTTCTGAAAAACTCTGTTTTTGTTTTGTTGTAAAAACTTTCAAGCATCTTTGCCCCTAAGATGCTATTTTTTTTTTCACCCAAAGCATGGTGGGAATATGTGTCTGAAGCCCAGTAGAGTCCATTCAGAAATCCGCATCTATTGCCGCTCTGCTCCCTCCCCACCCGCATGTCGTCTTGTATTATTCAAATAGTATGAGGTTGATCCTCCCAGATCAAGGCAGCAGCGAGGGTGCGCGCCAGTGTCTCGGATCTCCCTACTTCCTTGTTTCTCATTGTAGTGCCGTGTTGACAGGGGGTTTGCTCAGTCTTCCCCTAGTCTCTTGGTAAACAATGGCAGCAACACGGGCTCGCCTCGCTAATCCCCCTCCCCTAGCAGACCCAGGGGCCGGGATGAGCGGCGCTGGGACCTCCCTGCCTCTGACTGGATACGATAAGAGGAGTAAGCGCTCAGATTTAAGAGGCAAAAATGCAAATTTCGTCGTTTTCACCTTAAATATTGACACTCAGTTGTACTTTGACTGAGCAGGTGATCTGACATTCACACTTTTGATGTAAAAAATCTCAAAAAACCTTTAAAAAAAACTGCCCTTTGAAGAGCAGAGTGAGCTAGTTTTGTTTTTACGTATCTAAGCACAAGATTAATGTGTAAAATCTCCAAACTACCGAGAGAAATTTGCTCATAACAGGGATTTAAAATCCAGATTTCTATATCTGCCAAGGGAAAAAAAGTTGTCTTCTTTTGGTGTTTAAACATTCGATTCCCCAACTTTCTGATTGAAAAACATCTTTCAAACATCTAAAACTGCTTTGCAGAAGTAAAGAAACATCATATTTTGCAGCAAGGTGCAATCCTTGAAGTCTTTTGAAGTACTTTTTGTATCATTTTTATCATAGTTTATACATTCAGCTTCAATGGTCAGTTAAAGTTTTCCTAAAGACTCACTCCAATGAAAATAGTATTTTTAGGCTTTTTTAACATGTTCTTGTGGCATTTTTCTGACGACGGAGGCCACATATAAAGAAAACATTGCATTTTTGGTTATTTCTTTGTTCAAATGATTGTGAATCAGTTGCAGGCGAAGTGATACAGTTTAAAAAAGAGCTAAAAAAGAGAAAATGTGCCTGGAAGGCCTGGTCCGAGCTGTCAGCTACGGAGAGGGGAAGGGGGGCGGGGTTGCCCTCAACTCAAAGGTGAATTTCTAATGAACTACTGCCACTTTGCATAATCAAAATTAAAAGACTACTGGGAACGCTTCTACATTAGACCAAAAGATGATGGGAAATGATAAGCATATACTAACATGAGAGATCTGATCTGAAAGTACAAGCATTTAAAAACAAACAAGTTTCATAAAAGTCTCATTTGGTGTTTGATAACTCTAGTTTTAAAGCATTTTTTCCCCATCTACTGAGGTTCGTATTCTTACAAATGGTTGAAAATGAATGTAGATGGATATACTTAGTGGAATTTAAATGTTAGAAATATGAGAAGAAAGGAGAGCAAAGAGGAGGGAGAAGATTGGAATACCAATGACCACGAGAGCCTCCTCATCGGCCTTCTGGCTCTGAGGTAGCAAGCTGTGAAGAGACGCTGTTTAGACGACTCTTTCAAGAGGCGGAAATGTTTGAAATAATATCACTAGAAGAAAAAAAAAACCCTATAGATAGCCTGGAGGTGTTTATACCTGTAATTATTCATCCACTTATTTATTTCCGGCGCAGAGCGAAGGTGGGGAAGCGGTGCAGCAGTAAAAGACAGGTGTTAGCAGAGTAAGTGCGGCTTTTCTTTGATTTTTATTGACAGTTTTTTTTTCCTAAAGAGTCTGACATAAGGCCGTGTTTTCCCTCGGTTGTTCTCATAAAGCGTCAAATAATGAAGACGACGTTTCCAATCATTCCTGCCACACTAACTGTCACCAGGATTAACCCTTTAACCCTCCTCCATGAGCGAACCCGCGACGTGGGCGCCAGCGTCCCATCCAATGGTGGTTTTTGACATTTGTGCGGTTCTTCCTGAAGAGTGCTTCCCGTTGTGCTGTTGTAATACGCGGGCGGGTTAAAGTCTTCCCTATGAGGAAGAGAACAAGGAAGAGGCTTCGCCGCATTCCTGCACAGAAAAGTGGCGTGTTTTGGATTCCCTCCCCATGGCGCCGTGCTGCAGGGTGTGTCTTTGTTGCTTCATAGCGCGGTAGATGTTGCAGAGAAGGAAGTGACTTGATTAAAGTTGAACCAAACATCTGTTTATTTGGATGGAACTTTATTTTAAAGGATAAAATGAAGCATAACTTCATCGTCGCATCTCGTCTCTCATCTTAAATTTCCACAGAGATGTTTTCTGAGGTGTGTTTTGGAGGGGGGGGGTTGTGCAAAGTTGCACCCAGGTGAGTCATTGACCCATGGAATGAGACCACGCAGTTTCTCCTGCCTGTGTGTTTACAGAGTGAGCTGTTCGGCCTCCCAGATGTTTGTTCTCGGCTCGTAGTTAATCAGTGACAGCACTGTCTGGCTCAAATAAGACGGATGGGAAAAAGTTGGCTTATGCCCCCCCCCCATGTGCTTTAAAAATGTCTTCCATCGACTGTAAATGAGAACTGGACCGAGTGAGTGTGACATTACTCATAGAAAATGACTGACCTCTGGCTCCAACCAAATGAAGTCAATTCAATCGCCATCTTTTGGCGACGTGGGGGGGTTGGTCAATGTTTCTATGGCAACATCTTAGCCAATCAGGACTGAACTTGTTGGAAGTTCACACCCCTACCACTAGAAAGCAAGCTACACAAAATCTGTTCATTGAACGTGCGGACCAGCGGCCTCCACATGCATTTTTTAAGGCATCTGATTGGTCAGTTTATATATAATAAAGTAAAAATATCAGGAAAAAAACATCAAGAAAATGTTAGAACAAGGCCTCCGAGCAAGAATGGTTATTCTGATAAATAGAATGACTGAGTAATAGCTGTTTATTTCTCTATTAAAGGCTATAGGATTTTGGCTTCTTGGTACCAGCGCGTACTTCCTGTTTGGAGAACAAAGGGGGAGGAGTCACTCAGTCCAGTTCTCATATTCAACCAATGAATAGAAAAGATTCCAGATGCTTCTTTGGAGATGCTGCTCAGTGTTAGGATGAGACTGCAGGTTTACCAGTCTCATATCCTGATGGTGCTGCTTACATCACACTTCTTACCGACTTCAACGCTTTTTCTGATGGTCAACATTAATGACGCTGACACGCCGCCATATGGTTGGCTGTTCACATATTTTGGACCTAAAAAACATCCATTTTTAATCTGTATGATTTTTTTTTTTTTTTTTTCTTTCTTGATGAAGGACTTTAAAGCATTTACTTTGCAAAATCATGTCCGGTGGCTGTGGCTGCTGGTTCAAAAACAACTTTGGTGTCTTTGTAACATGAAAAAGTCTATAAGGGAATTAAAATGAAAATCTACTTCCCATTGATTTGAAGTCTGTGACCAGTTTTAGTCTTTTTTTTTTTTAAAACAATTGAATTCTGGGTTTTACCAGCTGCAGCACTGTATGCATGTTTTAACAGGTAGATCTAATGTTTGTTCTCTGTTTTTTATCATTGTTTTTTTTTATTTTCATTTATTGTCATTCTTGTAAAAAAGCATTTTTAGGGGGAATAAAGCTGCAAATGAGCTTCTACTGAAAGCATTATGATATGGTATTTATTTGCCATTATCCTGTCCAATTATGTGCTCTATAAGCAGTTTTTCAGCTCATTTTGAGGCAGCTTTTAATCAAATGACACCTGGTGTTGCTTCATGTTATGCAGAAGTATCTCATGGTGATGTTCATTGAGCACAAGCAGAGCTACACGCTTTATAGGTCCGTGAGCCTCACACCCATCCTGGTCGCCGGGCCTCGAACCCTTCCTGGTTTTGGGTTCTCGGTCCGTGAAGAGTGGATTTGTCCTCTTTGGGTTAATAAGATCGTTTGGAGAAATGTTGAGTGTAAGAAAGTAAGTTGGTTTGAGAGAAACCCTCAGATAAGCTGCTAGGAAAGCCTTCCAGTTGGTTTGAAAAAGCTACAGTTTGATCTAAAAAACAAGGAAGAGAAAACCCGCACTAGCATGAAACGCTACTATGACTCTGACACGGTGGTTGATGCGCTAAATCAAGTGATGGTCTCGTGACCGTACGCTACGCTGGATGTCTGTGTGGGATTTTATTTTAAGGTCAAGTGACCTATGGGAATTAAAAGTTGTGTTTCGTTTCCTCCTCATTACTGTCAATAATCAGGGAGTTTCACAGAGCAGTCAAAACAGGCCCGATGAGCTCCGCTCTCCTCGAATGGAAGCTGTCGCCCTTTTCCACTCAAAGGGAAACAAATGTTAGGCAACACAGAATCTTTCTGTTGTTGTTGTTGTTGTTTTCATTCATCTGAATGCTTCATCATTAAAACCTAAAAATAGAAAACATGATTTTTATGATCATTTTTTGCAGAAAACCTGCATGTTTTGTAAATGCGTGACAATCTGTGGTCATTAAGCAAACGTTGGGTCTGTTTACAGTCTACCACTGAGGTCTCTCACATCTTGATTGAGGTGGGGGGACTTTAAAAAGCAGGGGTGGCAGTAATGGAGAATTTTTTTTTTACTCCTGGTTTAATACATCAAAAGAAAAGAGCAAAGCATGCAAATCAATTGGATGTTAAATTGTTATCACACCAATCTGTGAATCATATTTAACTAACCTCCTTGACTTAAATACAGGAATTTATAGCTTAATGAAGACGGTCTGTGACCTAACCGCGGACTGACAAACAGAGACACACATTATTTGTCTGATAAACTATCCTCATTTGGGGATTTTCTCTGTGAACAGGCGTCAGACGGTTTGTATCGATGCTCGCTCTTGATAAAGTTCTGCAATGACTTTTCCCTCCTTCGGGCCTCAGCCTACACATCTGACCTTCGTCATTACTTTAATATGCACTTTATTAAAATAGGGTTCACAAAAATAGGCAAGCAAAATGAAGCCCAAACCCCATCCTCCCTCCGCCCCTCTCCACCCCATGCCCTTGGGCCCAGCCCAGACCAGCTGGAGCCTCCACAGCCGCATGAAGCAGCCCACCACACATGGCTGAGATCTAAAACACACACACACACACACACACAATCAGGAGTGCATGTTTAATCTTTCTGTTTATGACTCTAGCTCAAGAAGGAGGAGCAAAGGCCTTTATTTGCTTTTCACTTCACACAAATGACACATGTGTGCTAAAATCCACCACATGTTGTGCACATAATGGCTTCGAGCTTATCTGCACTTTCAAGTGTCTTCACTTCCTTCTTCTGCCTTATTTACACTGACACACTTACATACATGGTGCGTATGCACACACAGAGCTCAGAGCTGCGGCGGCTGAAAACACACAATAAGGGCTTTGACAATAACACTGTACAAGCCACCAAATCTATGTTTTTCTCCTTCCAGAATCCAGATTGGAATCTTCTTGTCTTAATCTTTTATTTTCACCTTTTTTAGTTTTCTGCTATAAAAAGTTGCGTGAGATTTCCTCGTTCATTAGCTACATGTAAAGTATTGTCTGCTGATGCAAAAACGAAGGCAGATCCTTGGAGAGATGTTCATTCAAACTCATCCAAGTGCCATAGGGGGCAATCGTCTTTAGTCATTTGAGCAAAAACTACATCTGAAGAAGGGACATCTGAATAAAGAACAAGAAATTCAACTGTTATACACCTGTTTGCTGCATCATTACAATCATGGTAATGTATTTCTTTATTAAAATCGTTGTGAATCAGGAGCAGAAAAAGACTGAGAAAATGCCCTGGGGGGCCACAAGCTTCCATTCTGATGCATCCACTAGCAGACGACGAGATCCAAGTGTGTCGAGATCTGGCTCAAAACTATAATAAAACTATATATACGCTGGAAGGCTCCAATACTCTTTTATGTTGCACTGGTGATGTTAGGGAAGGGGAAGGGGGAACGGGGTTGCTACCTGATCTACCTGATCCTTAATTTGCTGGATACATTTGTGACAACCACATCAATGACAGGAAAAAAGGGATATGAGTTAGCCTACCGTGTCTTTGTCCAGGGCTGGATTTCGCCGCCGAAATACTGAATTCCTTTGATTTTGATTCAACACAATTAGAAAATGTTGATTGTTGTGTTTCTATTCTAGGAGTTTAACACAACAGTGGCAGACCTTTAAACAAATGTAAAGTCTTATTTTAAAAGTTACCAGAAAACCTCTTTTTGACTTTTTGAAAAGAAGTTGATTTAAAGAAAAATCAATTCATGGATCTGATAAACTGATGCCTTTTTTTAATGGAAGATTATTATTATTTTGACAAGAAAAAAAAATCATCCTGACCATGTATGCATCTAAAGATGAAATTCTGACAAAGAAACAAAAAGATGATTCTGTAATGTTTTTAACTGATGTCCGTGCCTGGAGAATGTCGTTACTGATGACCCAAAAGGTTCTTGTTACGTAGAGAGCTGAGACAGCAGCCATATTGAAAACTTCTGTACAACCCAGTCACTGAAAGTCATCATCATTCTTCAAAATGAAGCTGGTAGAGTTTTATGAAGTAGTTGGTAGTATTTTATTGAAAGGCTGGAAGCAGTGGAAGAGCAAGGAATCGTCAGGATCCAGGCGAGATTCGGGGCAGGCAGCAGGCAAACAGAGTCAGAGACAAAGACAAAACAGGGTCAGGAATTAGAAGATCGGGTCTGGATAGAACGCTCAGTAACGCAGGCAGCATGGCACCAACAATACCTTGCACTGAAGAAGGCTCAGTGCAGTGTTTAAGTAGACTGTGAGTGATTGGAAACCAGAGTCAAGTGTGCGGCATCCAGAAACTGTGCGCCGGGGTTGCTGGGAGATGTAGTGTGTTTGTAACTCTGGAGACGGATCCTGCTGGTGACCAGAGGGGGAGACAAACTCTGACCTCTGACACAAATACTTACATTTATATAAGTCCATGTATAAATGGCAGTTTATTTTTATTTTTTATTTGCTTTGATTGATTTGCTTTTTCTGATTTTCATTAGAGAAAGGTTTTAATCATGTAAAATGATTATGGTAAAGGTGCAGATATTTTAACCTCCTGACTCCTGTTGTCTGCTGAAATGTATTTATATTCACCAAAAACTACAACTCCCAGAGCCCCACCCTTTCACATTTGTTGTCATTGAAAAGCCCCAAATGTCCTCTGTAGAGACCAAAAGGAGATAACTCATAGTTAGCCGTGGTTGGGAGATTTTCAGGTTTAGAATGTCCCCTACAGATGACAAATTTCCATTGCTGCAAGTCAGGAGGATTGAGGTAGATGATCTTTCTGTTTCATTAATGGGTTGTATTGTTTTGCTGGTCTTTTACCAAAATGTGGATTTCTTTCAAACAAATAATGCAAACTTTGAGTTAAACACTTTGAAACTGGGAGCTTGTTGTAGCTGCTGGGATGTCCGGGCAGCTGTTGGTGACGTTCATGGTCTCCTGCTGGTTTCATAAACCGGATCTGAGGTCTGATTGTTTTAGATCATCGTCCTAAGCAGCTGATTTGTCATGTGACCGCTGATAATCTTGTGAAAGCATGAATGCAGTCACAATGAATGAAGGAACTGTGACTTCATGCTTATGACCATCGTCATCTTCAGAGCTTTTCCGCTATCTTTTCTCTTCTTGCAGCTTCTATTCTGGCCCATTTTGCCACAATGGAGGCCTTAAAATCTCCGGACTGAGGAGGACAGTCTTCCAGGCTGGAGACTGATTTTGAATCAAAGAAGTTTCAAACATCAGTCAGAGCAGGAAGGATCTTGGTTTCTGTGGTTTCCATCCATTTACAAGCTTTTAAAGTTATGGAGCCACTTGTTTTCCATGGTATGTCTAAAAGGACCTATAGAACAAGAATGGACTACAAGAAAAAGGAAAGAGAAGCCTCTGCAGGTTTTACCTGCAGTTTCTGGAAGTCACTGCTGTGTCCATCTGTTCATGTCGTTTTTGAGCTCAAGCGAGGAGGAATTCCCTCTTCAACAAGTTTCCTCATAAGAAGCTCATACATGCGTCAAATTGATTTCCTACTTTTGTTTTTGTTGAGCACAGGCGTACCCATCACTGCGATTTGTGGGCATGGGAACCTTTTCCGCCGCCTTACGGGGAAAAGGCCCCGAAGCTCTCAGGACACCCAGAAGTCACGCAAACGCACAAACGAGCGTACATGGTGGTATTATTTTTCCTATCAACCGTTATCCTGTTGCCAGGGAGAAAAACAAAGCCGGTTCTGCTTATCGTGCTGGGGTTTGAGCTGATGGAAAAGAGGTGACAAAAAGTTTCCTCAAGGAAACAAAAGAGTTGACAAACAAGTGGATCTCTCTGACAGCCCGGTGTGTATCAGGAAGTAAGGGAGCTCATGAAGCATTTTTAGTCAGTGATTTGAACGTGTGTGGGAGTGTGTGACAAGGTGTTGTGGTAAATCGACTTGTTCAGGGCCAAACAAAAACTAGAGCAAGTGTTCGATGCACTGCACTGTGGTCGACAGGAGTGAGCTCGCTTGTGTGTGTTTGTGTGTGCGCGGACAGCACGTGGGTGTGCGTGACAGCGTAGGTGTTGCATGTAGTACCGGACGCGCATGTGGGAAACACTGTATGCACAACAAGGACAGATGAAAGGGAAGAGGTGGGTGTGCAGGAAGTGAACAACAAAAGAACGGTATCATCTGATTTGTCTGATGAGTACAGATTGAGTTGATCAGGCTCTGCCTGTCTGAGAGCTGATGGAGAGAAGGAGCTGCAGGAGAGGCGGACGGGAATTGAAAGAGGCAGACGGAGTGATGGTGCGACAGAAACGGAGAGAGAACAATGACGGAAAGAGATAAGTGCACTAGCGGAAGGGAGTTAGCAGTAAACAATGAGAAACCGGTAACCACGCTGTGCACCTGGTAGAAGAAAACCACAGCCCCAGTTGAAACAGACTACGACACCCTATGAACACCTTTAACCGTTTCATCACCGCACTCAAGGAAAAGAAACACAAATCCAGGCCTAATTGTCACTCTCGAAAGTCAGTTTTTCACTTTCAACAATAGGAAGTGGACGTGTTTGAAGTAACCAGAGCGAGCTGCAAGGCTGCGGCAGTCAAACCGATCAAGGAACATTTTCAATATCTTTGGTTTTTCTCTGTTGTTTTTTTTTTTTTTTTTTTTTGGGGGGGGGGGGGGGGTTGCATCAAAACAACAGTTCCCTCTTTGTTGATGCAGATATTCACGCAATGGGTAGACTTTATAAAGATCAGCACAGCAGGAATGAACATTTTTCACTTAAAAATCATCTTGCAGGTTGTTGTTTTTTTGTTTGTTGTCCTTCAAGCTATCACTAAATGAGTTCATATTTTTGTGGCCAAAATCAAAAACTAGATTGAAAAATATAAATCAGTAGATTATTGATTGTTCTGTAAAGATATGGGGAAAGGAAAGGCTGTGCTGCTGTGATGCAGGTACTTTGTATGATGTATTCTTGCAGCCATTTCTGTGCTACAGAGCAAAGTTTCAGCAAACTTGACCAAAAAAGGAAAAAAGAAAACATGAATCTGACCCGAGGTTGGTCTTGATTTCCTTCAACACATCTGTAAATATCTCAATGGGGTTCACATGAGGTTTTGGGTCCATCTTTTCTGTGTGTTTGCTGCTCTAGTGTGACACAGTGTGGTTTTCTCAGTGTTCAGCATTACTGTAAAAATGCTCATTTCGGGACAAAATCATCTAAATATTTAGTATGAAAATCTACATTTTTTTGCAAAAAACTTTCTAAATTCCAGATCTATTTTGTGTTTGTGCATAATCCTTCTAACAAGCACTTTATGCATTTTTAGTTTGATCAGATTGACTATTTGTTAGTAAAAGTTCTAAAGACCCACTCAGATCATCTCTGGATCTGTTTTAAAAGGCTCCCCAGTGGTCTTTTAATCATGATTATGTCGGTTTTACGCAAAATAAAAAACAAAAAGAAAAAGAAAATTAGGACATAGTTTCTGCAGAGGCAGTAATTCATTAGAAATTTCCCTCAGAGTTTTGTGCGTGGAGCAACCCCGCCCCCACTTCCCCTCCTTGTTGATGAGAGGTAAGGAGCTCCTGGCCCTTCCAGCATGTTTTCTACGCTACAAACAAACTCATTTTTATCTGCTCCTGATTCTCAACAATTTGTATAAAGAAATATTCAGAAATGCTATTTAGAGCTGATTTTTTCTTATATTTGTCCTCCATCTTCTATAAAATATCACAAGAACATGTTAGAAACACCAAAAACATGATCTTAATCGGAGCAGGACTTTAAGTTGAATGCCGCTCGCTCTGTGCAAGAGGCTCGGTTAAATAGATATTTCATGTGGAGAGGACAGATGAAAACAGGCTAAGTTAAGACAGACCTGCAGTCTCCATTAGTGATGTTTTTATGGTTCCCTCGCTGAATTATCCTCCAATCAGAAGCAGATTTACAGCAGGCAGAGGCGCAGTCAGCCCGCAGGACCCCAGAGGACTCCTCTGCTGAGACGCAGAGCCAGGCGACCGTCATTCCTTCTTCTTGCTCTCCTTGCATTGCATTTTTCTTTCATTTTCATTCTTGTTTGTCGTCTATCTTTCTTTAAAACTGGTCCCAGTCTTAATCCAGGCAGTAAAAGGCATTCATCTTTTTTATTTGAGTAGCATTCAGTCTGCAGTAAATCTGAGTTGACAATTTCCAGACCATCTCAAGGTTCAAATTAGCATTTATCAGCAAATCATCAAGTCAGGACTTTGCTGTTTTGATTAAGAGAAATGTTTATCTTTTGTCAGAAAGATGCAAACCACTTTGTTTTAAATCATATTTAATCAAAAGCAGAGCCTTACGAAATAAACATTCTTTTGGACAGACTTTTTGAGATGTTATTCAGACTGATTAGATCTGCATAAAGACACAGTTTTATATGAATCCAAATGGGACTTTAGATGAAATTGTGGTTGGATGGAAAGACATTGTCTCATTTCCTAAATTTCTAATAATAAAGTCAAGCTAAATAATAATAGAAATCCTATTGTGTATATTAACAAAAATACCTTTTGAGGCCATGTCAAACAGCCACTACTTATATTTTCCACTTATGAGATTTTGGTCTTTCGTGATACATGCGCGGCATACGTAATTCATCAATGTTTCTTGCCTCCGCCATTCGTCCCTGTGTGCAGATGTCTGTTATGAGTTCCGGCCGATGGGTCTTTACGTGAATCTGGGAATTGTATGTTGTTTATATGCAATTATAATGTCAATCTTACACAATTGTGCGGCGTGATTTTTGCAAGATGCATACACAAATTTTTGGCTTTCCATGACCAATCCATGTCCATGTACGTCTAAGGGACTTGTACACGGTGCACATATCAAGTTCCAATTACGTAATTGACGCATGAATTCTGGACCAGATTTGGCTTTTTTGTGGATTTACTTGTTCTTTGCCTGGTTTATTCATAGTTCTGTGGTTTTAACGTGGTTCTTTCATGATACATCTGTGAAACTTTCAGACAAAAAGGGAAAATTATTTAAAAGAAACTTTAACAAAAAACACATCTGAAGTTTTTTCTCTTTTGGTTAATCTGTGTTGTTGTATTCTGGATTAAATTGAGTTATTTTGGATGAACACTTGGATAAAACTACGGTACCTGGATGTTGTAGTCTGACGTTTTGTTTGCCGTTGGGTGTCGACATGATGTGGGGTCCTGAACTTTCAGGTCTAAGATGGAGACCGCCATCTTACTGTTCTCGTAAACTTTTGTTCAGGTTAAACAAGTCTCTGGTTGGTTAGGGGGGGTTAGGGCTGGATGTCTGTGTGTGTGTGTGTGTCTGTGTGTGCACTCAAGTGCACGGTGTCTTTGTGTGCGATTGTGTGAACGTTCATTAATGTTGTGTACAGTTAAGCAAGATTGAGCGTGTTGTGGTTTACCATGGAAAATAAAGGCTTTGAGCCTCACTGTCACCTGAAAAGCACAGCTCCTCCCTAACTCTGCGTGTTTTCTTGTTGCTGGTGGAACATTTTGCAGATTTCTTCACTCAACAGCATCTCCTTTTTTCCTAGTGCCCCTGCACAAGGTGGAAAAGTTGTTAACCGGTAAAAACAATCACTTCTAACTGAAAAGTAAAAAGCATCTATTGTCTGATGATTGAAATTTAAACTCTCTTTGTTAAAGTCTTCTGAAAATAAGAAAAGAAAACAAAAATTCATACAAATGTTGTTTGAAAAAGAGACTTGTGAGAGATTTGCATAAACATGAGTGAATATATGTATTTTCTGAATAAAACGTTCAAAAACATTTAAATGTGTTGTTATCTAAGTTATGTAAACCTGCAAATAGAAACTAAAATGCATAATAAACAAACTAACAAATATTATAGCTGTGTATCTTTAAGTAAATGAAATGATGCTGCTGCTGTTGGATCGAGAAATATTACAAACTATGTTTTTAAGTGTCACACAGAACAAAGATGTTCTTCTAAATTTGTATCACCAAAAGGTTGGGTCATTTAATTCTTAACCAGGTGGGATAGCCTTCAGCATTGGTGAAATGATCAGTTACAACATGTGGACTAAGAATCGGCCATCACAGTCTTATTAGTTCACCACTCCATTTGTCTTGTTGTTACTGTGTTTTTCAGGCCAAGTGTTTAGACAATTAGCTTCAGAAGAGAGCGGTTTGAGCCCAAATGCAAGCGAGTCTTGAGGGTGGCGCATGCTTAGCCAGAGCGAAGTGGCGCTGACGCGGTAGAGGCCCGGGAACAATTATGGCTTGGTAGGAATAACGGAGCTGAGGCAGCCAGCTGCTGGATGTTCTTTGAATATTTGTGCGAGCTCATGCTTGTATGCGCTCGCTCAGGGGGCGTCAAGAGGGAGGGATGCTCTGTTACCGCATATTTACATGACAAATCCCCACTAAAAAATTCTGCTGACCACACGTGTGAACAAGAGACACTTTTATAGTTAAGATGGATGAGCGTGATGGAAGGATGGTTGGAAGAATGTAGCAACCAAAAGACATAAACCAACACACACTTAGGTAGAGGAATATATGGATTAATAATAAATAGATAGATATATCGATGAATGGAAAGATGGATAGACAAACGGATGGGTAGGTCACTGGATGAATGAATGGATAAACAAGTGGGCTGGTCAATAGGCAAACTAATTATTAGTTTAATGAGTAAGCTGATGACTAGGTAAAGGATGGATGGATGGATGGATGAATGCATGGATGGATGGATGCATGGATGGATGGATGGATGGATGGATGGATGGATGGATGCATGGATGGATGGATGGATGGATGCATGGATGGATGGATGGATGGTTGCATGGATGGTTGGATGGATGGATGGATGGATGGATGGATGGATGGATGCATGGATGGATGGATGGATGGATGGATGGATGGATGGATGGATGGATGCATGGATGGATGCATTGATGGATGGATGGATGCATGGATGGAGTGATGGATGGATGGAGTGATGGATGGATGCATTGATGGATGGATGGATGGATGAATGCATGGATGGATGGATGGATGCATGGATGGATGCATTGATGGATGGATGGATGGATGGATGGATGGATGGATGGATGGATGCATGGATGGATGGATGCATGGATGGAGTGATGGATGGATTGATGGATGGATGCATTGATGGATGAATGGATGGATGGATGGATGGATGGATGGATGGATGGATGGATGGATGGATGGATGGATGGATGGATGGATGCATGGATGGAGTGATGGATGGATGGATGGATGGATGGATGGATGGATGGATGGATGGATGGATGCATTGATGGATGGATGGATGGATGGATGCATTGATGGATGGATGGATGGATGGATGCATTGATGGATGGATGGATGGATGGATGGATGGATAGATGGATGGAGTGATGGATGGATGGATGGATGAATGGATGGATGCATGGAGTGATGGATGGATGGATGGATGGATGGATGCATGGATGGATGGATGGATGGATGCATGGATGGATGGATGGATGGATGGATGGATGGATGGATGCATGGATGGATGCATTGATGGATGGAGTGATGCATGGATGGATGGATGGATGGATGCATTGATGGATGGATGGATGGATGGAGTGATGGATGGATGGATGGATGGATGGAGTGATGGATGGATGGATGGATGCATGGATGGAGTGATGGATGGATGCATTGATGGATGGATGGATGGATGGATGGATGCATGGATGGAGTGATGGATGGATGGATGCATTGGTTTCTTGTTGTTTTTTTTGTTATTGTTTTTTTTTTGCCAGTATCATGCTACTTTTTATATTTAGCTGCACTTTAGCCAATCATTAAAGATCGTTTCATACATAAGAACAAATACCTGCAGGAAATGAGACCCTGTCTTTCAAACTATCCCTAACTTTAAGGCGCTGGAGGATCATTTCAAATAGGTCATCAACAACTGAAACCTTTTTGATCAGTTTGCTGTAATTACAGTTTTGGAAATAAACTTAGAAGTTGTAAATAACCAGTTCTTACCTTGTGGTACAAAAACACCCCCTTTGCATGAAACAGCCGCCCTGAAAACGTTAAAGACAGTCAGTACATTTGCATTTTCTAACAGAAAATGATGTTATGTTGTGTAAATGATTGACTGATGTTTTCTGGTCTTTATTCTTTCACAGCTTTAAAACTTTAAAAAGAGTTGGTGAAAAGTTTTTCCCACAAGGGTTGAGGTTGCAGGCAGTCAGAGAGAAAACTAAAACTAAGTTGCTTAGAAGATGCGGATCCCTGCACAGCAGCAGAAGATGCTGTAGTGAAGAACAGCTTAGAAAACCCCACTTCAGCTCGTGCACGAGGATCCAGGGAAAAATGCACTTGACTCAAAGAATAAACTCGTGTGCAAAGTGAACAGATGATTAAAAGTGATTTAAAAGCCTTCCGCTGGAGCCAGCGGCTTTATTTTTGGAGTGATAATAACACAGTGAGGGTTCAGACACCATGTTATTTCCTGCAGTGATCGATAGCAGAAAGTGAACCCTGGAAGCCAAACGTTGGGTTATCTGGCGAGGACCCTCACACAAATGGAGGGCCCCATGATGAATTTTTTGCTATAAAAAGGATCGATGTGCATGAATGAACAACACATAAACACACAGGCGTGCATTCACACAAACAAGGCTGAAGCAGTGGCAGGCGGTCTCTGTGATGCTCCTGGGCCTCTGCATGCAGCTCTGCGGTGAAGCGCACCAGCGTCGGGCCTTGCAGGGTTTTGGACAAGCTCCACATGTGGTCAGCTGGATACTAGCACCCTCTTTAATGCTCCCAACATGAGTCCTGCAGAGTGCTGCTGCACGAAACCCTGTTTCTTCTCTTCCTCCTTGCTGATAAAAACATTGATTCGTGTGTTTTGGACGCTGTTACCCCCCGAACTTCAGGTTGTAATAACAAGTTTGCAGGAGAAAAGTTGCTGACAGACTGAATTAAATATGACTTTTAATAAGATTTCCAAAACTGTGGATAGGATTTCTCAATGCAGCTCAGAAGAAGGCTCTCAACACCCCAAGTTAAGTCAGTTTTACAGAAAAAACACGGGCAGACCTGCTGGTGAGCGCATCTCTTCTCCGAGCAGCTCCCCTTTGAGTTTCAGGAGATAAAAGCAGCTGGCTCAACATCAAATCAATAGGCCCATCAATGGTAACATCTTTGGAAGATTAAAGAGAAACTCACTTAGAGGCAGCAGGGGAAGGTGCTGTGCTAATACGCTACAAGAACTGACCAACGGAGGGAGTTTTAATTGATGTATAGGAGGGAGATGGATGAAAAAGATGGGAGCTCGCAATATTGTAATGGGGTGGGGAGCTTTTGTAATCTCCTATTTCTATTTGGACACCTTTTTTTTTTTTTTGACTGGCATTTGGTCTTCTGCCTAGGCATCTGTGCATTCATG
The DNA here is from genome assembly GCA_023969325.1 of Oryzias curvinotus. NCBI lineage: Eukaryota > Metazoa > Chordata > Actinopteri > Beloniformes > Adrianichthyidae > Oryzias > Oryzias curvinotus. Next base: position 28,025,850 of record CM043719.1, read on the forward strand.
GAAGGGTCTTTGTAGTTCTGGGTTTCATGTTGCGAGTTTTTTATGGACTGACACACTTTGCAAAAGAAATTCAACTTGGCAAATGCTGTTTTTCTTTAGTTTACTAAAACATTAGAAATAATTTTAACAAACACTTGGATTTCTTACAATGGTTTCGATTTTAAGTCTCACTTCGATCATCTGTTGGTCCAAAGCGTTCAGTGGTCTTTTAATTATGATTACGGTGTTTTTAGCCAAAATAGTTTGTAAGGTCATAGTTTTTGAATTAATTCACTTGAAAATCGCTTCTGAGACCCCGCCCCCTTTCCCCTTCTTGTTGCTAAAAGCCACATCACAAATAATCTCGTTTTCAAACAAAGTTTTTTCTTCCTTTTCTCTAAATATTTGTATAAAGAAATACTAAGAAATGCAATTTTAAGCTGTATTTTCTTAATCCCTGTCCCCCATCATCCGAAAAATGCCTCCAGAAGATGGTAAAAACATCAAAAACATGATTTATTCTGAAAGAAAGTTCAAAAAGTTCTTTTATCGTCTGTGTAAAAGTTACCCAAAAATAAGAAGCTGGGTGGTTTGCACCAAAACCCTAAGAACTAACATTAAAGATGACAACCAAGTGTGTCACTGGCAAATTGTGCACCCCCTCCATCCAAAGTAGAAAAAAAGAATACTTTAAATGAGAGCAGCATGTTGGGGGGTGTAGTTTGGAAATGTATTCTTTCATATTGAGGAGACCACAGGATGGAGCCTGCGCTGAAGTGATGTGTGTGGTTGTGGGCCGGGGTTTGTGCACTCTCTACATGAAGCCACATCAGAGCTCCGGGCCGTGCGTAACCTGATCTGGATGGGCCGAGGAGGGGTCCCTCCACTGGATTCAGAAGAACCGCCGCTCCAGGATGGGCGGGCGCTGCTGTCAGTTATAGCTGCAGTCATGGTGACTCCACTCCTTCTCTGTTTTTATGAACTAAAGCATACTTTTTAAACCTGTTCTTCATCTTCTGCTCTTGCGTGTTTGGGCTGTACATGCTCACATGATGGACAGTTGTTGATTCTTAACCTTTTATCCCTTTTAGCTGCTTAAAATCCGAACAAAACTAAGATTTCTGGTTCATTAACAAGATGATCGGACAATAGGAAGAAGTGGACCTGAGTCAGCAGTCAGGACAGCAGCGTCCCAAATAGATTACTTCCAGTTCAATGTTTTGCTTCAGTCCTTTTAAAGTAGATGTTATGGAAGGTTCCAGACTTTATAGTCTATCTTCTTAACTATCATCACTTCTCAAAGACTTGAAGATCCATTCAGATTCCTTTTTTGGTGTTTTTAACATGTTCTTGTGGAATTTTTCTCATGACGGAGAACATGTATAAAAAAAATTATGTTTAATATTGCATTTCTAAATAATTCTTTATTAAAAAAGGGCCTTTAGAATAAGCTTGTAGTTGTGACGTGAGCGCTACAATCGTCACAAGCTTCCCACTCCGCTCTGGTCTGATGCGTCCACAGCTAATGTTGGGTTGGGGTTGCGAGCGGCCGTAAGCTAGCGGGAAAGCCTGTAAACACGTGAATGATGGGAAACGGAGGCGGGCTTACTCTGTGACACACCTCATGGGAGTTTCTGATGAAGGGTTTTTTTTATGGTTTAGTCCTGAGAAGCTCCTTTTGAGTGCACATTTCTACAGAGAGCAGCTCTCAGTGATTCTCAGAAAAACATTTAAATGATGTTTCTGTTTTCTTTCTGCTGGATGAGATGTGATCAAGAATGTGAGGCTGTTTCTGCCTTGAAAGCTACTCCAACCTTCTTATGGCGATCAGGGAGTTACACTGTTCATGAGACGGAAAAATAAAGCGGGAAAACAGAGGATTTTCTGTTTTCTTATTCTTTTTCACCTCTTGTGACGTGTTTACGGACGCTGCTGCAGCTGTGAGGCAGCAGCCGTTATTCACCGTAGAGAGCAGCAGCAGCAGCAGCAGCAGCAGCCCGGGCTCTCCTGAGACCAAGCCAAACCAAACCACAGCGACTTACAACGATAAATGAGACAGGAGGAGAAGTAACACCGCTTCTTTGCAGGTGTTTGGCTCTGACTCCAGAGCGAAGGAGTCCATTTGACTGGAAATCAGCATTTACCGCCTCTGTAGAGCTGATTCAAAACGCGGAGGCAGAATTACGTTCTGAGTGATGCCTTTAAAAGCTTAAAAAATACATTTTTATTGCTCCCATAACAACAAACACATTTGTGAATTTTGAACTTAATGACATAGGAGCCAAAAACATGTTTCTTTTGGTTGGCTGGCTGGAATAAACCTTTGGTTCCTAATCAAACGTTATCCCTTCAAACTGAAGAAGTGGGGCAAAAGATTCTTATTAAACGCCGGGACTTGTCGCGGCCCGCATTGGAAGCAGGGTTACCGTTGCCGTGGTAACAGCATGCCTCCCGTGTTTTCCTCGCTGCTGCTCGGCGTGCAGAGGAGCGACCAGCCCAGCAGGTGGGCCCGAGAGGGGGAACGGAGGTGCAGCAGAGAGCGAGCAGGAGGGGACGCCAGGAGGCGGGAAGCGCTCCACATCCAGACGGATCGGCGCAGCCGCTGGGGTTCAAGAAAAATTAATCAGACTGAATACATTAGAACATGAAAGGAGCAAAGGGGACATGAGCAATATCCAAACCTTTATTTATACACTCATCCATCACTCCTTTCATCCCCTTCTTCTTCTTCTTCTCGTCTCTCTTTTGTTCTTTGATTGAGAAACGAAACTTGATCTACAGAAAGCCATTAAACACACCTCTGATAATCACTGCCACACAAAACCCTCCAGTCCAAAACAAACCAGCTTCAGTCATTCTCCTCCTTCCTTTCTTCCTCTGTTGCTGCTATTAGTCATCTCTTTCTCAAGTCGATTGAAATTCAAATGGGCTTTATTAGCAGGAGAAAACACTTCCTTTCAAAGTGAAAACAACACGTGATTCGGAAGTTCAGCTGTGACTGTCTCTGCTTGATATGGAGAGACTTTTTCACAGTGAAGCCATTTTCTGAGGAGCGCGGCACTTTAGAAACACGGGGAGGGAAATCAACTCTCACCTGTGGCTCATTTTTCCCAGTTTTAGTTAAAGACCCACTGCAGTGAAAATGGTGTTTTTAGCATGTGTTTGTCCTGATGGTGGAGGACACATATGAAGAAAATGAAGCTATAAATTGCATTTCTGAATATTTCTTTCTTCAAATCGTTGTGAATCAGGAGCAGACGACAAAATGCAGTTGAAAAAGAAACCTTAACAGTGCAAAACATGCTGAGGCCACAAACTCCATCCGTATGCATTCACTTATAGACGATCCGCTCACATCTTCGTCTTCCTCGTCCTTCCTCGGCATCTGGCTCAAACTCTACGGCTGGATGGCTCCAATATCGCTCGCCATTTGTCTTGCACTGGTTATGTTTAAGTTAGGGGTGTGAGGGGGCTGTAAGCTAGCGGGGGAGCATGTAAACAAGGAGAACGGGAAGGGGGGGGGGGTTGCTCCACACCAGTGGCCCCGCCCACAACTCAGAGGCAAATTTCTTGGCTAAAAACGGCATAATCATAAATAAAGACCACTGGAAACAGTTTTAAGACAGCTCAAAAGATGATCAGAGTGGGTCTTCAAGACGCCATGTGACGGACTTATTAAGGAGGGGAAACATTCATAACTCATAAGTTAATAGCTCAGTTTAGTCATACATTTCTTTTGGTCTGAGCCTCCACATGACTACTTTAATCACTTATTTATAAAAAGTGAAACTGAAATCCCCCCCCTCTTCTCATTTCTGAAGTCATATTTTGAGTTTTAGGAACATCTGCGTTTTTTTCAAACCTTTGTTTTTAGAAGTGAAACATATTCCTCATGGTGATGATTTAGAAAGACGGATTCTGTTTCGCCTCCGATGATCTGTCAGTCATTCTCTGACACAAATACGGGTGAATCATCAAATGGAGATTTGATGGTAAAATCAGCCTCCATGCATGTTGACTAATGAAAGCAACGCGGCTGGTTCATACACAACAACAGCAGTTTTCTTAAAAAAACAAAAAGAATCTCTTATCGTGAATGTTCTGGAGAAGTTTTACATAGTAGATGTGAATTTAAGAGAAAATGTTCCCTTTTGTGGTTAGAAACGAATAGAAGGGTGCAAAAGTTTAATTCTCATTGATTCCAACAAGTCTAAATTTTCAAAAACTACAGCTTTTTAAACTAGATTTGAGCTTCATAGAATGCATGTTTAAAGGCAATTTAAAATGACCCGGAGAGTTTTGAAGCTCTGAGGCCATTCGGCGCACTCTGCTCGCCAGTTTGTGCTTTTTATTTTGCTCCCGTAACCCAAATGCCCTGGGATGAGATTATTTCTGATAGAAACATCAAAGCGGCAGATCAGACACCGTGCTCATGAAGTCAACAGTTGACCTGCAGGGCAGAAAGCATGGAAGCTAATTGCGTTTTGTGCTTCTCTAAAACTTGTTGGCCCGAACGCAGAGCGAGCCGAGGCCGGAGCTCTCCGTCAACGCCCCGATCACCACGGACACGACCACGCCAGAGCAGCGTGTGCTGGAAAAACACTTGCTTCCTTTTACCATGAAGTGCACTTAAATCAGATGTGGGGTTAAAAATAAATCTGGGTAAAAGTCGGATCAGACGCTGGAGCTCTGCTGCTGAGATCTTTGAGGTGATCAAATCTTCTCTATAAAACGAAATAAAGATTAATGTTTAGATTTTTATTAGGCTACACAGCTTTAACACACTTTAATGTAGGATGCAGACACCAAAATGATATAGAAGTATGGCTTACATAAGTTGTGTATTTTGTGCTGAATTTAGCACCATTTTTCTTTTATTTTTGCGGTTTGCTGAAACATATTCCATAACCATGTGCCAAAAAGCCATTTAAAAAAATATCTTTACATAAATTCCTGCCTGAATTTATTCACAAAAAACATTGTTTATTTCTTTTCAGGGGGGTGCTAAATTGTTGCAAAAGATTGAGGCTTGCCAGTGAGCATAGGGTGAAGAGTTTAAAGATTTAGTTCAGCTGTGTATTGATTTGTGTGTTTTGTTCTCTTTAAACATAAAATTTTAAATAATTTAAAGTTGCACTATTCATTTGAGATGAACTCAATAGTTTTTATTCAAGAAAAGCAGAAACGAAAGAAAGATTGAGACGTTTTGGTGAAATTTTAATTCTAATCATTACACTTAAATAGAAAGTGGGAAAAAGTACTTTCAATATTAGCCGTGCGATGCTTTTAATGTGGTTGTTCAGTCGCGATATTTGTATGCCGAGCACATGCTGGCACACGGGAAGCGCGTCACTGTGGGGTTTTTTTCAGGTCGCTTTGGCATTTCCCATTGGGGGGGACCTGATCGGGTGTTCAGACTGAGCCGGTTAGTGAAAGCGATGCTCTGCCGCCACGGAGGAGCGGTTTCATGATGAGTGATCCATGAAATCAGTCATCTCTGCACGGGACGGGAATGCCCGACACGCTGCAGGACTCTAATATTTCACAGAGGAGCTAACGTGCAAACGCTACCTGTCAAACCGTTATTCTGTCTTTCTTTTTTTCTGTTAACCGCTAAATAACCACATCTTCTAATAAACAGCCATTTGGGTTTGACTTTTTTTCTCTGGAACCATGACAACAAGTCATCTTGTCCTTGTTTGACTTTTTAAGTGCAAAACTCTTATCAACCACCTTTTTATTTTTCTTTTTTTTGCTCACTGGCTCCCTCAAGGCAGACAAATATGGCTGTGGCCTCATGCAGCTCTACTATCTATTGTTTCTCTTTATGAGCAGCGGAGGAAGTCTGCCTCTGGATTTATGTCCTCTGTGGTCGTCTCATTTCCTGCCGGCTCCATGTGTCAATATTTTCGTTGCAGACGATTGCACAAAAGTCACAAACAAGTTGTGAATTGTGAAGGTTGGGGTGGGGAAAAACACAAGTACACCATTAATTAGCCGGCTCCTGGACCAATCATTAGAGGCCGTTTCTGCAGACGGAAACTGTCGCCGCGCTATAAGAGAGAAAGTTGCCTGCTAGTCTGTCTCCATGCAGTCATTAAGACAGCAGTCATTCATCTCTGAGTGCCATCCTTCTGACAGGCTCGGACTCTGTCCCATCCACAGAAGCTCCAAGGTTTTCTCACTGCAGCCCAGAATACAGAATGAAACAGGGGCTGCACACGTTGTGAATAGATTCTGCAGTCTTTAGAGATGCAGAAATGTAGATTCCAGATTGAAGATTTCATTTTTGTCAAATGTGCAATATATTTTAACATTAGGCACCCAGGAAATTTCTGTCCTCCCCGGTGTAAACATGCAGAAAAGTAAAGAATATAAAGACACAAAATAAGAATAATTAGTAAAAGATACAAAATACTCACAATTTATACTAATGAGATACTAATTTGTAATAGTTACAGGTTGTATTTTTGCAAATCCAGTTACAGTGCAATACCTTATGCTTAATTTTAGCTGTCTTTAAAGACCCACTCTTAAAATAATGTGTTTTTGGCGTTTTGTAGCATTTTTCTCATTGATATGCTTCAAAATGCATGTGTGAGTGTTTGTAAATCAGGAGCAGACAAAAAAAGCTAGTTGAAAAAGCTTGTAGCTGTGATGTAAGCGGGCCATGACCTCCCTGCTCCGCCCCATTCTAATGCGTCTACAATAGACAAGCAGATCCATGTTCGTCTTTGTTTTCCTCGTCTGAGCTCTCTGGCTCCAAACCATGCAGCTGGATTGCTCCGGTATCGCTCGCCATTCGTAATGTTAGGTTGGTAATGGTAATGGTTCTATGCTATATACCTTTTTTCGTAAAGTGAGAATTTTTCTATACAAAAAAGATATAAATATTCATAACAGCTTAGCATGAATCGTTGCATCCCTACTGCTTACATGTATGTTTACGTTTACATGGCGTGCTAGTTTAAAGATTTGTTATTTTTTGTTTTATTACATTACATCAGGTTTAGAGTAAGCCAACTGAAAAGATTGTCTTCATTGTGTATTAGCAAATTAAAACACTTTTTTTTCCCTGAATTATGTTTTTGTTTTTTTGTTGCTGTTTAATAAACTAATCGTTTATTGAACCGAAACCAAACCAAACTGTGACCCAAAGGTGACTCGCTGCATCCCGAGTGACTAGTATAAAGGTGACTCTAAGTGTGTCGTCTGAATTCTTTTGGAAGAACTCCGTTTCTCCCGTCTTTGAATCTCGCCGTGGCCTCTTTTATGTTGCCACCATGTTTTCCCAGCAAGCGCCACATTTCTGTGCAGCACGCACCGCTGGACGCACGGAGCGCTCGTATGTCTTCCACGCTGTGGTCACTGACTCATCGTGGTCCAGATGTTCCCGCCGTGCCCCAGCGTTGGACAGCAGCGTGCACGAGCGCTTACACCAGATCCGCCTCTCCGTGCACGCACGCATGGATGCATGCTGGCCGTCGTGTGAGCGTAATTTGGGGAGTGGGCAGTCTCAGTGGGGGGGTTGTTTGGTGCTTTTTTTAAACACGGCTGCATTGTTATGGTTGCCCGGGCTTTGATGTTTCCAAACCTCCAACTAAGAGGCTCTCATTTTCGGCTCCTGACTCCCAGAGACGCCAATGATTTCCAGATTGGGGGGAACCAACTCTTGACTGAAGACAGACTGCGGGGGCAGGATGACCCGAGAGCTGGGAGAGGGGGTCCGGAGTGGCCTAGTGGCACATTGTGCTGCAAAACTATATCTATCAATGAGATGGTGGCAGGTTGCCTCCGCTTTGAGCATGTCGGACCGTAGCTTCCCCGAGTCTCCCCAGCTGGTGTGTGTCTGGATCCACTATTTCAATTCTGCAGCATTTGATCCAAAAGAAAACTTCTTAAAGAGCCACTCCAGTGACAATTGTATTTTCGGGGTTTTGAACACGTTCTTGTGGCATTTTTCTGACCATAGCAGAGATATCAATGCCCAAAATGAAAACAAAAATCTATCTGAAAAGGAAAATGTGCTTCTTGTGATCTTGATGTCACTAAAGAAGGGCAGGATTTTCTTGTGTTTAATATGGAGTTATCCTTGATCTCAACATTTAATGGAAAAACCACAGTTTGGTGGTTATATGGTTATACCATAAAGACAATTACGCTTAAATTTGCATTTCTGAGTATTTCTTTATTTAAATCGTTGGGAATCAGGAGCAGACGACAAAAAGTGTATCTGTGACGTAGAAAATACGGTGGGTGGGCAATAAGCTCCCAGATCCAACAGGGAGGGGAAAGGGGGCGGGGTTGCCCACAACTCAGAGGTGAATTTCTAATGAACTGCTGTCGCTCTGCAGAAACTATGTCCAAGAAAATGAGAGTTTTTCGATTTTGGATCAAAAGAATCATAATTAAAAGACCACTGAATGATTTTACAACAGAACTGATTGGAAGGGAAAATATTTAAACGTACAAAATGTAGATAAAACATCATCGATAAATGAAGGTTTATGGAGAAACTTGTATTTTGTTTTTTATTTTTCCTAAAGCACATTTATTCTTTCTGATACAAAAAAAATGTTTTCTTCTCAGCAAAGATCTAAAAGTTCTCTTTGAAAAGTCAATCCGTCTTGTTCAGTCATTTCAGACACTTTCAGAATTATTCTGCTCGTTCACTTGCAGCTTTTCCTACAGCTGGGAGCTTTGGCTGCTGAAGCATTGATGTCTGAGTCTGGAGTTGCAATGTTCGCAGGATTTAGATCGGGACTTTCTGTGGGATCAAACAAGTGCAGCCCGTTAGATCTCTAATGAGCACTTGTCACCTCGTATTTTTTCTACAGCATGGAATTTTGTTCTTTCTCTTCTTTTGGCTCTTTCTCTTTGTACGCAGGTGTGGGGAATTTTCTCATGCGGTTGTTTCTGAGGTTTTTTAAAAAAAAATTTATTATGCCCCATAAATTCAAAACTGTCTGTGAAATGTCTGTAAGCTCACCCATGGATTTTTAAAAGAACCTCTGTTTTATAAACTGAAAATTACTGCAAAAACTGTAAAAATCGATTTAATTCTTGTTTTAGTTTTCTTGAAATTGATTCTGCCTGTGGGTTTATCACTGCAAAACATTTAACCAGATAAAAACATTCAGGTCTGAGCCTGAAAATAATAGAAAACCAAAAGTAAATAAACTTTTTGTTACATTCTCCTGCTCTAAACTTCATTCTCTGCCATGTTTTGGCTTTGCAGACTTGTATATGACTTACAACTAGTTGTTTTCATTTCTTTGACAGGAGGCTTTCATTAAGTGCAAGCCTGATCCATCAGATCACAACACAAGACGGCTTGATGAGAACGCTTTTTCTTATCAAACAGTTCGAGTGGAGCCACTTAGAAGGAGTTCAGACAGCCACGGTGAATGGACTGCAGATTCTGAGCGACTGTTTCTTCTGTCTCTTACTTCCTCAAGCCCGGGCAGGAATAATAGTGAGAGAAACGGAGAATTTTTAATGCGCCATCTCCATGAAATGTGAGATTAAAGACATTAACTCAAAAGCACTCTGAGCCAGCAAAGAGGACACTTTAATGTCCTCTTCAAAAAAACAAAAAACAACAAAAAAACAAGAGTCTGATCTGCTAAGAGTGTCATCTGCAAACCAAAGAATACATTAGTGGCGTTTCATCAACACGAGGTCTTCTGAACGCAGCGTTTGTGTGTCGAGCACAGCGTTTCTTTGCGTGTTTGAACCGCACACGTGCCCCGAGCGCCGACGTGCGCTCGCAAGGGTCAAGTTGGAGGGTTGTCATCACAAACAAGTGATGTCGGAAACCCCATTAACTCTTGTATTCATCAGCACATTTCTGTTCAAATAAAGTGAAGATAAAAGGCTGCAGCAACATGCTGAGAAATCAAAGGCCTTTCAAGTGAAATGAGACTACATACACACTCAGAGCTACTTTTACCATTTCCTGACGCACTTAAAAACGTATTGATATCTAAATGTAATATTTAACGTAATTGGCTCTTTGAAGTAATTACATCTTTGATGTCATCAACAAATTGGAGTTTTATTATTCAGCTGCTGCTGCGGTGTCTGATACTGTTGGTGATTGTGTTTTAGCAGCTTAATGCTGGTGAAGCCGTGATCAGAAAAATCCACAAACCACTTAACAGTGACGGGAAACGCAAAAATGACCCAATTCTGGACTTTGCTACTTTTTCAATCGTCCTTCGTTAAAAAGCTGAAGCACTCTTCTCACGGTAGTGAGAAGTGCCGGAAGAGATAGTGAACTTCATTTCTTTCATCCGCCATCTTTTTCATCAGTTAAATCAAGTGGTCCAAATTGTTTGCTGATTTGGTGAGGTGAAAATGTTTTAACCATTCAGCCTGACATTCTTTGTCAAGCTATTTTAGTAACACTAAAAGCATATGGACTATTTCATGAACATTTTATTGCAATGGCATACGTTTCATTTCTTTGCATGGAAAACAAAAACACCTAAATATGTTTTCACCAACATTTGCCCATTTTTTGCAGCGTTCATTTCCAGTTTTCTTGTCGCATAGTGCACGTTTTGTCAAATAGTCCTTCTTAATGTTAAACTCCTTGTAAACAGCCACAGTCTTTTGGCATTTTTGGCGTCATATTTCACACAAAAAATATGCCAATGTCCACTTGTCCAGGAAGTGGCGGCCCCCACTGTCAACGTTTCTTTCTATTCCCAGTTGACATCTTAGAAATGAGCTAGAAAGTGTCATAGAAGGGTCGCCCCACCGTGCTGCCACAGGTTTGCAACAGCCTACATTTAAAGTGAACATTTAGAAAATGTTGGGTGTGTAAATGATTCATTTGATGAAAGAAGCCTCCGGGCCGGTGGAAATTAGAACACACAGTTCGGCCCATAGGCCAGACTTTGGACATGAATGAGTTAAAACCTTAGTTCCCAACTGCCCATAGAGGTAGAAACGGACTGTCTGCGGACAGAACAAATTGGTAAAAAGTTGCACGGCCAGTAGGAAGCCCGTGCGCTCACCTCACTAAGGAGTAGAGTGTGCTGTATGGACAACAACAGAATGCTACGTCCATGAACTCTTCAGAGGAGGAGAGCGTCTTTTCATATAAGCTAATGCCGATATGCAACACATTAGTCCCGTCTAATGTTGCCTCATTGCTCAAAGCCTCTTTTCTTAGCTGACTGTGTAAACACTTCACTACTGTAAAGTGTGGCGTATCAGCGCAGTGCTGCTTTTCTCCACTTCAGAAACTTTTACGTTTAATGACGTAAACGCTTAAAGAGTTACAGTATATGCAGCCAAAAGCTCTGGTATGAAAGGCTTAAGATGCAGCTGCTTCTGTCTACGGCCCTCCACCGGCCCGGACAACCCAAAAACCTGCAGCTCCTGGACGTGTGCATGTGACTACACCTTTTTTTTCTTCCTTTTTTTTTTTTTTACAGTTTTCTGGAAAATCTCTTTAAAGGGAGAGCTGGGAAACATATGCTCTGTCTTCTACTCTGTGTTCTTTGCATCAATTACATAGAGCTCCGCCTACTTCCAGTTGCAACCACCTGTTTTAGTAACTCCAGACGATGATCCAGACTAGCTTTTTGTGCTGGTAGAAGCTTCAGAACAACAAATTTTGGTGCTTTTTAACTGTCCAGATCCCATTCTGAGCTCAAGTCCGTACCTCCCTAAGCAGCCTCTACAAAAAAAAGCCACATTTCACACAGTCATAGTTAAAACTCAGCATCTACTATTAATTTAAACCATGAATTTATGCCCTGGTGATTTCTGTCAGCTTTAAAGAATGGATATTTCATCCCTTTTAAATTAAAGGGTGAGTGAACTGCTGCATGTGTGGATTTGCACCTGAACTTGTTTTTTTGTTTTTTTATCAAAAACTTTAATGTTTGTGATGACTTTATTCCCTGATGCTTTAAGCGGTCTTACGTTGTGTGTTCCCCTTATGCATGCACACACTTGTCTGTCCGACAAAGGTAATTATGTGTAAGTTATACGTGTGTTAGTGAGTGATGGGAGGGGGGAGAAGCACAGGGACTTTTTTTTTCCTTCCTAAACACAGAGAAGTTTATAATTATGGGTTAAATGAGTGTTCTCAGTCAGCTTCCCCAAGTGTGTGTAAAAAAAGGAAGGCAAGGCAAAAGCCACTTCAAGGCCGACTAATTACCCCGAGGAAGAGAGGAAACATAAATGGGCGATTTTGCGGCTATAAAGTTACAGCGGAATGGCTACACGAACCTCAGCACGTGAAGCCGAGCCGCAGCTACCTCTGAAGGCTCTGAAGGCCACCTCGCTCAGATCTACATGTGTTTTTGTGCTGAACATACCAAGAAGCAGCACATGTGTGAGCATGTCTGTGCGTGCACTGATCTGTGGGCAGAAAAAAAAAAAAATTCATGGGCTCTTTTCCTTTTTCTTTTTCTCAGAAGCACTTTTTTATTGAGATTTTTTTTTTTTTTTAAATCCCTTCCTCTCCAATGAAAACGCTGTTTTTAACATGTTCTTGTGACATTATTCTGATGATAAAGCACATTAAGCTTAAAATTGCGTTTCTGAATATATTTCTGTGTTCAAATCTTTAGGAGCAAACAGAAAAGATGCAGTTTTCAAAAAAGATTATTTGTGACGTAGAAAAGTTGCCACAAGCTCCCTGCTCTGACCTCTCAGCAACAGGGAAGAGGAAGGGGGGGCGGGGTTGATCCGGACGAACGGTCCCGCCCACTTCCCAGAGGCTAACTTTTTATTGAGCTACTGCCGCTCTGCAGAAACTGTGTTCTAGAAAACCACACAGGTTTTTGGCCAAAATCATAATTAAATACCACTGGGAAGACATTATTTCAATAGCTCAAAAGATGATGGGAGGGATTCTTTATTTATCTATTTATTTATCAAATGAATACAGGAGATTTCTCCAGTCTGTGCACATTTACAGAGATTTGCTTTGATATGTTTTTCCCTCATAGAAATTGATTGATCTTTTTTTTTCAGATAGTTGATGCAATTTTATGAGGTAGGAATGCAATTTCTGCTTCATACTTAAGTCAAACCTTCAGAGCGGTACGGCACATATGCCCCTGTTTCAAACACGTCTTTACAGCTCTGTTTATACAGTAGCAGCCAGTTTCAGAAGCTCCGTGTCTCCTAACTTTAACACCTTCCAAGTGCGGCCGATGCTGCATGATGCAAAGTTGAGTTGGATCGTGGCGACATGACTTTGCAGTGATGCAGCATCATCCACATGTGGCATCACCGCTAACCAGCTTCTGTGTACAATAAGCCATCACCATGACAACCTCCATAAACTGTCACATTTTTTTTCAACGCCACCTACTCCTGAGGCGAGAGGTTTTGTTTTCCTGTCTCTCTGCGTCAGAGGGAGTTTTTGGTGTTTTGATCCTGGCTACCTTGTAGTTGTTTAGCATGCACTCGAGGATGCTTTTCTGTGCTTGTGCTCGGAAGACGGACTAGAGATGCTGATGGATACGACGGGAGCAGGGTGTGTGAGTGTGTTAATGTGGGCTCCGGCGTGTGGAAGCTCTGCCTTTAAGTGATAAGGTATTCACTTTGTAACTCAGCAGGAAGCCCAGCAGGTTGCACCAGATCTGCCCCTCTGTAGTGCTGATGTTACACACACACGCACGCACGCAGGCGCGCGCACACACACTAACCTAAATCCAAACACGTTTGTCCACATCAATGTCAAAATAAAACATTTCCGTAAAGCTAAAAGTGGCATCTCTTAGGTCATCTGCACACACAAATGAACTCGTTTATCGACTTCTAGAAACAAAGACCTATTCAGGCACACATGCACACGCACACACAAACACACATGGCTAAGTTGTGTCCTGGTTAGCTGTGTCCAACCTTGCAAAGCGCTGCCACATATCGTATGTCAGCCGGCCTGCTCGCAGCCTTTAGCAATAACTGGATTTCACGTAAATTATTGAAAGCCATTTGTAAACAGAAACATGAAAGCACACAAGCTCGCACGCAGTCTCACTTGATCATCAAAGGCTTATCGATCAAATAGCCCTCCTCCCCCACCTCCCACCGCTCCTCCTCCTCCTCCCAGTTCCTCTCTAAACCAATGGAAGCGAAGCACAGCCCGTCTGCTCGCTTCCAAAAACACTTTTCAAATGTCCAGCCTTCTTTGTGTGTGTCATTTGTGCGTGCACGTGCGCGTCCCTCTGTGACGCGGATGCAAATGCCCCTGCAAGTGCAGGTCCCTGCATGCACACATTTTCCTTCATTCATCATTTCTTTGCTTCAAGTGAGATCTGTCCCAAGCAAATGACCCTAGGAAAGCATCTTCAGCGCAGTGCTTCTCCATATTAGCACGTCTGTTTGCAGAGATCAAAGCTGAAGACGGGTTACATCACTGCGATTAAACCGATCAACCCTTCATACATGACTATTTTGCTGTTATACCTTTCTCTAGTTGGTTTTTTTTATTTATCTGCAGTTGAGTATTGCAGAGCAGAGACATGAGAGATTGCAGTAAATGAACAAAACTCCAGCCTCAGCTCAGCTCAACGGATCTTGACAAGAAATGCCTCTGAGCTGTTGATATTGTGGTTTCTGCACCTGAGGTGTCATATAGAAAACATTATTTACAAAAATGTGTGTATAAAAGGGTCTTTTACACCAGGGGTTTGTTGCTAAGGCTAAGTAAATGGCGGGCATTTGGCGCGTGTTCGGGAACGTGCTACCATGTAGCTCAAGGTGTTCACACTGGACAAGCAGGGAGGGGCTTCTCCTTCTTTTTTTAAATTTCTACTGTTTACTTGAATAGGCTTGGTGCGAAAATGTCAAAGTGGTGCTAATTTAGCATATTTTGCTCCTGGCTACTTCTTTCACAGCTACAAAGTCCAGCACCATCCATACGTCACTACCAAATCCATGTCCCTAACTGGTCAAAGTGCGCCTTAGTTTAACTGACAATGGGTGTCCAATGGCCACACGTTTTGTAAAACGACAAACGCACATTTATGCTAATTTGCATAGACCTTTTGTTGGAAGCAACTGCTTAATCGCACGTTGCCGAGGGTGATGTGAACATAACTTAATGATCGCCACCCTTTTAACAAATGTAACAGATCCCCTTAGCTAAAGGGTCTCTTTTCAGTTGCAAGCGAATCCAGATGTGGGAGACTATAGTGTAAACACACACAGACTTCCAGAGGATCATTTAGGGGAAGTAGACCTAAGAATTAGCGGCAGATACGCTGTGGATTACAATTATAAAAAATAGACAAATACTTTCATTGCTGCATTAAACCAAACCAAACCATACACTCTGTAAAGCCCACTACACCACAGAGTTGACAAAAAGATTAAGATTCTTTTAGAACGCTATGATGAAATCCACCCAAAAATATCGCGAAATAATTTCTTGAGATATAGATAGTATCAATATGTTGGATGATTTGGTTTTTGCTCACCACAATGTTAGTTTAAAATGCAAAATTATTAACATGACTGTTCTGGGGGGGAAAGCAGCTTATTTATCCACTGTCTCAAATTTGATCATCACATTTCTAACATGGTGTAACTGTTTAATGAAGAATTAATAATCAACATTTTTTTAATACAGCAAGTAGTCTGTTATAAATCAGTTATTTGTAAAGTTTAGAAAATTAGCAAAAACATTTTTTTCACCAAAACAGCAGCTATTGTGAAATGAGCAAGAAAAGTCAGTCTACTGCCCCTAGTGGAATGATAATGAACTACATTGGAAGAAAACCTGGACCAAGTGAGATTTAGCAGGTTTTTGAAGAAAGTTTGAATAATGCTAATAATAAGACAGGGGTCTCAGAAATCTGTATCTATATAAATGTGAACTGAAAGCGCAAATGTGATTTTAATTTAGCATTTCTGTGTTTTGTTTACAGTCTAACAAAGTCTCGGTGGTTCAGCAGTCCCACGGGATGCACCCGCTGACGTCCCTGCTGCCCTACAGCAACGATCACTTCAGCCCGAGTCCCCCACACCTGCCCACAGACATGAGTCAGAAAACAGGTGAGAACACACGCAAACTCTCATGCTATACGTGTTGCTGGCTCATCATTCATTAACAACATGTGCTGTAGACCCACACACACACACAAGGGCCCGTCATTTTTTGGATGTGCGTTCGGGCTCCAGAAAATGTGACAGGACGTGGAGGCACACTGGAGCAGCATCAGCTTGGTCCGCCTGCGGCGGTCCTCGGTGGCTCTGAAGTGGCCTCCTCCTTGAAGAGACTCCTGACCACATGCGCACACAAACGCACACTCGCACACTGACACACACACAAAGATGGAAACAATTAGGGGGGACAGTCGCACAAACCATCACAGCAGCTCACACAAGGTTCTGCTTAGCAAGCGCCGCACATGCAAACACACCGCTCTCTGTTTGGAAGTCCCAAACAAACACACCCAAACATCGAACCTCCATGGGAGTTTCTCCTCTCTGGAAGCCCTGGTTTGTCCGCCTGGCTGCGTCGCATGTCGGTCAGACTTTAGATATCCATACTGTCTATTGTAAAGCTTTTCTTTGAACACAGCTGAGAGGTTTATCAATTTTGTTTCTTTTTTGACCTACCTTTGATTTATGCCGTCACTGAAAGAGAAGTGGACGTCTGAAGCCTCCAACCAATATTTCGCTTTCTAAGGCGGGATTTATCAGCTCAAGGGTATCTGATTGATTTAATTGCCAATACACTACCAAAAAAAAGTCATTAAAGCTAATAAAACTCCAAACATCAATGAGGAGTGAGCCCCTAGTGGCTGTAACTGGTGTTGCAATGAACGGTATAAACTGCTGCTGTGTGTTCTTTCTTTGTTGTGGCTTAAGTTAGTTTCTTGTCTTCAAAAAAACTTTTTTTTAATGAACTGTATTTCAGTAAACAGACGATATCAGTGCAACAAACCTGTAACTCCTCTGTGGAAACTATTGGACATTTTCAGAGGAAAACAGTTGTTATTGGGCAGCTTACAAGCAGAAAACTTTCTTTCTATAGCACTTTCAACAACATCGGGGTGCCAAGGTGCTTTACAAGAAGAAGAGACATTACAAGACATTTTTAAAACTGAGCAGCTTTAGAAAAAAAATAAAGAAAAACTATGAAATCACAAAAGGCCATAAAATACATGAAAAACAGATAAGAATTCAATGAAACAAGTGAAGGAAAATAAGATACAGTGAGTATTACAAGCCGTTCTGAAAAAATAATGTATTAATTGGTGTTTAAAACTGTTTAAGGCTGTTGTTATCTGAGCTGTGTCCCTGTCTATGCATGTACCAATCCACATTTTTGCAAAAAGCAACAACTTTTTTCATTTACTCCTGTTGCTTTTTAGAACAGTAAAGGCGCTGCATTGGAGCCTGGAGTTTCAGAAAACAGCATCTTTCAGGCTTAAAGTCCCACTCTGATCAACTTTTGAACTCTTTGAAAAGCGTTGTCCAGTGGCCTTTTAATAATGATTATGCTGTTTTAGGCCAAAATCAAAAATTCATGATAAAGTCACCCATGAGTTGTGGGCAGGGCTCCTGTCGCGGTATAGCCCCACCTCCATTTCCTCTCCTTGCTGCTGAGAGCTCTCTGTTTCCAGCCTCTCCTGCTAGCTTACAGCCCCTCACACCCCCAACTTGTGCAACAAGTAAGGAAAGAGCTTTACATCTTCTGCTTCATCACAGGCATTTGCAACCAAGGGAATGATCAATCTTCTCATTTATAACTTTATATTTATAACAGTTTGAGTTGATTTTTTGGATTTGAAATGGTTTATCTCAAGCAATCAAAAAAGAATAATACACAGAAACATTACAATCATCAGTTATACATTCATACAATGATGTATCAAACTTTGGATAATTAAATATAAAACTAAATATTGCTTAAAATGTGTGGAAGGAAGTGAATTTATATAATCCCATCCCTGTTCTACTATAACCATTTTATTACATGATTTATCATTATCTGGTTCATAACTTTTATCAGACTGAATTAAGAATCCTGAAGTATTAATAAAGCACATGACAAAGATTAATTACTTAATTATTATGTAAAAATAACTTTTAGAAATCAACATAGCAAACACAGATCAGTTATCTAAAATATGTACAGATAATGTTCTTCATAAAAATTATGTATATGATTAATAAAATATTATATCAGTAAAATAGACACAACACTGTTTCAAAAATCTTCATAGCAAAAATTGATCAAGTATCAAAAGTTAAAAACATGTGCAAATTATGTTACATTAGGAAAAATGTCATCAAATTCATGGCAGATTTACCCATCAGACATTTGCAGATTTACTGTGTGGCATCAAAGTTTGCTTGTTTTTTCTAAGCACAGGTTTTTCTCACAGCTGCACCCTCTTATCATGATAAAATGACAATAAAGTTTTCCTGATTCCTGATTCCTGATTAAGCTTTCCTTGAGACTCCAAATGACATCGTTGAAATATTGCAATCATGTTCTTTTCAGACAGGAGTGAAGAGGCTCAGAGGGAAACAATAGTGGCGGAAAACAGACCGGAGAACAATGAAAGCCTTGTACGGCTGAGATTTGGTATTAAACGGAAAGACCCGAGGCGATCTCCTGCCCGCTCCGTCTGGAAATCCCCCCTCTCCATCAAACGCGCTCCTCGCCACTCTGCTCAGACTTTGTACGTCCACATCCGCCACGAACGCGGTGACTCAGCTGATAATGACAGACTGAGCCACCTGCCTCTGCCTCACACACATTCACACACCTAACACCTGTCCAATGCTGCGTGTCACCCCCCCCCCGTCCGTCCGTCCGTCCCACCTCCCAGATGCAGCAGCTTACCTCACACCTATCAGTCGTCAGCTGATCCAGGTAGGGCTTACTTCACTGGTGATGTCATTGGCTCGCACACCTTTCCATCTCTGGATGTTCTGACATGTACAGCTAGAGCTGATCCAAAGACAAAGAAGACTTTATTTTTGTTTTTTATTTTTTATTTTTTTGCAGTTTTAGACTTTTATTTTCCAGCTGGTTGAGCTTCTATTAAAAAAATAACCTTTTTAAAAAAAAATTTTTGTTTAAAGTTAAGATTCAGTCACTGTTTGTATATTTTTACTTCCTCATTTATCTGGTCATGCTAAAAATTAGAGTCCAACTTTAGCGTTTCAACGAAAAAACTTTTTTTTTTTTTATTTTCTCTACCCAATTTTACTTAGGAAATAATTGATTTTCTTTATCCTGTTTTATTTTTAATCAAAACATATTTTCTCTTTCTGTTCTATCGTAGCAGTCGGTTTAAAAACATTTATGACATTTATTCAAAAATATTATCGTTTTTAACCGATTTTTACTTGAACCTGCTTTTTCTTTCTTTTCTTTTCTTTTATTGCTTGTTTATTATTTCTCCTTGGTTTCCATTCTGTGCTCTGTTCACGGTCACCCACTCTGTTTCTGCTGCTGCCTAAAATTGGGACTCTACTTTAAATAACCTCTTACTTGAAAGATGGCCTTATTAATTGTGTGTTTTACTTGAGCATCATCAACTTTTAGTCTGGTCAGATTTGCATCTTGAGAAAAGTGTAGTGGTTCAGAAATCTAGTCTAAATTTAGCTTTGATTGCACATCCAGACTTATTTTTTCTGTCAGTCAAACAAAAAAGGTTGTAATTAGACTAATGCTCGATCGGTTTCATTTTAAATGAGTTGTTTAAGTTTTAAACCGGCGTCACACAGACCCTTTTTGTGGATCATCCAGTCATTCCTGTCCTCCAACAAAACCCTGTGAAGCGACTTGAGCTTCGACCCGCTTCTGTTTTCCACTTATGACTGTTGGTCAGACGATGGATTATAAAATAAAGACCCGAAAAGTAGAAGTGAAACATCTGCATCTACTGTAAGAAACGAGGACAAAAACAAGCTAAATATACAGTTTGGAGCAACAAAATGTTGATTTGTTGCATCATTTCAAGCAGAGAAGCACTTTTAGAAAAAAAAAAACAGCTTATTTTTGTGTTATTTTTTATCTTAAAGTGTAATTTCTCTGTATGAAATCATTCATAAACCACATACAGTACTTCCTTCACTTTCACAAATAAGCTGACAATTTGAGTCATGTACTGCCGTAAATTGCTGCACCAGAGGTTTTCTGCTTGTCTGGATTAAATCATGTTTTACGTTGGTTTGCAAATATATTTTTTAAACATATTTGCACTTTTGCATCTCTTAGTTACCTAGAAACCTTTCGAAAAGTTTCCATGAAGAGCAGGAAACTCGTGGCTTTCACACCTCCAGAGACCGGCTGTCTGCTGGTGTGGTCACTCCTCTGGCTCAATCGTAACATTGTTACACAATTTGTACTTTTATTTGCTTTAGGCTTTTGAACTCATACTATGTTATGCACTTATTCATGAATGGTCGCTCCAAATCAAGAGAAAACACACAAAAAAGCTACCTTAATAAAAGAAAAGAAAAAAAACACATTCATATGGAGTCTTGTAACAGCTGTGTGCACTTTGCTTTTGTTCACACCTTTCGTCGTTTTGCTAGAAAAAGGGCCCAGTGAGAAAATGTGTGAAGCTATATAAATAGACAAAACATTTCAAAAGTAAGAAGAATAATCATTTTAAAGTTGTCCATTTCTGCCAAAAAAAAAAAAAAAAAATCACAATTGTAATGCAGTTTATGAAATAGCTGTAACATTTGATTTGTCATTACCGCCTGTACTGTACACTACAAAGCTTTTTCTGGTCTTGAGCCCTTTTAAGTACACCACACAGACCCATTGTCAAGTCATTTAAAGGCTCCGAAGCTGCAGCGCTTTCACTTTCAGTGGTTATAACCACGACAGCACATTATCAGCTCAGGAATACTATTTTTGTCACCTCGACTCTCATTTTAACTCGCCGGCGTTCTAATACTGAGCTCCCACAGAGCCGGCATGATTCAAATGGCTCCCTTTTGAAGTGTTTCCCAAGACACCGACTCTACAAGCGTGAGATAGTCTGCAGCTTTAAAAAAAAAACAAAAAGGGGGCATTCCAACAAAAACTGCCCCATTGCTGCTGCTAATTTCCCCCTTCAGCTTTCCCAACAGCAGACAGGGCTGTTAGCTAATGCAAAAATGGGACTTCCAGAAACATGTTTCCATCACAGCAGATTCAAATGTAGCTTTGAATTTGGGATTTTGATGCCATCTTTCCTTAAGGAGCCATCGTTATCCACAGCACGTATTTCTAACTTCTTTTACGTTCAATTCCAAGAAAAGCTTCTATTTGGACCCTTTGCGATGTTCTTTGATTTACTCAAGGCCTCCATCCGGCTGAGAGGAGCCCTTGTATTGATAAGAACATTTTTATTTCTGTTTCACCTTGAGTTAAACTGAAGATGCTAAACAAACCCGCTGCAGGAAGGGTAAAATATTAACTTTTCCTCAATAAAACATGTAACAGCCATCGCACATTACTGAAAAATCAAAAGTACTGCAACAGACGGGATCCTCAACTTGTTCAATTTGGGTTTTTGGCTGCTTTTTCCTGCAGCAAAGACACAGATTTGACCTGAAACATGATTGTTTGACTCACTGTGAGTCACCAAACATTCTCTGTAGGAATACGTTTCTGCATAAACCGATGACTGATGCAGCACTTTTCAACAAAATCCTGCCATGAAAAGTTTTGTTTTTGGGCTGTTATTGTCAGTCTCCACACGGGCTGTGTGTCAACAGTGGGTTTTTTTTTTTTCTTGTTTTCTTTAGGAGAAAATTTGAATTTACTTTGAAAAAAAAAAGAACCTCTGTATGGGCGGGTTTGATGCATGCTGGGAAAAATTCTCTTTATGACCCAAAAATCCCCTCCCACAAGGGTTTAAACATCTGAGCTGCTCGTAAATGTCTGAAGAACTACTGCACTATGATCTGAGTTCTGCACCATTTAAAAAAAAAAGAAAAGAACAATCCTAACTGTTCTGCAGCACTGAAACTCTTATTTATGCAACAGAAATCCAATATTTGGATTTATTCTACTACATTTTTGGTAGGTTAGAGGTGAAATTTGCTTTTCCTTCCACAGGCTGAGCTGCATCTGTGGTTTCTGAGTGGGGTGGAGGAGAGAATTTTGGGTGATGTTAGGATAAAAGATGAGACAGGGATCAGGGGAGGTGAAATGAAAGATGGAGAAGCGGGGTCAGAGGTAAAAGAGGGGTGATAATGAGGGCAGTCTGGATTGAGCGGGGTCAGAGGGCAGCCACAGACGGAGAGGGAAGGGAAAGGCCAAAGTGGCGAGGCTGGTCAGCTGACTTGGCCACATTCCTGAATCCAGATTTATAGCAGCTTGGGGTCCTGAGACAGGCCCGGAGCCGCTGCCAAATTACAGTCATCTAGAGCATTCCTGCGCTGCAAACACAGGTTAGCAGGCTGGTGGCAGTAAGTGCTAGGTGCTGCCTGTTGACAAATGACTTCCTTTGAAGGGCACCAAGGCAGAGACTGTCAGAGGGTCGTGTTTACTGTCTGCACTGGTTGTTGGGAAGCATTTTTGCTCAGAATAAAGATGAAGGACGAACGCTCGCGTGGATATTACAATGCAGCCACCTCACTGGAGGAACCTCTGGCATTCGCAGTTTGCAATCAAGAGCATCTCTGCCTTTTAATGGCAGGTTCCCAGGCAGATAATGGCGCTAATAGCACATCAGACCCAGGGCGGGGTCCTGACCCGACGGCTGCGTCCGTTTCAAGTGGCCGTTGTCCGACAGCGTTTTAAGCAACGTTATGCAAATGAGAAAGCACTGATTTCAAACGTGTGTGTTTGTGTCCTGCAGGCGTTCACAGGCACCAGTCCCAGGACCTCTCAGGCTATTATTCCCTCCCTCCAGGTGGCGTTGGCCAGATCACCCCCTCCATGAGCTGGTGAGTCCCACAAACGCAGTTTCAAGAGGGAACAACCCCCTCAAAGCATGCAGGTTTTTTCAGTTTTGATCAATCAAAATTTGTCATCAAGTTTATTTTTTTATATTATTTTCACATTTTAAAAGACATTTAAATAATTTGAATATTTTAGTTTTTATTTTTCTCAACTTTTTTTTTTTAAAGTTGCAACAAAACAAGTAAAAACTCATTAAACCTGAATTATTTTGTTGTTTCAAACTGAGAACAATGAACCTGACCAGTTAGAGCTGCACACATGCATCAACCATTTACTAGATGGGTTCACTAATCTGCAGTTTTCTTCACATTTTTGCCAAATGTTAATCATAATCACTTCCCAGCATCACACACCCCTGTCATTGTACTACTCCCCTCTGACCTGGGTCAGCGGTGCATACATCACCAGCTCACCTGCTGTCAGAGGAGCTGATGCTGAGATTGTTGTCATGGAAACCCTACGCTTTGATCCTGTTTGTTCTGGGCTGGTAACTTCAAACCGTTGCCCCTGGTCAAAAGTGCTGGAAAGCAACTAAAAAAGTGATTTAAAAAAAAGACAATCAAGCTTCATCCCAAAATAATGATACCATCCCATAATCAAAAAATGCTTTTTCTGTCTGCAAAAGAGATGCCTTGCTGCCACTTAAAGTTAAATAGGAAGGAATTTGTTGAGACAGCAGGTGAAACATTCACATGAACCCGTCCTGTGTGACTTAAGTTGAAATGGATTCTGATAAATATTAGTACTTTACACAGAAGATGGTCCTCAAAGTCCCACTTCTCATATATTTTTAAAAGTTTTTTTAAATTATTTTTATGCTGTTTTTTGTCAAATGAAACAAAATAAGTTTGTTTTCTAGGACATAGGTTCTGCAGAGCAGTAGTAGTTCATTAGAAATTTATCTCTGAGATGTGGGCAGGAGCATTGAGAAACCCCGCCCCTCTTCCCGTTAGCAGAGAGTTCTCTGTTTACACACTCTCCCATAAGCTTACAGCCTCTCACACTCCCAAGCTAACATTAGTGGTCCAACAAAAATGGCGAGTAATATTCGGGCGACATGAATCTATTTGTGTGAAAGTGGATGCATCAGAATGGAGCAGAGTTGGTCCCGCCCACTGTATTTTCTACATGACAAATACAATCTTTTTCAAACAACATTGTTATGGTCAACTATTAATTCAGAATGATTTGAATAAAAAAATAATCTAAAAATTCTATTATAAGCTTAATTTTCTTTATATATCTCCTCTATCATGAGAAAATCCAAAAATCCAAAAAAAATCCAAGAACATATTAAAAAAAACACCCAAAATACAGGGTTTGCTTATAATCATCTGAAACTCTAACCGTATTTGGCGGTGGCATTCGTCCACGCCAGCAATTCACCAACGGAACGCTTCGCCTCCTAAAGCGTTCAGGGTCCAACTCCCTGTCATGCTGGTTGACTCTGAACTGGATTCAGCCGGACGCTGCGGATGCTGCTGCAACCCAAATCCGTTTATCATAACCTACAGAAACTGTGTCCCATCCAAAAGGAAGTCCATGTCTTCCATCAAATGTCACAGAGATTTGCAGTGAACGCTTTCAAACTCGGTGTTCTGAGAGCTGCTCTGTCTGTCTGTCGCTCCACGTTTCCCAAGAGGTTTGATCTTTTCCAGTCAACAGCACTCGAGTATGGATTTTCACAAGTATTAATAACAGATAATCCCTGGAACCCAGATTATCTGCTTGTGAGCTTCTTTGTTGAAGTAGGAGGGGACATGAGGAGCGAGTCTTTAAATGTCAGGCTGTTGTTTTCTGTAGGTCTTACTTGTCCTCCTCCGTCAGCTCCGACCGTCTCCTGAGGTCTGTTGACTCTAAAGATGGAAGCGGGATGTAAAGCGGATGTTAGGAAATAAGGAGATTGACTTTATCTGCCCC
Source organism: Oryzias curvinotus (assembly GCA_023969325.1). Classification (NCBI taxonomy): domain Eukaryota; kingdom Metazoa; phylum Chordata; class Actinopteri; order Beloniformes; family Adrianichthyidae; genus Oryzias; species Oryzias curvinotus. The sequence goes on from CM043719.1 coordinate 28,050,658, forward strand.
TGCTGTGGTGTAAACATGTTGTAATCATAATCTTTTCATTGTTCCGGACATTGAAAGTTGACTCAAAGGGAGAAAATGCTGCAGAAAATGTTGACGAGTTTATCCTGAGATTCTGGAGAGACGGAGCGGCTGTGGATGAATTCGGTAGAATGCCGTCCGAGTCGTTTTAACGCGAGTAAATGCAAGAAAAACCGAACGAGGCTGCAGCTTTCCTCCTCATTCCCAACCGACCTCTGTTCGGTCGTGCTCTTAGAAGGGTTTTCAGGTTGTCATCATTGAGGAGCTGTTGTTTGGGGTCGTTGTGATTGTTGAAAGCTAGTTTCCTGCGTCGGCTGCCAACTTCAAGAAATGGCACCGGTTGATGGATTGTTTATTGGGCTTTGTGTGTTTGGTGTAGGTGAGTATTTTCACAAAACAGGTTTAGTTTCAGCTGCTTTTAGCGCTGATAGAGGTGTTTTAAAATAATTCCTAGTGGTCTTTTAAGTACGATTATGCCGTTTATAGTCAAAATTGAAAAAACTGTGTGATTTCTAGAGTCTCGTTTCTGCAGAGCGGCAGGACTTCATTAGATATGTGAATATTTAAACCAAGAAATACTCAGAATTGCAATTATGAGCTTAATTTTCTGTCCTCCATCATGAGAAGTTTCCCACAAGAAGTGTTAAAAACCCCCAAAACACTATTTTCCTCACAGTGGGTCTTGAAGCAGCTGAGGCCTGTAACCTCACTGGAGATCAGGACGTGTGATCTGAGTCAAGACCGGAAACTTGCTTCAATCCAAAGTTATGGATGGGAGCGTGCACGCTGAAGCTGCATCTGGAAGGAGAGGAGTTAGCGTCGGCTCTGGGGAAAGGCAGCTTTCTGACCTGCACCCTGTCCACATGCAGGACCCCCCCAGAGTGTCGTCGTGGGCTTGCACTTGAACCCAGCTTTGAGCAGATTTTTCCAGGAGATCGTCAGATATCTCTTCATCATGAAAGACTGTTTCATTTGAAAAATTGAAAATATTTGTAAAGGGTTAAAAAAAAAAAAGAGAGAAAAAGCAAATGAAGTTCAATGAATACTTTTTATAAAAGGGAAAAACATTATTGTTTGCAGTTTCACCTCCAAGTTATGTCAGAAGTCTCCTTGAGGTCCCATGAGTCTGATCTCCGTCCACTTTTATGATGAAATTGCCTCTAGAATGAGTTGAAAGTGGATTAAAATTCCCCTTAAAGGTTAAAAAGTGGAAAACTTTTCCATGAAGAGCTAAAAGCGACCACCTGCCGCCCTTCTCTCCCTCTGCTGTGCTGTGGCAGGCAGAGCCAGCCCGTCTATCCGGGCCTGTCCCCCTGTGGATTCAGGCAGCCCTACTCCTCCAACCTCCCCAGCGCCTCATCCTACTCCAGGTACCGCAGCCAGCTGGCTGGACCGAGCCAGAAAACCCCCCAGAAATGACAGCAAGGCTTTGCATCTTCAGCTCCTGTTTACAGCACATTTCCCAAAAACCTCTGATGGAGCCGATTTATCCAACGTCTGCTCCAAATGCTCCAAATGTGCTGTAACCAGGACCCGTCCAGAGTGGAGGCAACCCGAGCCGAGGCGCAAAAACCCCCAAATATCTGCTGTTTTCTGCTCTGCTGCTTTGAAGCGCTTCTTTATTTTTTTTGTGTGTGTGTGTTCCTGATCATAAAAGCAGAAAGAAATCCGTACCAGAAATGTGAGCCTACTGGAAGTTTCGCTTTGCAACACTTGATATTCATATGTGACTGTTTGGGCCCCGATCTCTGCACACACAAACACAAAGTGTGAGTCTGCTTGCTGTACAAAACAAAAAGGCTTTCTGTGTCTTGCAGCCTCACATCATATCTGATGGTTGGGATTCCTGCACAGGGATCCAATGGTTTATAATAGAAAATATGTAGAATCGTTCATGATGTAGTTTTCAGAAAAGTCTTCTGTCAGCATCCAGGTGGGAAAATCCATGTTTGAGTTATAAAACTTTATACAACTTTTATGGTTATTTTTAAAGGAATTATAAATTGTGCAGTCCCAATTCTAGCTGAAATTGTTTAAAGACATAAATAAACAAAAAAAAAAAAATATATATATATATATATATTTTTTTTCGTCTTTTGTTTTTCTCTTTTGAATCTTCGCCGCCAGCATTTTTATAACGCTTCAAGTCTTTCACACCTTCACGCTGTCGAGGTACTAGAACGAAGAACGTCTGTCGCTCTTCCAAGAAACAGGGATAACAGAAAATCATTTGTGGCTCGATCACAAAGTCTTGCAGCTTCTGGAGACTTTGTTTTAAAAAGCGAAACCTACCTTCCTATATGATACTTGGGTGCCCTCTAGTGGTCACAAGTGTTAATCTATTAGCTGCAAGTACAGAAACTGATTTATCCCTTGTGCTATCTTATGACCCCACCCTTACATTGACGTGTTCTCCCTATCATGACAAAGGTGGATAAAGGTGGAGAGGATTTCATGTAATCCATGGAAACCAGTAGAAGATCACAAATCATTGAAGAAAAAAGGTTCAGAGCTCTGTCTAGTGGGTCTAGATGACCCCGACATCCAGTGTAAAGTTCCTAGGATAGTACAAGGGTTACAAACTTTGCTCCTCCTGCCTAAACTAGATGAAATGGAAATAAATAGGTAAAACAAACATCCAGATCTTTTCTGTTTGACTACACAAAGTAGTGGATTTTAACTTCCACACACTCAGCGATCGTCCTGCAGGCTTTTAACGTGCTTTTAGCTCATTGCTTCTGCAGAACTGCTGCTCCTGCTTCAGACCCAATCCGTCTCATCTCCCACCCTGACCCTGCATCTCCCTAAAGGGAACTTATTGTCCTCTTTTCTCCCCTTCACCAGGTTCCCACACTCTCTGATGCTCGGACCATCAGGCATGCACCCCACAGGGATCCCCCACCCAGCCATAGTGCCCCCTTCAGGCAAACAGGAGCACGATCAGTATGACAGGGGCATGTACGTGTAAGTATTGCCCCCACACATGCCGCTTTGATCCATTGGTCTGTCACAGTCTGGCGTGCAAATGCTAGATCAGGCTGATCCTGGAGAATCAAAGGTATCTCGCTTTTGTTTTTGTCTGTCGTCCATCAGGAAGCAGCAGGTGGAGACCAAACGAGAGAAGGAGCCCAAAAAACCCGTCATCAAGAAGCCGCTGAACGCCTTCATGCTGTACATGAAGGAAATGAGGGCGAAGGTGATCGCGGAGTGCACGTTGAAGGAGAGCGCCGCCATCAATCAGATTTTAGGACGGAGGGTGAGGGATGCACACAGCCTAAACACAGAGGCTGCAGTTTTACACCAGCAGATTGTAAAAGAGCAAAGGTGGAGGTCTGAAGTGATTCCTGTACTAACACTGATAGAAACTAATGTCTGAATCATGGCATCTGGAGCTAAAATCCTAAAACGACTTGAAAAAGACTAAAAGGAGACTTGAAGAGACATAAAAGACTCAATGAAGACTTTAGGGAGACATGAAGACTTGAGGAAGACCTAAAGAAGAGTTTAGGAAGACATGAAGAAGACTTGAAGAAAACTTCAAACAGGATTTGAAGAGAACTTGAGGAAAATAAAGATGACTTCAAGAGGAACTGAAGACTTGAAGAAGAGTCACCATGCCATGATTCAACTTTATACCAATGCCACTTGGATGAATAGGACCCTTAGTTCTTTTTGTTCCTATCAGGTTGTTCTTTGGTTCTCATGAGTGTTCTCTTTTTCCCCGTGACTGCAGTGGCACGCACTGACCCGGGAAGAGCAGGCCAAGTACTACGAGCTGGCCAGGAAGGAAAGACAACTGCACATGCAGCTCTACCCGACCTGGTCCGCTAGAGACAACTACGTAAGCACTGCCCTGTTGTTCCTCCTGCTTCCCTGCTGTCCTGCTGCCCTCCACACGGCTACTGCATAAATGTGTTCAAGAACCAAAGCAGGACAGAGTTTGGGATTTGGGATCCGTATAACCGTCATTTGGTTGCTGTGGGCACAGTGTGGTTGAATCAGATAATAACTGAAGATAGTAGAACTGTTTTTTGGGATTTTTATCACAGCTTCACATTTACTTCACAGAAAAGAGCATGAATTCCTTCTTCAATTATGAAACATTATTGAGAAAACTGACAGACTGAGTTTGGCATAAAGCAGCTCCTAAAAGCTCGGAGCAGCCCCCATATTTAGGCTGATGGGATTTCTGTCTTGTGTCATCACAAGAGGACAAGGACCTGTGTGCTGCATGCGAATAAGATGACTGATGTGGGGATGTGCTGAATCTAGGCTGCTGTGTGCCTCTGACTTCTCAGTTTGCTGTTGAACTCTTGCAGGAGGCGGGCCTTAGCGGGGTCGCAGGGGAAAAGAATAAAGCTGATTGGGTAGGGACTCGTCTTACGGTGAATTTATACCTCTGTGGTGGAAAATTTTTGAGTATGTGAGGAGCTGCATGAAAGGGCTTGTGGGTAATCTCTTTGCAGAGAGGTTTGCATGCAACTTCCAGAAGAAATCTTAATGACTCACACACTCTGAGCCTCACGTACGCCATGGCAGGTTCTGGTTATCAGTCATGGACACATTCTGCAAATTTAAGCCTAAAAATACAACTACTGCCTTTAAACACAGAGGTATAAATAGGCCCATTTTGTCCAACTAACAAGAGCAGGGATGCATGTTTGGCCTCACTGCCCAAATCTGTTCAGAAGCTCTCCTCAAATTTAGGTTTAGTCGCTGTTTCCTTTGCTGCTTCTCCGTAGACGGCCTGCATGGATAATCTCATGAATAAATTCACTTTCTTCAAGTTTTTGGGTACCAATTCCACCCAAGGAGCATGAGTTCATCCTGCAGAATCCCCTGTGACGTTGTTAGGCAGAACTCCGCTAACCCGTGAGCGCAGGGGTGGTGCCGCATGCATGCATCAAACAATGCAACTAAAACGACCGCTCTGCAAAAGTTCAGCAGCAGCCCAAATCAACAGTTTCCAGATATCTGCAGAATCAGCTGAGCATGTCCGCTACCATCGGTATCATATTTGCATTCATGGTGTCAGAGCCAGGCTTGAATTATCTATAGGCGTCTGCAGGAGCCCCCTCCCTCCCTCCCTCCCTCCACGCCTGCACGCCTCCCCTCTTGCCGCTCGTTCGACTCCAGAGTTAAAAAAAAAAAAAAAGTGAATGGGCCTTTATGCACAAATAAACCCCACATGTCGCCCCCACACCTGTGGAGGGCTTCTCCTGCAAGTCACCAAACAAAACAAAACCGCGCATGTAGCACTGTTTGCACACACAGTCACACCTCCACACACACACACACACACACACGGACACCCACAAATGCAAAGAGCTTCATTTGCAAAACGACTTGTTGTAACCACACAGACAACACTGAGAGCGAGCGGAGGAGGGGAGACATCGAAGCATAGGCAGCAGATTTTTGTACCCACATCCTTCATCTCAGCCAAATATGAGGCCTCACTTCACCCTCAGCGGGTCCCTGAGAGCAGCTCTGATGTTCACCTCAACAGTCGCACGTTTCTAGATCCACCCAGCAGAAACTCAAAAGCAAACGTTTGTACCTCTGTGGATCCGTTCAGGTGTCCAGCGGGTGTTTCTGGGTGGACGCCGCGTTTTGCATGAACTGCGTTCACGGTTTCCTTGTTTCTGATTCTTGCTTTTTCTCCCGCTCTAAGGCATTGCCTGACCTTGATGCTGGTTCCTCCTTTTGACTTTTTAACATCATTTGACTTTTTTCATGTTTATTTCATGAAGAGCAAAAAGACGAGTCACTATAAGAATGCTTCAAGGGATTTATTTTGTTAAATTGATGATATTTCTTGGCTTACAAGGACTCCTATTCTCTTTCAGCGTGATGGTGAATTTACTGCAGTCTATGAAACCCCGCTACTCTTCTCACTTTTTGGGGGTTTGTTTGTTTTTCTCACAGGGCAAGAAGAAGAGAAGAAAAAGGGAGAAGCAGCAGGACTCCAACACAGGTAAACATGAGCATCCTGACGCAGACAGATGACCAGACGCAGATCCTGTGGGTTTCTGAGAGCTGCGTTTGCGTTCTGAAGTGCTCCGTCCCGCCGCCTGCGACAGGCAGGATGTGCCTCTAACGTCAAACCGCCCACCCACTCTACTTTCCAAGTAACTGGAATCAGACGTTTTTATCCCGAAGCGCGAAACTTCACAAGCTACTCCAGACCTCTGCGGAAACCAAAGCTTTACAGAAGTTCTTGTTGGCGCTTGAGCTTATGTCAGCGTTTCCAGTGGTCTTTCCATTATGATGATGCCGTTTTTTAGCCAAAAACCTGCAACGTTTGCAAGGACAGTTTCTGCTGAGCGGCAGGGAGTTTGTTAAAAAAGTGTCTTTGAGTTGTGGGCGTATGTGGATCTATGGGTCTGCAGGTGGATGCATCAGAATGGAGCAGGGAGCATCGCGCCCAGCTTATGTTCCACATCACAAATGAGCTCTTTTTTTTTTTTTTTTTTACTGCACTTCTGTCTGATCCTGATTTAAACCGATTTGAAAAATTGAACACTCAGAAATGCACATTTGAGCTTAACTTTCCGAATGTGCGTCCTCCATCATCAGAAAAAGGCCACAACTTGTTAAGTTGGTCGTCAGCCCACCTTTGTGATTTTTGACATTTAGAATTTTCTACGTTTACATTTTTTTTTCAAATCACATCTTTTGCTACTTTTGCGTTTTAATGTATCTCTCTTTATTGTGTGGACAGATGGAGGTAGGGAAACACTGTCCACTATTGTCAGCTGATTTATTTAACACTATATTGTTTGCCCATATATTGTTTCAAGAAAAACATTTTTTTTTTTCGGTCTTGCAAGAAAAATAATCTTATCGAGAAAATGTTTCCGTTGCGAAATAATTAGTCAACAATTAGTCACTTAAAATAAGAATTCTTGTGACCATACAGTGTGGTAGAATGTTCTAAGATTGGATTATTTGGACGTGGAAAAACAACAGTGGGCTGAACTTTATGAAGCTAAAAGTGGAATGGATTTGGCCTTTATTCTTTATTCTTTTTACTTGTTTTTACACACTGTTCAGCACCCAGGTATTTCTCTCTGAGTCACACTAGGTCAGATCGTTCAAAACCAACCAATATCGACGATAAATTGGATTATTAACCACAAATTATGACATGATCCAATTGATAAAAGGAGTCGTTATAGCCCTAATATTTAACCAAAAATGTAAGAATTTGCAAGTCCTAACAATCAAGCTAAAGGATCTTAGTCTCTGTTGTCACTAACAAAGAGTTATGAAGATCCGCCTTTTTTAAAATAATGGAAGCTTGGAGGTGGACTTCCGTTTCTAAGTTTGTGTCCTCAAGGAAAAGAAGAATTCCTGCTTGTTTTCTGTCTCTTCTTCCACGTCTGCTGCCTGCTTTTCGGGCTGATTCTCCTGATGAGCTGATGCAGATGTTGCATCGCAGTCAACTAACAGTTTTGCTGGATGGCCTGCTCTGGTGCTCTGTGGTCTCCTTCTAACCTTTTCTCCTGCCTTTGCTCCTCTCTGCTCCTCCTTGTCTTGTGCATGCCGCTCTCTGCGATCAGACCCGGGCTCTCCTAAGAAATGCCGGGCTCGCTTCGGCCTCAACCAACAAACAGACTGGTGCGGTCCTTGCAGGTTTGTACCAAACTTTTGCCCCTAAACCCCAAATTTCATTTCCTGGATCCGACCAACGTCCCCAAATGTTAAAGTCCCACTCCAATCTAATGTAAAAGTGTAACAAATACGATCTTTTTCAAACGACCTTTTCTCATCTGCTTCTGATTCACAGCAGTAATAAATACTCAGAAATGCAATTTTAGGCTTGATTTTCTTAATATATGTCCTCCATCATAAGAAAAATGCTGCTGTTAAAAGCACAAATTGTTTTCATTGGAGTGGTTCTTTAACTCTGGGGCTTTTCATTTGTAAAGCACAAACCTACGTGCATAAATGAAGTTCTAACTCATAAGCTCCTCCCCTAAAGAAGTCATGTGTGAAGCTCTGCATGGTGTCTGTCACTAACCCGCCACTCTGAAGAAAGACTGCTGCAATAAATCCATACATTTACAACACAGCGCTGTGGTAACGCTGGGAATTTGGCTTTTATGTAACTAATGAACTAAGCCAACAATGAAATATTATTATTTTTTCTATTGGCTGTGATGTCACAGTCAAAAACAGCTCAGTGGTCGACCTTTTCTCAGATGAACGAAACACAGAGAAAGGGTCACATTTTTATTCATTTGCAGGGAAAGACGTTTCTGCCAAAATGACCATGTTGTTGAGATTTGATCCCATGTTTCTGGCAAATGCACATTAATTCCTCTAAAAAGATGAATTAATGGTAAGATTCTAAAAGATAAGAGTTCAAAATCATTACAAATATTCTTCAGCGCCTCTCTGGTCTTAAATTTAATAGTTTTTGGACTGAAATTTTCAAAATAAAAGTTGTTAAATTCTTTTTTTAATGCTTTTTTTGTATCCTAGATAAGTTTAAAAAACTTTAGCTTTAGTGTTTGGACAACAGAATGAAAAGATTTATCACTAATTCATGCAGTTTGAACTGGATGTGGATGAGGGGGAAAAATATCTGTTATTGCATAATCCTGAAGTTTCAGTTTAACATTTAGAGTATATATATATATATATATATATATATATATATATATATATATAAGCCAAAAACAGTTTCTTAGATGAATCACTTTTTAAGGAACACCCCTTGTTGTCATTTAAAGTATTAGTTTTAAACTAAATATCAACAAAAGTTGTAGATGTTTTTCAAAGAACCCAATAAAGGCCACAAACCTGAGGTCTGTGTCACAAATGCAGCTGAAGTCTAGATATTTTTTTACAGCTCTTCCGTTTGTAGTGATGCATGTTCAGTTTGTGCGCTTGCACGCCGACGGCATCACAGCAGGACTCGGGAATGTGTGTGGTTCTGCAGAAAGGCTTTCTACCACCACAGACCTGTAGCAACCCCGTCGTCTTCCCCACTACCACGTCATGGAAATCGGAGTGTTTCGGTTTTTAAGAGAACAAAGAGGGCTGAGTGTGGTTTGAGCAAATCCTTATCACCACAGTTCAACACACACACACACACACACACACACACACTCCCTGCAGCGTTGCATTTTGACGGCATTCTTAAGCCCATCTGCTTTCAACTTTCTCCATTCATGCGATGTGGTGAGAGGCGCCTTTTGATGGTGAACTCTGACATTTAGAAATCACTTTCTATGGCAGTCCTGCTCCCTTCCTCTCCCTCTGTGTCTAAATATGGTTTAGCGCCTTTCCCTGCGGTTAAACCTGGTGACTCATATCATATTCTGGTAATGATCACGGGATCCTGTTAGGTGCTTTGATGCTGCACTCAGTGGTGCACGAGTCTTCTTTTAAGTACAACACCTCACAAAGACCAGCAGGTCATCATGGCCGCCGTGAGATCCAACACCTTCCAGGTGTGACTCGACCCCCATGGGGGGTTTTGTCAAACCTCACTAAGTTTTTATTATGTCTTTTTTCTTTTTTTTTGCACTACCCCATAATTTGAGGGAGAATTTCTACATAAATGCTTTTTTTCATTTATGTTTTTTTTGTATCCATAATTTCAGTTTATGAATTGATTGCATGACAAAAAATTAAAAAGGAAGCGAAGATATACGTGTTTTTCTACTGACGTCAAAGTATAAACAGCTCAGTGAGTAACGTTTACTGAGATAAATGAAGCATTAAACACAGAAAAGAGGTTCTATTTTTTATAATTCATTAGCGGGGAGAGACGTTTCTGCCCAAATGACCGTGTTGTGGAGTTTTTAAACTTGGATTAAAAATTTCAAAATAAAATGTTTTAACATTCTTTATATCTTTTTATGTTCTTGAAAGTTGGAGTTGGTTTATTTCAACCAATCAAAAGAAAAAATTATAGTAAACAAACAAAATACATATATATCTATACATAGATATATAAATATTAGGATAATTAGTCATGAATTGATTGAGAAATAAAAAGTAAAAGCAGATACAGAAATACACACACATATCCTTTGCAGAAAGTATTTCATGTAAGGGGATGTTCTGTCTATGTACTGTAATCTATTAATGTTCCAATAGAGTCTAAAGAAGTATTCAGCCAGTATATATCTTCACTAAACGTACACGGTCTATAGTATACTTGCTATACTTTTACCCAAGTCTACTTAGTAAAATAAACTTTAAGTGTAGCACTTTTTGCTAAGGGTACACACATGTGTGTACATACATATAAAATCATTGTTTTTTGGGACTAGACTGAAATCAGAAGAGAGACCAGATAAAAAGGATTTTTGATCAAATGCAAACTTTTATTTTGATGAATTTCAGGTGAATGTTTGTGTTTTCCCTCAAACCAGCATCCAAAGAAGTTCTGCAGGAATTTTCCTCATTTTGTATTGAGTTCTACTTTTAACCCTGGAGACCCAAGAACAAATGTCTTCTGGCCTTTTAAAGTTAAGTTGCCATGTTGTTTTTGTTTTTCAGTTTGGGCTGCAGCAGTTACAGCTGCCAAAAAATGTAAAACTAATAAAGAAAGAAATATTTAAAAAGTAAATAAAAAGAGAAAAGAAAACACTTTTTGTCCAATTTGACCCCTTGATCTCTCCGGGGTTTAATAAAGGTTCTTAAAGAGTGTTTTGTATTTTTAGGCCTTTAGAAAAGGTGACACGCCGGTCCTTAAATCTGTGATTGGCCTAACAGGCTTGTTAGCTTCTAGCCTCAGAGCCTCTCAGAGAGTGAAGTTGAGTGCAGGTGGCCGTTTGTTGGTGTGATCATTGACCTCACTGCTCTGTGACGGGGGCCCGCTGACGTTTCCATCCACACTTTATTCACAGATAACTCTCTCTGACTGTTCTCAGGAGGAAAAAGAAGTGCATTCGCTACCTTCAAGGAGGAGGCTGCCCCAGCCCATCTTCTTCAGATATAAGTGCTATAGACTCTCCCCCCTCCCCTTCCCCCGCCCGCCATCGCCTTTACCAGCACCCCCCCTCTCCGGGCTACTCGCCGCCACCCTCCTCCCCGTCGACACGCCTCCCCTTGCCTTCGCACTCGCGCCTCCCCGCGGAGCCCTCCGCTGACAAACGCAGTGACCCCCGCCCGCCTGCAGCCAAACTCGCCCACACGCTCCTGGAACTGTCCAAGCAGACGCACTGCTCACGGGCGCTGTCGGCCGCCAAGGTGGCAGGACTCTCCCTCAAAGTGTTGACAGAGACTCAGTGATCGCCGCCGGGACCGCTCGCCTCCTCACCTGCTCCTCCCGTTTGTCAGTATTACATCATCATCATCATCATCATCATCTCTGCTGGATCCAGAGGACTTCTTCGTTAGCTGCTCCATCCTCAAATCCCCTCCTCATCCTCATCACGATATGCACAGAAGTCCCATCTTGGGGTGTATTTTTGTAAGGAGGGGGCGTTAGTAGAGAGAGACAAGCCTGACCATCACAGGAGGAAGCAGCTTCTCCACGTCTGCATTGAGTTTAAACCTTCAGGTCCTGCTTCCACTGGAGCTAAAGTAGAACTGCTCCACTTTAGCCTCTATTTGTTAGAGTCAAATCAACCCACACGAAATGAAGTTTTTTATCAACAAAAAGACAGAAAAGATTTGTTTCTATTGAAAGCAAACTAAAGTTAAATTCCAATTATTAAAAACTGGCTTTTTCCCACCTGGAAATATTTCCATTATTTGCTCAGAGCAAACCATTACGTCACGAGAGGGGAGCACCAACCATGACAACCTCAGATTACAAAAGGGAAGGATTATTTCTTCTGTTGGCCTTTTTACAAAGACTCTTCTTTTCTGGATTTTGTTGTTCGTTTTTGTAACCAGCTGTGCGACTAACTGTATTTGTGATTCCAGCATTTAATGCAGTTAAAAAGACAATTCCAAGTAACTTTTTTTCAAGGCACTTCAGGCTGTCAAGCTTCAGGTTCAACTGTAACTTTTACTTCCATCTTTCTTAAATTCCCTTTCATTTTTTTGTGTATAATTTTAATGTTATTTTTTAAAATGAAATTTCCCATTGACCAATCAACAGCTCCAAAAACAAATCTGAGACCAAATGGGTGATATTTTATTGCATTCTGTTGTAAAGTCTTCTGTTGTAATTACACTTTTTGTATGTTTTTATGAAAAAAAAGGAAATGACCAAAAAAAAAATGAACTCCGTTTAAACCCTTTTTATTTTAAAGCAGTGTTTTTTGTCTGATAGTGAACTGTTTTGGGGTCAGATGTTACAGCAGCAGTCAAACTATGTATTGTGTTTTACCTGCATGTTTGAACCTTCCACATTTTGAGTTCCAAGGCTTTAATAGAGAATTATTTTGGATTTTTCCCGTCAGCAGATGGCGCTCTTGTGCTAAAACGGCTTGATTTCAGGACATTTGAGACAACCATGTTTGGGTTTTTATGTTTTTTCTTTTAAGCCTTGAACCCTGGTGTATTGCTAGTATTTTTTGTTGGATGTAATAAAATATAAATATCTCTTTTGACTGAAACCTTAAATCCTGTCAGAGATGGTTTGTTTGGCAGCATCAAGACACAAAACACACATTTCGTGGAGTAGGTTTGGTTTATTCCTTCATCCCCTAAACCAGCATCAGCTCATCTGAGAAGGTTTCCAATTCCACACATGAATCAGGAAGGCGTCGCCCGACGCTGTAAAGCCGCCTCCCCTTCAGACAAGCTTCCTTTAATGAGGCTTCACAAAACGGTACATTTACAGAGCAAACAAACCAACATTCACCCATGACTTTTCATTTTCAAAAAAAGTTGTTTTATTTCTTTCAGCTAACCTAAAATACAACTAGCATGTCCAGTAAAAAAAAAAAAAAAAAAAAGTAATTATTGGTATGGAAAAACATAATCAAATTCTTTTTTTTTTTTTATAGGAGTACAAATTGCTGACTATTTTAGGTCAGTGCTCAATGTGAGTTTGTGAAAATGCAAAAGAGGCCTTTTAACTTTAATTTACCAACACCACACAGGCAAATTAAAATAGTCATGCAGTAGTAGGAGAATAGAAATGAAGGGAAGCGGGGTTTAAGGTGTAGGGAGGGGGGATGTGGCTCTAAATATACTAAATGTAAATATTAACAAATATGAACATCGCCAGTGCAACCAGTTAGCAGGGACAATCCTTTTGGAAGTGGTAGTGTTGAGGAACCCCTGTTACTTCTCTTCACACCACTGGTTCTCTTTGCGTACCTGTGGACAGAGGGGAACCGTTAGCATTCAAAGCTTTATTCAGCCCTGAGCTACACTCCCGTGCAACAAATTCATGTAAAATATATCGTGCAATACTTTTTTTTTTCTCTCTAACAAGAAAAAAAAAAGATAGAATGGGTACCTGGGCTTCCTCCTCCTCTGTGAAATCATTTTTGATGTTGAAAGTCTTCCTGATCTCCTCTGGGGTTTTGCCTTTAATCATGTTGGCCACCGTCTTGCAGGTGACATCTAACAGACCTTTGATGTCCAAATAGTTGGCAGCCTAAACAGAAAGCAAATAAACCAAATTAAACCATTAAGAGATGAAAAGGCCACAGTCGGCAGGAACTGGCGGACTGACTTGACCTAAAGCAGGAAAAAAGTTTAGGACGAAAACTAGACCACAGACACAAACAAACAACTTTGATTTTATGCTTCAGAGGGACATTTGGCATGAGAACCAAGATGGAGGATTTTTCTTTAGGGCCTTGTTGCACGCTCTCATAGGGGGTTGGCCTGTGCGGGGGTTGGCCTGTGCGGGGGTCGGCCTGTGCGGGGGTTGCGGGGTATTGAGTCGTCCGGCCCGTGGAGGGTCGTAGAGAGGAGCGCTCGCAGACAAATCTTTAATTATAAATAAAAAATGTTTCATTAGATCAGTCCCTCTCGGGTGCGATGCGATGGCGGGTTACGTTACGTAGTCCTCAGAACGTCTATGTTTGATAGTTTTAGCATTCTATAGTGTAAATGCAAAAATCGGATACGGGTCACTTTTAAAAGATGATGGTTAAAGTGGTTAAAGTCTTCTCTTCCTTGTTTCGATTTAGCTCAAAAAGTCGCTCAGTTTTAACAAAAATACCAGCTAAAGCTCGTCTTTAGCGGTGTAGCTTTCCACAGAATCCGGTGTCAGACCGTGGAACAAGAGAACAAAATAATGAAGCTCAGAGACGCTGGTCTTTCTGCGGTCGGCGGATTTACGGCACTACATCTCCCATGATGCATTGGGTTAGAATGACTGTCTTAGCGCACAATGAGCCTCTCCTCTTAACGTCTTTAAACAAGGAACACACATCAAACATTTTTTAACTTTTAACTTAACTTTTAATAGCAACTTTAGAAAAATATCTGCAACTTCAGCTTTTCTCAAGATCATGAAATGCCCTAATTCCGGGGGGGGGCTGTCGATCAATACAACTGAGTTTTGGCTTTTGCTTTTTCTTTTTTGGCTGGCAAAGTGAGGTTTGGCCTGGCTCAAAAAGGCCTTCCTTTTAATGGATGTCATGAATGGAATGTACCATTGTCGTGTATCGCGAGGTTTTTTGTAAGGATAGTGTCAAACGCACACACTTCAAATGTACGGGTGAAGCAGTAATCCGGTCCCTTCCACCACAGTCTAGTCGTCGTTAGTAAGGCACAAGAACTGCCCCGTTAGCGACCTCAGGCTAAGGCCGCATGTGTTCAGGTGTAAGTACATAAATGTCTGCATCCAGTAGGATGCTCACACAAACTACGCAGTGGTGGTCTCATTTCCTATGTTCTAGCAGTCATTTAGTCAGTGCATTTATCACTTGAACATCACTGACAGGCCTCTTGCACAGAGTCCAGGGTTAGGAGGGGCTGGAAAAATCTGTATGACACACCTGCACCCCAATCACTTCATCCATATGCAGACAGCCTAAATCCACCCATAAGGGCAGTTGTAAGTAAAGTGTTACCCTCAGGTTAAAAAAAAAATACTTTTACTAAATCTTTTAGAAATTATTCCAAATTTTTGATTTAAAACAGCCCCATCTGCCCCAAGAGTTGCTCTCAGTCGTCAGCAGTGCTCACGTCAAAACCCAAAACTTGAGTGGTTCTTTCAACTTCAATCCAAGATTTGAGCTAAATGTAGCAACCATTTCTGCGTGTAAACAAACTAAGCATGTGTGTGTGTGGGGGGGGGTACTCGTGTCTCACTTCCCGGAAAGACTGGATCTTCCAGCAACCGTTTCCCAATCTCTCCTGAGTTCTGCTCGGGTTACCTCTCACATCACAAACACTGAGCAGGAGAACCACTACCGGCTCTCTGCCTGCTGACGACCCCACGGCATTAAAAAACATCTTCCAGCGTTTGCCCGGCAACAAATATGTTTTAATCATTTGTTCCCCAAATAAAAGAGTCAGTTATAAAAAATACTCTTAAAAAATAAATCTAACAGAAAGAAAGTCAACTTCAAAACCGAGAAAACTTCTATTCATATAAGAGACTGTGTTGATAAAATACGTCACTTTTGGGTTGATTTACTATTTTAAATGTTAATCATTTCAGCCTCAGAATTTACTGAGAAGACCAAGAAGACAGCAAAAAACAAACAAACAAACATCCTTGCTGCTTCACGGTGCAGGAAGGTATAGCTAGACTTTGGACTAACACATAATGATCCCTGGTATCTGCCATCACCAGTAATAGTCTTAGAACAGCCTGTTATTTAAAACACTATGGTTTGGTACCCAGGTGTATTTAAATGTATTACCAAAAAAAATAAAAACTGCAGTATTTTTCCATTCTGTTGTTCTGACACTTTGATCACACATGGAAGGAAAACGCTTTTCTCCTTTAATCAGAAGTCCCCACCAAGTGCAGCAGTCAACATCAGCTAACGGGGCGTTTTAGTGGTACTTTTTGTTTAACGATTAGACCAAATAGAATTTATCATTTTAAATGGGTGTGTTTTTTAATTGAACTACGCCATGCAGGACAGGCAGAAAATAATGATCTGCAAATTCTTGTAGGAGCTTCTCCACTTGAGAAACCATGGAACTGTGTGGTTTTAACTGCCTCATTGGTTTATTATTTCCCCAATACATTTGACAGTATGTGAACTGCACAAGACTAATACCAACATCTTCAGAACATAACTAGATGACTCGTGTATTTCTATACAAATATGTAGAAAGGTGCAAATCGTAGAAATTCTAAATGGAATCGATCCAAACGTTGGTGAATCAAATGGAATCTGGAAATTATTGAGGACACCCAGTCCTAAAATAAACTATGTCAAAATGACGGTTAATGTGCTAAATCTGAGATGTACTGACCAGAATGAGCTCAAACAAGGTGCCTTGGTCCACTTTAAGAAACTCCTGGTCCCACACTGGGATATCATCTGTCCTCTTCTCTTTGTTCTCGTCATCTTCAGGAGGAGGGGGGTCATCTTTGTGATGGGTGCACCACTGAATCACCTAATAATGACAGACAGTCGTACTAACTAGCATCCAGTTATTTAATATGTATTCAACATTTTAAAACTTTTTTTTTAAGGGCACTGAAGCAGGCTGAAAATCTGTACAGATATTGAATACTTTTTAAAATATTTCCTTATTTTCAAAAGAACATCTCAAGTGTTTCTTTTTTCTATTTAATGCTTTTTTTCCTAAATAATTGGAACAGTGAGATTCCTTTCACCATTTAAACTGCAGTATTTAAAAGACTAATCACATTTGTAAGTGTAAGTTCATAAAACTGCACAGCTAAGTCAATTAAGACCCATTCAAAGTTAAGTTGTTAAAAAGTCAAACTTCTCAGAATTTGCAGCAAGTTACTTTTAAATTTCATTTCATTCACAATTTATTCGACAAACCTCAAATGTATTTAAAACATAAGCACTTCACTCAGAGTTTACAATGCTGGAATTATTCAATCACCACATGTTAATTCAATGATCCAAGAGCATTAAATTAAATCCTTGCTTCTGTACCTTTTTGAGTATGGCTGCATTTACATTAGGCAGCGGGACTGGGTCGTCGTCTCCTTCATCATCCATCCCCAAATCTGTCCAAATGAATTTTAATAATAATGAGTCAAAACTAAAGCTACTGAAGCTGGCAGCAGCCTTACGGTTTGAACTGTGCATACTCCACCGTCTTACCTTCTAACATGGTCTTGATGGTGACAGACTGTTTCGCTATCTCAACGTCCACCTCAAAGATTTCTCCATCAGAGCTCTGCAGCTTTATCGTGGGCATATCTGAAGAAATAACCAAACAAGTACTATATAACACAGTGTGACCGCGATAGCTTCAGGTTAGCGACCAATGACGTCCCACATGTCAAACAATTGCCACACACAAGTGTACGTAGTCTTTATCATTTTAAAGTTTTCACCAAAAAACAATGTAAAATGTATTTTTGTTGGAT
The DNA here is from genome assembly GCA_023969325.1 of Oryzias curvinotus. Lineage (NCBI taxonomy): Eukaryota > Metazoa > Chordata > Actinopteri > Beloniformes > Adrianichthyidae > Oryzias > Oryzias curvinotus. The sequence goes on from CM043719.1 coordinate 28,068,092, forward strand.
TGCTTGGGATTAGCATGTAAATACAACAAGAGCTAGCTAAAGCTAACATTAGGGGAACCGGGAGAGAAACGCGTTCAAATTTGTCATCTTACAGTTGTCGTGATTCTATTTTAAATTACGTTACTTCTACGACAAAAGTTACAAATTAAATGTTAATCACGGGGGGGGGGGGGATGACGTGACGACATTAACAGTTATGCTACTTCGGTGCTGCTTTACAATGCAGACAGCTTAGCTAAACGCTACCAATGCCATAGCTACAGTTAGCATCTACGTCGAGGCGCTTCAAATGACTACGTAAACACTCGCACGACCCGTTTGACCTCAAATCTCACGCGTAACACGTGTAAAAAGACATATTCGCCGTAAAACAGAAACCTACTGTGATTTTTGACGGAAATTCAGAGGCGAAATTCCCCTGTAGCTAGCAGAACGGGCCTTACAGACGCGTAACTCCCGAGAGCAGTTGGAAGTATCTGGATGGAAGGAAGGTGGGGGAGTCTTCTGCCGCCTACAGGCGAAAGGGCGTCACGACAAGAGAGGAAAGGGAGGGACAGCCGCTATTTAATGCTTATATTTAATATAATAACATAGATTAGTCAATAAAATAAATGTTAGTACAATTATTTAATGTTAATAAAATTAATAAAAATCAGTTAGACTACATGTTTTCTTTTTTTTTTTAATAAAAATGCTTGTTCTTAAATCTTGTTTTAGATTACTACTTATTTATATAAATATTTTAATATGCGACTTAATCAGAAATAATAGTGTAAAAAATATGCTATTCATGCAAACCTTTACAAGTCTGACCTATATTTTTGTTGCGTGTATTAACACCCTTTGACCGCGCGGTGGCGCCTGTTCCTTTCGACGTGTCTATTCGAACAGTTTCCAAAGCCAATTTTATGACCCACTTTATTTCATTTTATATATTTTTGCAACATAATAAACGCAAATCAATTTAACTTTGTTCCACCCCAACTAATTGCCACCTTTTTACAATTTTCAACATGATAAAATAAGCAAAAACATCAATAAGTCACCTTAATCTTTATTGTTGAAATGTCTTATTACATAATATAGAATTCATGAATAAATGAAATTGAACATCCAGCATCATATAAACCAAACTGCATATATCTGTCTAAAAAGTTAGGACAACCAAACCTTGTGTATAGCTTGATTTAGGGGAATTTTATTGATTTTCAATATTTAAAAAAACAAAACAGTGTGAATCTTTCATGGTCTTTTTTATAACTTACATTTCTTTAAATTTACAAAAGTGCAAACAGAACATACGCATTTCTCCTTAATATAAGCCAAAGCTGGTGTGACTCAAAGTGCCAAAAATGAAATCTTGGACGTTGGTGCCATTAGTCCAGCTACGTGCAAACAAAAGAAGGAATTTACACATGACTTAAAGAGGAAAGGGGCTATTTAGTACAGTCGTCAGCACTGATTATGAAAATGGTAATGGCACACACCCCTTGGTCCACCCACAGACACAAAAATGCTTAAATAGGTCTAAGTGTGGATATACAATGTGCACTGCTGTGACGCTCCAAGCGGTGTCCCAGGATCCCATTCCACAGTTGTGTTATTTTCAGCCGTATATGCCATTCTAGGGCTGGACTGTACGCATGGGTCTAATGTTAGAGTTTACAGGAAGTAGTCTGGGGTGCGGCGGGTTACATGGGGTTCCCCTCTGCGAGGCGCAGGATCAAACTGCAAGCTGCAGGACGAAGGGGAAAAGTATTTTAAGGCGTGCAACAGTTACAACTTCCACCCTAAACTATTGCATCTGATGCTCTTTATTTATGTACTTACAAGGAATATTTGAGGGTGTCATCTAGTTCCATAATAGCTGCCTGGTTGCCACAGCGATAACAGTAATTAGGAGCGCTGAATATCGTCACCACATTCCTCTCATGGCACCAGTTGTAACCCTGAGGAGAGCAGATGTGTTATTTACAGGAAGAAAATGATCCAAAGCGGACTAACAGAAGTTCTGCTGTTTGTCTTAATAAGCTCAAAATAGTAAACATTTTCAAGACAAAAGGTTAAAAAAAAATGAAGAAATAAAAAAATAAATAAATAAAATCAACGTTAGGTCAAAGTTAGGAGTTTTGAACTATGCACACCTCCATGACCAGCTGGTGGGCTCGAGAGACCAGCGTGAGGCGGTTGGCGTGGTTGAAGGTCTCAGATATGTCCTGACCAAAAGTGTAGCCGGCTCCTCGAGGAGAGATGCCCCAGCCACCGCGGTCGTCAGGGTCCGACCACAGCAGGTCGCACATGGGACCCTGGAAACAAAGATTACAGGTTAGAACTGGAACAGGCCAGCTCCCGATTCTGACCGCAAACACATTTAACAGCCTCATTATCCCAGTGGTGTTTTTTTGTAGATTAAAACTAAACACAGCAGGCTTAAAGAACCACTCTGATTATTTTTTGGATCTATTTTAAAAGCTTTCCCAGTGGTCTTTTCATTATGATTATGCAGTTTTTAGCCTAAATTTTAAAAAGCTGCAGTTTTTTCCAAGGACAGTTTCTGCAGAGCGGCTGTAGTTCTGTAGAAATTCGCCTCCAAAAATGGCGAGCAGTTTTGGAGCCATCGAGCTGTAAAGTTTTAAGCCAGATTCCAGCTCAGACAAGGAAAACAAACACGTACATGGATCTAGTCATCTACTAGTGTCGGAACGGAGCGGAGCAGGGAGCTTGTGGCCCCGCCCACAAATAGGCTCCTTTTCAAATGGCCTTTTTTCATCTGCTCCTGATTCAGTGATTTTAATAAAGACATATTCAGAAATGCTATTTTATTCTTAACTCTCTCTGTAAATGTCCTCCATTATCAGAAAAAAGGCCACCAGAGGATGTTTCCGTTTAGATTTTTACCTCATGTGGCACCTCCTGCAAACGGTCCAGAGCCCTGATGTGATCCAATGTATCTATGGACGGGGACAGGCCTCCATGAAGGCAGAAAATCTGATGAAATAACAGAACAAGTTCATTTACTCACAGAATAAGCGCTGAATCTTCTGCAAGATTTCCAGTTTGAAACAAACATCTTCAAACTAACTTTACTGGGTGAAATGGCAAGACGGATCTAACCCAGTCTGTTGTGATTTTTTTTAATTTCCATCAGGGGTTCCTCACCTGAGAGTCTACCAGGGCAGTGAGGGGGAGGTAATCAAACAGGTCTGTGAAGTACTTCCAAACGTTAGCATTTCCATATTTCCTTAAGCACTCGTCATAGAAGCCGTAAACTTGTGTGATCTGTCTGCTCTCGTGGTTCCCTCTGAGGATCGTGATGCGCTCCCGGAATCGTACCTGCAATGCAAGCAGAGAAATCTAATTCACCGGAAAAACAATCATGAAACAGTCATTGGAAAACACCTTTTCTTTTTAAAATAAAAAGGGGTCTCAAATCTTCGATTACTCACTTTTAGTGCTACAAGTAAAGTGACGGTTTCTACGGAGTAGTACCCTCTGTCCACATAGTCCCCCATGAACAGGTAGTTTGTGTCAGGAGACTTCCCTCCAATCTTGAACAGCTCCATGAGGTCGTGGAACTGGCCGTGCACGTCACCACATACCGTCACGGGACATCTCACTTCCTGGACGTTTGATTCTTTCGTTAGAATCTCCTTTGCCTGTAAAAGAAACAATAAAAAGAGTTGATAGTGTCTTGTATAACAGAGAGACAAGACGTTGAAATGTGCAGATTATTTTTAGTTTATATCTGATGGAGCACCATTGCAAATGCGGTGCACTCCACAGGAGATGTGTGTGGATTCCTTCAGGATGCAGCATTTCCTGTCAATTTCATTGCAGCTAGCATAAATGCTTTCCTAAGGCTGTGCGCTTGCGTCCTTCTTGCTGTAGAACAAACCGTACTGGCTGTGCTCAAAAACCACCAGAAATAAATTCAAATGGGGCCCCCTAAAGCTAAACTAGGAGAGATCGTTAGCATTTTTAAAATGAAAAACAAAGAACTCATTTCATTGGGCTCAATGTATTACATGTGTTATGGTCATATCTGTTAAACACTCAGAAAAATACAGCCTTAGGCTGGGGAAAAAAAAAGTATATTTGGACTGTCATTGCTTCCACCCACAAAGAGGTCTAAAAGCAGCGGATGCAGAGTATGAGTCATGCTGCAAATGTTCAAAGTACAAGTCCTTGACTGTAAGGCTGCTTTTCCACAGAGGTGGCCTAAATCAACTAAAAATAGACGTATGATTTAAACAAATGTGGAGATTAAAATCAGAGTCTATCCTCTGAGTCTATTTATGACAGGTTTGTGTGAATAAAGGTTTGGTACCAAGACTAAGCTGAGCTGAAACTAAGAGGCAGGACATGTGCAGGACTGGCCCTGAAGCCAGGGCTTTAGAGACCACCGTTGAATGACTGGCTCCTTCAAAGCTCTTTTGTATATCCATGTGGAAAATCCATGCTGGAGGTGTGCTGTTTGTCAGCATTTACAAGATGCTTCTCCGACCAAACAACGAGGAGGAAGAGAGGCAGGCAGGCTGGGACTTGGCAGCGATGCAGCTTGATGCAACGCTGCACACTGCTGACCTATATTCCACGTATCCGTCCCGTGGCTTTACCACCATGTGGGACGGGCCCTTTCAGCCGCCAGACTCAGGATGGCAGATTGACCAGCGCTTGTGCCTCTAAAGCAATTGAGTCACTAAGCCTGATGGAATATTCTAGACGTCTGCAGTAAAGTGGAACAGCAGCATGCACGTTTTCAATCCACTATTTGGAGCCACATAAAAGGAAAAACTAAGTGGGTCAGGTCAGCCTTCACTGCACTCTTCTGCTCTTCTAATCACTGCTAGTAATAGTAACAGTTCACTTGAGTACAATCACCACCGAGTTGCCTCTAGGCAAAACCAAAACGGATCATTGACAGTTAAACACACGTGGAAGTGATTTAAAACAGAAACCACTAAAAAAAGGGAGTAATCTGAAGGGAAACAGTACTGTAAGCAGCTTCCTGGCTTGTTTTGTCGTCTTTCCATCAATGTTTGAACATTTGAAACCACTTTTGCATTCTCCCACATGTGAGACGCCCTCTCTGGTTTCCCTGAAATAATCAGATCCTCTTCTTTAAGTATATCTACAAATATGAATGCCTGACACAATCAAATGTAACATCCTTAATGTGAATGCTGTGATTTCTTGTTCTGATTCTAGAGAACCGTCAGCCGTTTAGCTTCATTTCACTTCAAGTCTTCTTTTCTTTTGGAATTGTACTTTTCATACAAATAACTCCATAAAATGTAGCTTTAACTCCAGCACCGTGTTTGCTTTGGTTTGGTCAAAGACAGTCAACCTCAGCCGTTCACCTGCTTCAATTTGGGATGATATAACCTCAAAAAACAATGAAACACCATGCAGGATTACTGTTATCTAATCAATTACATAAACCCAAAGACAGTGTGACTTGCTGCTTTTGTCAGCAGTACAGCTTCCCACTGAAAGACAGGCAGGCAGATGAGGCACCAGGACCACACCTGACCTGTGGCCAACAGGGAGGCTCCAAATAATAGACGTGCTAAAGTTTGTCAGACAGCTCACAGGTGAGTCAAGCCGTGCTCTAATAATCCCATCAATGCATATGACGGATCCTCAGCAGGATCTCCAACCACAAACCATGATCTCATCTCAAATGTTTACATCCAGAGTTTTGCATCGCCGGCTAAACCACAGCCGACATCCACATCAGCAGAGGCAGACTGATGGACCGCTGACACGCACTTCAGAAAACTATCATTCCAATATACAAGAATAATGACCAGTGTCTAAGTCCTAGGGCTGGGCCACTGATCAATTTCATGGACCAATTTGAACTTCTTGTTTCTCGCAATTTATTTTTTGGAAAATGGAGATTAGATTTTCCTAGATCTCTGCTCTATTGTGCTCTGTTGTTGGGAGTAAAGTTGCTCCGCCGCTCTCTGGCAAAGTGCAGATGTGAAAACAGCAGCAAGCAAAAAGGAGCTACTACAGTGAGACAAAAAAAAACGAAACCTCTCTTCTCATGAGGGCGTTTTTCAGCAAGAAAACAGAACCAAAACTGTTGTTTTGTTGCTACCAAAAACGCTCTGCCGTGTGCGTTCTAGTATTTCTCTTTATGAGATGCTCACGAAACATCTGCTGCATTGATTGATACAGACATTTTTAACATTTTTTTCATCTTGTGTAAGAGTCAAATTCACAAAGGAGATGTTAGAATAAAGTAGGCCTGCACAATAAATCGCAAATTTATCGTTATCGCAATATCCCGCTCTGCAGTATGCATATCGCTAAAGACGGTGAAAATCACAATAAATTGTAAACCTTAAATATGTTAAAACAATCTTATGGCAGCTTGAAGCATTTAACGAACCAAATAAATCCCTTTCTGCATCTGACCAATGGGATGGACACCTCCAAGTTGCCTGGAGGCCTATTATGTTAGATGATTGTCAACGATGTCGACGAGGATCATTTGGAGTATAATTTTTAAATGGTTGCAATGAAATTGGAATGATGTTTTTGATTGTTTTGCTATTTGTTTAAATACCGCAAATTATATCGTTATCACAATATTAATCTCTAATATCGCGAGTTTTCCTCATATCGTGCAGCCCTAGAATAAAGTAGATTTTCATCAAATATATTCCATTAATTGTAATTTTTTTTAAAAGAGAGTAAAAGCAGAAAGAGAAAAAAAAAAAAACAATTAAAATCAGAATTTGGAAATGAAAAAAAAAATCAGATTTTCTTTTTTGGCCATAACGCCCCGCTCTACTAGGTCCTTCTGTGCAGCGGGAAAACATTTGATGCCGCTCCTCCATGTGAAATGCTGCCCATGCACTGCAAAGTGGAGCTTTATTTGTTTGGTTTTGTTTTTTTTATTAAATAGCATTTTCACACAAAAACGAGTCGCATTAAATCCTAAAAACGCCAAGGCACGACGTTATTCCATCCCTCTAATATTTACACCTGACAAATCTGTAACTGTTCAGGTTTAAAGAGTCAAAAATCCCACAGTTTTCTGTAGACGTTTTCAATTCAACAAAAAAAGGGACAGTGAAGGTAGAAAACTACGGTGGCCCTGAGGTGCAAATCACTCAATGCAAAAACATAATAAAGAGCCCAACGTCTGCTCAGCTGTTGGACAGGACCAGGTAAAAATAATAATAATTAAAACGTTAACAAATAAAGATCCCAGCAACAAATGAAAAAAGCAAAAACAATACATTTTGAAAATCAAAACACAATTTAAAAAAAAAAGAGACAAAATAACATCGTCATCAAATCAGTGAGATCCTATTTTGTTTCATTTTTTAACATTTCATTTTTATTCTTGGAAATTCTTTTTGTTTTCTTGTTTTTTTCCCTGCATTTTGGTTTTTGGATCTTTGTTTTGGTCTCTAAAATGTAGGGTTTTAAAATTATTTGTTTTGCTTTTTAAGCTGTCATTTTAATCTTTAATGTGTTTTTACATCAAGTGATTTGTTGATGTGATTGGCACTTCAGGGCCACCGTAGAAATCCGACAAGAACAATGGACCTCTCCATCTGAGCCATTTATTTAGCACTCAATTCTATTTTCACATCTGATTGACAGGGACAGAAATCTGGTTCCTGATCAACAGAAAACTGTTTTCTGCAGTCATTCAAATATTAACCGAGTTAAAGCAGATTTACTTACCAAGCAGGGTTTTGTAAACAGACAAAACACCTGCTGGCTTTAGAGAAGAAAAGAAGTCTTTAAAGACAGGATTTTAGCTTTTATTTGTCTCAATTGGGAGTAAAAGCAGGGACTAAAGTCTGCCTAAAGAAAGCTGAGAGAAGGCTGAAAATAGATTACACAGCACGCCACCCCCCCAAAACAGAGACGGATGCTGGCTGAATCCTCACTCCCACTCCGATCCCCTTTAGCAGCAAAGGCTTTGATAGTGATGGTGATTCTACTGGAAATCAATCGCGTCCTCTGCTGGTTTTTCGTGTCAGGGAGGATGTGTGGTGGGCGTGGCGTGCTGAAAACATTCCAGCTCTGAGCCGTGGATGGGAGCGTGCACGGAGACGTCTCCCTGAACCGCCATTCCCTCCCGGCTATTTTCATGGCATCTCTGCTCCGTCAGGAGGCATTCGTGCCGTTCTTGTCTGTTGGCGTTTCCGTATCAGATGTCAGACGGTCAAAGTCAAAGCATCTGCTGCTTCACGCCACGATGCAACAAACCCGCAGTTCTAACGACACATGGAGGATGACACAGCAAAACAACCATTTTCAACGACAAACGGAGATGGAGAGCAGTGTGTCACTTTAAAATGATGGCTCACAGAGCAACCGAGACGATTTTGTGTTTTTAATTTAATGGCAGCAAGCACAATACCTGGGGGGGGCAATTTGAGTATTTCCTCGCATTCCTTTGAGGAGCTTAAATGGGGAAAAGCTCAAACAGAAAAAGGTTTACAGCTGGAAAACATCAACCCAAACTGGAACAAGCTGCTATCAGTCAAGCCCAGATACCATGAAGCTCCAGATGGGAACGTTCAACAGACCTGAGCTAAAAGAAAAAACTCCATCTGACTTTGACTTCAACCAGAAGAATATTTGAGAAAAGATAGATTTAGAAAAAAATCTAATTGGGTTCAAAGAAATAATGCTGAATTTTTCCTCTAAACGTAGACATTCAGAGCTAAAGATCGGCACAGACGGACGGGGTTGAGCAGAGAGATTGGGGTTAAGCCGCAGCTCAGACTGCTAAAGTGCACAGAATCTGTTGACCAGCTAATAAATAAAACACAAGCATATGCACACTTTACATCCAGCAAATGTCAACATCAGGCATGGGAGTGGGTAGGCTGCTAATTTATGAGCAAAGTCAGCAGCTTTTCAGCCTGTAAATAGTTTGCTAGCACTAGCCCCCCACATTGCAGGACGTATGACACATCAAACAACCCAGGAACAAAAAGAAAGCACATGCATGTGTGCATCCTTTCTATAGATGAACAATAATTAACTAATCACTACATAAATGGAGAAATCCAAATATCCAAACCATTAGAACTCAGAAAATACTCTTAAAGCAGGAGTTTTTCATTCACTATGTTAATTAAAGACCCACTGTGATGGAGATCCTGTTCTTTGGTGTTTTTAACATGTTCTTGTTCTCTGATGATGGAGTGCATGTATAAAGAAGATTTCGCTCAAAATTGTATTTCTGAGTATTTCTTTTTCCAAATCATTGTGAACAAGAAACAGATCATTGGCAGAACACAACCTCCCCGCTCCGCTCCGTTCTGATGCATCCACTTGTAGAAAACTAGATCCACGAACGTCTTCGTTTTTCTCGTCTGGGCTGGCATATACCCCAAAACTTTACAGCTGGGCTGCTCAAAAATTGCTCAACCATTTTTGTTGCACTTGTAATGTTAAGTTAGGGGTGTGAGTGGCTGTCTGCAAGCGGGAGAGCACAGTTGTTTGATAGGAAGAGGGGGCGGGGTTGCTCCGTGCCAACAGTCACGACTGAGGCAAATTTCCAATGCACCGCTGCACAAACTATGTACGCCTCACATAATGCCATAATCATTAGTAAAAGAACCCTGGGAACGATTATACAATAGATCAACAAATGGCCGGAGGCGGACCTTTAAACTGCATCCACTGCAGTAAGCGCTTTCAATGTTTATTTCTGCACCCAAAAGCCAGGCTAAAAGCTAAAGTACCCGAAATGAATAAGCGCTTAAAACGGGATACAATATAAGTGTGCTCTAAACTTTATATTCAGTGAAGATAAGGTCCCAAAGTGCCGATAAAAAGCAGGACAAAGTTGATTTTTAACAACTAAAAGAGGCTGACAAAACCATTTTACCGTTCAAGTCCATAACAGCCTGAGTTGACCAGAAAGATGCCTGATTAAAATGACAGTTTCTTTCTAAGCAATCCATTAGTGTTACAGAGTGGGGTTACTTTCAGAGCAGTCCCCAAATCGGGGGCTTAATTTAGCCCCCGGAATGGGGGTGGGGGGTAACTGAAGCAGAGTGGGGCTTTTTGCTGCAACAGGGAGATGCTGCAGTCACCGTGGCGCCCGCGAGGAGAGCAGGGAGCGCCGCTTCCATTCCAACGGCTCTGCACCCCGGTAAATCCCACGAGCTGCCCTCCGAGCGCTATTTCCTCCCCCCACAAATGAGCTGACCGCTCAAACTATCACAGAGTGGGGTTTGGCAGTGAGGGCCTACTATCGCGCGGTGAAATATACACTACTTCTACTATAGACGCCATCTTAAGAATGTCTGAAAAAGCGACAAGGAGGAGGAGGCGCGAGACCAGACGTTTAACAGAATTTGGGGTTCCAGGGCAGTTTCAAATAAAATCGTCTCACCTTTTCACACAGCGTTTTCACCTGTCCTTCAGTTAGCTGTTTGCATTCGTTGAGCTGCTCGATCCACTGATCGAGTTCTTTCGTGAACGCCTTTTCTTCCATTTCTGCTGTTATCTTCACCGACAGACGGCGGCTCTGCTGCAATGACACTCAGACTTCCCCGAAGCTCACAAAACGTTGACCGCAGGAGATGGTTTCACTCCGACCGACAGAGGCATGGACCTCCAGCTGCCAGATCACTATGAATTGACAGAAGAGGGGCGGGAGACAGCTCTGTTTGGTGATCCACCCTGAAAAATGGTTCGTGTGAAGACGTCAGCGGTCATACGCTGCATTTCCGGCGAAGATCTTCAAGATAAAAGCACCATGCGCCAGAGTCTTACCTTGTACTGTAGATAACATTTCAACAAATTAGTGGTTCATCTTTTTTGTTTCCTCAACACCTATTCTTTTTCCTCGTTCAAAAAATATTTCAAGATATTTATTTAGAAAAATCATGGTCAAATTAAAACAAATACTGTTTCTTGTTCCATTTAATTTTTAAAATGCTTATTAAATTAAATTGCTCTTAAAGTAAATGTAATATCGATTTATCAAATGTATTATTAGATTTCATCTGGTGTACCTTCTTGTTTATTACTTTTCTCTTGGTTTTTGCAAATATAACTTAATTTTCTTAATTAACGATTTACCTTTGTTAACTTTATTTTTTTTTTTTTGGCAAAAGGTTTTTACATAACTAATAAAATAGCAATTAGAATAAAAAATAGCAACATAAAACTACTAATTTAACAGTGTAAAATCATAGCGGTAATTAAGATGAAACTGTAATTGAAACAAAATCAATGAAGCATCTCTGGTAAAAATCAGCCCAGATTACTATTTATTTCCAGATTAGCAGTAGATATACTAGTATTTATTTTTTAAATATCAACGTTTTTTGTTTTGCAAAATCCGCACAGTTGCTTAAAATTAATTTTACATTGTGTGAAATATCTAAGTAATTTTAGTAAAGAACATCCATAGAAGGAGACACATTCTTAATCGTTTTTTATTATGTTTATTCTTTTAATTTTAACAAATCGGACATACAGCATCTGAGTCCATTGCACAAGTTTTTCAAGTTGGAAAATGGTCATTCTGTAGAAAATTTGTGAATGTGAATACACACAACAGGTAACAATAAATATTAAACAATAAATGCTAAATTGTACCCGAGTGCAACCCTTATGTGAAATTGATCCGCGATTCATCCCTAATGTTTGACTTATGAAAAAGGTAGATGTTGTGTATTTTATGTGTTTTTGCAGGATTCATTTTTATAGCTTTCACAAAAAATAAGGGTCAGATCATCCGCTGTGGTGTTTGGCAGGTAAACCTAAAAAAAAAAAACAACAACAAAAACGAATGAAATACTTTCACAATTTGTGCTTTTACTTTGAAAAACTCATTTCCGTTCTTGTTTGGTTGCTTGTCTCCCGTTTGACTCAGCAGAAAATCGAGTTCGATACAAACAGACACCCGGACGGATGACGTCAGCGCTTCCTCTGCTGCCTCATTGGCTGCTTTTTTTAAAGAATGATTTCTCAACCTGCATTACAGAGAATACATCATCCTCCACACAAACATGAACTTTGTAGTTTGGCCATGATGTCACGGGTTCATGAGCAAGGCAGAAGCAAACAGAACCCAAACGTACCTGTTCTAAAAAAATGATCTAATCCGGTTCTACCGTAAACATGAAAACCCTATTTTAAAAGTTAAAATGAAGTCCAAACGAGTAATGGGTTGAGGTTGTTTTGTTTTTTAACGATTGTATTTCTCTTGTATAGAAAAAAGATAAATGACCTGTCAAAAACCTGCTTAACTTGCCAACATAGACCTTTTTCTTTACATTTTTTTTACTATTAGAGGGGCTATATCATAATTAATATCCTGTTTTGTGTGTGTGTGTGTGTGTGTGTGTGCGTGCTTTTCACCATCTGCTTCTCTAGAATGAAGCTAAGGTAAATGCTGTGGATGTGCAGTTGGTTGTCATGGCTACAGATTATGGGTTAAATAACACATAATTCATTGTACCAATGGAAAGATCAATGAAGGCACATATTCAGCATTTGCCTTTCTTTTTATCCCAAGCTTTTATGACAAGCCCCAGGCATATTTTATAACTTTTTTTACTGAACATTTTTTATATTGAACAGACATACAGAGTATACAATGAAACATCCAGAAAAAGGCAATGTGTAAAAAATAAACACTCGAATGTCAACCCATCCCACCCACCCACCCACCCCCTTCAACAACCCCCAAGCGGCCAAGTCCAACACAGAGGAAAAAAAGAAAAGAAAAGAAATAAATGAAAAAAATAAATAAATAAACAAATGAAATAAATAAAAACACTTGGGCATTTAAAAAATGAGAAATATGTTAAAAGAAGACAACAAAAATGAATAAGTACATAAATGAAAATATATAAAACCAAAAAAAAAAAATTGGTAACTAAATAAATATTCATAAGTGAGAAAACCAGAGTAATAGCTGTGACTGTTTGTTGCACTAGTGCTCAGTCAGCCTCCAGATCACGAGGAAATGTCAAGGAGTCCATATATTGTAGGAAAGGGCTCCAGGTCTCATGAAACGCCCTGAGCGAGCCTTGAAGTGAGTTCCTGAGTCTCTCAAGTTTGAGATTATAAAGCACCTCACAGAGCCAGCGAACATGCGAAGGGGGACGGGGGAGCTTCCAGTTCAGCGGGATCAGCCTGCGTGCTAATAAGGTGGTAAATGCAATGGCCCGCTTCAGCGCGCTCGGCGCGTCTTAAGTTGGGGGAAGACCAAATATTGCCGACATGGGATTTGGTGTGACGGTATGTCTATAAGCTCTCGACAATGTATCAAATACATCTGTCCAAAGTGCCGTGAGCACTGGGCATGACCAAAACATATGGGCATGATTGGCAGGAGAGAGATGGCATCTGCTGCAGGCATCACTAATAGAAGGATACATTTTGGCCAGTCTGGCATTGGTATAATGGACCCTGTAAACAATCTTGCACTGAATCAATCTATGGCGAGCGCAAATAGAGGACAAATGGACAAGAGACAATGCTGACCTCCATTGTTGTTCCGTCATGTTAAGGTTAAGACTTTCTTCCCATGCAGTTTTGACAGTATTGGATGGCTTTGAAGATTCTGTCCAAATTGACTTGTAAAGACTTGAAATGCAGCCATTAACAAAAGGGTCTTTGGAGAGAAGAACATCTAGTAGAGTTTCTGGGGGGCGATTTGGAAAATGAGGAAACAGTTTTTTAACATAGTCCCTGATCTGGAAGAAACGGAAAAGAGGCTGTTTTGGGAGGTCATATTTCTTTGACAATTGTTCAAATGAGGAAAAAACATTGTTTGCGTACAAGTCAGAAATTGATTTAATCCCATTCCTGTGCCATAGTTTGAATGACTGATCGGTTTTGGACGGTTCGAATCTACAGTTTTTGTAGACTGATGTGAGGACTGTAGGATTTATAAGGCCGAACTGTTTCCTGAATTGACTCCAGATTTTCAAAGAAGTGGACACCACTGGCATGGCCGGCCCTCCCTATACGCGAATTACGCAGCCGCGTAGGGCCCCCGTCACCACCAGGGCCCCGAAGTGGCGAAAAAATGAAAATAAAAAAAGATCCAAATCTGGCAACCCATTTCATAGAACTTCCGTACCAACGTGCGCTTTAAAAAGAATGTTGCCTGCACTTTAATGATCCCCCCCCTTGAACACACCTGAACCAATCTGGCAACCCAAATAATGACGTTACGCCACTCTTAGCAACGATTGGTCAACATCATTGCATCTGAGCCTGGCACAGTGTGCATTTACGAGCGCATTGTGTTTCAATAAAGTTGGGAAAAAGAAAAAAAACGAGCACATTTAGTCACGCTGATCAAAGCGACAACAAGAGAACTTCATGCTGAAGAGACTTTATCCATCAGGAGCTGAGAAAAGCAGAAGAACTGAAACATCAATCACAAGGTAAGTTTGGAGGATGTTGGGCCGTATTTTTACATTAATCCTGCCTTTCTGTGCAGCTGCGTGATTTACGTAAATACTAATCGATCCGAGGTGAAGATTGCACAGAAACTTTATCATAAACGACCCGGTTTGTCGTCATTTCCAATGGAAAACTCGAAAATAATTCTGATATCCAAGTTTCCAAGAAGATGAGGACAGACATGAGCTTCTAAAACGGTGGAGAACAGAGAAAAGTAAATAATGACAACAGTATAATGGCTGATAAATGTTTTAACCCACGTTATCATAACCGTTATCGTATTGTTTCATTGTTTTGCTAACACATATTTAGTGCGTTCTGCATTTTCCGGTTTATGTCAGTATAAAAACTGCTGTTTATCTGTTATAGACAGTCAGGTATTCTAACTTTATCAACAAAGAATGTGTCTTAAAATCTTGCATTGGCATGAAATATGGAGAATCAAAACTCCAAATACAAATAGGAAAATAATGTTCTCATGAATGAAAAACAAAATAAATGTACTAATTTTAAAATTATGAACATACAAAATAATAGCTAAAGAAGTGCATAAATGCTTATATTTCCATTTATACTCAAATCATTGTTCACATTTATTATTTATAAATGGGTACATTGATTTCTTATTTGTATTTTGCAGTTTTGGTTTTACATAATGAGGATGTTTTGCAGTTTCTTCTGCTCTCAAAAAGTATCAAAAAGTACTGGAGGTGGTGCAGCATCCACATCCCATAATGTTCCTGACATCACTGAAGATGTCATCTAAGGTCATTTTAATAGCATGTAAAGTCATTTAAAAACAGTGTCTGCATAAACCCTTTTTTCATAAACAGCAGCTGAAGAGCATGAAGCCCCAAACTGTTCATAATTAAATTAATAAATATGACCTCATGCAAATATACAATCAAACAATAAATCTCTTATAAATATATAAAAAGATCTTGAAATTGTGAAAAACCTGCACACAGACTTTAAATGAGCCAGTAAACTATTATTAGTATTCTGCTATAGATATTTTATTAGTTTTATCATTGATTATTGTATAATAATAATTCTTGTTTTTTAGCTGCAGAAGAAACTGTTGTCACCACATCTACTGTTGGAAGGGAAAACATTTGACTGTTTTAGTTTTTACTGTTTGCTTTTATTGAAGTTATGTGTCTCATGTTCCAGAGGCTCCAAGAGAGGCGTGAATGGAGGAGGAGCTACTGGATCCAAAATTCCACCTACTTCAAATCCAATACAGCTGAAGTCCAGCTGAATGGCCAACCACACTCTCTGATCCAGTAAGAATGGATTTGGTGCAAAGACGTCCTTTTCAGACTGAGAAAGACTCTGACTTTCCAAAATCCCCTCATTGAGCTGTTGTGTTCTTTATTTTGGATTGTTTTATCGTTAATTGACTTTCTATGAAGTTGCTGTTTTTAATAAGTTGGAGTTTTGTGAATGTCATTTGTTGAGTGCCTAATGTTCATTAAAAAATATATGGCTATATATATACATTTGTCATTCAAATTTTTTTCTTTGCATTTAAAAATTGTTTGGCACCACTAATTGTGGATCCAACATGCAGGCAATAAATATACTGTATTCAATTCTTCGGCAGCAACAATAATTCACAAATGTATTCATAGAGAGATCTCATTTATATTACAACAACAGTTTCGTTTTTTTTAAGCTGCTGATCAGTTAGAGGGCCCACAAATTAAATTTCGCTTAGGGCCCCCAGAAGACCAGGGCCGGCCCTGACCACTGGGCAGATATGGACACAGGGAAGGGGAAGCTGCGAACACAGTATTGAGCGTAGACAAAATTCGGAAGATTTCCCTTCCAGCTGAATTCAGCTTGAAGTGGTATCATTGTTGTCGTTCATCCAGAAAAGAAGTTTCTGGATATTTGCTGCCCAATAGTAAAATCTGAGGACTGGCAGGGCAAGCCCTCCCTCATCCTTCGGGGCTTGTAAAACTGATTTTCTTATACGAGCCGGCCTGCCCGACCATAGAAATGATGAAATGGTCCTGTCTAGCTTGTCAAAAAATGATTTGCCTAGGAAGATTGGAAGATGTTGGAATAGGTAAAGAAACCTGGGAAGGACGGCCATTTTGACCAGACTAACCCGACCCGCAAGCGAAATTGGCAGAGCTGACCAACGCAAAAAGTCCCTCTCTGTCCTATCAATCAGGGGGTAAAGTTTGTATGATAGAGCCCAGACAGTAATGGGGTGACCTGGATGCCTAGATATCTGAAACCACCAGGTGACCACCGAAACGGAAAAGTAGAGGGAGTTATCATTCGGGCTAGGTCATTGATGGGCAAAAGTTAGCTTTTTTGGTAATTACGTTTGTAGCCAGATATATTGCTATATTCTTGTAGGATATTAAGGACGATGGGAACGGAGTTGATAGGGTCTGAAACATAAAGCAAAAGGTCATCTGCATATAGTGAGACCTTATGAACTGTGCCTAGACGTTTGATGCCAATAAAGGCTGTTTCTGAGCGTAGCCAGATGGCCAATGGCTCAATAGCCAGGAGAAACAACAAAGGAGAAAGAGGACAGCCCTGCCTTGTACCACGATATAGAGAAAAGGAAGAAGAAAAGTATTGTTAGTGTGAACTGAAGCTTTGGGGGAAGAGTAGAGTAGTTTAACCCAATTGACAAAACCTCTCCCCAGTCCAAATCGGGACAAGGCGTTATATAGAAAACTCCACTCGACCCGATCGAAGGCCTTTTCTGCGTCCCCCAGGCCTATTTTAAAAAGAAAAGTCATGACTTGAGGAAGTATTCCTTACTTTACAACTCACCCAACCATCTTCCGAAGCTGCCGAATCCCCTTTGGGACTGTGGGGTTGCTGGAACCAACCCAGCTACTGTTGGGCGAGGGTGGGGTACAGGTAATCAGTCTGTTGCAGGGCAGCACACTCACATACACACCTGTAGGGACAGTTTAGAGGCACCGATTCACTTATGAAGCATGTTGTTGGACTGTGGGAGGAAACTGGAGTGCCTGGAGAAAGCACACACGCATGCATAGGAGGGTCCCAGCCAGGATTTGAACCACGGCCTTTTTGATGTGAGGCAAGAGGGCCACCTAACTTTAACCCAGCCCATACTTTAGAACCACTTCTTGTAATTTTAACAACATTATGAGGTATAAATTAGGGTTGGGCGATGTCCCTTAAATTGGCAGTTGACGATGTTTGCAGTCAACCATCGGGATGGACGATGATATCGTCCGGGGGGTAATTTTTCGTTATTATATAATTATTATTCGTTATTTTACTTTATTTATTTTATCTCCCAAATAATGACTCATCTGCGATGATCCAGTATAAACTGAGGGAAGTGACTTTAAAAAAAGTAAAACAAACAGAACAGAATAGAAAAGAAGTGGTCCACTCCACTTGATTAGTCAGGTGGACCAGTGGAGCAGCGACCGCGTCTCTAGCAGAGCAGACGGACTTACAGCTGTGAGGGGAAGGGCGGGGGGGTGCTTCGTTACGTGTGGGAGACTTAGGACTGTGATCCGTCCCGCCGCTCTACGTGAGCGAGCTACCGATCTCAGGAGAACTGGGTCTCCCGGTAAAAGTGTGTGTCGGGGCTCGGAGCGCCAGCACACACACAGCGGCTGAGGAGCGCTGTTAGCTTCAAAGCAGAAATGTCGCTCAGTCCTTAAAAAAACGTTCAAACAATCACGTGGATTTGTGTTTCCAGTCGTGTCTCGACAAAATAAAGGCTGATGTTATTCCCACATATTAAGATGCAGATTGCAGCGTTTCCCGCATGGATACATTTTATGTTCATGCTAATGTTGTTAGCCCGTGTTGTTAGCATACTGCTAATACGGGCTTCTTTCCGGCTCCGTTCAACAGAAAAAGCACTGACCACACGGATTACAATTAAAATGAGCGAACAAGCGCTTCATAATAACCGTAACATTAATAAAAGCACGTTTAGAAGATCATCTAGTATATTACCGAGCTGCCATATCTATCTATGTAGCCGCTCGGCGGAACTAATCTTCTCTTCCGGTTTGAAAACACTATTGCGCATGTGCGAATGATTTATTCCGACCTTAAGTGTCACCCATGGGAACGTTTTTTATATTCTGAAAAAGTTTTTCTGGGCCCATGTACACGGTTGATTCTAATCCGACCAATGATCCGATCAAGATATTTTGTTCATGTAACCGCGGCTTATGGTGTCGACTCGCAGTGTGGCGGGGGCGTGGCATCACGATGGTGCCTCTCCATCGTGATGTCAGTCACCCATCACGATGGACGATGGTATCGTCCATCGGCACAACCCTAGTATAAATAAATTCGAAAGATAGATTTCCCCTACCTAAATGAAGCATCATGTCATTTTGGGTTTAGAGCATTTAGTGATGGTCATTCTTTTATTTAGGTTGCTTCAAAAATCAATTAAAAGATAACTTGATGAGCATATCTTAAAAAAATGATCATTTAAATGTGTGTCTGTATTTTTGTTTAGTGCCAGGCCTGGAAAACCAACGTAAAAGCAAACATCAGAGGATAAATGCTGAAATGAAACCTTTTCTTTTTTTAAACACCGCTCTTTGATGTGCAGCAATTTTAACAAGTCTTTTGTATAACATTAATATTATTCCTAATAATATTCCTAAAGTGGGATGCTCCTCTGTGCACGCCACCTCATTTTTTTCACTTCAACTGTCAACCTGCAAGAATGAAAAAGCACTGCATATTATCATATCTCTATGATCATATTGTTTTTTTTTTGTTTTCCACAAGCCTGTGAGTCCTAACAAGCCTCCACGGCTTCAAGTTTCAAGTGTCTTCCACAGTGACCCTGGACTATTTTAGGTGGTGATAAGTATTCTCTGGATTCTTGTTTTCCACATTAACATTTCATCCATCGCTTTGTGAGCAGGCTTGTAGAGCAGAACGATCAGGGCAGGGAACACTGCGCATCAACTTCCAAACATGTTTACGTTTTTGGTGGGAAACTAGATCAACTGCTAATAAAGCTAGAGCTTCAGTAAAACAAAACGTCGTGTCATTAAATTTCGGTTTTTAAATGTCATTCTGCAGAAAGACAGAAGCACATTTGCAACAACGAAGGATTCTAAGATAAATAGAAATCCCTTTAAGGACACGATTGAGGTGGTTCCTCTACAGCAGCATCAATTGATCTCTTTTGGTTCAGATTATT
Organism: Oryzias curvinotus; assembly: GCA_023969325.1. Classification (NCBI taxonomy): domain Eukaryota; kingdom Metazoa; phylum Chordata; class Actinopteri; order Beloniformes; family Adrianichthyidae; genus Oryzias; species Oryzias curvinotus. Next base: position 28,087,710 of record CM043719.1, read on the forward strand.
ATAGAATCCTTTTACTAAGTTCATTCATGCAAACCCAATTTTAAAGCATTTGAAGCAGCATACTGATATATTTGCCAAGTTTCTGAATGCATCTACCAACCTTCCTGATCAGAAAAGGTCTGAACTTTACAAACTTTACAAAAGAAAACGTCACCCAGGAAACCACTGGCATTGATCATCTGTTTGGTATTAAATATTTATTGGGTTTGCCAAAGACAAAGTCTTTCCACTGAAGGATCTAACGTGTGCCATGTCTAAAGAAAGCACAAGTCACAGCAATATAAGTGTATTAAATGTGACTTTAACATTTTTAATGCATTAGTATGTTAAAGTAGAAGACAGAGGATTTGTTTTGTGGCTCACCTTTTTTTTTACTTGTTTTTCTAAAACCCATTACATTAAAAAAAGACTATGCTTACGGTGTCATATTTCATGTCATACTAGTTATTCTGTCTCTGGTCTTATGGTGTTTGTTATTATGCATGGAAGGAATGCCCAATTTATCACAAACAATTAAAAACAGCATAGCATAATTTTACATGTTCTTCTACTTTTTGAAAATGTCACTTTATTTTCTATATTTCTTGGTCTGGTGTTACATTCTTTAGGCCTCAATGATGAAAAAAAAATGAATTTGAACAGTTGCACAAATTAAAAAATTTTCTTGTTAATGACATTATGTCTGACTAAAAATGCTTGAATGCTTCAACTAAATTCTACTTCAGTAAATGTAGTATAATCATGTGATCCATTGTTTTCTAAGGCAGCAGCTGCATTGGCTCTCAGCTCATTAGAAAGACCAATATCTTGGATGAGGTTACATCTAATTGGGTGTTGGGTCATTTGATCTGCACATCGACCCTTTAAACCAGGGTTGGAATAGCCTAGCTTGGAAAAATGTGTCACAGTAACGTTTGGGAATGAAGTAAACATCATGCAAATTCAGAAATTGTTTCAAAGTGGCCAATTAAAGGGGTTACAGTGATTCATTTACACCTTATGTTAACTTTTTAGGTAATGAGAAAATGGATTAATAGCTCCTTTGTGTCACCTGAGGAGGTTTCAATAAGGCCAACACGATCAAACTGAAGGGGTAAAAAATAGCTTTGCTTTTTTATTTTTTACCAAACCAAACTACAAGCTAAAATGGTTATAAAGTTTATGGTTGTTGGGTTTACACTGTTTAAAAAAAACATCTACCTGTTAACTCTGCCTCCAAACCAAAGCCTACAAGGAATTAATTACAATTATACCTATTTTGTAATTGCTAACAAGCGCCGATAAAGATTTATTCATTTGTTTCCTATACTCCTGTGGCTCACATAGCCTCCCTTGCTTTTGGCTCAGTTTCTGCTTCGTCCTCGCATGAAAGCGTCATTCCACATTTTAGGTCCCGACCAGCAACTCGCTGTTTCCGGGTATAATGTACACATTTACAAAAACTAAATGAAATGAATGCTTGAAAATAGTTTTAAAAATACCAAATAAGCCTGGAGTCCATTATAAAATGCCATATTTCTCTTGTCCCACTACCCCCCCCCCTTCAGAAATAATAATAAAGTCAAAATAAAACAGTTAAAATTAAAATGTATATATATATTATGTTCTTTGGTATGTTTCTTGTAACTGTGGGGATATTTTTTTAAATAAACAAAACATTTTAAATTATAATTTTATCAATGGAACCGTTGTGTCATAACCTTTTTAGCATGGTAGAAGAAGAATATGATGAACGGGATCTGCTGAACTTGACATCAGTTTTCCAAAAGAATGGGAAAAGCAACGGGATCTCGTCTCCTCCATTTGACATATTTTCTAAACGTAGTTAGCCTAACTAAATGTCTCACTCCATCCCATGCAACCCTGTTAAACATAGAGTCAGAATAAGACATATTTATTTATTTGTTTGTTTGTTTGTTTGTTTGTGAGTTTGTCCTCTAATCATCATTGACAGCTACCTAATCAACTATCTCCTACTCCTTGGAGAAAGCTAATAATAGTACAGTTTTGCAACCTTGTTACTGCAAAAGTAGGCGGCAGGGTTGCACCAAGTTTTGTAAAGAATTAATATATAATCTGCTAAAATGTGGACACTCAACTGAGCCTATCAAGCTTTTGATAGTTTCTTACCTACTGATGAATATGTAGTGAAAAAGAAATCAGAAAAGTGAAGATTTACCTTCCATGAATATTGAAGCCCAAATGTCCAAAGTGGAGCATTGGCTCTCTGCTGCTCACTATCTATATTTAAATGTGTCATGTGTATGCAAACAGAAGCAGGCTGCATGTGTAATACAAACGCTATCAGCAGGACAACAAACAACTGCAGACGCTAGTAAACAACACCTTCACTTGTCTGTGATGTGAAAGAGGAATTGTTGATGGAGGAGTTGTTAAAAAGATGTTTTGCAGAATGGGACTGCCGCATATAAAAATGATGGAACTGGGAGATCATTGTGCATCCTGCTGAGTACCAGTCTTTGGGTGTGTAAGAATAGCTTATCCAGCTGCATGTAACATTACATCAGCACTGCATTGTGGAGTCATGTGACGATTCCCTTCTGCATGATCAACAGGAAGGAGGGAGAGAAAGCCACAATGACTGCAAGAAGGATTTCATATTCATAAAACTCATTTCCACCTAGTGAATGCTGACAAAAGGCAGCCTAATCAATGCAGTAAAATGGAAAAGCAAACAAACAAACATGAAGGCAATTTTTATTGCATTATTATAGCATCCTTCTTATCATAATTTTTCCATTAGAAGTACTGTTTTCTTTCCAATTGTCAGACTAAATATAGAGATTCTATATGATCCTCCAATGCACTCAAGAAAAAGCATCAGAGCCTTTTCCCCTCTCTTATTGTCTTTCCACCAATTACCATGCAGTATGTTGTCCCCAGGATACCTGAAACCATGGCAACAGCAGGATACCAGACCCATCTGTGATCTTCAGCTCCACCTGCTGTTGACAAAATGGAAGTTTGGGATTTTTGGATCTTTGGATAAAGAAGAATTCTTGTTTTTTTGTCTGATATGTGAAAACTATCATGAATAAATCTCTGCAGCATATAATTAGTTTTGAAGAAATCAAACAAATGAGTCAGAAACAAGCAATTTGACACTTAGAATGAAAAGTTTTACATCATTTTAAAGACTCACTTGCATGTTTATTCATTTATAACAAATTATTACTAATTGTTTTTCTTTTTTGCATTTATTTTTGAATAAATGCTATAAAATATACTTTCATACTTTTCAGAAAAATACCAATTTACTGAACAGTAATGTTTCTCAATAAAAAAGGTACAAGTATCTGCAAATAAAGATTAGAAACAAGAACTTTATCTTTGGAAAGATAGGAACCAGCACCATCTTATGATATTTGGACTTTTTGGACACTTTTTTTCTTTTTGCTATTTTGTTTTGCAGTTTGTTTAGTTCAGTTTTTTATTGTCAGCACTTCATATAACATGAAAGCTGCACCCCCCTTGCACTACACACCTCAGTGATGAGTCAGACAAGATAAAGAAGTCGATTTTTACGAGGAAAAAAAAAACACCTTCTAAAAAGCTAGAAGAGGAGAACTGAGTGCAGGTACGTCCCACACAGTTTGTGTTAGTGAAGCAGGCTCTGTGTGCTTTTCTGCAAATGCCATTATTGTTTTTCTGCTTCCCATTCCACCAACCAGGATCTGCAGCAGCATCTCTGTGTTCGTTTCACATTGTTACACACTGAGGTCGCTCAAAGTTACTCTTATTGCATCAGCCATAAGTCATTGCCAGTCACTGAAACCTGAAAGGGGAAACCTCTGTTTCTCCTGCATAGTCCAAAGACTCTCAGTTATAAGACATGTTCACTAGTTCTTATCATTTATTGATATTATGTTTATTCTTATGTTTGTTTGATTTTCATGGGGCGAGTGCATTAATCCACATCGAATGTACAAGCAGATCCGAGCAGCTAAAAAAAGGAGAAGAGCACAGCATCATTTCTGTGCATTTCTGCTCAGACTTCACAACTCCTGGCCTGCAGCAGAGACAACAGCCCTTCTGCCTGCAGAAAAATATCTATTGATCAGACTGCTCAGAAAGTAGGCAAATTATGACTCCACTGCATGACAAAAATGCCAACTAAACCTACTAATTTTGCTCTGTCCTATATCTGACTGTCTGCATGAACAAACAGCCATGTAATTTAATTATGACCATTGCCAGCCCAGATGCAGCATGATATTGTATGTGTAATGAGGCAATTAGCTGGTACTGTCTTGAAGCGTTGCTGCACATTACTGCTGATGGCTGCTGCACATGTTCCTGACCCCTCCTCAGCAGCACAACTAGAGTCTTCCAGTAACTAGCAGCAGGTTTCTGAGGAATCTAAATGATTCATCTGAAGGAGAATGGTAAATTTGGAATGGCAGCTTGGTTGATGTCATCTGGAAGGCATAATAAGGATAATAGAAACATATTTAATATAGATATCTAACATTTTATTAGATATCTAGAGACAAAAGGATTTTGTCAATCAGTATTAATTTCCTATCAGATGGCCATTTTTGCACACACAGATGCAATGCACACAATATAGCATGACTGTGACTGTAGATATAATTTTCAATGTACTAAAGGGGTTTTAAAAAGTCATTTCCTGAACTCCCAATCAGATTGACATGATTAAATGTTTGAATTTCTTTATTTTTTAGAATTTAAATCAGAAGCATTTTTCAGGATAACAATTGTAGACCATACAATTGTTTCGTTAAAAAATCCTCCACAATCTTCTTTATATATATATATATATATATATATATATATATATATATATATATATATATATATATATATATATATTTCATTTAACATTTTCAACACAAATTAAGAAAGTAAAAGAAAGAAATGATGTAATGTTTTGGTATTTTATATATATAACAGGAGAATATATATTTATAAGTATTGTTTTGTCAAACACTACTGTGATCTAGACATAATAGTGACAATAATGATGCTTCTTTCCTTTTCTAGAGCTTAGTTTCTATACTCTGTTTCTGCTTATTATAGCTGGACTTAGGCTTTTGTCCAGCAGCTGACAGATCGGGTCACCTTTTCAGCCTGAACCAGCTAGAATATGACACTGTAATCTTCCCTAACTTTATCATGAAGTTGAAGAAATGTTACACACACGATCCAAAAAGCTACAGTTTATTTTAGTGACTAAATAGTATTTTTAATTAATTTAATATTGTGAAATTCCAGAAAAATAAATAATGCATTAAAAAGAGATATTTTTAGCTATGATTATGGAGAGGAGCTGCCATGGGCTCCCTGTTTGACCTGCATTCCCACAATGGGTTTAAAGCCCAAAGCTGCAGTATAGACTTCAAAATATATTACATGCAAGTAACTGAGTACAAATACAGTACAGACCAAAAGTTTGGACACACCTTCTCATTCAAAGAGTTTTCTTTATTTTCATGACTATGAATATTGTAGAGTCACACTGAAGGCCTCAAAACTACTAATTAACACATGTAGAATTATATACATAAAAAAATGTGAAACAACTGAAAATATGTCATATTGTAGGTTCTTCAAAGTAGCCACCTTTTGCTTTGATTACTGCTTTGCACACTCTTGGCATTCTCTTGATGAGCTTTTAGAGGTAGTCACCTGAAATGTTTTTCACTTCACAGGTGTGCCCTGTCAGGTTTAAGAAGTGTGATTTCTTACCTTATAAATGGGGTTGGGACCATCAGTTGTGTTGTATAGAAGTCAGATGGATACACAGCTGATAGTCCTACTGAACAGACTGTTAGAATTTGTGTTATGGCAAGAAAAAAGCAGCTAAGTACAGAAAAATGTGGGGCCATCATTACTTTAAGAAATAAAGGTCAGTCAGTCCCAAAAAAATTGGGAAAACTTTGAAAGTGTCCCCAAGTGCAGTCACAAAAACCATCAAGAGCTCCAAAGAAACTGGCTCACATGCGGACCGCCTCAGGAAAGGAAGACCAAGAGTCACCTCTGCTGGAGGATAAGTTCATCCGAGTCAGCATCCTCAGAAATGGCAGGTTAACAGCAGCTCAGATTAGAGAGCAGGTCAATGGCACACAGAGTTCTAGCAGCAGACGCATCTCTACAACTGTTTAAAGGAGACTGTGTGAATCAGGCCTTCATGCTAGAATATCTGCTAGGAAACCACTGCTAAAGAAAGGCAACAAGCAGAAGAGACTTGTTTGGACTAAAGAACACCAGGAATGGACATTAGACCAGTGGAAATCTGGGTTTTGGTGTGAGGAGTCTCAAATGTGAGATTTTTGGTTACTATGAAGAACCTACAATATGACACATTTTCAGATGTTTCACACTTTTTTGTTACGTATATAATTCCACATATGTTAATTCACAGTTTTGATGCTTTCAGTGTGACTCTACAGTATTCCTAGTCATGAAAATAAAGAAAACTCTTTAAATGAGAAGGTGTGTCTAAACTTTTGGTCTGTACTGTAAATGCATAGCTATATTTGATGGAAATTTTAGTTATGTTTGATTAAACTTGTGCTCTGTATTTGCCTGACCGTGTGAATAAAAATGTTTATTTGTGACTTTGTTCCTCAGGGAATCATTTTCTGTGTATTTAACTATCAAAGTATTGTATTATTTGGAGAAAATATGAGAACGTTGTTTTGTTTAAATTTTGTTTAAATTTTGATTAATAATCCTTTTTAACTTCAAAGATCCACTCCACTGAAAATTGTGTTTCTGTTGTTAACATTTTCCTTTGGTCATTTATCTGATGACAGAAGGCATGTGCAAAGAAAAATAGTCTAAAACTTGCATTTCTTCATGGTTCTTTGTTGAAATTGTTTTGGATAAGGAGCAGACAAAAAAATGCAACTGAAAAAGAACAGCGTAGAAAATATGCTGGAAGAGCCACAAGTTCCCTGCTCCGTTCTGCAGAGGGGAAAGGAAAGGGGGGTGGGGTTGCTGCACAACGATGGTCGCGCTCACAACTCAGTGGTGAGTTTCTAATCAGATACTGCCACTCTGTGGGAACTATGTCCTGGAAAACAACAAAATTGTATTTTATTTTTTTTGGGCTAAAAACAGCATAATCACAATTAAAAAAAAAACCTTGGGAACGCTTTCAGAATAGCTCAAAAGATGACCGAAGTTGGTTTTTAAGCAAAGTGACTTTATGGGTTTTAAAAGACATGGTCTTCTTCCCTGTCTTTGTTCCAAAAACATTTTAATTTTTTGAAGAAGGTGGCATCAGCGCTGGACTTTATTTACCTCTTGCTCTAATTCAAATCAATTCAACTTTTTTTGTATAGCCCAAATTCACAACAACAGTCGTCTAGATGGGCTTCGTAAAAGTAAAATATAAAATCAAAAGGATCATGAATACAAAGAGTTCAATAGGAAAATACTAAAATGAACTAACAAACTGACTAAACTAAACTGGACATCCCTGCCCTTAGACCCCCCCTTTCGGTAAGGAAAAACTCCTAAAAAGAATGGATTCTGGAAAAAACAAAGAAACCTCAGGGGTGCCCACATGAAGGAGGGATCCTCCCCCAGGACGGACAGCCGATTTACCAGAAGATTTAATTTATCAGAATTAATTTATCTAACTGAACAACTACATATAAAGCGGACGAGCTTCATCCAGCTGTGGTTGGGGGGACAGTCGGGGGCACGAGTCGAGCCGGAGACAGGAACCATAACCAGGTGTAGGAGCAGGAGCAAAGGTGAGGTAGACGGTCAGGTACAGGAGCACGGATGAGCCAACTGGAATCTGGAAGCACTCCCACTCCCCAGGAGGGGAAAGGGAAAGAGGGACAATACATGAATCACTGCACCAAACAGAGGCATGGAGAACTAAATGATAAATGATGATCAAGAATAGAGGAGAGAGGAAGGGTAGAAATAGATGAGAAAAGAGGACAGAACCCCGGAGCACCATAGTTACCCCAGCTTCAACTTGTAGCAGCCTTTTAAAACAAATAGTTATTGTTATTAAGTTTAATTTAAACACATTAACATTAAGTTAAATAATCTCTGAATACTAACTAGTCTGACAATAAGCCTGTCCAAAGAGGAATGTTTTCAGTCTAACTTTGAATGTAGAAACCGAATCTGCCTCTCTTCCATGAGCTGGGAGCTTATTCCATAAAACAGGGGCTTGGTGGCTAAACGCTCTACCTCCAAACGTACTTTTACTAATTCTAGGAACCACAAGCAGTCCTGCATTTAGTGAGTGAAGTGTTCTGATTGGATGGTAAGGGACTATGAGGTCATTAATGTAGGACGGAGCCATTCCATGTAAGGCCTTATAGGTTAACAGGAGGATCTTGAACTGGATTCTAGAATCAACTGGGATCCAATGGAGTGAAACTAACACAGGAGTGATGTGATCTCTTCTGTTAGTTCCTGCTAACAATGTAGCTGCTGCATTCTGAACAAGCTGGAGACTTCTTAAGGAACTCTTAGGACACGCTGCTAACAAGGAGTTACAGTAATCCAGCCTCGACGTAACAAATGCATGGATGAGTTTTTCAGCATCACTCTTAGAAAGTATATTTCTGATCTTAGCGATATTGAAGTGAAAAAAGGCAGTTCTACACGCCTGAGATATGTGAGCCTTAAATGATAAATCCTGGTCAAATAAAACTCCAAGGTTTCTAACTGTGGAATTGGGGGCTATACTCACACCATCCAGGGAAACTATCTGAGCAGACAGAGCATCTCTCAGGCTTTTAGGACCTAGTATAATGACCTCAGTTTTTTCTGGGTTCAAGAGGAGGTAATTAAATCTCTGATGCAGGCATTCAGTTTCTCTATATTGTCATTCTGGTCAGGTTTCATAGATAAATACAACTGCGTATCGTCAGCATAACAATGAAAATTAATGCTGTGTTTCCTGATTATGTTTCCTAAGGGCAGCATATAAAGCATAAACAGGATGGGTCCTAAAACTGATTCTAACATATGGTACCACCAGTAAACTATTGCTGCATTTAAAATGAAGAAAATTTTACTAACTGCACTATCTGTAAAGTACAAGTGGCTAAAAACTCTTTAATTAGTTTTATAATTTGCCAATTTTACATTTTGCACGTTGACATTGACACCGGCTTTTGGCCAGACCGATTCTTGCCCTTTCCACAGAAGTAAGAAATACAGTTTAAAATATTAAAACCTCTTCAACACACTTCTTTTTTTTTATCAGTGGGCTGATTAAGAAGATACTGGAAAATTACTGGGTTGCTTTTTTTTATCTATTGACAGCTCATCATGTGAACTAGGGAATCACTCAACAAATCTCTCGATATTCAGATCATTTTTTGTCCTCCAATGGTTCATTTTTACTTACCCATAAACCTCCTTGATGTGCTTCCATTCGATAAATGCCTGCACGTTTACTCCTGAAGTCTGATTTAAGTCAGTCTGTTATTTCTCTGCTGTGTTAATTACTTCACAGATAAGAGGATAAAGGAAGTCTGCACTGACAACTGAAGGATTATGATGATTATAAGGTAAGCCACTTAGTGCTGATTGGATTTAGAGACTATTGCACTCAAACCCTGATTTGGTTTTACTGTCACTCATCTCAATACAGCTTAGATTCAATCGGGGGGGATGCCATGACAGAATAAATTCTCCAACCCTTAAAAAAGGGAATGATATTTGTTCATTTTGCAAACTTTCCATCTGTTGTTTGCCTTGATGTTTAATGTTCATCCAGGGGAAAGGGAATTTCCTGGTTGCCATGACAACAGAGAAAGGGTTCATTCATTGTGAGAAACAAAAGAAAACCCTCATAGAATTGTTGTTTTACAAATTTGGAGGCTGCAGAGCCTAAGATGAAGTGCTTCTCACTTGAAGTGATGACGATGGATAGAGTCAGAGATGACGATATTAGAGGAAGACATAATGGTAGATGTTTTTGGAAAGAAATGCAGGGAAGCAGATTGAAATGATTTTGACACATTGAGAGGAGGGACAGTGATTGGATGCTGAGGCTGGAACAACCAGAAAAGAGGTTTAGAAGAAGACCACAGAGGAGGGTCATGGATATCGTAAAGGAAGACATGAGGGTGGCTGGTGTGGCCAAGGAGGAGGCAGTGGAGAGGGTTAAATGGCAGTGGGTGTTCTGCTAAGGCAACACCTAAAAGGAGCAGCTAAAAGACTAAGAAAAAGGAAAAGTTCTGCAAACGCATTGAAATCGTTCTTCTGCAGTGTTAAACCCAAACTTTCAAGTTTTCTTTAAATGGGTAGGATTGGTGGGATTTTGGGAATTGTTGAATAAAAGAGTGTAGTTGGGATTATATCATATGCTATCATGCCAAAACCAAATGTAAATTAGTGATCTACAAATAAGATTTTAGGGAATTGACAGAGTTCCTATGGTTAACAACACAAGTTTTTGGAAATCTGTGACATAGGGTTAGTGGAGCACCTTAAATTTACAGAGGCAGTTCAAACACTCAAAAAGCAAAAGCAGAGAAAAGTGGCAGAATAAAAAAAAAAAATCACATTGGGAATATCTGTAGTCAGTGTTAATCTGGCTCCATCTATGTAGTTTTTATCGGAACTATAAAGCAGCTTCTGCTGTTTTTTTCTGACAAGTATTTTGGCCCAACACTACTAATTAATTTATAAAGATTTTAAATCAATTTGACATTTGTTGTCAAATCTTTAGCCAGGCTACCAATGTGAAGATGTAAGAACAAGGCTGATGTGGTCCTGCTGTTCTTAAAATGCTTGCAGCAGTATTCTGAAGGAGCTGCAGCTTCCCAAAACTTCATTTGTTGTATTTATTTATTGTTTTGGAAGATAAGTCAAAAAATGCTACGGTTCAGCCAGGAGGGGTTGAACGGGACGTGTCTTGTCTGGATGCACTGCAAAAACACAAAATATCAGAACGTATTTTTGTGTAGTTTCTAATTTAAATGCCTTTTGCACTTGATATAAGACAAAACTACCATAATAGTAATGTTTCTATTAGATGCAAGGGCTTATTTTAAGACAATAAATTCTGAACATCTGGCTAAGTCATTTGATCTTGAAAAAATCTCATTTTTAAGTACTGATAATCTCTCTAATAAAACCAACTCATAATTTACATATACTTCATTTCAAAATTTGTAATGTCTAGTTTAATTTTAAGTAATTTGTATAGAAATAAGGATAGTTGAACTCTGGTAGTACTTAAACTAGGATATTTGGGAGGAAAAACTTTCAAGCATGTATGTACATAAACACATAAATGTGCATACATCTATTAAAGATATAAAACTTTTTATTAACAATACACTCTTATGTTAAGACAAAATTTCCATTGATCAGAGAAAAATTACCAAATATGAGTGTTAATTACTAATTTCAAGATTACAATTTGTCCTAAAAGAGCAAAACATCACAACTTATTTTAGGAAATCTTACCAAGACAAACTCTTCTTGTTCCATTAACAAATTTTTTCACTTTTAGCAGAGGACAAACATCTTAGATTCTATGTTTTTTTTTTATCTTGCTTTGAGAAGGACATCTTTTTCCAGTGTATGAGACATCACTGTTTGACAGTTGGACTAAGATGTTAAAAAAACTAATCAGGTTGTGGCCTTCTTATCAGCAGCAAAACTTAAGTTCGAGTCTGTTTTTTAAATTGACTTTTGATCTTTTTTCTCAAGAAAACAAGTTTTTCCGCTGCCTTCAATATTTCTTCGTGAATTGGTTGCTATTAACAAATTTTGTAGAAGATTACTTTCGAATATGCTATCACAGCAGCACTACTGTCCACTCCTGTCACATTGAAAAGACATATTTTAGAAATGTCTTATTGTGAAAAATCTTGTGCCTAAATTACCAATATTTCTAACAGAGTTTTTAAAAATATAAAAATCATCTTCCGTTTTGTATGCTTTTTTGTATGTGTTTGTTTGTTTGTTTGTTTGTTTGTTTGTTTGTTTGTTTCGATATTGATAACAGAAAAAAATTTCAGATGTGGATTTTATTTTGAAGGCGTTTTAATTGACATTTTGACGTGGCCATGTTTTGACTCCGTGGGGGCGGGACTTCTGCTCGTCTATCGCAGCGCGAGCGAACTCCGTCACCTTAAATAGCGAAATAGCTGCTGTGAGAGGACAAGAAAAGGGCTGCAGGCAGAAGAAACACCGGATCTGGTCTGGGCTTTGGTGTAGCTTACACAACATTACGAAGTATAACATCAAATTCCAGCTTTTAAAAATGTCCACACCAGCAAGAAGACGGCTAATGAGGGATTTTAAAAGGTACGGGATCTGTTGTAGCCATGTTTTTTCAGTCTTGGCTAGCAACATTAGCCGATGAATCTCTTGCTAGGTATCTTTAGCTTAGCGTTACCTTCTGATGCAAACAATACAGTCTATGAAGCCAGACAGACTATGTTTCTTTAAAAAAAATTACACAAATATGAAATTTTGTGTTTTATTAAAACTGTTAGGTTTCGTCTTTAAAAAGAAGTTAGGAACTTTTAATCTTCGGCGTTCAATCCCGAAGCGTTGACGTTGCTATTAGGAATAAACAAGCTAATTTTCTCTTAGTTGATGAGTTTCAGTTTCACTTTACCGAGTTACGAACGTCAAAACATTTAAGGACTATATAACCACTTTAGATGACTGTCAGTGGTTAAAAGTGATGAAAATTCAGCTATTTTGCTCCGGTTTCTTCGTTGCTGCTGTGAACTGAGGAGAAACTCCAGGTTATAATATGGCATTTTCCAATAAACAAGAAGAGTTAATCAGACTTTAGCCACAACTTTCCAGTGTTTAGCACACTCAGCAAAAATTCCTGCCAGCATTTCCTTATTCTATGTTGTGTGTGTGTGTACATACATCTATTTTCCATGTATATAGTACCAACATGTTGGGTAGGTGTGTTTGGGTTTTTTTTGTGACTTGCCTTTGAAAACGCTGCTTGAACTAGTAGCTATTCCCTGTCTGTCGTCTGACTCCATCTGACCCCAAAGCTTAAGTTTGTCACTCCTACATCTGTCTGAGGAAGAAAAGAAAAGGTGATTAGGCGTCAGAGCAGCCGTTGAATTAGGACAGCTACAGTTTCAGTGTAACTGGATTCTGCTTTGCCAGTCCCCGGGTGGTATACTGTAACTCCCAGAAAGGTTGAGCACAATGGCTCCTACCTGACCCTGCTAGCCTGTCCACGAAGTGATTGAACCCCTCCCTCTCTAACCGTCTTGTATATTTTTCAAAAATGATCGTTAGTAGAGGCCTTTTCTTTTTGGGAAGCTATAGTGTTGTGGTTGTTGCAAACAAGAATTATGTTGATTTTAATAATTTACATTTAGAAATGGATGGTTTCATTTTTAAAATGTTTTTTTTTTAAATATTGACAAACAAACAAAATCTACAATTATTTTTATACAGTCAGAGTCCTAAATTTTGATATTTTATTTCAGACACATTTTTAAAAGGAAAGATGGAACAAAAATAGAAGAAATGTACATATATTTGAGTGCAGGTTTATAACTCCTGGTTATTTTCTTGGTATTTGGTCTTTTCTCAGTGGGAAAATAGAATTGTTTATAGCTGAATTTTTCTCCTAGAAACCAGTGAAAGGATGTAAAACAGTATAAAAGGGCATAAATTAGTCTTTCAAAGCTGTTATTATTATTTTTGCAATCCAACCACAGTGCACTACCTTAGAGCAGGGGTAGGCACAGAGGCCGGCGTTCTGGCTTGCTCTGCCACCCTGCTCTGCCATGCTCTAACTGGTTAGACACACCTGATTGAAAGTAATCAACCATGATAATAGCATGGATATCTGGAAAACATGAAGACACACTGGCCCTTGAGGCTTGGACTTACCCACCGTACCCTAAAGCAGTGTTTTTCAACCAGTGTGCCGCGGCACACTAGTGTGCCGTGGGAGATGGTCAAGTGTGCCGTGGGAAATTGCCCTCATTAACTGATCTAGAAACATTTTCCATCTCCAGGATTTCAGCTCTGTGTTCATCCAAACAGGCCCTGATAAAACACTGAGTAGTTAGGAATATGAAAGATCATAAAATACTTTTTTCTTTGTGTTTATTTGATTCTGTTAAAGACATTTTGATAAGAATGACAGTACCGCGATTTAGCCGCAGCTATACCTGTTTGCGGAAAAGTCCCGCCCCTTTAACTGTCTCCACCAATCATTCTTGAAGGCTTAATCACACGTCATCAGTCTGACCAATCAGAAGTGGTTAAAGTCTTCTCTTCCTTGTTTAGATTTAGCTCAAAAAGTCTCTCAGTTCTAACAAAAATACCAGCTAAAGCTCGTCTTTAGCGGTGTAGTTTTCCACAGAATCCGGTGTCAGACCGTGGAACAAGTGAACAAAACAATGAAGCTCAGAGACGCTAGTCTGTCTGTGGTCGGCGGATTTACGACACTACATCTCCCATGATGCATTGGGTTAGAATGACTGTCTTAGCGCACAATGAGCCTCTCCTCTTAACGTCTTTAAACAAGGAACACACATCAAACAGTTTTTGAATCTTTAAACTTAACTTCTAATACAACTTTTAGAAAAAAAACAGCTGCAACTTCCAGCTTTTTCTGCCACAATTATCATAAAAATGCCCGTGAGATTCGGGGGGGGGGTGCTGTCGATCAATACAGACTGAGTTTTTGATTTTTTATTTATTTATTTTTTTTGGATGCTGGTGTGCCGCGGGATTTTTGTCAAGGCTAAAGTGTGCCATGGCTCAAAAAAGGTTGAACAACACTGCCCTAGAGTATATTTTAACACAAGGAAAACTCTAGCGGTTCTTTAAATTATACATTTTGTTGGGATTTTTTGACAAATATAACCGCAGCACATCTCCTGACCCACAAATATTGACCATTTTCAAATCTACAGACTGTTAGCAGATCATAGAGGATGAGTTGAGTGCTGCAACTTTAAACCACTGGGGAGCTTGGGCAGATTACAGTAAAGGAGGTTAATTGCTGTGGGTCCATTTGCAGCAAAGGACTTAGACATGCATCCACACCTAGGCACATAAATCAAGTTTACCTCACTTTGTAGCCATCAGCTCTCATCACTATTTTTCTTTATACATTCTACTTTTGATTTGACATCACGGTTGTGCAACTGTGAGACTTCTCTGTACAGCAGGACTTTTAATCTGAATCTCGGCCTTGAGTTATTGAGATGGGTAATCTACCTGAACCTGGATTAAGAGGCCGTGCTGATGAGTATTTATGAACCCATAGGCTGTAGGAAACTTAATATTTAATAGTTGATTATAGGCCTGGGCGATAAATCGATCAAATGAATTAATTCGAATTTTTTGTTACGGGCGATTTCAAAAATAACTAAATCGAGTTTTTATGTGGCGCATTTTTTGGCTCCTCAGACTTCCCGTAGCTTAGTTTCACACATCACGCGACAGCATGGCTAGCGGTGAGAGTGGGCAGTTTGTTCCCAAGAAAGAAATAAACTCATCTGTTGTGTGGAACTGGTGTGGGTTTACTGTCACAGACGTGGAGGAAGAGAGAGACCCCCCCCCACGCTGCTACATTTACCTAAAGGAGCTCATCGGAGTCAAAGGCTCTCACGCGCGGTCGCGTGGCACGCGCTCAGTCTACTTACACATGCATGCGCCCTAACACACACGCGACCTGACACACATACTCATTCTACAACGCCTGTATAGTTAGTTCATTAGTTAGATGTTATTATTTTTTACAGTTATTTGTTAATAAGATACTGCGCTGTAATTATTACTTGTATATTCATTTGCGACGCGGCCACCGTAGGATTTTGTTTCGGGAGAGGACGGAGGGGGGGGGGGGGGGTAACCGCGACTCCTGCTGCTTCATCAAGACGGGGTTTATTAATTTATTTAAAACGTTAGACCCAGATATGAGCTGTATTGATAACTTTTTAGAAAATGCTGCTACTCTCAAGGTGAATGTTTGTCTCATTTTAGTCTAGACTACTAAGGGTGACTTAAAACACAGCTGGGACTTGAAGTAAGTAAGTAACCTTTTGGACAAGTGAAAACAAGAGTAGAATAACAAAATAAGAAAAAAAACAAGACAAAAATTATATAAAACCAAGAAAAAATTATGTAAAACACAACAAAATTAAATAAACACAAGTCCAAAAGGGAGTGAGAAGAAGAAAAATGTTATACTTAACTTTGATTCCAAGAGTGTGTTTATTTATTTATTATTCATCCCAGAAATGGGGGTAACATTTGTCTTGCATTTGATTAAATAAAAGCAACATTTGCTTTAAGTTGTCTGCCGTTTGTACTTATTGCTTTCCTTAAGTAGGGGGGGGAAAAAAAATCGGGAAAAAAATCGGAAATCGAATTAAAAAAAATAAAATCGGAGATTTTATTTTTAGGCCATATCGCCCAGCCCTAGTTGATTATTAACACCAGAGTTTTTTACTTCCTGTTTTGCTAGGCAGGTGTCACTGTGGCGTGTTGTGCTGCATAGCAGAGATCATTCAAACAGATCTTCTCTGGAGTTTTTTTATTTTTAAAATATTTCCAATATCAGGGGAACTCACCTGGGATCAATCATTGTCCTGGACTTTAAACTATGTAAATTATCAAAAGCTACAGTTTTTAATAGGTAAATTAAAAAAAAAGTGTCTTAAGTCTGACAATCAAAACACGAAATCTTTCATAATCTTGCAGATTTCTGTTTTTTTCAGCACATATGAAAGATGAAGCATTATTATGTAAGAATAAATAAATGAAGCTACAACATTTTTCTGTAATTCAGTGATATCAACAATGGATTTGGAGTACTGTGCTATAAATGAGCAAAAAGCAGAAAATACATTAGAAAGACAATGAAGCTTAATTTTCTTCTTAACTTATCTATCTGTAATTGGTCTGGGGATATTTAAAACTTAAATATCTCAAAGACACTTTTACTCTGGGGAAAAAATAAGTATTTCTAGACTTAGCTTAATAAAGGCTAAAGTTTTGTCTATGTAATTATATCTGTTTTGGAAACTGCATGTTTTAACTGGATTAAAAATGCGTTTGTTGCACAATGACAACCTTGTTCTTCAAACATGAAACCTTAAAAATCTCTCAATAATCTCAAGTCGAATGTTTTTTATTTATTTATTTTTCTTCAGACCCTTGTTGATTTCTTCCTTCACCTCCACTATGACATTCAAAAATATTTATCATTGAAAATTGTAGCACTGGTCAACAATAACAACTAGAAACATTTGTCAATTAACAGGAAGGCACATTTTAATAAGTTAAGTCACTGTTGGTTTATTTTGCCGTCTCCTCTGCTGTTGTTGACCTTAAGTCAAACTGACTGAGCAGGAGTTGGTGTTTGTTACAGAAATGCACGTACCAGATAAACGACCTGCTTCTACTTGTTATTCAAACCACATTTACAGCTTATTAAAGGCAAACGAGGCAGCGGTGGAGCGGGGAGAAGCTTTCTTAAAGGAGCAGATCTGATAAAGGTTCAGTTAAAAAATCAACTAAATAAAACCAACACTCCTCTGCAGAGTTTGACTGATCAGTTCCTCAGGGAAATGTATTGATATTATTGTTCTTTTTTATTCTCATATCTGATAGAAGAATCAAAGAAAATAGCTGTTAACTCCACTTTAAATACCCAGCATATATAGATGAAAGTTTGTCACCATTTTTCAAACAAAATGACAGTTTAAGCTGTATTTGGACAGTGTTCTCTTCCAAAATTCACAGAATTGATGCTGTCATAAAAGCCGTAGAGTGGAAAATGAGGTACTTTTCTATCTTACTAATCATCTTTGTCGTCTTGCTATTTCGGTTTCTGTTGTTTACCTGACTCAGACAAACATTTAACTGTTAAATCATTAAACAAAGCAACGTGATGATTTCATAACTTTAACTGGGACAGGACATGTTGCAGCTTTTTGGCTGGGAAACAGACTTTTCTAAGAGCCGAAAAGGAGAGAAATGAAAGCCTCACAGTAATTAAAACCAACTTTAGCAACACGGGTTTGGTGACTTTTAAATCAATTGGTTTTATTCCATTTCAAAAGCAACCTTTTTCTGGTCAGTTTTTAATTGTCTTGGTATCTGCTGTGGGCTTTTGTTTCAAAAATGCAGATTTTGAAATATTCATTTTGAGGCAAAGGAAGACGGCACCAATTTATCCCAAATCAACACTCTTTCTGCTCTTGTTCCGTGTGAGCTGTTACTGCTGAGTTTATTACTTTAGGCGTGTTAACCCAGATCAGCAGCCAGCCTAAATGTTTTTCAAGAGGGCCCTGCTGCTTTATTCACTGGTAGGTCTTATTATTACGGCTTGAAGGGAATGTTGTGGCTTGAAAAAATGGACAAGCGAAACAAAAATACATGAAAAAGAAACTGAAAGGAGATGTCAATCACTCAAAATCTCCAGAGAAGAGCCGGATCGAGCTGTTCCTTCTACCTTCTTTTTTTGTTTTCAACTCTTTGCGTTTTTTTTTTCTTTGTCTCTCTTTTGTTCTTTTGCCATTTTTCTTTGTCACTTAATTCTTTCTCTTTCTCCGTTGTGGGCGTTTTGTTTTCCCGCCCTTCTGGTTGTTGGCTTCTCCCTGATGACCTTTTGTTTTTGTTTTTTTAACTCAGGCTTCAAGAAGATCCTCCTACTGGCGTAAGCGGTGCACCGTCAGAGAACAACATCATGCTTTGGAACGCTGTCATTTTTGGGTGAGCCGTGGTTTTAATACAACTCCTGTTTTAGATGACGAAGAACACACTAACTTTCAAAGTATTTATAATATGTATAATTAATCATATATTTAAAGGTGATTAAACCTGTTAAAGTCATATGAAATATACGGTTTTGAGCATCCATCCATCCATCAGTGACATGAGGTGACAGAAAGGATTTAACAAACATGACTTGAATAAATAGAAGGGCTGAAAGAAGCCAAGATGACAAAACATGAACTCTTGGTTAACTTACCCATTAGGCTTTTAGTCCACAACTAAGTCAAGATTTATGGCTCTAAAATGGGACATTTTTTGGACTGGAGGATTAATATGATTCCTTTTGCACTGTTTCCAGGCCTGTGGGCACACCATTTGAAGATGGTAAGTTGTACACTTGACTTTAACTTTGCACAAAATTCTTTTTTTGTTTGTTTCTGCAAGTGGTCCATATGACTTTTATTGATGTTTAACAACGGACTTCCAAGGACTCCTCCATCTGATCTGTATTGTCCTTGCATAAACGGCGTGTCCTTTTGTCCATCTTCCCCCTTGTGCTCTGCTCCTCCTCCTCCTCCTCCTCCTCGTCCATCTGTGCAGGAACATTTAAGCTGCTGATAGAATTTTCAGAGGAATACCCAAACAAGCCCCCCACGGTCCGCTTTGTCTCCAGAATGTTTCATCCAAATGGTAAGTAGCCAGTGCAGCTCTCCACTGTTTAAAATGTTCAGCACATCATCACATGGGGCATTTTGACTCAATCGTTTTCCTATTTTATTTCATTTTTATTTATTTTTTTACAAATGTATGTCGTTCTTTTCTCTGTGTCCTCTTCAAAAGATTTTCTGTTATTTTGGAATCATAAAGATGAGTGGACTCTGAAGATCTGATGTGGAAACTTGGAGAACAAAAAATAGCTTTATACTTCTAGCATTTGAATCTTCAGTTAAAGCCTTAGTCACAACTGCCCTTACGGGTGGATATGGGTTATTGACGGGGGGAAAATGAGCAAACCTGTTGGGGGCTCACAGGTATATCAGGATCGTACTGGTCTGCGGTCCAGAGGCTGGGACCACTGACTTAAACAACACGTTAGGGTGAAGCAGGTGTCGTACTGTTTGTTAGCAAACCCTGCAGGGTACGCAAGGAGCCCAGTAGTGCTGTTCAAGTGAACTCCCCGTGCTCTTACATATTACATGTGTGCAGTATGCACGATGATTAAGGGGCCGGGACTGGCACCTTGCTTGTGACTAGAGCATGGCGTACGACAGCCTCACTTATGCACCATAAGCGCATGTAACTCGCATTATCCAGGCAAATATTTCACGATACGCTGAGTCCACACAGGAGAATGGTACGTTCCATTTCCATGCCGTCCCTTAGGGTGGTCCTATGAGCTTTAGAGCAGCCGTTCCTCTCTCCGACCCTCCACGTGCCAGGACAACCCAAAAATCTGCAGGCTCTGTACAGGTCAACCCCTGTATGGGTGCATGTGACTAAGGCCTGAGATTCTGCTGCAACAGAAGACTATGGGTGTGCCCAAATTTGAGGGCTGCGTCCTTCAGTGGACACGGCCTTCCCGGGGGACGTTGGCCGGGTCCTTCGTTGAGCGGATGAATTTGGACGAGTCTAGCCTATGATTCCAGCTGTTACATTGGCGAATGTTCTGTCATCTAGCAACCGCGAGTCCCGAACAGAGGAGTCGTGAACCAGGCATGGAGCTAAAAAATTTTCCTTGCTTAGTTGATCCAACTTTTAATCTTGGAGGTGTAATTATGAAAAGGTGTAATTATTTCCAACCCCGGGTCTTGCTTCACAGTCCCCCATTGTTGTTTGTCATCGTTCACAATGCATCTTGGGATGTGGACAGTATGGACGGATAAACCAGACCAATCCTTGAAATCTGGAAAAAGGCCGTGTTTGTTGGCCCCATTAGGAGTCGTTGAATTTGGACAGTACTTGTTGCAGCGCTGCGACACAAGAAGCCTACAAACACAGCCCAGGAAGAACATCCCATTTGGACTATAATAAATTAAAAGCCCACACAACGTTTCATTTGCTACCAGTTTAGAAAGGTGTGATTGGCAGGCGGGTAAATAACTGCCTTGGCTGGATCACCAACTATATAAGAATGCTGAATGGTGCGATAGGTGCTGTACTGACCGTCTGTTTTCTTAGTTTATGCAGATGGCAGTATATGTTTAGACATTCTCCAGAACCGCTGGAGCCCCACATACGACGTCTCGTCCATACTCACTTCCATCCAGGTGTGTTCGCTTCTTCTGAATTCTACAAACAGCCTGACCACGTTGAATCCTGTCTCTTGGTGTCATAAAGAGCTTTTCTTGCTGCAGTCATTGCTGGATGAGCCAAACCCCAACAGCCCAGCCAACAGCCAGGCCGCACAGCTCTATCAGGAAAACAAGAGGGAGTACGAGAAGAGGGTGACGGCCATCGTGGAGCAGAGCTGGTCGGACGTCTAAAGCTTTTACTCTCCTTGCTGTCCTCTTCATCACACTCTTCGTCATCCCTGTACTTCACTTTATCTCATCAAAGGAAAAAAAGCGACTACGGCATATCCAAATTAAGTGCCACTCTGAAGCTAAAGAACAAACTATCCCGTACGGACCTTGTGTCCTTGCTTGCCAATGCATTTTAGGAAACAGAGATTAAAGAGGAGTTGTGATTTAATCTTGTATTATTTTCCTATCTTTAAATTTTTTTTTTTTTTTTAATTGCATGATGTGAAATAAGTTATTGCTAACAAAGCGCTTGAGTTTTACAGATTTCTTTGTTTTGTTTCTTTCTCTCTTATTGAGCGTTCTCTTTTTAATCTCCTTATCTGCAGATGTGCACTTGGCCGGTAGGAAATGACTCAGTAATGACCAAATTAGACTTAAAAATGCTGAGAGACCCCCCCCTCCCCCCCTCCCCAAAAAACAAAAACAAAAAAGACCTGAATAGACTGTAACTTTCAACTAGAGTCGGGGTTTTTGCTCTGGGGCACTGTAGGCTACGACAGGTCGGTATCAAAAGTAGGGAAGACGGACGTTTTGCAACTGTAGCCGACGCTGGATTAAGAGTAAAAATCAGCTGTTTACTCTCAAACTCGTCTTTTTTTAATTTTTAATTGAAGTCAGCAGGAAGTCGAGCAGACTCCACGGTTTGCTGGCCGTGATGTCGGTCGATGGCAGGACCTGGTCTTGCCAAATCCGGTCTGGGAGCAGCTGTTGCTCTCAATGTGACAAAAAAGATTTCAGGGCAAACTTGTCTGAGTAGTGCAACATCATGGTTTCTTCTGGTTTGTTTTAGATTTGCCCTTTTCAGTCATTTTTAATCAAATCAATGAATTCATCCACACAAGTTTAATCTGCCATTGTGAAACAGATTCTGGATCAGTGAAAGCCACATTGTGGTTTGTGAATCACTTCACCCGATAAGCAGAAGGGATGTTTTAATGTTTTGAAATTAAACAAATGTATACATAATATGCAGTATAAACATAAATAAAACACATTTTCCAGACTTTGATTCTTGTTTTTGGTTTCGTTGAAGACTATTCCCTTTTTAACCTTAGGTGAAACTTAGCTTTTTCTCTTGTGTTTCGGCTGCAAACTGATGCTTTTGAACTGAATGTAAGAAATGTAAAGGCTTGAAATACAAAATTTAAGTTCTTTTTAGGTAAAAGAAATTGCATCAAAAATTCAACTGAAAAGTTATGAAAATTTCTGAGCACTTTTCCATTTAAGCAACTGTTGTGAAAACAGACAGACTCATTTGAGAAAACATGTTTATTATATGGCAGACATAACATCCACTGATTCTATGCAAGTTTGTATACAAAACATTAAAAGATCACATTTTAAAAAGAATTACAAAAATAGTGAATACATTTAAAAAGCAATACTACTTATAAAGTTTTAAAATCCATTATAAGACCTTTAAAACAACAATAAACCCAGGTTTGGAGCAGATGACAGGATTAAAGGTGTCATCGTCCCTGTGTTGGAGAAAAGATGTACATGAGGAACTTTGTGGAGAAAAGAAAAGTGAGATTCATTTTTGGATCACAGCCGTACCTGTTGGTTCTTTACAATCTCGTCTCTGGTCTTAAAAATGGGAGCGTCGTCCACCACAATGCCTTCAGCCATGGCTTTCACCCTCTCCAGGAGTTCAGAACTGTACCTGGAAGAAGAGGGAAGAGGGTAAACAACCATACATTTAAGTACAATACAACGGAAATCAACAGCTTTCGTTTTAACTCTACTAACTTACCAGCTAATACTTTTGAAGTTGTAATATTTAACACATGCAATTTAAAACATCAAATTGACCCAAGAAAAAGTAAAATATAAAAACAAAATTAAATCAAATACTGACATGTATTGGCATTTGGATTCATAAAGAAAAGATCTATTGTTTCTATATATTGATATCCCAAAAAGGAGAGGTTTTCCTGAAAACCTAAAGGTAACAGCTCTTCGAATGTGTAAATATCTTTAATTTTTCAATGATTTGTATTATTTTTAATCATTTATTCATTGCATTTTGGAGCAACATGAAATTTAACTTGGATTTGGGGAATTATTTTATGATATTCTACGAAACCTGCAGAGGGCAGCACTGAGCCTATTTCTGATCTAGACATTAAACTGAAGAAGAATATTTATACTAAAGACTTATTTACATTTAAGGAAAAAAAAAGACCTGATTTACAAATATATATAAAGTCTCAAAACAGCATAAACATGATCCAGTTTAGAAGTTACAGTACAATACAGTAATAAACCATATCCTAAAAGGTGTATACGAACACCAAATTTGACTCTTTGAGTTTTTTTTTTTTAATTACAAAATGAGTTTGAATGATTGAAATGGGCTTTACCGACAGCCGAGGAAGACATTGTTGGCCCACACCATGGACAGAGAGAGCAGATGGTCCATCTGCCCGCTTTCAAAGTCACTCATGTTTCGCAGGATGAACTCCCTCCTGGGCTCCCAGTGTTTCCAGCTCTCCCAGTAACCCCGAAACGTCTCCACTCGCTCAGCTTCACCTCGGTTCTGCTGAATAAAATCCTCCACGTCCGCCGAAGACATCCTGCTCCACAAAAGACCCACCGGAAGTGGATGAGATCCACTTCCGGTGTCATATCTTGGGTCGCCTTTTACAGACAGCGACTCGCAGTGGTCGTTCAGCTGCATTGTTTAACAATGACTTATTCTTCTGCTGGATCTGATCGTTTTTTAAACTAAAATGTTTTTAAATCTGCATAATGAAGTAAACTTTTAACAAATTCAAGAAAAATATCATAAAATATTATAATTAAATCACTAAGATAAATATTTGTCTTGAATAACATTTTATTTTGGAATTAGGAGTACATCTTTTAACAAGGTTTCATCTAACATTTGTTATAGAACAAGAGACGTTGCCTTTCATTTAAACCGTTTCAGATGCCAATCGTCACTCTGTTGCGTGTGAGGGTGGTTGTTTCCGGGTCTCTGTCTGACGGGGGGGGGGCTCTTGGGTGCCTGGATCGGCCGGGCTCCTGCGCCGTCTGCCACCGGCTCTGGGGTGTGGGGTGCCGGGCCTCCTGCCTTGGCTGGAGCATTCAATGTGATCAAGGTACACCCTAAGGAGCACACATTCGTTCAACCCACCCAACCCACAGATATGGGCATGGGTACTGTTTTTACCCCCCTCTCCATTATTTTTGGTCATGGAAATCTTGTGTGTACCTGTCTGTGTGCAGACATTAATTTCAGTCCTGTGAGATACGTCTTCTATGAAAATAATGAAAACCTGTAAGTAGTCGTGTGCATTCTATTTGTTGGTGTGTGAATGTGAGAACCAAGTCATGCAATTTACTGATGACACTATGTTATGACTCTATATTATCCACTGCTCCCCACATCGATCTCCCCCATTCTAACCCCTCACCCCCTATCTCTGACCTCCCACTTTCTCTTCTTCCTTCCGCTCTAACAAGAAATGCATATAAATGAAATTAATATAAAGAAAGCTTAGCCTCAGATACAAAAGGGGTTGATACAAACATACACTTGTCTGAAGATCCATAAACCATTATTGTAACAGTAAAATCTGTCCGACACAAGACGCCTTCAGTGCTTCAGCTGTTGGACAGAAGTTAATACAATATTTACTAGACATGTTCTCAAACCTTTTGTGAATAAAAGAATAAACAAAGAATCAAACAAAACAAATTATTATTGTTATTTTCACTAATGTACCAAGTTACAGCTTTATTTTTCTTTGGCATTTGCACATTACAGCTTTTTTTGGAAGGTTTTTTTTCCAGCACACCACGTATCTGAAAAAAGGATGAATGAGCCGGATTCGTCTTACCATTTGAAGCAACGACATTTTCTTCTCTGTTTTTAACACCTTTTGGAAGCATAATTGCCTATAAATAAATATCTCTGGCTGAACTTGCCCTCCCAAATGCTCCAC
The DNA here is from genome assembly GCA_023969325.1 of Oryzias curvinotus. Taxonomy (NCBI): domain Eukaryota; kingdom Metazoa; phylum Chordata; class Actinopteri; order Beloniformes; family Adrianichthyidae; genus Oryzias; species Oryzias curvinotus. The sequence goes on from CM043719.1 coordinate 28,112,893, forward strand.
TAAACTATAATCTTAGCTAGCCATCTCTCACTCTGCTCTCTTTATGACTAATCTCCCAGAAAAGCAAGATAACTTCCAAAAAGTCTCGCTACCCACATTCACCTCCTACAAAAGAGAAAAAGAAAGAAAAACAATCCACAGCAGCACTTCTGGGTTTGGTATTTTTTGGTCAGCTTCCAAGTTATACAATTCTGTCTTTATTGGGTGAACTGACCCATTAGGTTTATGGGCTCCTCTCTGAGCCTGAAATATATGTATACTAATGCTGCAATGATGCACTCGCCTTCAGTCGGCTCTGGCCTGCCGCCGCTCTCTGTGAGTCATTTAATGTATGCTGACTCAGAGGAAAAGCAGAACAGAGGAAATACATAGAGGACGCACACATGAGTCATTTCATCAGAGACTAAGGAAGGAACCTGTTTGTGTGTGGACGCCACTTCTTAGTGTGTCGGTTTTATTATCTGGAAAATCTGAATCCTGATCAAATCATTTTGTGTCCCAGAAAGTTGCACTTCTCGTATATTTTTTATCTGAAATGATCAGGTTTCATAACCAATAAATGAAAAATTGGTTAAAAAAGAAGGTCAGATCTGAGCTGTTCAAGCTAGTTATCACATCTGTTTGACCTGGTGTTTGTGAAAACTAAAAGCCGCTTATGTTAAATTAAAACAACTAAAAGTTTTATTATGTCCTAATTAGTTGAAATTGATGTTTGTGCCTTAACAACAAATGAAAATTTATGGAAAAAGAATCGAAACTTTGTCCCACAAAACAGATAAACAAGACAAGAATGTTTTTTTTTTAAGTGAAATGAGTTTAAAATAAATTTCTGCTTTGGAATTAATGCAATTTTACAACCAATATTTTCTTATAAGTACAGTTTCACACTTTTACCAATTCTCCAGTGTAACCTTTGTGTATTTATGATTGTAAAAGGTAAATGACAGGTGATCACAAAGGAATCCTTTGGTTCATGCAGGAAAATAATAATGATAACAAATATAAAAAAAGCACTGATGCACAGTGATATTTATATTTTTCTCTGAATTTTTTAACATTGCTTTACTGCTTTAATGGTTGGACGAATGAGCATCGGCGGTCATGACACAGGGAGAACAAAGTCTCGCTTCCAAGTTTTCTGAAAGTGCATGACGAGACAATAAAAGCGCTGAGGATTAACAAAATAAAAGCATGCTTTTTAAAACTTTGGATTGTTTTCTAAGATAAATAGTTTGTCATTTTTGATAAAAACAATTCTAAGCAACCTGCTGGATTTTGTAACCTTCATCTGCAGTTTTTCCTGGCTTCCCTGTGTACATCCAGTGACAAGAAACGGTCTGTGAATGTGAATAGGATTGGACAGAATTACAAATTAAAAAGTGATCTCCACTAACTTGTACTCAGAGTAGGTCTGAACCAGATCTGAATACTTCTTCAATATGTCATCCGCATGGCATCCGGCAGCAAACAGCTTCAGTTCCCATCCCGAGGCGCGCCGGGACGCTCCCGGGCTGTTTTCCCAGGGGACACTGCAGGCTACCTGAAATGTGTGGGATGCTGCTGTTGCATTTGAATGTGTGCCAGAGAAATCCCTCCCTGTGCCCTTCACTGCCTCACTTCCCTTTGAGCAAAACAGCACGGCCCTCTCCATCCATCCATGCATCCATCCATGCATCCATCCATGCATCCATCCATCCATCCATCCATCCATCCATGCATCCATGCATCCATCCATCCATCCATCCATGCATCCATCCATTCATCCATCCCTCCATCCATCCATGCATCCATGCATCCATCCATCCATCCATCCATGCATCCATCCATTCATCCATCCCTCCATCCATCCATGCATCCATCCATGCATCCATCCATCCATCCATCCATCCATCCATCCATGCATCCACCCTTCAATCCATGGATCCATCCATCCATGCATCCATCCATCCATCCATTCATCCATGGATCCATCCATCCAT